>OX276378.1:17341097-18078597 GCA_946251855.1 Alsophila aescularia
GAATTGGGAAATAATTTAATCCAAATCATTATGAAGCTTTGTATGATGTCACAAATAACAATTTATAATGTAAATATTACGATTCAATAATAATATTTCTTTGAAATAAATCGTTTTATAACATCCACACCAATATATAAAGTGAAACGTTGGCTGTTTGTTTGTTTGAAGAGTTTTAATGCGATAACGGCTGGACAGATTTTAATGAAACTTTGTGTCCTATGTTGGTCTCTATATTATATAGAGATAGAGATACAGGACACTTTTTATTCCGGAAATGGTAAGTTTCCACGGGAAACTAGAAAATGTCGATTAACAAGTGTGTCAAATAGCATCAAGAGCGTTGGTGCTATAGTTTTGCATTGGTTTTTAATATACTAGAAGAAAATAGGATGCTTTATTCGCAATAAACTGTAGTCTGCGCGAACGAAGTGGCGGGCGAAAGCTAGTTTGATAATAAAGTGGTTTTCCCCACTATTCAAGCTTCAAAGTCTGGCGCATCGACGTGAGGTCGCAAGCCTATCGGTATTCTACAGATTGCACTATGGAGAGTGTGCACAAGAACTGCACAATCTGATTCCCCCATCACCTTTCCATTACCGTACGACTAGACGATCGGCAAAGCGCCATCCTTTTATGTTGAAATACCTCGCACAAGAACGAAGCCTTTCGCTTCTTCATTTATATAAGAACTTCTAAGGAGTGGAACGCCCTGCCCTCGTCAGTGTTTCCGGTAAAATATAACCAAGGTGTGTTCAAGTCAAGAGTGAATAGGTATCTACTAGGCAACCTTCGACCACATCATCGCTTTCCATCAAGTGGGATCGTGGTCAAACGATTGCCTAGACCATGATAAAAAAAAACATTTCAATTTATGGATATAGCACCCTATATTGTATTTGATGCTGGCTTTTCATTATTTATAGCCAATTCCGATGATGATCTAATGTCACTAACCAAGTGACACCAAAATCGATGATCGATTTCTTAAATAAGCTATAGCATAAAAAGCCGCTGAATAACTCATGGTCCGGTATCGTCAACAAACTTAAACTGTCAGTTATTCACGCTTAATTACGAAACCAACTCATACGTAAACGTGGGAATACCGTTTGAAGCACTACGAGGGGCTACAATGGACTGGTCGTGCCAGTGCCGGCGTGTGGTCCAACGCTGAGGTCATTCGAGAGCCCAACCGTGATCTTATCGCTATTTGTTCCTATATGCTAAGAAGATTCAGTGTGAGATCGTTTGAATAAAGAAATTAAGCGATATGAATACTCCTGTCCTAATCAGGTGATTGCTCACTAATCATTAATTTTAGACGCAAGAGCAACATTTAAAATTTAAGAATCGCTCGCTCGCGCTGTCTTCCTGAATACGTATGCAAGCTTCAAAGTCTGGCGCATCGACGTGAGGTCGCAAGCCTATCGGTATTCTACAGATTGCACTATGGAGAGTGTGCACAAGAACTGCACAATCTGATTCCCCCATCACCTTTCCAAAGAAGTTTTATCTCTCTAATTAATATCACTTCTTGCTATTTTGTTGTTATTCTGTTGTGGTTTCACTGTATATTATTTGTATTATGTTTGTATATATTTTGTAAATGTAATTTATTATAATGTATATACTATGTTTTTTTTTATCATGGTCTAGGCAATCGTTTGACCACGATCCCACTTGATGGAAAGCGATGATGTGGTCGAAGGTTGCCTAGTAGATACCTATTCACTCTTGACTTGAACACACCTTGGTTATATTTTACCGGAAACACTGACGAGGGCAGGGCGTTCCACTCCTTAGAAGTTCTTATAATAAATGAAGAAGCGAAAGGCTTCGTTCTTGTGCGAGGTATTTCAACCATAAAAGGATGGCGCTTTGCCGATCGTCTAGTCGTACGGTAATGGAAAGGTGATGGGGGAATCAGATTGTGCAGTTCTTGTGCACACTCTCCATAGTGCAATCTGTAGAATACCGATAGGCTTGCGACCTCACGTCGATGCGCCAGACTTTGAAGCTTGAATAGTGGGGAAAACCACTTTATTATCAAACTAGCTTTCGCCCGCCACTTCGTTCGCGCAGACTACAGTTTATTGCGAATAAAGCATCCTATTTTCTTCTAGTATATTAAAAACCAATGCAAAACTATAGCACCAACGCTCTTGATGCTATTTGACACACTTGTTAATCGACATTTTCTAGTTTCCCGTGGAAACTTACCATTTTCCGGAATAAAAAGTGTCCTGTATCTCTATCTCTATATAATATAGAGACCAACATAGGACACAAAGTTTCATTAAAATCTGTCCAGCCGTTATCGCATTAAAACTCTTCAAACAAACAAACAGCCAACGTTTCACTTTTATATATTGGTGTGGATGTTATTAAAACGATTTATTTCAAAGAAATATTATTATTGAATCGTAATATTTACATTATAAATTGTTATTTGTGACATCATACAAAGCTTCATAATGATTTGGATTAAATTATTTCCCAATTCGAAAGCCTTGCTAGCTTGTTTCCAAACCAAACCTAATAGATACACACACAAACAAATTAGCAATTTAAAACCATAATCAGGTAATTATATACGATTACTAATAACTATAAAATGGAAATGAAGATTAAGCAATAAATAAAACAGCGAGAAACATGCCCGTGGACATTCGACGCCTAATCGTTGGGCTTGGGAGCATTATCATTAACCAATGGGTATAGGAAGTTAGAGTTCTGTAACATTAATAGCAAGATTCTTTATCGTATGCATTAACGAAACAGTATGTTTGGTGAAAGAACAGTCTATAACATTAACATCTATAATACATAGTTATAATAAAACAAATAAATTGTACAATGAAGATCATACAAAAAGTAAGTCTAGGAGACCTAAAATAAGCTACTGAATAAATGTTTTTTTTTTTTATAGAATTGGTCTATCTGTTTGTATGAATGTCGGTTCGCGCATCACGTAAAAAATATTGGACCAATTGATGCGTTTATCACTTATGGTTTTGACTTAAAATCTGTTGAAGTTTTTATATCAATCCGATGAGTAGAAGCTGACGGGGATTTTGACACTAACCCGATAAAAACTACTTATTGGTTCTGTAATATCACATAGGTAACATTAGAGTAATGACCACGTGGGCAAAGCCACGGGCACAGCTAGCTTATTAATAAAACTGGAACAAAATTAAATATATTTGTTGTATTTTTTGAACGGTGCAATACAAATTGTACTTATGAATAAATTTATTTAGGTATTTAATACTTTATGCACAAATACAATGTACAGAGGAGGACTTAATGCTATGTCAGCATTTTCTGCCAGTCATCCTAGCCGTGCAAGAAAGAAGTGTATAGGCTTCCACTCGATACAGACACTAAAATATAAATAATAAATACATATAAAATACAAAATATATATTATTTAAAGACAAAAAAAGGACCATAGCTACTTATTGGAAATGTTCGTGCGTTAACCGTATAAATAAACAAAATGTATAATTCAATGAACAAACAAAAGCTAATTAAAATAAGTTTCCTATTAATAGTTATTGTTGGAAATTCTAAATACGTCAACAATACAAAACATTTTGTATTTACAGCATTATATCCTAATTTCATATATCAATATATATTTCAATATACCGCAAAAGTGGTACGGTGCAGGAAAATTACAGCCTAGTCCAAGCTGGGTCATTCTTTGGGAATGTTTGCTATTACAAAGTATAGGTATACCGTTATACACTGTCCTAATAATGCGGTCATTTTCAAAGTGCGGTATTTCAGATTTAGAACGTAACCAAAGAAACAAATGAAAGCCACATATCTGGGCTCATCACTTATCCAGAACTATACATTTGAAAGCACAGCATCATTCTACAAAAGTACCATGTACATTTTAAATACTTCAGCTTTATTATAACTACTTGATACATTTACGGAAGATTATTTTTATTATTGATAGTTATAAAGCCAACACACTTCTATCAAATTGTACAAGTAACAAAACATGTTTCATTATACATATGACGTAGCCCATACACGAATATAATGAAGTGGCTGCTATACCGGCGATTGCTAGCTCGTTTATAACTCAATTTAGCCAGGGAGTCTCGCTATTTGTTCCTATATGCTAAGAAGATTCAGTGTGAGATCGTTTGAATAAAGAAATTAAGCGATATGAATACTCCTGTCCTAATCAGGTGATTGCTCACTAATCATTAATTTTAGACGCAAGAGCAACATTTAAAATTTAAGAATCGCTCGCTCGCGCTGTCTTCCTGAATACGTATGCAAGCTTCAAAGTCTGGCGCATCGACGTGAGGTCGCAAGCCTATCGGTATTCTACAGATTGCACTATGGAGAGTGTGCACAAGAACTGCACAATCTGATTCCCCCATCACCTTTCCAAAGAAGTTTTATCTCTCTAATTAATATCACTTCTTGCTATTTTGTTGTTATTCTGTTGTGGTTTCACTGTATATTATTTGTATTATGTTTGTATATATTTTGTAAATGTAATTTATTATAATGTATATACTATGTATATGGATATATATATATATATATATATCCATATACATAGATATATATATATATATATATATATATATATATGCTGTACTATATATTTACATATTTATCTGTAGGTATATTGGAATATATGTATATATAAATATATTTATTAATATGTTTATTCATTGTATTCAGTTTTTATTATTTATTTATTATATTATAATGCACCACCGTTTTTGCCGTATATTAATTCCTTTCCATCCAAAGGTTGTCTGGAAGAGATCGCTTTTTAGCGATAAGACCGCCCATTGTCCCATAAACTTTGTATACATGTTTTAGTTATTATTGTATTTTTGTTCTATGTGGTGTACAATAAAGAGTTATCTATCTATCTATCTATGCAGTTAACTAACTAGTAACAGCACGGTCAAGTACCTTCACAAAATCCCGACTGCTAACAAAACTAAAAAGAGGCATACATTTCAATGTGAATGGTTGCTTACCAACTTTAAATCGTTATAGATCCCAAATGTTCATTCGAAATGAAAAAGGATGATTTTCAAATATTTATTCAATGATACCACATTAGTTCGTCGACTTTTTTTTTTCTTTTTCACAATGTGGTTCTGTTTGTCGCCATATTGAACTTTGATTACTGTCATGTATTTAGTAGCAATCGCGATCGATTGCCGTAAGAATTATCAAAATCGGTCCACCCGTTTGGTCTATAATATAGTGCCACAAAGGAACATACATACATACATACATACATACATAGGCTGATAAACTCAATACCCTCCGTTCAGTCGGGTAAAAAGGTTCTTGTTATCGATGAGATCCTAAAAACATCATACTTGTAGTAGCATTGTTGCTTTCAAGATATGGTGCTGGAGAAGAGTGTTGCGGAATTTCCTGGTCGCGCTGGCCGGACCAATGCATTCATTATCAAGCAACTTAGAATCTCATCACGGCTCACCACCATCTATCTCAAAAAGGCAATTGATTATTTTGGACACATAGCAAGGAAAAGGGAAACTTATATAATTACTAGTTTTCCCGCCCGCGACTTCGTACGCGCGGACTACTTACTGTTTATCGCGAAAAAAGCATCCTATTTTCTTCTAGGATATTAAAAACCAATACAAAAGTAGGTATAGCACCAATCAAAGTGAACATAATCACTACGTTTATGCTCTTGATGTTTTTTTGACAGACTTGTTATCACGCTGTTGTTGTTATCGTTTCCATGGCAACCAAATTCTGTGATGGCAACCGTTCCTTACAGTGAGTAATCAAAATTTTCCAGTTTTTTCGTGGAAACTTAAAATTTTCTAGGATACAAAGTATCCTGTGTTTTATTCCAGGGTCCATTCTAAATTTCATCAAAATCCGTCCAGTCTTTATCGCGTGAAAGCTCCCCAAACAAACAAACAAACAGACAACGTTTCACTTTTATATATTGATATGGATAGAGAAGCTTATGTTATTAACTGATAACGCAGAAGGAGAAAATCACGAGAATACAGTTCAATTCGTTGATCCAACCAGATCAGTCCCACACTTGACATACCTCCCCTTCATTTACGATGCTTTGCTAGTCGCCGGGAATAGAATCTGTTGGCGTACCATTGTGAAAGAGAAGATAGTGAGAGGTAGTCACGACGACCCTCAGCAATGAGGATAATTACACAAGTATTATGTATTCCTATAAAGGATTTTAATAAAAACGAAACTCGTTAGCAAGTCGCTTGTATCAGTTTTAAATCATATTCTATGTTGCAACTACCATTGTGTTGTCGCAAATCTTCACAATAATCCTCTCACAATGGTTTTGGAGGCACGCTACGCTGATCCCAAGCTTAGTTGTCGACCGCAAACGTAAGATGCGTCAGATGTGCGTGCCGATGAATGCATCAGCGATCAGACACACATATAGCACGCTAAATTTGAAGGGTGTTCTTACATAAATATTACTGGGTTCCTTCGACCTTCTTCTTAAAATTCAAGGATTCCTTTATTCGATACAGCTGACATCTTTTTCAAAGAAAAAATACATCAAGATCGGTTCAGAAGTTTTGTCGTGAAAAGATAATTTCATGCATTTATGAAATAGCACAGCTAGTGCCCGTGGCTTTGCCCGCGTGGTATTTTTTCTGGGATATAAGGATATAAGGATCCTGTGATATTCCAGAACCAAAAGTACTAAAATCATAAAACTTCGTTCAGACGTCAAATGGTTTTTTCGATTGCTCAAATTCTACTCATCAGAGCCTGCAGCCTCGACATCGACAGCTATTGCTTTACAACTCGGTCAAAAAGTCCGATTATAACGACATTTGGTAGTCTCTGCCAAATATCGATGTCAATCATGATCAATGTCAGTACAGATACCGATGACAGTCGATAGGTTTTGACAATAGCTGCCAAAGCCAACGATTGTCATCGGTATGTACCGATTTCGGTTGTAAAGCAATCACTGTCTATATGTCAAGACTGCAGGCCCAGGGGCCCGACCACATAACTTAGCTTCAATCGGGTTGTCAGTATCGATATCACTAATGCCTTGCGATAGAGTCGAAATTGCTATGAAAAAAGTTATAATCCGATTGTAACCAAGTTCTGTAATCGGGCTGCTGATCATTTATTGTATTGGCTGGCGACCATTTTACTTTGCCGGTGACTATTTAACTTTGCAGGCGACTGCGAGATAGTCGATTACAAAATGCTGTCTGTAGGCGAATAAATAAAGAACAACGCAAATATTGCCAAGTATATTTGAGAAAAAACATTTTGTGTTTGAGGTAGTCGTATAATATCGTTTTCAGTGCAAAAAGTTTTACCATGGTTTATACGACTGATATAAAATACCGCTATATTTTGAATACTCCTAATAGTTGGCGTGGGAGGTGAGAAACCCACAAATATCGAGTTACGATATCATTTGAAATACGGTCGCAACGACCGACGCGACGTCGGTCTCTTTTGATCTACGTTGGTGAACAAAATATTGTCTTTACACCTAATATCTGTTTAGAAGCGACGGTAGAATCTGAATTTATGCCTGTTCGAATGTTAGTTTATGTTTCAATAACAATACGTAGGATGTATTGTTCACAGAAACCATCAGAATCACTTTTATCACGTTGTATGTTCCATTCAGGAACATACAACATTTTTCTTTTCTTACATATTTTGAATTTACATGACTGTCCAAAAAAAGGAGTGTATTTTTTTTAGCATTCATGTATGTTGGTATGTATGTGAGTTTCTTTATTCCACCATAACTTTTAAATGCCTGGACACATTTGGATGTATTTCGGGTAACTTTAGAATGCTTACATCATCCCGAGTAACTAAGGCTATAATTATTATTTATTAAATCAAAATGGAGGCAATAAGGCTCCATTTTAGAAAGCGAAAAAAAACTTCGTATTTTACATTATGGGTATCAAATTGAAGGTCTCGGTCAGAAAATACCAAAAATATATTACTTATGGCCATAACTTGAACATTATCACAAAAAGAAAACAAGAAAAAAGTCAAAAACAAGAGTTAAATAAATTGGACCATAACAAGAGACAGAGATTTTGGCCGAGCAGTCGTGTTATTTTTTAATTTATTTTTAACTTATCTTTTTAGTTAAAAATTTAGTCAAATAAAGGATTGTATTCTGTTATGTATTTATTCATATTAGGATTTCTGATTACCTCTCTTGGAACTATAAATGCGAGCTAAACTTACAGCAAGAGTTGTATTTCTCGTGGTGCATTCTCGTCTCGTATTATCGTTGTTGCTATAAACAGCACCTTTTAACGACTTAGTTTAAGATGTTCATGTCGCATTGTGTGGCAAGAATATATACTATATATGAATATATTGTATACCTAATACTTTGTAAAGTGGGTATATATGGATAACCCGTTATGCAAAGTACTTTCTCTATTATTACATAGAGTATTTCTACTACCCGTCTATGCTGTTGCTAAAAAGGAAGTCCACTCGAGAGCTTACTTATAAGTTTGTAAGATAGGTAATTTTTCTAAAGTATACCAATTTTAGTTTTAAACAACATGTTGTTATGATGCGGGCTTTACTTTTCCAGATTTAGATATGCAGATAAGATAAAAATGTATTTATAAAATATTTATTCCATTTTAATCTATCAAAGCTGTTATATAATAGCTTTTATGAAGTTGATAGAGTTATTATGATAACGTTTATAGCTAAATTGCCGTTGGCCACATATAAGACGCTTATGCAACAGAATAAATAGTAGTAGGTAAATCTTAGGCGGGGCGTTGCATCACATTCACTAGGAAAAACGAACGCCACTGGTTCGTTTGCTGTGTGTTAGTGCCCATTCATCTTCATCAGCCTTTTTGTATATCTGGGAGCCTGAGGCTTAGAACCTCTGAGACAATAAAAGCTATCACTATAATCCTGCGCGGTAGCTCACTGCATATTGGGCTGCCAAATGCAGTGATGCAACGAATATTCCTATTCTCAGAATTCTAAACAATCACTTAATTCGTATTTGACGTTATATACTCACAAAATCACAAAAGGGGCTGGGTTATTTGAACCCATTTCAATCACCAAAACTTAATAGAATATAATATAATAATTTAAAAAAAAAAAAAAGCTTTTCTGTGCTTTTTGATAACATTTTAAACTTGTTTTTTTTCGTGCATTGTCATCGAGTAGTGAACTACCCTGAAAGTTTTCGCCGGACAGCTAATCGAAAAGTTCTCGTAATTTGAGTTTCAAGATTCCAGGACAGAAATACATAGATAGATACATAGATACAAGTGAAGTTAAATAAAAGCTTTTAAAATAGGATATGAGTAAGTACATTTACTAGGTATGCATTCATTTTGTATACGCCGAATAGTACCTAGTTTTGATATTCGTATTTGAAAAAGAAGTATGCGCATTGCTCAGACGTAGCTAGTCACATGTTTTACGTTTTGTGATTCTTGGAAATTCAGGTATCCTAAGGGGATTTTCCTCTCTTACGTCCGTTATACCGCTGTAAATGTTTAACACCTTCATTCATTTTTTATTCACCTACAGCGCATCCACGTCTATTCGATCGACACGACCGTTTAATATTTCTGTATATAGACTGAAACTTCAACTGCAGTCGACCACGAACACAACAGCGTTCAATGTTCCTTAGACCAGCCCTCTGATAGGATAAGATACGGTATCAGATTAATTTGCTGCAAAATATTTGCGCAGAACATGTCCTTAGGCGTCTGTTCAAGATAGATGTTACCATTACTCCAAGTAAGGTCCCAATATCTGCCAGCTCAGTGTCGTGTCAGGATTTCCTCGTGCCGTGTTAAACCAGCTTTATTGAGCGTGTAGAGACGGCACCCAGGCCTTGTGTAAATCGAACCGACACTGCCGTCTCGGATTGAGTGACGTAGCTTTAACTGGTATCCGAGGTAGATCACGAACATGGCTGTGTTACTTAAATTCGAAACGCTTGCGCGGTATTCAAAAGGTACTGGCGTTTGGCGTCTTCAACGCAGTTGCTTTTGTCTATCTTTGAGGCCGGCATTGACGTGTAGGTATGGGTCGTCTGTTTTGGTTTGCTGCTTGGACAAAGTAGAAACGCTCGCGTACCATCTTTGATTCAAGTATTTTTGTTTAAAAGAAATCCACACAGGTGATCTATATAACTGTCTACTAAAGGTCCCACGGTCCCACGGTTAAAGGTACTACGGTCTCGATATAGGAAGAAATTCGTACTTTGACCCCTGACTCTCGCCTATCCTTATGCGCTGATCTCGCGCATTTATAAAACGAATTTATTCTTCTATCGAGCTTTACCAAAAAAGTTTTATGTAAGTTTGCAAATATTAAATAAATATATTCGGGACAATTCACACCAATTACCTAGCCTCAAATTAGAATACCCTATACTATAGGCACTAAACAACGGATAAAAATTCATAGATAAGAATATTACATCCATGACTCGGAAACAAACATTTCTGCTCATCACACAAATGATTGCACCTAGTGGGATTCGAACCCGCGACTGTTGGTTGACTTCAAAGTCAGGTTCACTAACCCTTCAGCCCTTAGTTCTACAGCCTACTATTTTTACACCAACATGAGCTTTTCACAATGACTAAGCGACAACCGTCACAATTCATAGTCGATGTGCGAAATGAACAATAGTTCACTGCACAACTGCACAGGTGCTTTTACTGCGACTATTACTCAAACTACATGTGAACCATCCATATTATTTCCATGTCGAACATGTCTGATAAGTATTTGAAATACTTAAAGGCCGCTCTGACAAAACCGTGCTATTATTTATTCAATGACAAAACATAAAAAAACTGAATACCACTAGACTTCGTGCGAAGTTCTATTTTTAAAGCTTTAATTTTACTTGCAATGTTTGTTTGTATGTATGTCCGTATGTATGTCCATATGTATATCTGTATGTATGTATGTATGTATGTATTGTATATATATATGTATGCCTGTATGTATGTATGTATGTATGTATGTATGTATGTATGTATGTATGTATGTATGTTTGTTTAGGTCAAATCATGCAAGCTGAATTAGAACCATATCCTCTTATCCTACAGAGTAGGATTCTTACATGTTAGTTCAGCTCCGATGACAATTCATTTTTATGGTAAGCATGACTTGAATCGACATCTAGGAACAGCTCCAGATAAAGGAACTCTTCAACGGTCAACAGCACAGTCACGAAACTTTGTTTACACATTATATTATGATAGCCGGTTTGAAGTTTTACCATGACAAGGCTGCTGCACGTGTTAGCTCCTTACCACAAAATAAATAATATCCTTACTAGGAAACTCCTCAACGGTTAACAGCATAGACACGAAATGTTGTAATATACGCATTTAAATGTGATAGCCCGTTCTAAATTTCATCATGACATGGCTACTGCATAAAATCTTTTTTTAAATGGTTTTATATTAACTTATTTATTTAGATACGATTGAAAAAACTTACTATTACTATTATTAATATAATATGTCTAGAAATACCGTTAAGAAAGGAGTTTTTAGTTGTTTATTAAATACTTAACTAATGAGTTCGCAAATCGCAAGTTTGGAAACGTATTGGAGAGAAGCAATACGAAAAGTAAAGCCAGGTGATTCGATAATTTGCGCAAATTACCGATAAACCCCAAGGTACATGTGTCGTCGATTTATCTACAACTCCCAACACAAGTGTTTCGTGATATGTAAAGAGGAATATAATTGAAGCAATTGCAAAGGCAAAGGGTAATGACTTCAACATCTGTCTGGAGGTACAATACTTTTTTTTTGTAGGTACAACTAACATGCCAGCCAATAGTCTGTCAGTGCAATAAAGGGCGTCACAGACGACTAAGATACTATAATATTTCATGTTAAGATAAAATATCGCTCGCTATGCAATTTATATGAACCATCACAAACGGCGATGATAATATATATTTTCATCTTACAGTATCTTAAGATATCAAGCGATATGGATTTGCCATACGAAATATATCGTAACATAATAACTTAAGATAAATATATATTAATATACTAACTTAAGATACAAAATATATCGTAATATACTCTACAGATTGCTCTGTTTTGTATCCGTGATGGGTTTTTGTAGGGTATTGGCTGTGCCCATGGCTTTTCTCTATATAGGTTAAAAGTTATGGTTTATTACAGGACCAAAATTACATAGAGAAACGGTTTTTTTCTGTACATTATTTTAAAAAGCTTTTTTTTTTGTAGAAAGATCTGCGTAAAGATTAAAGGCTTTTTATAAATTTAATGTGATTTTCTATCCAAGTTATTCGCCTTTTACAGTGCGCTAATGCAATTTGCATATCAAATTCGAAATCAGAATTATCGTCTGCTGAGCTATCTAATAAATGTTGGCCGGTTGGTCTAGTGGCTAGTAACCCTGGGAACGAAATCAAACGAACGCGGGTTCGAATCCTGCAAGGTGCAATCATTTGTGTGATGAGCAGAAATGTTTGTTCCCGAGTCATGGATATTGATATTCGTATTATGTATGTTTATCCGTTATCTAGTGCCCATATTACAGGGTATCCTAGTTTGGGGCTAGGTAATTGGTGTGGAATTGTCCCGAATATATTATTATATTATTAATGTAATAGTAGGTTTGTCGTATGTGGTTGTGCTGGTCTCTGGTGTCAGAGTTTGCCAGATTTAGATTAAGATGCTATAATATTTTATATGCAGATATCTTAACATGAAATATTATAGTATCTTCGTCGTCTGTGACGCCCTTAAAGCCTTTTAATTAAGTACTTGATTATTATTGTACCTTCAAACTGTTTACATTGTCTATGTCTTGAAGTTTAATTGTTCAGTGATTGTTTTATAATAACTAACTATAACTTTAGCATTTGTGTTTTTTTATCGAAGTTTGTTAAATGTTGACGACCACTCCTAAAAGATTGCTGTTGTTTTTTTATTCTTTGTTAAATATAACCATAAATTGAGAAGCTTTTGATAAAAATGTACGGTTATAAACCGCAAAAATTTAACTAGACATTTTGGTAATACTCCTCCCCCCAGGGTTGATTGATTTAAATGATTAAAATCAAGTGTTTTTTAACATAAAATCAGTGATTAAAATAATATTTTTTACCATAAAAGTTCATCAATTAATTAAAATCACAATCTTATGAGACTATTTTTTTACAAAATTCGTTTTTCCAAAAATCCCTGAAATAATCTGGGGAACAAAAATGAACACATTTGCTGTTCGGTTTGGACATTTGTGGGCGAGCGATCTCAAATGTTCTTAAAAAACGCAACACTATTATATATTTTGTGATGATAGTTAAATTGGACATAGGAAAAGCGACTTCATTGAAAAGAGAATAGAACAGATAAGTCAAAACTACTGTTTACGGTGAAAACACGAAAAACATAATAAAAAAACATGTTTATTTTTTTAATAAATTTAAAAATCGTCATGTACAAAAAAAACATGATTTTTATCCACCCAGCCTTCCCCTATAGATACATGTACTTAACCAGCCATCGACAGTGTGAAAATGAACAGCCAGTACCCACGTGTTAGTGTAATTTACGGTAAGTACCGTAAACTCCTCGAAACTTGCCTAAAACCTTAATTTAAAACTATGCGGAGGAAACTTGCCTATTCGAAGTCGAATGTAAAGAAAATATTCCCCAGGTAACAGGTTTATCGTATCGTTAAATTAAGGAAATAAACCGATTCGTTTATTATACTACGCTCTTGAAATTACAGGATACCTCTCTGATTTTATCATGACGTGATACATAAAATTGGACAAAATATATCGTGCGAGATGTGTTAATAAATTTCCGTTTCACCCATAATTTTATGCAATAAAATAAATGACTCAAATAAAACTTAAAAGTAAACGAACGTATTGATTTCACTCGTGAAGCATTATCATCGGTACAAATTACCTGCTCTAATGTATTTACATACACATACGACTGGGGCTAATGGAAGCGATAGAACGACGTGAGTATTGACTTTGGTATTCAAATATTGGGTCCGGTGTCTCGACGATAAGCGCGGGAACATGACACTCTACCGGTGTAGAACAAGGGCCACTGCTAGCGGCGGACATGTCTTAACGGAGATATTCTCCGTGAAAGCCTTATTCGATGCCGTGCCGGCTTGAGAAGTGCTTTTCTAAATACCCTATTCAATACACAGCGCCTGATAGTGTCAATAACAACATTCAATAGCCGGTGCTCTACATAAATTTAACGGAATGTATTTTCTAATACTTGCACCGCTATCTCGTTCGACACTCGCCCCGTACATTCCTGTTTAGCCTCATATTCGCGTCGCGGTGACGGGCTGTAAAAGTCGTGAAATATGTAACACTTTTACAGCCTACATAAAATAAATGTTGATATTTTCTAAAATCTGGTTCCTCAAATGGAAAAGGTTTGTCAGAATCAATGTAGGCTCCAGTTATATATTTAAACATGGATGCAAAAAAAACGAGCTAACGAACCCTGCGCAAGGTAAATTTCGCGATACGCTTACTTATCCACTTCGATCGAACAAATTAAATTCGTATATGTATACTAAAGGCGCCCGAACAAAAAATTGGCAATTATATCCAATTTTTTGTGCAATTCATACCCGCCGGGTTGTGTTTATGGCAACGCTTAGTTGAGTGGAATGATTGTGTAAAACTGTTGGACTGGCTCCAACGGGCGCGGCCCGCGCACGGGAAACAAACGCCACAAATAAAGTCAAATAAGTGAACCTAGCAAAATAGGCGAAGTTGTACCGGCAGCAGCGAAGGCATTGCCATGTTACAGAACTTTTTGGTTTAACAATCATTTACTACGTCACGGTTATAATTGGTGTCCCAATTGTCCCATTGGTGGGCAAAGGTCGCTCCCATTATCTTCTACGCGTTTCTATCCAAAGCGAAATCCAGCCAGTTGGGTTGATGGGCGATGTCATCACGCCACCTTTTGTGTTTCGGACTTCGAATCGTTAATTTAATTTAATGTAACCACAGATTGTTCATATTTTAGGGAATCAGCTGCAATTTTATGCTCGCTTAGCGACAGATGAATTGCATTCAGCGATATTATATTACGTGGAAAGGAATGCTTCACTCGAGTTATTAACGTTAGGCATTCGAGATTGAGTTTGAGGAACACTGTTGCAGGCTATTTCTGTGTCCAGAAGTTGTTTCCAGAACCGTTTGTTGTCAATTCTGTACATTGACATTACTGTATTTTATTACTTCGCGATAATCGAAGTCGCAGAATTGACGAGTAAACAAGAATGCTGAAGGAAATACACTAAAATATTGTGAGTAAGCCTCTTTTGTTATGATTGTTATCCCTAAAGGTGGCACGTAAATAAAAACTATTTGTGTGAGGGACAAATTTGGGATCGCATGTATATACAAATATTTATTGTATTACCATTTCAGTTTCAGTATAAGAATTTTAGACCTTCGCTATAGATTTTCAGATGGTTATATTTACCAAGCAAACATTTTGAATTGTTGGTTTAGCTAGATAATGAAAGGTCACGTATCTGTCACCTCATTATAAGAATGACACCTAAATTGTCTCGGCAGCTAGTAAGGTATCATTTTAATAATTGCTATCAATTATCTCGATCGTTAAACACACCAACTGTGTCACGCTCACGAGTTTGTATTCAAGTCAACGATCATTGGAGTCTAAACGATCAATTCCTCTATGTAGATACAGAAGAAAATATAGTTACTTAAAATTCCCAAATAATAAATAAAAAGAAAAATGTGTTAGAATATATGGTGTATTTAGAAGTAAGTACTGCCAGTGTGCATACGAACATGTCGATGTTTTTATAGAACGGCAGGAGGAATATTGCGTGCTGGTTCCTCGCTGGCAGCGCTCCAGTCGTTTCAATTTTGCCCCGCAGGACGCTCTCTGTAAACATCCCTAAATGATAAACGCATAATTTAACGCCCCGGGGAAACACGAAAAATTGTGCAACCATTTATTTTGTCTATCATATAGCCGTGAAGACGTTTGTATTTCAACGGGGTCGTGCCAAAGTTCAAATTGAATATTTTCCCCTCTGTTTCTATTTTAAAGCGGCGGCGGATAAACTTAATTAAACCGCAGTTAGCTTCGTTTTATATACTCGTAGTTAGGAATGGATTATTAACGCTCTTCGGATCGTGAAGGCTTGATTACCAGCGCAATAAAACGAGATAGCAGCCGTTATGGTGCTTATGTTTATGAAGTTTTTTTTAATATGCAGTTAAGAGGTTTATTAATCCGAAATAGGGATGTAAAGAATTTAAGATCATTATAGAGATAGAGCAGTGAGAGAGCTATAAAGAATCGCTACTGCGAAGCCCTAGCTCGTTTAGAAAGATTAAGCAATAAGCTTTGAATACTTTGTGGCGAACCGAAGAAGTTATTTTATGGTGGCAAAGCTTTGCGACAGGAAAACGCTCGTAATTGGTCGATACGAGTGTCTTCGTCGACTAGCGAAAGGTGTAGGACATTGTGTAAAATCAATTCCCACAAAATAACGATATAGTGTGCGGGTGCGTCGGCTGCGGCCGCCGGCCAGCGGTTGCCGATAGCATCGCAGCCTTCGTCGCCGGTCCACATAAATCTGGCTTTGATACGTTTTGGTAAGAAGCCAACTCCGGTGCATCGCCAACTCCCACCACGATCCACTCGACCTGTGCGAATAACATTTGCTTTTATTTTTATAGAACTTTTATTTTTGCCGCTCCGTTGAATAATCACATTGTTTGCGTAAAATGTTGTTTTTGTTTTTTTTTAAAGTTCTCAATGAAGCTTACAATGAAAGTTTCGTACAATAATATAACGGCGTGTAATGTCTCGGCGGAATAAGCGCTGACTCACCACACGTTGTTGATTCGATAAATTAAACAAATCATTTTGTAGCAAATGTTCATCTTGTGCAATAACAGCATTGTATCCGAAGCTCGATAGTTCGTGCGCACTCGTGCTTGAGCTCTAATAAATATATTGAAGGCACGAATATTATTAAGTTGAGCTCGCAACTTGCTCAATAAATCATATCCGTGAGCATTATCTTCGTTGATAGCATCTTGCCTTGTTTGGACTCTGTTGGCTAACAAATTAATCATTATCCTTATTAGTGGAGCAGATATTAAATACAAAAATTCTTGCACAGTTATCAATTGCTTAGCTGAGATGTTTTTTTTTTATTTGAAAGAGTAGACCTTCTGTGTGATTCCATATATATTTCATCCAAAATGATTCCGTAGTGTTTGTAGTAATTAAATTTATTTGAAGTCGATTTTGACTTCAATAATTACTTGTACATAATTAATCTATAGTAAGTACTTACTCTTTATCACATAGTTCTGACAGAGTGTCAAGTTATCTTCAAGGAAGTGAAGGGAGACGAATTTTTTAGAATCGCCTATAGGTTTACAAATTATTCTAATACGCATAGTTAAATCTTTAAAACGTTCCATACAATAACACAGACTACAAGACAGTGTCAGCTTGCATGTAACTGTATTATTAAGGTTCTAAATGCTCGCTCGTAAGGTCACCAATTAGAATTTACTTTAGCGGTAAGTAAAAGGTTCATTTCAAGCCGCGCTGGGTCGGTCGTTAATCACTCGCTTCCGTCGTCGACCACTGGGGAACAACTTATTTTTGATTGTTTTTGATAAAACGAACAAAGACAAATGAATAAGCCAAATCGTTAATCATACACTGGTTTAAACTGTGTTTCCTTTCGCAACAGCATCATGCATTTCTGAGCGTGTGTTGTTTTCTCGATATTATTTATATATACGTGAGCTTTTTGTGACTATAAATATTATCATCAGCCTTTCTAAGAGAGAGAGAGAGAGAGTGAGAGAGAGAGAGAGGATTTTCCTTAAATTTCGCGGTTCTTTGACGTATCGGTTTCTTCACGATGTTTGCCTACATCGTTTTTGAGCGGTGGTATTGAAAACCGCACATAACTTAGGGCCCCTTTCACGAACTACAAGTAAAGCGTTGATCACTTGCTAAATAACGTTGCTAGGAAAGTAAAAGTACCGAGTATCTCTTACCTTTAATTCTTGGTTAGTATTGCTCAGGAGGCGTAGTGAAATTCATACATATATAATACATACATAACTTACTGGTGAGCTTAACTGGCGATCAGCCTACTTGAAACATTACTTGAAGGTCGTGAAATAAACCCTTCCTATAATATAAGCTGTGCCCCATTTCTATGGGTAAAAGGAACCTCTGTGATATTCTAGGACCAAAAGTATAAAAGTAAAGTACAATATACAAAATTTCGTCAAAATTCGTTTAGCCCTCAAATATATGTTTATCGATTGCTTGGCTTCTACCTATCATATTGAGATACAAAGTACACCAGACTTTAAATCAAAACCTAAGCTATCCAACAGTGAAAATATTATTTCAATCGGCTCAGTAGTTTTTATACAGACCGACAGACAGTTATAATGTTTCAGTAGCTTATTGCAATTCCTACTACCATTTTGTTAAATTATCTTATTTGGACAGAATGTTTGTTAATAACTGGTTTATTATAAGTATAGATATAGAAAAAATATGGTCGCACTAATATGTGTTTGTTTGCGTGTGTGTGTGTGTGTGTGTGTGTGTGTGTGTGTGTTTTTTACTCCTTCATGCTCAAATGGTTGAACGGATTATGATGAAATTTAAAGCCCCTCCGTAGACGCCCTAGAGACATCTTAAGCGATCCGGACGACAAAATTGCTGCCGCAGTGAAAGCAGCGACAGAGTCGTCCATCCTCACCATCTGACAACACACTTAGACACAGACACCGACCTCGCCGGCGAGGTGTATTCCGAATTGGTGGTCAGTTATGCAAATAATTCAAAGGGCTACAGCCATTTCTCAGGGCCCCCTCGATCTCTACCAAAAGTAGCGATCCAGGAGTGTTAATTCAGACCCCCGTAATCACTTGCAACTGTCCAAGCCGAGGTTCGTACCCCCTGGATGCCCTTGAGCAAGTTGCCAAAACTTAACTTTGGCGTGCGCCTTCTGCGTCACGCATTGCGGCGGAGCGCCCGCCCCACGACGCTGACGCTGTAGAGGTCAGTTATAGACCAACAGCAAACAACCATCATAAAAAAAAATGATGAAATTTAGAATGGACTTAGCATGTACCCAGGAACAAATAGGATACTTTTCATCATCATCACTCACGCAGGTGAAACCGCGGGGCGCAGCTTGTTTATAATATATAATTGGTGCAGGGCCGAGGTTTTAAACCACATGCCATTGGATTATCAAGGCACACTGTACAATTCTGCCACTATCGCTCTACCTAAAACGTGGTATCTATATGTTATACATCTTCTATACATACAAATAAATAAAATTGAAGTGTCTGTTTGTAATGTCAAAATAACAGCTTTTTACTAAATGCATGTGAAAGTATACACGGTACTACTAACAAAAAATCCATTATTTTTTTGTTGTATTGTCTGTCTGTTTGTTCCCGCTAATCTCCGAAACGGCTGGACCGATTTTGACGGGAATTTCACTGGAAGATAGCTGTTTTAAGGAGTAAAATAGGCTACTTTTATTTTCGAAAAACAACTAGTAACCGCGCAAAAAAAAACATATATTTTGACCACGCGGGCAAAGCCGAGGGAACAGCTAGTACCAAATATTTACCCTCCCAGTACCTTGTGTTGTTATTTCTTTATTATGTGCCAGTAACTAAACATTTAAAGGCAAACTAACCCACCTGTTGTAAGTTCTTTACCACCATCATTACATATTTGCAGGTAAATCCAATCTAAGATAAAGATAAAAATGTATAAGTGACAATATTCATAGATGGGTAATTACAATTACTGGCATAGTAAGTACATACTTAACAATGACGCAATATAACTAGTTTGTTTGTCGAATGAGGTAGTGCTGGTCTCTGGTGTCAGAGTTTATAAGGCCGCCCGAGTGCCTCCGACATGGCTTAACGACTATTAACCAATGACAGCTTAACGTGCCCTCCAAAGCACGAAGCGATTGAAAACCGCACATAACTAAGAAAAGTCATTGGAGCTAGGACCGAACCCGGTATCGTTGGATTTTAAGTTGCAGTAATGAACCGTGAGGCTACCATGGCTCTACAAAATAACTATAGTGCAGGAACGAAACAACATCGCTTGAACGTTTCAAATCCGAAGCAAAGGTCTACCCAGCTGAAATTTAGGAGTGTAAGCTTTGACAGACGTACGGGGCGGTTACGACCAATTTATGAGTTCCCCGCACTTTATCTGTGAAACCCTATTTCACAGGAACGTGTTTTTCTGAAGTGCTGCCCTGAATGAAGCCAGGATCCGTGATCTAACCTTCCCTTAAATATTTTTTACGAATAAATAGGTTAGTGCTCTGTATACACGAGTAGGTTGTTATTATTTTCATCGCGTTTTTCCATCTTCTTATAAACGAAGTTATATCAAAGATCCTTCAGATAAACTTGAAATTGAGTTATGTTTTTTCGATACTCAGGGGTAATTGATTCTGTAAAAACATACTCATATTGCGATGAGATGTTTTGATTAACAATATGTTTGGTTGGTTTTTGCTTGGTGATGAACCACTCACTATATTGGAATCCTTATTGGAAGTTTCCGCTCTATTTAATTTATTTATAGCTTTTAGATAACACGTATTGATATAACGTAACTTAATCTATTTACATGAAATTAGTCATGAAAGCTGTATGAATAATCTAATAATCTATCAGTAATAATCGAAATATCTCTGTATAAACAAAGTCGGGTTAGTTACACCATTTATAACTCAACGGTTGGACTGAATTTTAAGATCTTTGATTTGTTGGATTTGTCTCCGCCCCGAATAGCAGAATAACTATTAAAAAATCGGTTACTATGTAACCATTATCTAATAGCTTCTCTATATGCATACCCTCTCATACTTTATTTATATGTCAGACCACAGAGGCTATGGAAAAGCGATCACCATGAGTTCACTTCTGCCGCTCTCGGCCCGGACATACACCCGTTACCAAATTAATGTGTCAGGATCTGTATCGAGCTATGTTGACATTGAAAAATGACACGCTCTTGACGTTTTATTACATTCGCTTGCTGTGTTCTGCAGTGGTTCTGCACAAAAATGTGCAGGTGGCTTTCGAAGGAAATCGACGATTGCTGTGATGTTATTCGATGAAGAAATACTTACGAGAAAAAGACAATGGTGACCGATGAGTTTCGTTATAATAAGTATTTAAGTACTAATAATTTTCTGAAAATAAAGAAACGAATGATTCATGTTTTATATTGTACACTAGCTGTATCGGCGGTTTTACCCGCGTGATCAGTTCATTTAAAAGTAGCCCATATGCGTTATTCCAGGACCAAAAGTACCTATAAAGTACAATATACTACATTTCTTCAAAATTCCTTCCGCCGTCAAAAAGTTTTTTATCGGTTGCTCGGCATCTAATCATCGGATTACCATACCAAGTACCCAATTTTTTAAGTCAACCCCTAAGCTATCTAACAGTGAAAACCGCAATCGATCCAGTAGTTTTTACGTGACGCGTGAACAAACATACAGACAGACTAAAAAACAAACAAGATTTAAAAAAATGTTATATTCTTGTTCAGTAGCTTATTTTAGGTACCCTAGACTTTTTTCTTTTAAATATCTGCAATGTTCAGATTTTTGGTACCTACTTACTACTTTATTATAAGTATAAATAGATAGATATATTATTTGCAATATGTATCAAGCAAGTGTAAGTAGGTACAAAAGTTTGGTACAAAGAGTAGAAACATGCACACTTTTCTCATTAATCCCTGCTATTAGCAAACCCGCCAGTCAACTGCGTAAAGTAAGACCCAAGAAACTGGAAAGTTTCCAATATGTTAACTTTGAGTCGTACTATTATTTATTCTGCCGTAGTATTGAAAATTTCATCAAGCTTTTAGAGTTTTTCCTTTTCATTGAATAAATAGGTTTCTCATATACCTACTTAGAATCTTGGAACGGTATCGTAATCTATTACGAAGTAACATTAGCTGCTCATAATAATAACGTCTGATGATTAATGTGGCATTATTCGGCTAACGTGGATACGAGGCCGAGATCGGAATGATTATCGTGGGCTCACGGTTCGTTGATCACAGCACAAAATTAATTTAGGTAAGGCAGGGTGAGGGGCGCGAGACGGCAGCGGCCCGATCAACCGCTATCCTGTATGTGGGATATTTCTATCGTGCCAGTGATCCGGCAACTTGTATTCATAGAGCGAGTAGTAACTGTCCACTGAACTCGGCTTCGCTGGAATTGATCTGTAAAATTGATTTCCGTTTGTTAGCGGTGGACAAAGGTTTGCGGCCCGAGCGTGCTCCAACTCCGAGCCCTAACGTGACTGTCGCGTCGCTGTCACCATGATGATTGCTGTATCGATTTCCAAACTTTGAATGAAAACTGCGGTTTATTTGTTTTTTATCGATGGACACGCCTGATTTTAAACGGTTTTATTTAGCTTGCCCTGTTTGTTTTTTATTTGTTTGTTTGTTTGTTGGGGTCAAATCTAGTATGTAATTGAAATTTTACCCTCACCCTGTTGACCGATTGATCTGAAATTTGGTACAAACTTTTAGTTCTGATGACAATACAATTTTGTATATTCAGTATTACTGTAAATTTAAGATGGCCGCCGCCACAAAAATGGCGAATAACATATTTTTTCAACCCTCCAATATGGGTATCAACTGAAAGGGCTTAACTAGTAGAATGCAGTGCACTATGATAAAAAACCAAATCCAAGATGGCTTCCACCACAAGATGGTGGATAACTTTTTTTCTTTCAATCCCCTCAATCAAATGAAAAAGCTTGACAAGTAAAACACTGTTCACTTTAGATATAACTAAATAAAAAACTAAAAACTTGAAAATAAATTAAGTAAATGTTTTTTAGTTAAGGTTTTATATGTACTAATCGATAAAAATAAAAATTAAATAGTGGGGCGTAGCGTAACCAGAGTAATATAAATTTTACTCGCCCCTCGGTTTTATTTTATTTTTTAGCTTGTAGTAAAGATAACACAGATTAACTTTAAAAAAAAAGCGAAGCCAGTTGGTTTATGTTCAGAATATTCTCAGAGCTCTACACGAAGCAGTCGTTCCTCAAAGTTTTAACAAGTAATTATAAATTCATGTCTTGTTAAGAAAGGAAGTAGGTAGCTCTCTAGATAAGTTTTTTATCGTCTTCGCAAGGAGCGTTGGGACAAGATAAATTTAACTTTTCGAAAACATTTCGAATTTCTAAATCGGTACTGATGGAAACTGGAAATCGACCATTTTATTTTCGATACCCATTTGTCAATGCATGAATCGGACTGTCGATAGAACGTAGAATTGAGTGCGGCGCAATTTTAGAACAATGAGGTGGGAAATTGCTTTCCAGCGTTGGTGGTTTCTAAACGGTAAACCGCTGTGCGGCGACCGCTAGCCTCTACTTCTCGGATTTGAGCTTCTGTGCTAAAATCTAATCTATTTTAAAGATTTTATTGAACTTCACTTGTATGTATCTATGTATTTTTTCTGTCCTGGAATTGCAATTCAAATTTCGAGCTATTCCCGATAAGCTATCCGGCTGAAACTTTCAGGGTAGCTCACAAAGCAATTAAAAAAGTTCTTATTTTTTATTATTTGTTTTTTAAGTGCAAAGAAATAAAAAAAAAAACTTAAATGCGGAAAAAGAGAAAAAGCAATAAAAATGTTTTTTTTATAGGATAAAAATAGGAAAATAAAATTACATGAAAAGTGACATTCATTAAAAAAAGGTAGTAAAACCTTTTTTTTTTTATATATAATTTTGTTATATGTACAACATTCACTATTTGATGTATGGCAGTGGTAGTCTTAAAATTTCGCAGCATGTCTCTTCCTACATTATTATTATCTCGGTAGAGACAACAATGATTTTAAAATGAGAGTTCCAAAAGATACAAATACTGAAGAGTATTTCAATTTGAGCTTTCTGTTTATTTCTAATGCTCTATGGCAAATAACAAGACAAGTTCAAAATATAAAACCCGACTACGGTCGCGTGAAAAATAGCCTATGACATCTTCTACATCTTGCGATGTAGACAAATCGACCGATACCTTGCTTGTCAAAATAAGACCAAGTTTTTAGTTTGAACACATAACCCTTCATTTGCTTTAACGTAGACGGGTAAAAGATAGCCTCCATACTTGAAGACGAATCAATCGATACCTCGCTTGTCAAAATCGGACCAGCAATAGTATTGAAGCTATGGTGGAACATCCACAAATATACATACATATATAAACTGTTAAACTCATTACATTTCCCTTGCTTCGCCGTAGTCGGGTAATAAAATCATTATTTCTCTTATAACTAAAAGGAACAAAACTCCAAGCGATTCAATACAGACGAGGATCAAATATTGACCGATGACCATAAACTTTTGTTTGTATCGTACCCTCGACCTAAATACTTACTGAAGGATATCCTTTTGTGGAAAAGTTGTCAACTTTTGCAAAATACTTAAACCAACATTGCATCGATATGATATTTTGTGGTCCCTTCTAAAAATACTCAAAGGTTTTCCTGTATAACAGTTCATCTTTTGACTAACGTTTGTAACAAAGCGGTTCAATATTTTATTATGCTAATAGAAACCTACGCTGCAATAAGTCTGATTGAAGTTTCTGTTAACATTATTGAGCTATTAGTCTACAAATTGTGGGCGTATTTAAATTATGGTGGTGTTCCGGTGAGGCGCATCGCTATCATTATTTTTTTCTGATTATGGGCGCTTTGCTCTGTAGGTTTAAGTGGTATCATATTTTACTTGTGCCATAAATTGTAACACGACCTTTATTGTTGAACTATGGTATGCTATCTTTAAATTAACATGTATTATAAGTCTAAAATGAACGAAAAAAATGTAACTTAGGTACTTCCGCCAAACTGTAAGTCAGACAAACGATAAATGTAACTTAGGTACTTCCGCCAAACTGTAAGTCAGACAAACGATAAATGTAACTTAGGTACTTCGGCCAAACTGTAAGTCAGACAAACGATAAATGTAACTTAGGTACTTCCGCCAAACTGTAAGTCAGACAAACGATAAATGGAAAAAATATATATTAACAACCCACGCTGACCAACCAGTTATCCAAATTGAACCAACGTATACTATTATAAGACATAATATTTACTATATATAATATTATGTCTTGTCGTGACTTATAGTTTGGCGGAAGTAGCTACATGTTTGTCCTTCGTTCATTTTAAATAACGATTTCCGCAAAATAACTATTTCTAATATCAATGGATTTTCGGGTCAATCTATTTGTTGCTTCTAAACCTTTTTTTTCCAGTAAGGGCTTATTTTTTTCTTTGTAATTATTCTCTACCTACATTCATAAATTTAACTCACATTCTATAACCTGTAGATATACCCAACATTTAGGAAGCAACGAAAAACAGTAATAGCAGAGCTTTGACCTCACACTCCGCTCCTGCATCCTGTTTTTACATTGTGTTACATTCAAACGAAAGTCGTGAGTTGTTTATTAGATGCGACCGCGTGGATAGTCGCATTCGTGAGGAACTGGTATCGTAAATCTGCTGCCGGAATGGGTTACAGCATCGCCACTATAAATTGACCATCCATAGTTTACGATTCACTGTGAAAGGAAACTCCAGGATTCGACTCCGCGAGACAAAATAGAACACTTAAATCGGGATGTAAAACATTTGTATTTGTGCAGTGCGCTTGCAAGTGTTGCAAGTAACTTTACAATTCCAGCTTCATTGCGAAGACAACGATACCGGGTTTGGTCCTAGGTTCCACACCAATGACTGTTCTAAGTTATGAGTGGTTTTTGATCGCTCCGTGCTCCGAAGGGCACGTTAAGTCGTCGGTCCCGGCTGTTATTCATTAATAGCTGTCGTTAAGGCGTGTCACAGGCCCTCGGGCGCCCTGACAAACTTTGACACCAGAGGCCAGCACTACCTCATGTGACATACAAACATACATTGCGAAGTGGTAATAAAAAGTTTAAGGGTCTGTCTAATTATATGTATGTTAGTATTTTAATGTAATTGTTACCCAATTACCATAATTAAATATGAATATACTCACTGAAACCTAAACCAAACCTATTCTACCAAACCGCTACTAGTAATAGGTAACGTTCTCAAAATGAAAGAAACATAACGAATCATTTATAGCCAAAATGCTATGGAGTGCCAAAAAGCTTAGCCGAAATACTAGATTTAAATTAATTGTAGGTATACATTTACTTACTTACTTGCTAAGCAACCTGCAGCTGATAACGGTTAACTCATTCGCGTAATATTAATATTGAGGGACCGCAAGAAAGACGCATCCGCGTTCTATTAGATCCAGGAATGAAAATTCCTGCAATAATTAATTGAGCCATGAATTTTGATAGTATATAGCCGATAAATTGTAAAACTCATCATATAAATTGTCCTTAATACAATGTGGGTCACCGCGTCGACGAATTTAGAAATGCTCATTTCTATATTTAGCGAAGTTGACACTGTGAGAACGAATCGTACCTACGGGCGCCGTCGATGTGGCGCCTAAACCCACTTTTAGCTAAACGAAATATGCTCCAGAGTTATGTATATTACACGGCGTTAAACGAGCCCTCGGGCCAACAATTCCAAGGCGACGACGCCTCTCATTAAGAATACATTAGTTCATTAGAGCTTTTACACTAAAATTCATTCAAGACTGTCGCCGTCTCATCCCCCTCTGCCGCATAAGACCGTGTCCTCTCTATTTTTCATAATTATTATCACCGCACTCATTTCAAAACGACGTTAAGACTTTTGCCTGAAACAGGCTTTATGGTCTCAATTAACGTTGAAATAACCCTTTAATTTGCATAGATTGGACGGAAATCATTCCGTCTGATCCTGATTTAATTACGAACAATAAAAGCCGAAACTCGCGAGAAAACAGTAAATGGCAAGAGTGAGATCTTTCGTGAATTCCAAACAGGGTCGAAATTATTTCCGCGGGACCGAATCAATCAGGCTACGGGCTAGGTGCGCCTTAAGGCCTCATTGATATGCAAGGGATCCCTTTATTACTTAGCATTCAATTCGCAATCTCTCTGTAACCTTTATAAGATTTGTTAATGAAAATTACGATCTGGACACTTTTATTTGGCCGTATCTTTATTTATATTAAAACGTGGAAGATTTTTTAAAACAAAACTGTGTCAGAAATAGAATAGAGTGGGAACGTGGACACTGCGTGTATGGAGCAAAACACATTTAACATTTTGCTTTCAGGATTTCCAGTGATACGTTGGCTGTAGTTTATTTATTTGTGTGGATTAACATGAAGCGAGCTCGAATAGTGAGCGCGCGTGGCGGCGGTTCCTACTTAAACTTTGCTAAACGGTCAGCTTTACTGAAAGCCTTCTAAGCTCTCCTTGTGTTTAACGCTTCCCATTTATTTGCCCCGAAATAATATTCTAGGAATGACGAAACAACATTTTGTTGTTAGTTGCGCTGTTCAAGTTAAACATGGCCGAGATAAAATTATTTTCAACGTTTCACTTGAAGCACGTGTTTTGCGTGGCAAATAAAAGCACAAAAAGCTTATATTAGGTAAGAGTCAAAATTTTAAATTTTGGTTGCTTATAAAATGATTATAAAGTTAAAAATAAAATAAAATCGTGGGGCGAGTCAAATTTCGATTACTGAGGTACGCAAGAAGTTATTTTTTTGCTTTTATTACATATAAAACCGTTTAACTTAAAATCATTTTTTACTTATTTTATTTTCAAGTTTTTTTTTAATTTAATTTTTTCTAAAGTGTACTGTGTTCTACTTGTCAAGCCCTTTCATTTGATACCCATATTATGGGGATTGAAAACTAAAAAAAGTAATCCGCCATTTTGTGGAGGCGGCCATCTTGAATTTAAAATTGTCATAGTGTACTGTATTTTACTAGTTAAGCCCTTTCATTTGATACCCATATTTAGGGGGTTGTAAAAAATATGTAATCCGCCATTTTATGGCGGCGGCCATCTTGGATTTACAATAATATTAAATATATATAATTGTATTGTCACTAGAATTTAAGGTGTGTACCAAATTTCAGATCAATCGGTCAACAGGAAAGGGGTAAGTAAAATTTCAATTACTAGATTTGATCCAAACAAATATCCAAACAAACAAAAATCAACAAACAGATCAAGATAAATAAAACCGTTTAAAAATGGAACTTGTGACCAACATTTTTTTTTAAAACTGTAGAGTAAGTTCGTATTGCTCCTCAATTCCATACAACTTTTTCAAAATTAAAATAACGCAATAGTGAACTTTAAGTCAGTAAGCATTTACTTGAAAGCGGTTGAGGCTTTGCATTTAGCCGCGTCTATATAAATATCCAGCATCAAAATATCTATAGTCATAACAAGTCAAAACAGAAGCTGTATGGGCGGATGTCAAAAGTTTCTCGTACAGTTCCAGTAGTTTCCTATCCAAATTCCAAGGTTCTATTCACTACGGAGCTACTATTCTACCCATTGCTGTTTGACGACGCCAACTATAAAGTGGAATGCCTTCTGGAGGCTGCAATCGTGGACAAACTGCTCTACATTTTTCAACATAGTCTCATTTACTCGTATCTGTTACATATTTTTATTTATGGATGTTATTGATGAACTTGCATCTGTTTGTTTATTTGTTGCGTGGCTTTCACGACCAGACAAATTAACTGATTTTGTTGAAACTTTGCAAATTAATGGATGGTCTACAGGCACAAACAAAGCTACTTTGATCTTGAGAACACGCGCGGTAAACGAGAAAAATGCAGCCGCACCCGCAGAGCGCAGCTAGTATGTAGTGGTAGTTTAATAATAATAATAATATATTCGGGACATTTCCCACACCAATTATCTAGCCCCAAACTAGGATACCCTGTGCTATGGGTACTTGATAACGGATAAACATACATAGATAAATAACAATCTTTTAAATTATTATTTTTATTTAAGGTGCCTTAGCATATACGGAAATATGTTTACAATCACACGTCACCGGGTTTGATCCTCGGCTCTGACCAATGCCTTTTATTAAATTATATGCGGATTTCGCATCGCTCCGTGCTTTGGCAGGCACGTCGCCGACTCACCTCAGACCTCACGGACGGTTTCAGAGTATGTCAGGCCGCCCAAAGGACTCTGAAGTGGCGCTATCAATTAACAGTGCAACCGGGAGCGACGCGGTGAGTCGGCGACTTGCCTGCCAAAGCACGGAGCGATGCGAAATCCGCATATAATTTAATAAAAGGCATTGGTCATTGATCGACACTACTGAGGTAGTGTCGTTCGATCTAAACACCTTCATCTACAACCAGCAAGTTCAACTTATTACCATCCACTTACGATGCAAAGCACTTATGTTATGACCAAAATAAATACCGGCTTTACGGCCAAGCGTCTGTTATTTTACTAGATACTTGATTGATGATTTATTTTTATTATCTACATCAAACGAGACGTGATCGAGACACAACTCCCACTGCTGTATATTAAAACTGACAGCAGAGCTGGTATATAAAGGAACAATAAAATTAACCATTGGTAAGTTACGGTGATTTATTAAAATGTTGGTTGAGGGTAAATAGAGATTAAGAGCAACTAAATTGATACGCGGCGGTAGATTTATGTTCAAAATAAAGATACTGTAACTAGAATTAAAAAATGTTGTGGGATATTCTCTGGTCTGTATCTGTGGTTAATTAGCTAAGCAAGTCGGCTCATAACAATGAAGGCTTAGATTTCCTCTCAACGACTAATGTTTGATGAAACGTGGACACTCACGGTCAAACTAGTCAACAAATTTAAGGTGCGAGCTATGGAGAGAGTGGTGAGTTGGTGTTTCTCTAAAGGACAAGATTCGTAATGAAGATATCCGACGGAGAACCAAGGTTACCGACTAGCTCAAAGGATAAGCAAGCTAAAGTAGCAGTGGGCTGGTCACATTTCCCGAAGAACCGATAACCGTTGGGATAGACGAGTTCTCGAATGGAGACCTCGTTTAGGCAAACGTAGTGTAGTGTGTAGTGTCCCTGTGGCCAGGTGGAGTGACGAAAGACCGAGCTCAGTGGCGTGCATTAGGAGAGGTCTATGTCCAGCAGTGGACAGATATAGGCTGATGATGATGATGATGATGATGATGATGATGATGATGATGACTAATCTTTACTTTTCAATATTATTGTACTTTTTATTTTTTCTCTCTATGTTGATGACGTGTCAAGTTTTTATTTAGTTTTGGAGGTACAATAATATTGGTCTTTATGTTCGAGTATTATAACCTAAGCGTGTATTCCTTGTTTGTACACTACGAGTATAAAGCCTTTATATTTCATTTGCAGGCATCATACAAGTTACAGAGACTTTTCTAAGAGCTTTTATTTTGTTTTATGTAAAAACATTTTAATCCTGCAAAGGAAAAGACAACTTTTGTGGTTTCTTTTCGCTTCAGGAATGGAATCGGTCGGATGTCAGAGTCGAACAAGATAATGTATCGGATTACAATGAATAATAAACGAGCTTTCTTGTCTCGGCCAAATGGCTGCCGACGCTAATGCATTTCGCGGCCACTCTTCTCCTCGTTTACACAATAACTAGGAAACGGTTGTTTATCGAATTATCATTAGGAGATCTAAATGCGGATAATTTATCGCTGCATCCTGCCGAACTATTGTTTGTTCGTTTACTTTGCCAATGCAATAGCTATGTACTAAACGCTTATTAAACAGGTATAAGCAGTTTATCTGCAACGACCTAAATTCAACTCGTAAAGCAATCAACATCAATTTGTGGTATCAAACGCGCCGCTCAGTTTTCTCTCACCCATTTTCATTAGAGATACATTACTCCTTTTATTCTTGTTTAGATTGCAATTTCTCTCACAGTCCTTTGTCTCATTTAGCATTTATTTACGGCGTATTCAATTTAAATACCGCTCCTTTTGCGTTTTATCGCGACGAGGAATTGCCGGAGTCGGACCTCGTTTTATTTATTTGTCAGTTTTGTTCGCGCTGCTACGAATCTGTTTGACTTTTAAAACTGTTTCCGTATTAGCCATCTCCGAGATACTCTACTTTAAAATAAAAGAGCGAATTATTATAATTTCGCTGGCAAGAGATGGTTGCAATCAAAGGGATGTTACTCCAACAAGGAGAATAAAGGCGATTATAATATTCGAAGGAGGAAGATAAAAAAGCCGATTTGCATAACAATATGCCGTTGTCTTTTCGCGATCGTACAATCATTAGGGATTTAACAAATATGCCGCGGGTTGAGAATAAGTTTGCAGAGGCGTAATTAAAACTTAAAACTTGTATTATGGCGAGAGCGCGGCGGGAATGTGGAGTGTGCCAAGTGTCGGATTTGGTTCGTGCGCGGAGTCGCAATGCATTGCGGTGACTCTCGGGATTCCCCTCTTTTCCTTAATCTTTAGGACCTATATTTTTTACGCCAACTGCGACGAGAAGACATCCAAGCGCGTGAGCTTATATCGTCGGCATGGAATTGAACGGATTAAGTAAGGAGGGCTTCAAATTTCAAAGTACGCAAAACATTATGGGAGTTTTATTTTATTTAAATCTCCCGATCTTACACACAACACTAAATTCCGATTGGATGCTAGCTGGATGTACATTTTGAGCGCCAACCTCGTGACTATTGAGTGTCTATTGAAAACGAAATTGTGAAAGTTTCAGTCTATTTGCTTTCCGCGGGTTTTCATATTTGCATTCCACAATTTGAAACTTTTCCTTTCATATTAATTAGTGATCTCTATAAAAGAATTCGACTCTGGACATTCACGGGGTCAAACTATTTGACGACCGATTGGTCTCGTGGCTAGTGATCCTAGGTACGTAAACAAACGGTTGTGGGTTTGAATCCTGCAAGGTGCAATCATTTGTGTGATGAGCAGAAATGTTTGTTTCCGAGTATAATCGCCTACGTGATATGCGTGTGCACACGCAGTATGCGCGTGGTGCTGCGCGTGGTAGCTTTGGCGCGAGCGAGCAAGCTAGTACCCATAGTACAAGGTTTCCTAGTTTGGGGCTAGGTAATTGGTGTGGAATTGTCCCGAATATATTTATATTTATTTATTTATTTGCCTCTTAGTCCTTTTCAGACACTTGCCGCACATAAGATAGCTCTGAATATTTGCAAATCATAAGCGGCTCGATTACTCTAATGGCGTCCACGATGCTCATGCTAAAGTCCTAATAAAATGTCTTTGCGTCTAGCTTCCATTCATATTGCACGTCTTAGCTGGTCTAATTAAGGCTTTGGCACGCGAAGGAACGTGGAGTGAGACAAGACGGGCTGTGTGATGCTTATTGCCCTTTCAACTGCACGTCAGTCACTATTGTCCTGAATAGAAGCGGCTCATAAACGACTCAATTACCACAACGGTGTTTTCAATTCTCATATCGTCACTCGATTCGCTCGACGAGGAATTGCGATCATATCGCCAATTCTAACAAACTATGCCAATGCTCGTGCATGAGGTCATTTCAATTACAATACAAGCGGTTACTACTGATGACGCTTCAAACAAAAACTATTGCTCAACTTATAAGCCTGTTTATTATTGCGATTCAATAAATCGTGAAAGGTGATCTCATCTTGATCACCTAAATATAGACTATGCAAAAAAACTAACAGGTAAAAAATATTTAAAAGAATATCAAACTATTGAATAAAGTTTTAAGTAACTCACGTGCTATGTAGATTTGCAGAGCCGTGCAGGTGTGGGGCGCGGGAGACACGACGTAAATGTACGCACGGGTTTTTGCTTTTCAGCCGTGGTAGCGGACGGACGCGCCACGCGACCTGGCCGCCCGCCCCGCAAAAATAATAGTTATATAAATTTAACATTTCTTATTTACTTACATATTTTACTTCACTTTAACAGTTGCTTCACTGTAAATTTGCAACATTGGACTACATTGTACTTCATCACACGAATAATCAAAAATTGAAAATTTTGTAAGAAGCTTGGTAGACAATTGTTTAGGTGAATGAATCATAAATTTTGGGAATGGCCTATTAAAGATAAGTTTTGGTAATTTTTCGTTCCGTCGGAAATACAATATGGCAGCTATAAGACGCCATATTAGTTACCCTATAGCACTCTCGGGATTAAGACGAATCCAAATATGATACCTCATTTATCCAAATCCATCAAGGCTGTAGGATGTGCTTAAGAAACGTACAAACATACAAACTTACATAAAACGCAAACACATAACCCTCCGCAGTCGGGTAAAAATTAAAACCAAGTAAACTATATTACAAAAATACTTAAATGTTTATACAGTGTATAAGTGTGTACAACAGTACATATTATCACAGTACATATATTAGTCTTTACAGACAGTATCTGTACCCGTTTAAACGAAATACAGTATCAACTGTATTTCGTTTTAACGGGTTTAAACCTTCGACTACATCATCACTTTCCATCAGGTGAGATCGTGGTCAAACGATTGCCTAGACAGTGATTAAAAAAATAAAAAAGAAGTACATGAGTCCTACTCGTAAAAACATTACACTCCTTTTTTGGGCAGTCATGTAATAAATCTGATGAGGCATTTAAAAGTTATGGTGGAATAAAGAAACTCACATACAAACAAACATAAATGAATCCTAAAAACATTGCACTCCTTTTTTTGGGTAGTCGTGTAAAAAACGAGCGAGCCTCACAGTTGCATGTTACCTTGGTAATAAGCAATAATAGGTAATAAGGTAATAGGTTGTCTAGCACCGCGCACGCTCATTGGTCCAATCAAATAGCGCGCGCTTCCCCGGCTTCCTGTTACACACTTCCGTCCCTTTTCACGAAAACACTCCCACAAATTGAAGGAAAGCGAGAAGAAAGATGTTACACATCAAAAACTAGATCTATGGTTTTAGGTCTAATTTTTGAGCCATAATGTAATTAAGTTTTCAAAACCAATCCGCTAAAATCCTTTTCGAAATAATTTCGTTATTTCATTTGTTTAAACCAAGTCCCTATCTAATTTCATTAAGGGAACAAAAGTTGTGACGTTTTAATTAAAATTACGAGTGGTTTTTGTGTTCGCCGCCAGTTCTACATGCGTGTCATGCACGTGACATCCATTGTAACATTTGTAACAAACCTAAAACTTTGAGTTCTGTTACTCTGTTAGCTAACAATAAGAAAATTACGTTCTGGCTGTTATGTTAATACAACAATCAAAGCTTTGTGCCTTTTCAAATGTTCGCTTTGTTTCTGGATTTATTTTGTGGAAGATAAGCTTTCTTGTTTGGAAAATCGTTGTAATGGAATTAAAGGACTAACCTACATATCAATTATTTTAATACCTGGAGGCTAGATAAGTTTGCCTTTGTTACGCCTTACTATACTGCGCCTCGCGGCTTCACCCGTGTGGTCATTTGTCAGTTTTGAATGTACCCTATGTGCTATTTCAAGACCAGTACCTTGATACCTTCCATTATATTAATTATATATACATAGGACTTATATTTTATTTATTATTCGCACAATTTTTACATCACTTGTGGGGCTTTAACAATCCAACGTCTAGTACTGGGCATTTCTGCTGAGAATATGCTTTCGTCACACTCATAGGCTCATTTTATTTATCTTTGATACCTATGTTTTTAATGTTGTTATCTGAAGTTGTGTGTTGAGTAAATGTTTTTATTCTTCTTCTTAAAAAATTATTCAGTTGTATATATTTTTTATATATTGCTCGACTTCTACTCGTCGCATTAAAATGCAACTTCTACTCATCATCAGCCTATATCTGTTCACTCCTGGGCGTAGGCCTCTCCTAATCCACTGAGTTCAATCTTCAGCTCCCCTCATCCATTCTTTTCCAGCCGCTTTTCGCAGGTTATCGCTCCACCTGCCCACGTTTGCCTAAACGTGGTCTCCACTCGAGAACTAATCTACCCCAACGGTTATCGGTTCTTCAGGAAATGTGACCAGCCTACTGCCACTTTAGCTTGCTTATCCTAAAAGCTATGTCGGTCACCTTGGTTCTCCGTCGGATATCTTCATTACGAATCTTGTCCTTCAGAGAAACTCTAAGCATAGGTCACTCCATAGCTCGCTCTCTCCATAGGCCTTAAATTTGTGGACTAGTTTAACCGTGAGTGTCCACGTTTCGGCTCCGTAGGTTATGGTAAGACGCGATGATTAAAGACTTTTGTCTTCAGCCACTGTGGTATGGACGACGAGAATACTTGACGAAGCTTGCTGCCAAACCCAGCTGAATTCTTCTGTTGGCTTTCTTCTCAAAGTTGTTCTTACCTAATTGCAATATTTGTCCAAGGTAAACATATTGTTGGACAACTTCTAGAGGTACACCATTGACTGCAATCGGTTCCGGGTCAACAAGGTCGTTAAACAAAATATTGAGAACTACTACTCGTTACATTGAAATGCCTATTTTATCCAACAGTAATTACCACATTTAAATCGGTCCAGTACTTTTTACGTAATGCGAAAATAGTCAATTATTTTTAAATTCTTTTTCAGTAGTTTATTTTAAGTCTCCTGGAACATTGTTTTTAATTAGGTATATTAAGGTTACATATTTTTCGTTACGAACACGCAAGCGAAGTGTGGGGAGACTGCCCCCCCACGATGGACCGACGACATTGTAGCCATCGCAAGAAGTCGGTGGATGGAGGTGGCACAAAATCGCTCGTCATGGCGCTCTTTGGGGGAGGCCTATGTTCAGCAGTGGACTTCTAAAGGCTGACATGATGATGATGATGATTTTTCGTTACTTACTGTTTTACAGTAAGCGTAAATATTCACTTAAAATGACAAATTAAAATATTAATTATTATATTTTTTATATAATAATATATTCCATAAAAGAAGAAGAATAGAATACAATAAAAGTTTCAAGTATCTGTTGTATCAGAGCCGGCCAATGTGACGAATTGCTAGCGCAACAGATTATGATGTACTACTTGAAGAGCTCGCGCCCTCGGGGGCCCGTTTCCTCTTCTGAAAAGGAAAGTCACGAACTCATCGCGGGACCATTCCAACTCCCAACAAAATAAATATATTTTGCTGATTCGAGACGAAATTTGCAAGTCTGCCAAGAATATTCGTACCAAATCGTTTTCCTATAATTGGAGTACATGTGAATTTGTATTCAGTGGCGCATCTAAGGCGGATGGAATTTCGCCGTTTCGCGGCTACCCGTCCTCCATCATGCGTGCTTATTGAAGTAATTTGTGTACTCGTACCCCTGCGTGTAGCCACCAACTCGCTACTACATGAATTTTATTGTATTTTATTAATCCCTATTACAAGCATACTAACACGTTTGCCACAGCGCTACCTACTAATTACTATAATACTGCCTAATTACAGACCATTCATTAATAACGGTCGAATGAAGGTTCTAGGCTCCGCACCAACGTATTTTCTAAGCTCGCTCCGTTCTTCGGTGGGTACGTTAAGCTGTCGGTCTTGGCTGACATGTCAGAGGCTATCGGGTGGCCTGACAAACTCTGACACCAGCACTACCTCATACGACAAACAAACCAAAAATGAAGGACTTTAGCGTAATTACTGCAAATAAACGCTACAGTAAAATGTATACGTTCAGTATTTCAGTCATACAAAATAATAAATTTTCAGACCTCCGGAGATTTGTCAGTGCCGTCTTTTAAAGACGGGACGGTCGGCAAAACAAATTGATCCTTGGAGACTTGTCGAGCGTCGATAGTAATTTACAAACAAAACGGGACAAGTAGGACAATGTGGAAATTTAAAAACAAATTTCAGGATAAAAATAAAACTGTTATTTGAATAATAAGTCTGATTTCACTTTCATCACTGTACCTGCCTCACAAATAAAATATATTTAAATCACCTTTATTCGAGCCTTATACTAGGAATAGTTATGCTTAGAATATCCCAGAAATAAGTGTTCCTGAGCGCCACCGCTCGGCCAGCCACCAGTCGATTAGTGGACTGTATAGCTGAGGCGGAAGTCGGAAAGTGACCGACCGTGGTCGATGGCGCTCGTCTGGTCGATGGAACGGGCACTGGGTTGATGAAGAAAAGTCCAGGGTTCCGACCCTGGGTTGTTCCTGACTGGAGAGGTCTTGAGAGCGAGTTCTAGTAGACATGTTTACTCGACGGCTGCTGGTGATGGAATGAATTTCGGGCTAAAACGTTCCTATATTTATGCGGTTGATTCGCGCTGTCGTCTCGCGGCGGTCGGCCGCAGCGCGGGCGGTGGGAGTGGTGAGCGGTGTCTCTCGCTCGCACGTCGCTCCCTCTCTGTCTTTATAGTCCTATTTTATCCTTTCTAATTCTTTGTGTTTTGTTGTCTATATTACCTAATTTTCGCTCTCATAGACCCTACCAATCAAACACAATCCCAAATCGGCATTTATTATGTGTAGGTAAACTTAAAAAACATATGTACAAACTATAGCTAAACTTAATCTATTTTACTTATGTTCTAGGTCTTAAATTATTATATTGAAACATTATGTCATAGTGTCGTCGCGAACAATAAGTTTCTTACAAGTAAACTGCTTTATAACTATTCCTCCGATTAGCAATATAAGTTTAAAAAAAAGTAAAATTTCGTCTTTGACCGCGCTGTGTCTGTCATCACTTTGAAGTTTCTACTCGATAAAATTCTGTGGAAGGCGCTGAAGTATGGAATAACTTTACTCCACGAGTTGGTGAAAGAGCTACAAAACAATTGGTCTAAAAACATAACACCGCTTTTAGAAAGTCGATATTTAACACAAAACTCTTCATCGCTATATAAATCAAAAGGATTTTCCCTGTTTTTGAATGTTTTTACTTTTCTTCCAGCCTGTATTTGATTAATTATATGTGTTGCGGACTCTCACTTGGGTGCGGTTACGTAGGTCCCAGTTGCAGAGAACTGAGACTTCTGAGACTGAGACGTTTAATAGTTCGTTACATGCGTAAAGTGTTGTAAGTTCCTCTTCGTTAATTCTATCCATTAAAACGAAATACATGCTTGAAGCGGGCCCTGTCTTATTTTTTGCCGGTATTTCCTTGACATATCTAGTATTATAGCCCATATCGTCTATCGCTTTCTTAATCTCCACCGGGTTAGTTCCCAGCGGCATACCTTTTATCACAACCTTGGTGGGGAGGTCCGCCTCCACCGCGTAACAGTGCCACGCGATGTTGCGGTCCTTTTCTGTCTCCTCCGTCAAGTACCTTTGTATTGTCCTAAACTCGCAGGCTGTTGTACTTACAAACCGAAACCCTTTGCCCACGGGGCGTCCGTTGGGCGCGTGGCCAAGTCTGTGACGTAATTGCGCAAAATGCTTCGTCCAATCAGGGAGAGACTCAACCATGATCGGTGGGTATCCTCTGAGGGACGCTGCTGTGCCTACTTGCTGTTGCTGGGGCGTGGTCTGGTTTGTAAGTACATCCAGTCCACGATTCGAAAATGCTGGTGGTGGTGATGCTATGGCAGCCGCGTAAGAGGCCGCAGCCTCCGGTGATGGTGACGGGGGGGGGGGGGACGGCATGGGGGCGGCGTCCATAGGTACCGACTCTAGTCCTGCGTATGACGTCGAGTCAGTTGCTGACCTGTGATGTTGGCTGTGTGGGGATGAGTGGTGTGAGGCCGGTGATACCGTGCCCGGTCGTTTTGCCTTGAATGGCGTCGACTCCCTTGATGATGATGATGATGATGATGATGATGATGATGATGATGATGTTGTAGAGGATGAATGAGATTCAGACGATGACGCCCGAAGCTGTCTGTCCGTCGGTGTTTTTACCCTCGGTCACCGCCCAGATCGTCGTCCGAGGATTCGCGCCTCTTAGGCTTCCTCGGTCAACCCCGGGGCGATCGTGCGGTTTCGAGGCCTTGTGGTCCGGTACGGACACTTACCTCGAGCCCTTGGTCGTTCGCGCGCACCGGGCCGGGTGGGGGGTGACGTCGGGTCCCCTCGTGTGTGATGTGGTTGGTGGTGATTGGTCCAATGATGCTGTTGCTCGCTCCAATAGGTGTACTAAAGGGGACCTGTCAGTTTCGCCGCCGCTGGAGTACTCAGTCTCCCCGGTGGCGAGCCCTCGGGAGGTCCTTCTTTCACGCTGTCGGCGCGGGCTTTTGTGCGGTGCAGTTCGCAGTCCCAGAGCAGCCGGCGGGACAATTACCGACTGTTCTGGGTGGAAGAGATTGCGACATACAATACCTTCCGGTTGCGGCTGTTGTGTTGAGCGAGTTGGCGGGGGCGATTCCCCGTCCGACATTTTGAAGATGAAGAGAAGAAGTAATAAGCGATAGAAGTGGGAAAAGAAGAGGTGCAGTTAGAAGTGTAGCAATATAGATGGTGATAACTGGTGAGTAACTAGTGTGGTAGTGCGTCTTGCCTCCGAGCCGAGCTGGAGAAGCGAGGTACTACCCGGGCCGGGTGAGATCCCGCAGGGAAGGCCCAGTCAGGCGACCTCAAACTTCACTCCAACGCGCGAACGGGGAAAGTGCGGAAAGTTTGGCTTCGCTGAACTTACGAAGTGGCTCTGAGCTAGAGGTTTCCAATGAAACCCCTGTCAGAGCCGGGCGGTGCGTCGATCCTGGCAGACGTAGCACGGTGTGGAGGATGTACCGGATCGGCCGCACGGCGAATTGAAGAGTCGGCAGAGGGTTCGCGACGAGGGCGGGAGCAAAAACTCAACCGCACGCGGCGCGAAAAGGCGGAATCTTCAATTTCAGCCAATAAATAGTCCCAGAAATAGGCTACGGTCCTACCTCAAATTCGTACCGAAGGAAAGCCTAAATTTTATTGCTTTGCTACGGGTGCGAGGAGAACTTCCGATCTTGTGAACTCCTCGCACTCGTACAGAGACGGTACCCAAACTTCAGGCAGCTAACTAATTTTTGTCCCATTTCACAACATTCCGATGTATGATTCATCGTAAGTCAACAAGCTTGACCGATTTTAGAGGAGCTTCCCCCATGTAGCCTCTTCTCGCCCCCACTGCCTATATTTCTAGTTACCTATAGTGATTACCGATACAGATTAAATCAGCTCAGGTTCACCCCGCGTTGCAAATCAGTACCCTTACAAAGCGGGGCTATTCCTGAGCCAACCTGTACCATTTCATGCAACCACAGAGAACTTCAGCCCTTCTGTGGCTGCATGCTTCAAATTATTTTATCGTAAGATGTAACACGGCCTTCCCGTATGCTATAGTGGTCATACGGGGTGGCACGTAAATCTCAAAAATACGTTTGCCTTTTTCGCAGCTTAAACAAAATAATTTATTTCTCGCTTTCACGTTAACCTATCAATATGCCGATTGGCACAAATTGAATATAACACTTATGCCCGTTCTTGTGTGTTGCTACTTTTCACCTACCTATTCCCCTGCGTTGTAGGTTTCAGTGCGCTTTTTTAATAATATTACTTTCTAAGATTTTATACATTACTGAGTTATAGCTATACATATGTCTACTTATAGCTAGCTGGGTTGCTATCGTTAGCGTAATTGTTGCGCTCGTCAACAATATGATTAATTTGCTTTACTTCAACTATTGCACTTAATGCCATTGTAGGTATACATTTCCAAAATACTTATTAAACTGAGATAATGAAGCTGCACGTGAAAATAAACAAATCACATATGCGTTTTTGAGGTTATTCCGGACTTAAACTAGGGTTAAAGGTAAGAATAACGCTTGTTAGAAGAGTTACGCTGACGTTATGCTAGGTATAAGTTATGCCGAGTTTATTTGTTGACAGTTTGCTTATTCTTTCATTATTCTCAATATAACTTTTTATACTAGGTTTATTTGTAAGGCCCTAAGTAGGTATTATCAAATTAACTAAATAAATAATTTTAAAAACAACATACCGGCGAAGTCCCATACAAAGGACAATCTAATCCAACAACTAATATTCAGCGCTATGACTTTTGAAACTACTCTTTATGAAAACGTAACTATGAATGCACGAGATGGTGAGCCGGTACGGCCCGGAATAAACCTGAAAAAGTTACTAACGTAGGGACACACGGAGTATAGTTCTATTTTAAACTAGACCATATAATGGAAACCGGTCGCTTAATAATTTAAGTCGATACAATAGCAAAGACTTCAATTATCACTTCGTCTGCTATCGAGGTATAAATTATTCGTAGCCTCGTTCTATTGTTTGTTGGTTGATGTGTTTCTGTTCAGTGGTGAAACGGGACAAACTTTGCATTGTGGCGGTCCAACGTTGTCTTTGTTATAATGGATATTGCGATTTATGTAAAAATGGTAAAGCAATCCAAATTTAAATAATGTGACTTAGAAGCGAAATGAATCAATAAACTATCATCATCTCGTGTTGTATGTTGACTTCATACTTTTCTTATAGAGCCTTAGTCCCAAACAAACTACAAAATCAAAACGAAAGATGAAACAGAGGGGGTGTAGTGTTAAAACTAAAGCTTAATAAGCTTACTTAAAAAAAAACTTTTATGTAAACTTTTTTGTTTGTTTTTATTTGTTTGTGATCGAGTTGTGAGCTACCCTAAAAGTTTCAGTCAGATGGCTAATCGGCAAGTGCTTGAAATTAGAGTTGCAAGATTCCAGGACAGATAGTAATACATAGATAGATAAATAGATAGATACATACATACATACATACAAGTGAAGTTAAATAAAAGCTTTTAAAAATGTATATTGTCCGTGGTGTTTTAATATTGAATTTATCTATGTAGGAAAACCACAAAAACGTAACATGTGACAGCCAGTCTAATCTACCTATCTATATCCTCTATCTGTACTTACTCGTATAATAAAGCAATAAGTACGAAAAAGTCTGTAAAAAGAACATAATTAAAAAAACAATGGGTTGGGTTATGTAAAATAAGCTACTGAACAAGAATATAAAATTTAATAAAATCGTGTCTGTCTGTTTGTCTGTATGTACGTTTTTTGTTCGCGCATCACGTAAAAAACTGCTAGACCGATTGCGATGCGGTTTTCACTGTTAAATAGCTTATGGTTTGAACTAAAAACTGGGTTACTTGGTATCATAATCTGATGATTAGATGCTAAGCAATCGATAAAAAACTATTTGACGCCTGAACAAATTTAGAAGAAATGTAGTATTTTAGATAGATAGATACGTCTCTTTATTGCACTTTAAAACTTTAATTATAGCAAATCAACATTGATCTTAAAATAGTACAATCGGCGGCCTTATCACTAAGCAGCGATCTACATATAGAGATCTATATTTTGTACATTATACGAGTAAGTACTTTTGGTCTTAAAATATCAAGTATGGGCTACTTTTAAATGAAATGACCACGCGGGCAAAGCCACGGGTACAGCTAGTAACTATAATATATATATGCTAGTTTTTTTTCTGTGTTCTTATGAGTTACCCACAAATGCAAATGAAGCTTGGTATACACAGATTTTTTGGAACGCGTGTCATATTAGTTTCTTAATAAAGTTTCAGAATAACACTATCATCGTCTCTCGCATGGGTGCACGTAGGTATCATGTATTTGCAACACTGGCTGTTATTAACATGCTTACTACTTGCTCGGGTCATGTCTTGGCTGAGGCATATCCATTAGAGTAACGACATTTCCTACGTACAATGGGCATATCACACACATAGTCGTGTTTGTCGCCCAAAATATAAGAACACTGAACCCTCAGTTGCAATAACGGATATTATGCTTCATACAATGATCTTCAAGGTAGTTTTTTTTTAAATCCACTTCCTGATTGAGGTGATATTCAATTAAACTAAGTAGATATATTGTTATTTCTTTCTGTGTATGAAATATATATCCGTATATTTTATCAGGATTGGTTTTGTAAATCCACATAAATTGTTTTTTTATACAATATCAAAATCAATTTATACGTATAAGTCAGATAATTCGGCAAAGTACGAAAGTCGGCAAAAACCTCATATACTTTCTAATCTCAATACCACATTATAAATAATACTTCTACTCAGTACATTGTAGCTCGTGCATTGCAAGACTGGCTGACTGGAAGCACAAAGCTCATTTCACGGCGACCGCACTCATATTTTACACCATCCAAAAGAGTCTGTGTAACGTGTAAATGGACGTAGCCAGGGTACAGCAAACTGGGGTAGGTACTTCGCCCACCCGGAAATAGCAACGTTTTGCACCGCGTGCTCTCATTGGTCAACTGTGAATCAGCAACTCTTCATCTATCTATTCTTACTTTTCGGCCTAATACCATAAGTCTGTTTGGCGCAATGGGACATCGTTCGACTTTAATACCGGAGTTCAATTCCCAACAGAATTTATATCTTGCATATAAACAATATGTGATGGCTTATGACTTGAATATGGCCAAGCTGAGGCGGAAAGAGCCGACGAGCCACGAGCGCTCGCGTCGCGGAACCGCTCGATCGCCACACCGCTCGATTGCCACGCCAACATTCGGCGTTAACGAAAAAAGAAAAAACGTAACTAGAGCGAGACCATTGCCAGAAGTGAAGCAATTAGAAAAATTAATCGTTACATTTTGTAATGTATTACAAAAAAGACTAGCTAAATTAGCTTAAGACTAGCTAGCTAAAATTTTTCCACATTTATGCGTACTGTTACAATAAAACAGTGTATCACAGTTTTGACCAAGTTGCCATTACTTGCCCTCATTTGAACCCATTTCTGGCCCTTAATACGCCCATGTCTAACGGTAACCCGATTTGCCCGCCTATCACCTGTGTAAACAACTTTGTCACAACGTACTAAAGCATAAATTACTCCACAACACCCCTTGCTCTTTTATTTATTCTGTGACCTAGCGCATGAATATTGGGAAAGCTTCAGGTGTTGCTTTAGTTTTAAATAGGAACTTGTACGTCCTGCCAGTGTAGTGAGCTGCAACTTAATGGTCTCGCAAATATACAAAGACAGTGCAAAGAACTTTATTTGTGTCCATATTCGGTAATATTCTTTATGGCACAGAATAAATATTAGTACTGCGTACTATGTGGCACAGAATACTAGTATAATGTCTACATAAACCAAAATATATTCGGAATATTATAATCGGATTCCACATACTTAAGAGCCACATAGCCATACAGCAAAGTGGCGTGGCTTGATACATCCGACATAACGACGGACATAAAGCTTTGAAAATGCATCGAGGGCCGCCGTATTAGGGAGTGCATTATACCGCCTTATCTCCCCCACTTGTTTAGTTAGAAGCGGGCGTCTTCCGTAGAATGCTTCTTTAAGAAGCCAGATAAGATTTTACGTTCAAAATAATGTCGCTGGAAGCATCTGAAGCTGGGATCATTGCAATGGACTTACTATATGCAATATAATGGCCATCGTATAAACATTTTATGACTTGATGACCATCTGAAATGTTTACAGTCTCGTAGACAAGGAAAGTGCTCGAATATTGAACACAGATCGTATTGTAGAGTGAATTTGAATTTCAGATGAGAGTGGATCATGTGCTTTGCCAAGTCGGCAGGATTGCGGAGGTCATAACACAGCGGCGAATCTGCCGTCACCTCGGTGGTCCAGCTCCACTTTGCTCTCGCTGACCTACATCCGCTTTGGCACCGCTCACAATCACCGCTTCAACTTAATTGTCTCGACACTTCGGTATTCCTAACGACTGTGCAGCAATCGGCCGATTTAAGGGGCGCTCTGTCCTGACTGCAACTTGCGCTTTGCCCCGGATCCGGGCGCCCCAGTGCAGGTCAAACGCCACCCGCAGCGGAGATGACGCTCTGTATGTAAATCACGGCTTTGTCGTCATTCGCTCGGACGTTTGTTAGTAAAGCACTTTAGGTTTTTTCCAGGAAAATGGATAGTATTTCACTATGCGCATCTGCATAATGGAAGGGTGTCACGGGAAGTAAAAATACGAAACATTGTGTGAGAGCCAGACACGTAACAGACATAAATAAAATGGAAAGAAGGGACTTCAATTTACCACGCCAGATTATTACATTAATCTGGCGTGGTATATATAAAAGCGCCACCGCACGCAACTTGATTAAAAAACTATTAGTTAAAAGGCACCGACGAGTTTTTATAGATAAAATGAACTACGAATGAACACCGAGTTTCGGCGTGACTTGTGGTTGCGGTTTCTATGACGGGAAATAGAAACGCTATGATAACAAAATGAAACCCTTATTACGAGCTCAAAACGCAAGACATGATACATTCGAAATGCAAAAGCAGCGCTTGGGCAGAAAACTGAGAACTCTATAATTTCTGTGCAACTCTGCTTCGCGTATCTTGCTATAAAAATATTTTAAAAGGTATTTATATTTTTGATATTATATGATTTATTATTTACTGCTGCAACATATTTTACATAGTATATTTCCTTACAAATCCACCCCAATAGGGACAGTAATTAAATATTCAGATTGAATATAACCGTTTCCGTTATTTAAACCTCCATTTTAGATAGAGTAGGGGCTCGAAACGAAATTAACTGATTAGGTACCCTTCGTTATAATCGCTATTACAGCTAAATTTGGAACATTGTTATTGAATTATTTAGACATCAATGTCCCGCAAAAAGCAGAGCTGATAAAGAAAGGCCTAAGCCCGGCAGTGGACAGGTATAGGCTGTTGATGATGTCCCAAAAAAAAATATAGATTGAAAAACAAACACATATCAGAATGTAATAAGCAAAAGAAACGTGTGAACGATACCTAACTTTAAAAGCGAAAAAAAAAACACAAAAAAAATAGTTGTGAAAATCTGAAAACAGTAAATCAATGATGTGGCAGCGAGGAAAAGATACAAAGCGCAGTGGTCTTAGCTGAGATATCTATGTGGCACCTAGCACTACCACAGTGTGGGTTGCCACCGGACAGATTTACGGAGAGTCGCGGTATCTTCGCCACCGCATCTCCGCCACAATAATGAACGCGACAAGTAAAAAGAATGCAGTGCTCGTACCATGGAGACTCCTTTATAATCGTAAGTAATTTGGAATCAAAATGCAGTGTTTTTCCTACATTATTGTATACATACATATATAATATTGTTTTGTGTTTATATAGACTGCTTCAGGGCAGAACAGGAAAAACTCGTCTAATTCTGCTTATATTTATTATTATTTCCAAAAGATTTAAAAGTATTATTTTCCAAAACTAGCAGACTTCAAGAGGAACGCGGTCTTATTTTAGAGCGGTCTTTTTTTTTTAGCGATAAGGCCGCCGATTCTACTATATTTTTACGTTTATTTTTGTTTGTAAGTGTTTCATTTGGTGCAATAAAGTGTTAACTATCTATCTATTTTAATTAAATTATGTAGCATCTAAAACTGATGCCACTGTGGTGACGATTGTGGCCAGCTGGACCTGTTTACGAAAAGTGGTGAATTTAGCTTTACCAAAATAACACACAATATAAAGCAAAAATAACGTGAGATTCATGGTAGAGATGGTGCAGCTTTTTTTTGAAAAGTAGGTATATATGTAACACGGAAATACCCAATTTAAAGGGCATACCTTTAGATAGGCAAGAGATAGTAGGTAGATAATATGTTACATTTAAATACACATTAAGAAGATTTTGGACGAGGTCTTCTTCCTAACTTTTATCGTGCACTTCATTCAAACACCGGCTGTGAAGATATGAATACGCAAGTCTTGCGCTTGATTGTAACAAAGGTATGGGCTAAATAAGACCTACATTCGGACTAGCGAAACGTTTACCAGCAAATTGTTCTTTTTAAGTACACACACGAGTCCCCGCGAGTCAGCGACACCATGTGAGCTCTTTGTAAATACCTCGACTTTATTTGAACACTCGCTCGGCGGCGCTTGATTTACTTTCGGTTTGGTACACAACACTGTTAACCAAGAGTTATGCGTCTGTTTTATTACCAATGTAAATTCCTGTTGTAGCTCCATCCTTTGTCATTTTTGCCCTCCTTCAAAATAAAACGAAAGAAAAATTCCCATTTCCATTAATGGTGCCGTGTTGTGCCGTATATGTTTCGCCATCCGCCAATAATATCTGTTTAGGGAAAACGTAAGAAGCGGGGTTTATTTTTATCAGGTCTGAATCTCGCGTACGTTATAGTATTTTAGTACGGATACAACATCTGGGTTGAATGTGGCAAGCAATTAAGATGTCGTATTTTGAATGTGTGAATAAAAGGAAGAAGAAAGGGAGATCGCGGATGCAGGCGGCTGCGGGAGTAACATTTGCGTTGAAATAAAACTCAACTAACGGCTTTTCAACAGCTGCGTCGGCTGTGTACACACTTGCGGCTGGCACTCGGTTAGCTCGGCGTTCCTGTATTGTCCTTAGGAATGTTTTCGGTGTTCAACTTATGTGAGCATAGGCTTCTGAACTGTACTCAGAATAAACGTTAATATTCTTGCTGCCAGGTAAGCTGTATACTCGTTTTTTAAATAATTATCAACATAATATAATGATTAAAAAATGTACTTCTGAATTTTTTGTGTCATTATCTCTTTCTCATTTGCAATATAGGGTAGGTCGTAGGACATTCGAGAGAGTAATTAAATTCAATGTTACTCGGAAAAAAACATTTCCATGCTGAGTGCTTACGTCTGTAATTAAAAAACTAGCTATATCTACTGTACAATTAATATCAAAATAAAAAATGAAATGTATACAAAAATACAACATAAGATAAGAAAGAGTTTTATGAAGTAGGTGCCAAACCGAGTCATAATTTTTAATATGACTGAAATTATTTAAAAATATTGTTTAAATGGCTTCACGTGTTAATTTAAAGTTTAATCTACAAGACTTTATAATTTTTGCTTGATTGCTCTATTCGTGACAATCGACTTGTTGTAGTGTGAAAGTCAAAATCCATTCGTGTGACTGCAGTCTCTTGTTCTGTCTCTTCTGCGTTTAGTTTTGTGTGAGGGTGTATTATTGATATTAGATAGGTAGATATATTGTAAGTATTATTTGTTGTAAAGATATTAGATTAAAATGATATTGCTCTGGTTCAATTGTAATGATTTTATTAATTTTTAGTGTTTGTCTACTAAATATTAATTATAATTACTAGTTTTGAATATGCAATCGAATTAGACTTTTTTTTTATAATTTTGTGTGGCCTAAGCAAACATTGAAAGGTATATACGTCACCTAAAATAATTAAACTCACTTTAAGAAGAAGTGATAACTACATGACAGACACGACAGCCCTCCGTAGACGTCCTCGCGATGTCGTGGACGATCCGGACGACGCCATCGCAGCCAAAGTACTGGCCGCGTTGGCCTCGCCCAATCCTATATCCACTGGCAACCAGCCAGGAGGAGTCGACACATTTAGATACAGACACCGACCTTGCCGGCGAGATCGAAGGTAATAATCAGTTATTATTCGCCATCGAGTTTCTTGCCGATTCTTCTCAAATGTGTATTATGAATCGGCGATCAGTTATTTAAGTCAATCAAACGTCTCCTAGCCATTTTATCAGGATCGATAAAATGGCTAGTATAGTTAAACTTCATCAAAATTGGATTACTAGTTCTTTAAAAGTTACCCCCTCGATCACTACTAACACTAGCGATCGAGGGGTGTTTAGTTTGATGTTCCCGTAAACGAGACGACCGTCCAAGCCAAGGTTCGTACCCCCTGGGTGCCCTTGTGCCGGTCGTCAAAACTGTAACTTTGGCGTGCGCCTTCTGTGTCACGCATTGCGGCGGAGGGCTTTAGCGAAGGTGAAGCTGTAGAGGCCGGTAAAGGCCACCAGTGATATCCTTACTAAAAAATAAATAAAAAAATAGTATAAGAAGTTGGCAAATTAAAAGCAAATCTGTATTAAGTACTTTTATTAAAAAACTACTGAATCAGTTATGATGAAAATTATCTGTAACTTAGTGAAGTTCCAGTGGGAACTCTTTCAAATAAAAATAAATTATCATTCTCTTAGATACGAGGGACCATTATGACAAAAACAAATGGATTTCCTAATAAATAAGTTTTAAAGCAAACTCTATACGTAAGACCTAAGAATTCATCTAGAACAATCAAAGTCAAAGGGGTTCCATCACTTGATTGTTGAGTTCCTGTGACTACCTTCCGGCTCCATAATCAGACCTTGAATATCACTTAGGACCAGAGAACTCATCAAGCCAATCAAATGAGCCCAAACTCGAAGATGTTCCATCACTTGATTGTTGTGTTCCTGTGACCTTCCGGCTCCATCATCAGACGCTCAATAGTACTCATATTGTATTGTCTTCAGAACTACAATGTGTGCAAAACTTCAGCTTCATGGATGTCGTAAAGTAGTTCAAAATTCACTTGCAAGATTGTTCCCGAACATACTAACACAGTGAGTTAAATAAAAACTTGTAAAGAACTAGTAATCCAATTTTGATAAAATTTATACAGTAAGTCCTACCAAACAAAAAAAAAAAGTAAGTTTCTTCTTTCAAGCAAAAATTAAGCACCTAAATCGGTTCAGAAATCCCTAAAATATGAGAAATATTCAAAATCGATTTACTAATAAAAATACTAAACCATTTTTGATGAAACTGACATGAGACTACAATGAAAGTCTACCATTTAAATCAAATAAGAATCCGTAAACTGTTCCGAAATCCTGCATCCTTATCCTCTTACTAAAACACTACTGAAAAATATTGAATAAAAAAAAATATGGAACCCAATCGAAGTCCCTTTCAAACAAACAAATTGTTATCCAAATCGGGTCAGATGTTTTAGAGATATGAGGAAACAAACTTACAAAAAAAAACAGACGACTTGGGAACCTCCTCCTTTGAGAATTCTTAAACATGAGCGTCGCCTGTTTTATACTCAACTGTTGAGTATAAAACAGGAGACGTGCATGTTAGGTCCAGATTATACGTTGCTATTTTAGCTCGCGAATGGGAGGTATGCTGGAGACAGCATGACTATAGAGTATTATTATGTACACACTATGCTGTAAGATCAAGGCAGGACGCAGAGACGCCCGCTAACGCTCTATTTAGGAAGGCTCTGTAGACTGTGTATGCTGTGTTATAAATAACATGTGATTCAACTTCATCATTCAACTTCTTCATTCACACCAAACCATCAGTCCATTATTTTTCTTCATTCGTGTCATTCAACTATTTACATTTTTTGTCACGATGCTATGGTGTAATGTAAACAGTAACATTTATGATTTACCAACACCAATCCACACCAATATATAAAAGTGAAACGTTGTCTGTTTGTTTGTTTGGCAAGATTTAACGCGATAACAGCGGGACGGATTTTGATGAAACTTTGTAAATAGTTACTGTACAACATAGAGACCAACATGGGGTACTTTTTATCCTGGAAAATGGCAAGTTTAGACGGGAAAACTGGAAAATGTCGATTACTCGGTGTAAGGAACGGTTGCCATGGAAACGAAATAATAATATGTCTGTCAAAAGGCATCAATCAAGAGCTTTATTGCTTACCTTTGCATTGGTTTTTAATATCCTAGAAGAACAAACGATGCTTTTTTTTGTAAGATAAACTGTAGTCCGCGCGGACGAAATCGCGGGCGAAAGCTAGAATAATATAATTATCAAAGTTAAAATAACAGAGTATAAAACGGGCCTAAAACGGGCGACGCGCACGTCATTTGTCCCCATGCAAACAGCTGGCTTCGGCAGTTTACTTGTTGCGGTATTAACCCGACCGATGCTATCTGCATAGCGGTCGTCAGCGCCGGCGTCGCGTTACCCCGCCTCGTTATTATGGATTTACATTTTAACCTCCCCCAAACGGCACTACACCAAAAAAGCAGTAGAAAACCAAACCTGTATTCTAAAATGTCCTCTTCGGCTATTGACGCCATCTAATATAGGTAGTTGCATGGCATGTTGAAAGCCCCAATATAGTTAGCAAAATTACTTAATAATAGATAGTTTCCTTATATGAAATTTTTGGGAACTATCGTCTATTAATACAAATCATGAGGTTTTCGTTAATTGGTAGAAACTGTCCTTCAATTTGCAGGTATTATTTTCTCAAAACTATATTGAGTATTTTACAATAGATATATTTTGCCGATACTGTTGGTGTTGTGTCGCGAGTTACGTTTTACAAAACCAAATGCGGGCAGTTAGAAACTTGATCGAAACGTCGAGGGTCAAATGGTATTTTGACATTCATTTGTGTGCGAAAGTTACATGAATTTAATTCGCGGAAGTTTAAAAAGTTAAAGGACATTATTTTCATTATTGGGCACGGCAGCGCTTCGAAGTTTTTTTACGTTGCTCCAGTCATGTAAGCGTGAATCCATCTTGGGCTCTAGCACGACTTTCTTTACTGCGGCATGTTCCAATATTGCCTGTTTACTATCAATTAATTTACAACGCAGTTTGCTGTTGCTAATTAAAAGTGGATTGCGCCACGTCCGGTAATGGTTTAGTCGCATTGGCTCGTAACACGGGTAATGTCATCGGGCATTAAGTGGAGCTCGGCAGTATATCCTGTAGATATAGAACATACTTGCATAATCGACTCTCGGTAGTAGTCACAGAGATATGAAGCATCGGAGTATTATTTATTCTGTGGTATCGGGTTGAAACGATTTCGTGGTAGCTAGAACTTTCCAACTGCTGTGTCAAGACTGTCCAAATTACCCGCTTTTGGAGAAAGTACAAAGTGATCGCTATCTTAAAACCAGCAAAATAGCCGGATTACCCTAAAAGCTACCGACCGATCTCCTTGCTGTGTCATACGTTCAAACTTTTTGAAAGGATGCTTCTGAACCGCCTCACAAACTTCGTTGATCCGAAACTCATCCCAGAGCAAGCTGGTTTCAGACCTGGAAAGTCATGCTGTAATCAAGTGTTAAATCTGACTTAACACATACTCGTAGAAGACGGGTTTGAGATTGGTTGTTGTTTGGGGTGGTGTTAATTGATAAATTTGCGGCGTATGACATACTTAACCTTAGAAGATTGCGGATACTATCGCTTTGTCAAAATCCTCAGGAAACTGCTGGACAGTTGCCGCTTCCAAGTGCACCTCATTCCGGTTCAAGTAGATGGCGATCCCAAAAAAATGACTCCCACAGAGCAGCGTTCTAGCTCCGACCTTGTTCAACATATATACAAATGACCAGCCCCAGATCTCCCAGACAAAACATTTCATCTACGCTGATGACCTTGATCTAGCCACACAAACCAAGTCTTTGAAAGAGTTCGTACGCCAACTGTCAGTTGCACTCGATCAATATTATGACATACACGCTAAGACCCAACCCCTCAAAGACCCAGTCTTGCGCAGTTGTTGACACAGTCTTCCACCTCCGCAATAGAACTGCCAGTCGCCATCTCAATTTATCGTGGCGTGGGGTTCCGATTGAACATACGGACCATCCAAAGTACCTTGGAGACTTTAGACCGGTCACTGTCATATAAACAAAACTGTCAGAGCTTAAAACAGAAAGTTAGTGCCCGCAACAACCTTCTGCTCCGCTTAACATCATCAAAGTGGGGGGCTACTCCGCAGGTCCTGCGTACAACTGGTATGGCGCTGAGTTTATCTGCGGGTGAGTATATGCTTGCCCGGTTTGGGATCGTTCAGCTCATGCCAAGTCAGTGGACATAGCCTTAAACGAAACGTGCCGCATTATTACTGGCTGCAACTACGGCTATATCCGCTGGAAGGCATTGTGCCGCCAGTTGTACGTAGACTTATTACAAGCTCCGTCAAAAAATAAAAACAGGAAGCTGACCCCAGGCATCCTCTATATCTCTGGCGCGTGACGTACTCTCTGCATACCTTCATTCCACCCGAAGAAAAGCTTCCACCCGGCCACAAGCTACCTTGGCCGAAGTGGAAGTCTTTTAATAGAATGGGACCTGAGTGCGTAACACTCGGGTTGGCAGTACTGCACCGCAACGACATAAATGCAGGAATAGTTTTCTCTCCAGTCTTTTAATAGGATAGGACCTGAGTGCGTAACACTCAGGTTGGCAGATGCAGATAAAGCTTGTGCAAGTGGGGCTACGCTGGCGAGCATGAAAATCTGTATGATTGCGGCGCCATTCAGAGCATGTCTCACCCTACTAAATGCCCTTCATGTCCCGATACCTGTTCCCATGAAGACCTGTACCAGGCTAACGATTCCGCAATACGGGTGGCGGAATTCTGGTCGGGTAAAATTTAAACGGATTTGCCATCGACTCGCAAAGTAAGCGATCCTAGACTAATTCATCCGTTAATTATTTTTCTTTCTTTAAAATAATCCAGCATTTAAAAAAAAACAGCGAAGTTAATAAGATATGACATTACTTTGCTTTCGAATCTTAAGATGCCTATGGCGTCATGGATTTCTTAACTAAGTACCTACTTTTAATTAAAATTGTTTGCCGAATAACTATGTAAACCAAAAATTTATAAATACAAATGAACTAAAACTAAGAAATATTATTGTACAATGGGCGGTCTTATCGCTAAAAAGCGATCTCTTCCAGACAACCTTTGGTCGAAAAGGAAATAAATACGACAACTGTGTAACTGTGGTGTACTCACAGATATCATAAAACAATGCTAATTAAACTAAAATAAATAATATAACTAATAAGAATTAAGAATACATACCAATACAATAAAATAAATAACTAATAATATATAATAAATACCAAACATAACAATACATTTTTAAAATATATATGGATCAATAATAAATACATTTATATCAATATAATATGTTCTTATAGTTAATTTAAGAAAAACAATGACATGAAAAGAAAACAGGGGGAAGTAAAATCAGATTTCAAGATAGTTTTTTATCTTTATCTTTAAAAGCTTGGACACTGAACGATTTGCAATAAAAAGAGCTGCCGTGCGTTTTAGTCTTCTAAACATCAACTTTGAGAAGTCAACATTGGTTAGATAGATGCTCGAAGCGAAGCAAAGATGCTAGCGGTCGTCGGTAATAGCAGTTCAAGTCTTTCGTCATCCTATTTGACCCCTGTAGGTATTGGCTCATCCCACATTATGCGTGTAATTGGCTCAACTATGTAAACATGCACAACAGCTATTGTATTTGTATCGGGATGGCAGCCAGCTGGGCTCCGCGGCGATTACAGTGCTAATGAACACATTGTTTGCCCATCTAACGAACTGTGCGCAGATTTTATACGATTGACATGCTTCACGATCGCTCGCTCGTGGGTGTGGGAATTGATTTGCCGAAAAACCGTTAATTAGTTTTATGTTATAAATAACAACTAATTATGTTTATCGAGTCATCATCAACCTATATTCGCCCACTGCTGGATGCAGGCCTCTCCTAGTGAATCGAGCTCATTCTAAATCATTATTTTGCCTCAACATCATCAGCCTAAACTTGTCTATTGCTGGACGTAGGCCTCTGTGTATCACGCCACTGGGCTCAGTCTTCAGCTCTTTGCATCCAATTTATGCCAGCTGCTTTTCACAAGTCGTCACTCCACCTGGCCACAGGGCATCCTACACTACGTTTGCCTAAGCGCGGTGTCCATTCGAGAATTCGCCTAGCCCAACGGTAGTCGGTTCTTCGTGAAATCTCACCAACCCACTGCCACTTCAGCTAGCTTATCCTTAGAGCTATGGCGGTTACTTTAGTTTTCTGTCGGATCACTTCCATAAGAGAAACTTCAAGCATAGCTCTCTCCATAGCTCGATGAGCGACCTTGAGTGTCTTCTGACCGTGAGTGTCCACCTACGGTGTCCACGTTTCGGCTCCATTGGTCATGACTGGTAGGACGCACTGATTCGTCACTGATTGAAGACTTTTGTATTCAGGGACTGTAGTGTGGATGACGAAAAGACTATACTATTATATTGGGAGAAGATTATTTTGCCTATCTTTATGAAATTAAACGAAATTCGTTTGATACTTTAATAATCTATACCTATATACAGTACCGTGGCAAAATACAAACCTGAAAAACTCTGACACCAGAGGCTAGAACTATCTTATACGACAAACAAACTAGTACCGTGGCATATACATATATATTTGTCGGTCGGTTTAGTGGCTAGTGACCTTACTACGAAATCAAATGGTCGCGGGTTCGAACCCCGCAAGGTGCAATAATGTATTTGTGTTATAAGCAGAAATGTTTGTTTCCGAGTCATGGATGTAATTTTTGTATCTATGTATATTTATCCGTTATCTAGTGCCCATAGTACAGGATATCCTAGTTTGGGGGCTAGGTAATTGGTGTGAATTGTCCCGAATATATTTATTTATTTTATATAGACTGACTGACAGACAACGTACAGACTAAACTGGTAGATCTAGAGATACGAAATTTGCAGGAAATAAATAATATACTATTATTTATTCCTCGCCTTAGCGTGCATTAAGGAGTTTTTTTAAATTCCTTCCTAAGTGGGCTAACAGGGGAGGCAAAGGTGAGGCGCAGCTTAGTTTAGTATTTTTAGCAGTGAACGTAATAGCCCTGTTATATTCAGCCCACTGTAAATCGAAAAAAACTTCTCTGTTTTTTCAGCTTAGATTGATAAAAGTCGTAACAAAACTTGTCTTGCAATGTAACTTCCTAATGTATTAAAACTTTACATTATATAATGATTCTAAGTAGACGTGGACTGACTAACGAGAGTGACGAGATTGACAAATCGCTTTTTAGGGTTCCATAGTCAAACAAGGAACCCTTATAGTTTCGCCATGTCTGTCTGTCCGTCTGTCTGTATGTCACATAGATTTTATTCAGAAAGTACAAACACAACAAAGTTGAAATTTGGCACACTTAGATGCATAAAGAAAGTTTTTTTTATTGTATTAATCACATTATATACAGTCAAGACGAAACTAATAAAGATACATAGATTTTATTCAGAAAGTACAAACACAACAAAGTTGAAATTTGGCACACTTAGATGCATAAAGAAAGTTTTTTTTATTGTTTATCACATTATATATAGTCAAGACGAAACTAATAAAGTTAAAACTTACAACGTGCAACGTTTCATTCTCGTTGATAGGTATTTTTTAAATGTAATGAGGTTTCATTGCCAATATTTTTCTATTTGGTTTACAAAAATTGTGTGTAAAGTGTATTTTTGTTTGAGTTGCAAACAATATTGTTGACTATAACGTAAAAACTACTTCGATGTTTCCAAAACTAAAACACGTTCTTTAACAATTTTAGATCAATCATAATAAAGCACAGATAAAGACAACCAATTAAAAATAAATTATCCTGTTATTTTTATGGTTGAAAAGTCAAAGTTATATGTAGGTATATTTAAGTAGCAGCCGCTGTAAACGTTACGCGGAAGCGGCCCGCACGAGAGGTTGCGTGTGACCACCTGCCAATAATCACGGCTATATTGTGCCCGCAGTTATAATTAGCTGCGGGCTGCAAATATAAATCGCTGCAAGCTATCTAACCAATTTAAATAGGCTACTTTTATTACACGACTGCCCAAAAAAGGAGTGTAATGTAAGTCCTAGTATAGCACATAGAGTACTTTTAACCTAGAGTAATGACCACGCGTGCGAAGTAGCTTGCACAGGCGGGCTTGGCTTCTACTGATTGGATTGAGAAACTAAGTACACCAGTTTTAAGTCAAACCCTACGATATCCAACAGTGAAAACCGCATCGCAATCGGTTCTGTAGTATTTACGTGATGCGCAAACAAACCAACTAACAAACAAACAGACAGACACGATTTTAAAATTCTTGTTCAGTAGCTTATTTTGAGTAAACCAGACCTTTTTTTTTAAATTATCTTCATTGTACAGACTTTTTCGTTCTTATTGCTTTATTATAAGTATAGATAGATAGATATAGACTATCTAGTTTGTCCTTTAAGGCACTATTATTCTACGATTCAGCACACAGTGAAATTCTCAGTCATAAACTTTTTACTTAGGTACATAAAACTTACATATTCTTGTGGGGCTCTACCTCAAATTGGAAACTTGAATCTCGATATTTTCGATACCAATCAATCATACATGGCCAATTATTTTAATAGCATGTATTCAAAGATAATCTTACATTTATCAATGGCCAATGAATTCCTGGAACATATAAAATAATGAGCAGATTTTTCTTGTACTGATATTATTGTACCTTTATATAATAACTAGCTGTACCCGCGGCTTCACACGCGTGTTCTTTTCTTTAGGTTCAAAGTACCATAATGTGCTATTCCAGGACCAATATACCAACATTTGATCAAAATTTCTTCAGCCGTCAAAAATACTTTATCAATTGCTCGGCTTCTAACTCACCGGATTGAGATACCAATTACACCAGATTTAAATCAAACCGGAAGCTATCTAACAATGAAAACCGCATTGCAATCAGTCGCGTAGTTTTTACGTGATGCCTGAACAAACATACAGACAGAAAAAAACGAAACGATTAACAAAAAAAATATTGTTCAATACCTTTTTTAAGCACCCAAGAGCATTTATTTCATTTGAATTCATTTAGTAGTTTGGGTGCGATGCGCGGTCAAGATACGGACAAACAGACAGAAAAAGTTAAAAAGTAAAACCGTTTGGCTTCAGTATCGTATATAGAAAACCATCCAAAAAATAGTTTTTATTACTTAAATATTAACATAACTTTGGACCCATATCCTGCAGAAACCCTTTACTTATTCGGGATAAAACGTGTCTTCAATTTTAACCCATCATATAACTTAAGACAGTGCCAAGTTGCATCAAACCCCTTCCATTACTTTCAACGTGGTACGTGTTCTTTTAAATAAGTTTCAACCCCTAAATAATAACCCAGAAATTGTTCGATATGTAAAGTATCCTATGTCCTACCTCGTAGTACGAACTCAAATCATACGAAGTTTCTTTTGAATTCATCCAGTAGATGCGCGGCTAAGATACAGACTGACAGATATTCAGACAAAAATAAAAAATATATTGTAATAACTAAAATGTTAAGATGTATGCCGTTTTACAGCATAAAAACATTTGAAAACAATTATCGTATTATTATTAATATGATAAACAATATTCTTAATTATAATGATGATTGTGACAAGACGAGCCATACTGTAATTCTCATTACTGTTATTAATTTTATAAATAATGTATTGTGTTGATCTTTCTATGACAAAAAACATATTCTATTCTATAGCTCTGCTACGTTTAGTATAAACTTGACAGCGTCCACTTCATGTTTGGTTCAGGCCACCTCGAAGCCGTTTACAGAATTAAAAGCCTGCAAAGCTATTCTGTACCATTCTGCCAAATACGTACTAAATACATTTTTACAGTGTCACCGAAGTGAAAAATGCTGTAATTTGTTTTTGTTTTATTTTCTCCAAAAAGGACGTACATTTATTTAACAGCGGCTATAAAAGACTTCATAATTAGACCTTTTCATCAGCCGCTTTGCGTATGCGTGAACCGGGTATTTAATTCAATTCTTTCAAACAGTGTAGGTGTTTTTCATAGAAAATAAGTAGTACATTTACGAACTGGAAATCTGAAGGTAATCGCTGATTTAAAAAAACTTTGTAATAAATCATAAAAAATATGTTATTGTTTACTGTGAACGCACGTGCACAATTATCAAAGTAAGTAAGTATTTGCAAAGGAAATAAAAATACCTATTACAATTATTTTGGTGTAATTTAAATAATCTAAGGTAGTTTAATAATTTCATCATGATCATCAGCTTATGTCTGTACACTGCTGGAAGTAGGTCTCTGCTAATGAACGTCACTGAGCTCAGTCTTCAGTTCTCCTCATCCACTTTCTTCCAGTCGCTTTTCACAGGTCGTCACTCCACCTGGCCACAGGGCGTCCTACACTACTTTAGCCTAAACGTGGTCTCCACTCGAGAACTCGTCTACCACAACGGTTATCGGTTCTTCGGGAAATGAGACCAGTCCACTGCCACTTTAGCTTGCTTATCCTTTGAGCTATGTCGGTTACCTTGGTTCTCCATCGGAAATCTACATTACGAATCTTGCCCTTCAGAAAAACTCCAAGCATAGCTCTCTCCGTAGCTCGCTGAGCGATCATACATTTGTAGACTATAGTTTGACCGTGAGTGTCCATGTTTTGGCTTCATAGGTTATGACTGATAATTGAACGCACGGACGCACTAATTGAAGACTTTTGTCTTCAGGCACTGTGGTATGGACGCAAAGACTTGAGGAAGCTTGCCAAATGTTGCCCAACACAGCTGAATTCTTCTGTTGGCTTCCTTCTCAAAGTTGTTCCTAACTAATTAACATATTGTTAGACAACTTCAAGAGGTACACCATTGACTGCAGTCAGTTTCGGGTCAAAAAGATCGTTAAACATGATCTTGCTCTTATCTATGTTCATACATAGAAACCTGAGCACTTCGATGTATCGCCAGTCCAATTGACAAAGCTGCAGACTCCAGAACCGCCCAGGTTTCAACGGAGTCAAAGGCCTTCTCATAGTCCACAAAACCAAGTTTAATAGTTTATTTATCTAATACCTACTACAATATATTGCAAATCAGCAATTATCGTAAACAGATTTCCGGTTCGTAAATGTACTTACTAGTTTCTTTGAAAACTACCACACCGGTTTAAATTCAGAATTGAAGTCACGCAGAACCAAAACGGAAAAGAAAATGTTAATTACGATGCTGGCTACTAATAAAAAATGTGTTAGCATGTTGGCATTTTTTAATTTTGAGGAGTAGCTCCTGCTTTTGTTTTTCTATTGTTTAAGATAAACATTGATAATTATTTTATGCCGTAATAACATTATTAATAACCTTATGATTTCCTTCTTTGCAGATCACATACGAGAATTTTCGTGTGGGAACCTTTTCTATCGCACATTGTATATGAATGAAGAGAGAAACACGCTTTATGTTGGTGCTATGTAAGTACATAATATATTATTTAACTACCTATGTTCTAAAGTCAACATTTGAAACGGGATATTTACCATATACCTACTTTTTTGTTTTGAGTTTCCGGTATTTCAGCGATGTTGCAAGCGCCATCATCACGGATTAACAAGTAAATGCGCGTGGGTGTTTTTTTTTCTACAAGGAGACAAAACTGTCTACCCTCTTGCGTGCTCGTTTTTTGTTATTAACAATAGTTGTCAAACCTGATAGATTTTTGTATTTCATAGTTGGTCAAGGTCTTGAAATATTGAAAATCAATTTTATTTATTAAAATAAATAAGATTATTGAATATTTTTGAGAAATAAATACGTGAAAAAAACCCATTGGTCACGTACTTTTGAACACCAATCAGAGCGCATGACGTCACGCTGTGCAAAACATTATTTGTTTACCTACTAGTTGTCGTTCGGTTATTTTATGTTGTAAATTAATCTTTATTATTGATTTTTGATGCAATTATACAATTTTCTTTGTTATTACAACAAGTATTTACAATGGACGCACGATTTACAAAAGCAAGTAGCAGAAATTTACGCAAAGATGTGGTTGTGCTGGGAATGTTTTTTTCATTCAACGCAGTGATTTCTGCTCAGCAAAATCCCGGAATATCAATACTTCAATGTACAACATACAACTATGCATAGTTTGTATTTAAAATTTGAATTAACAGGTATAAGATATCCTTTAATATTAAATGATTTATTATTGTTTTTGAGGTTAGATTTCTGACGAAACTTATAAGTGATCTGATTGTTTTCAATTAGAGCTAGTGTAGGTATAATGAACTTTTTTCACATTTTGCGTATGAGATAACGTAAATACGATACAAAGGAATAAAAACTTACATCAAAATGATCTTCATAAAAATACATTCGAGAATTTATTGATAAACATTCTGCGTCCTGTCTTTCAAGTTTTAGACACTTTTCTGTAGGTACCATATTTGTGGCTTGCTAGGTACCTACGTGTATGAAATGAACAATTTAATTCGTGTTTTAATTGTTGTACTTTCACATTGAGGCACTACACAGTACTTGAAAAACTTCGTATTCATTATAATTAGAGTAATTTTCAAAACTTGTTTACACTCAATCAGACAGCTGTTTGTTTCGCAAAGCGTGACGTCATATTAGCCGCCATGACAGTATGGAACGTTTTGGTGGGAATAATAGATTTATGAAAACAAAATACATCGTGTAAATGTTTGCTTTATTTTTTTGTGTTTTTTTGGCTAATATGTACCATAAGGAAAATTATTTACCACTTTCTCAAAAAATTACAACCAGCCTATATGGCCACTGTTCACAATATCTCTACTCGATTAATAATTATCTCAACAAACGAAATTCGCAGTATCTGCTTGCATATTTTTGTCTGATTTCATCTGTTCTTATTACGTAGCCGTATTGTAGGCCCGCGACAATTGAAACCCGTCTTCACGTAAGTAAGTATTTAGTACCTTCAATCGCTTCCCTTGGTGTATAAAAACGTTCTGTTGAAATGACATGAGGATTATGCAAATAATACCGTTTCTAATGTTGACTTTTTTAGTGACTATGTGAGTCACAAAAACCTATCTATAATTTTACTAACGAACCAAAAAAAGGTTTGTCAGCTCATTAAGTACTCGTACATCTGTAGCTTTGACATGATAAGGCTCAAAAACTGTCTTAAACAGTGCAACGGTTTTAAGCGATTAAATATAGGTATATTCATAATTATTCTTATAACAATAAAAAAAGCAATACAAAGCTATTCGTAACGTAAAAAAAACTCTTGCCCTGAAATTAACATCGGCAGTCAATTGATGTTAAAAGCCTACAAAAAGTTTTTTTTAAATTTTCTACTTTTCCGCTGGGCGAGCAATAGAAATAAAGAGACCGTTCAATTTAGCCATAAAAACAAGAACGCTATTGTAATTCGACTGCTATTAAGTAAGTAGTTCTGAGTTGCCAGTCGGCGACATTGTAATGATTTACCCGTTGGAAATGGGCCTGGAACATGAACGCACAATTATCCATCTATTTCTGGCGACTTTTATTTGTTCTATACGAAATTATGCTTGTTAAGAATAACCATAACGATGTTAAGTTTGTCGTAAAGCGCGATATAGGGTTACAAATTGGATACGATAATATTATTATGTCGTGAGTTTTCTGTCGATAAAATAATATTCATTCTTCAAGCATTACATTTTCTTAATTTAAATTGTCATACCTACTGGAATTACTTAATTTGCAGTTATTGTAGGACAAGAAAGAACCAGCTACAAAGGTTTCTACACCAAACAATTAAATAGCTTTAGTAGAAAATATTTCTCATGGAATCCAAAACTAGCATCTCGCATCTATTCTCTACCTATTGAACTTAAATATTGTTTAATAATTATCTACGATAATTGACAACATTTCAAATTTTTAACATTACTATTTTAATTTTTTCTCTGAAGGAATATTGAAAATTAAGATATACGTATTTTTTCTTTTTCCAATCTAAGCTGTATTATCCGAGAAATTAATTATTAAAAAGTAGCTTATTCTAAAAGGACGTAACTGCCAGAGTTGGGTGGAATGAACAAGATAACCGAAGCCAAATTCGAAAAAAAAAACTGTCAAAAGGCACCTGTATTTTATTATTCCATCGAACTCTGATTGGTTGAGAGTTATTACTTAATATCTTTGTAGTTACTGCACTAAAAATTTTGGAAAAATAAGAAAAATGATCAGAGTCGCAATATCTCGAAATGGTTTTCGAATTTCAGTGCCTTATGAAATATGAAAACTTGTCAATTTGCATTTATTTATTAACTGTCATAAATTCAATGTCAATACATGTGGCAATCACATTTTTTATAATATACTAGTTTTCCCGCCCGTGACTTCGTCCGCGCGGACTACTGTTTATTGCCAAAAAACATCCTATAGCACCTCTCTTGATGTTTTTTGATATACTTATTATTTCGATTCCATTTGATTCCATAGCAACGGTGTCTTAAAGCGAGTAATCAACATTTTTCAGTTTTCCAATTTTCCCGTGTATTCTTACAATTTTCCGGGATGAAAAGTATCCTATGTTTTATTTCAGGGTAAAAGCTAGCTCCATTCCAAGTTTTATCCAAATCCGTTTAGCCGTTATCGCGTGAAAGCTCCGCAAACAAACAATCAAACAGACAACATTTCACTTTTATATATTGGTATGGATTATAATAATAAAAAACACTTAATCTTCTTGATCATACATAAAACAATAATCTTATTCCCATTTAAGTTTAAGCATTAAGCAAAATCTTTTGAATGTTTTTGAGTGAAACGATCAGAGCTACTCGTAGGTTACCGCGATACAAGCCTGCTGCTTCACGAAGTGTAAACCGCAACCTACATACAAACTTGTACATAAATTATTTGAGTGGTGAGACTCGATACATTTTCTGGCAAACTAACTTTGACAGTGTAGTCCGTAACCAAATGGTGGAAAATTCCAAAACTTTACCTGTGTTATGTGATTTAAACATTAATAACCTAAATATTTGTTTCAGGGATCGAGTATTCAAATTAAATATGTCTGATATTAGCCAATCACATTGTAAGGTAAGTAACTCATTTAGAAAACAATCTGTAAATACTAAGCGCACTTAAAATAAAGCAAGCCAAGATGAACTTCAAAGACTTTCACAAAGTAATATAAACCGCTTGTTTACGGTTTCTGAGCGCTGAAGACTCCTACTTTTCCGGCACTACACAAGACTTTTAATGCATCTTACTTTCATATAGAATTTTCCACATTTTCACACGTAAGTGCCAATCTTTTGAACAGCAAAAACCCTTATGATGCTGCTACATAAAAGAGAGCGTAGTGCACTCAGTCTTTGAAAATTTTATGTGGAAGTAACATTTTATTGCGTCGAGTGAGCAGCGGAGAGCCTGTTTTTGTTGGGACTGAATGTATTATCTTTTTAGAGGGACGCAATGGTGCTAGAAGCGAGCAACGTGGCGAGGTGCGTGAGCAAAGGCAAGTCGGAGCCATTCGAGTGTAGGAATCACGTGCGAGTATTGCAACCTTTAGGGGACGGCAAGAGGCTCTATGTTTGCGGCACCAATGCCCACAGTCCTAAGGATTGGGTTGTGTATGTGAGTATAAACCAACCCTTAGCTTTAGCTATATTCTAGAAAGATGAAAGTGAAATCATGCTAACATTGACAGCCAGTTCAGTTTGAACTGCGATTTATCATGCGTAATATACTATCATAAAAATGTTAATTTGAAAATAACTTGATAGGTTTGAATATTTTCGCAAAATCTTTTATATTGATAGCATCTGTAAAAATTCAATTTGTCCCCGAGCTTTCAGTGAGTTAAGTACAATACGTGTTGTTTATCATTAATCATTTATCATTCGTTATTAAAAATTTATCATTTACGTTTTATGGAGTAAATTTCGACAGATTAATTAGTGTGATTGACGGGGCTACATTTATAACCCTATTTTGTATTTTAATGTATGATTTTATTCGGATATTTCAGTAGAGTTAATTCTATCCCAACAAACTTTGCTCATTTGAAAGCTTCATTTAAAAGGGTGACATGGTCTCATATTCACGAGGCATCCTTAAATTATCATACAAAGGAAGGGTCCTTTCGTCTTCGGCGTTTATGCTCATTGATTTCACTTACTTTGATGTTTGGTATCCATAATACAGCCGAACTTGCTTCTCTGTGTAAGCTTGTTCACTATTAAAGTTTAGCCCATTAAAAAGAAAAGTGGCTAAAGCGTTAAATTAATATGTTAATTTATTTTTCAGTTAAATCTAACACATCTACCCCGACACGAGTACGTTCCAGGGGTAGGTTTAGGGGTAGCCAAGTGTCCTTACGATCCTGCAGACAACAGCACAGCAGTGTGGGTCACTGAAGGGAATCCTGGGGGGCTAGAAGCGGTATACGCAGGGACCAATGCCGAGTTTACTAAAGCAGACCCAGTAATCTTCAGAAATGACCTATTTGATTTTTCGACGGGACTGAAGAAATATAATTTTAAAAGGACGTTGAAATATGATTCTAAATGGCTAGACAGTGAGTTTATTTTTAATATTTTACCGTACTTTTTAGTCTTGCTTGTAAATTAAATCATATTGTGAAAATTTTAAACTAATTTGACGACCGGTTGGTCTAGTGGCCTTACCCTAGGTACGTAATCAAACGGTCGCGGGTTCGAATCCTGCATGGTGCAATCATTTGTGTGTTGAGCAGAAATGTTTGTTTCCGAGTCATGGATGTAATATTAGTATCTATGTATGTTTATCCGTTATCTAGTGCCCATAGTACAGGGTAACCTTGTTTGGGGCTAGGTAATTGGTGTGGAATTGCCCCGAATATATTAATATTAATTAGTATTCTATTCTATTTTAAAAGCTTTTATTTAACTTCGCTTGTATGTACTCGTATGTATCTATCTATGTATTTGTCTGTCCTGGAATCTTGCAACCAAATTTCGAGCACTTCCCGATTAGCTATATGGCTGTAACTTTCAGGGTAGCTCACAATAATATATCAAAACATTCTGAAAAAAGTTCAAAGGGACTAAATCATCAAAAAATACTTATTAATTAAGACTCGTATATTCGTCTGGAAATAATTATAGAAAATATTAAAATTGATGATACTTCATTATCTGAGCTTTATACTTTACTGTTGTAGCTAATATTACCGTGCAAAAGCTTCTTCTGTTCTACAAACACAAAGGAAAGTGTAATTTCGACTTCATTTTACTCTGATCGAAGATTTCGACAATAGCCGAATCCTAAAGTCTGGCATACAAACTCGTGTCTTATGGGATAAATAGACGCAGGGACGTTCATTATATTAATAGGGATATCGGGCCTCGTCCCTTATTCCGTACTTTCTTTTACGAGAGTACGATAAAAGCCATAGAACTCTATCGGAGGTACATAAAATAAAATAAAACAGGAATCTCGGGGCGGTACATACATTAATTTGCTGTAAATGGTCGGACAGGCAGTCTGTCTCGCTTTCGTTATTAAAGTTTACCTCTCCTACTTTTTGTTTAGAAAACTCTGCACCAGAATAATTTTGTTGGATTGTTGAGTTTTTTTATATAAAAGTGCCTAAAGAATTATAAAAAAAACTAGGGTTGCGTACTAATGAAAAAAACGGAACCCTTTTAGGTCTCGTGTATCTGTCTGTCTGACCGTCTGTCACAGACAATTTGCTCCGAATCTACTGGACAAGTTGAAATGTGTGTGGTGTGCATTGAGTGGGCACTGGTGAGCACCTTCTGAAAAATGAAATAAAATAAGTTATTTAGTAAAAGCTCTAAAATAATTGTAAAACCGATATATCTATTTGTAAAAAGATAAAACAAATCATAAATAATTGAATGTGGGCTCACTCAGTTCTCACAGAGTACCAGCGAGAAAAGCAAATATATTAAGTTTACACAGAAACCTTGTGTAGTAGTTTTAGTAAAACTTGCGTAGAGTTATGGTCTTTAGTTACAGGTTGCCTCGAGCCTTATTTAAAAATTTACAAATAATTAATTATGCTCACTCAATCCACCAATTACAAAACGCCCTTCATACAAACCAATTGTAGAATTAAATTTCATTATATATCTAGCTTTAGATAATATTCAATATCAAACGGTCACGGGTTCGAATCCTGCAAGGTGCAATCATTTGTGTGATGAGCAGAAATGTTTGTTTCCGAGCCATGGATGTTATAATATTCGTATATATGTAGTTATAGTTTATCCATTATCAAGTACCCATATACATATCCTAGTATCCTAGTTTGGGGCTAGGTAATTGGTGTGGAATTGTCCCGAATATATTTATTATTATTATTATTATTCAATAGGATTTCGTAACATACAAAACGAACCATTATCATGATACGTATTTAAGTTATAAATTTTTATATGTGCTCACTCTATCCACACATTATTGGAAAGTAAAAAAACATTCATATTGCTAGGTTTGCATACACCCCAGTAAATATAAATAATAAAAGTTTTAGTGAACATTTTTACTAAATACCGACCATTTCGCATTGCTGATTATTTGTTTACTTTAAGAGATATACTTATTTTATTGTTTGTATGAAAATCCGTATGCATTGAGTGAGCACTGGTGACAGTGCCACTCAATGCACACGCACACATAGAAATTTGGTACATGCATGTATTTCTGTGACCCAAACACGGAAAAAAAATAACTTCCAAGTCAACCCAATCAAGAGATAGATAGATAGATAGATTAACTCTTTATTGGACACCATAAGTACAACGAGAAATTATATCTTAAAATAAAGTATAACAATGAGTGTCACAAGGGACGGTCTTATCGCTCAGAGCGATCTCTTCCAGATAACCGTTCACGGAGAGGAATAATGAGTGGTAAGGGATAGTGCTTATCAGTAAATAAATGAATAACATTTTAACTGATGTTTAAAGACGTAGAGTGAAGGTGAGCGTCTAATATCTACAGGTACGGCATTCCACAATCGAACATCTTCAACTGAAAAGGACCAATCATAGAAATTAGTTCTGTGGATAGGTATCTTTAAGATAAGATTATCTGATGACCTTAGTCTACTATTGCTGGATGTATGGAGGAAGTCAAAACGTTCCTGAAGGTAGCACGGGAAAGAACAACGAATGAGCACGATAGTTTATGCCTTATTTTGAAACTCTCAAGGAAATGGCACTTCCCGTTGACCTACAATCATGAAATTTGACAAAGAGCAATGTCTTATACCACAAGTAAAGGCGAAATGCGAAACCCGTAAGTTTGTAGACGCATCACCAAAAAAAAACTTCGAGGTTCGATTCCCGTAATTATTTATATACAGTTTGTAACGGAACCCTCGGCACGCGAGTCCGACTCACGCTAGGCCGTTTTTTTTTGAGTGTATGTTGTTTGTTTTTTCTTCCAGAAACAAACTTCGTCGGTTCATTCGACGTCGGTGAATATGTACTATTCTTCTTCCGAGAAACGGCTGTTGAATTCATGAACTGCGGCAAAGCGGTATATTCCCGGGTCGCCAGGGTTTGCAAGCAGGACACGGGGGGCAAGCATATACTCAGCCAAAACTGGGCCACATACTTGAAGGCACGACTCAACTGCAGCATACCTGGAGAATTCCCTTTCTATTTTGATGAAATTCGTGAGTATCTCTCATTATTATGCTTATCTTTTTGAGCTTGTTACTAAACTGTGCCCAAGAGAAGTATTTTTGGTTAGCTGTGGGGCGTGCAAACTAAAACTGAGCCCTGTTGAAAGTTGGATGGCATGCGTTAATGACAGCTTACCTGGGAAGTTTCGTTATCTCTTCTATTTTGAAGCATTTCGTATCGCTATTTACTTTTTTATTTGTTAGCTAGGAACAGTTCATTAGTTACAAAATATGTTTATTAAAATTGTAGTTAATAAAATGAAGCAAGTAAAGGAAACTGACTAGATGCACAAAGTGACGTATTATGAATGTGAACTATCAGGGATAGCGTCGAAATAGCTAATGTAACGAATGGTCACCCCATCCAAAAATTTAGAGCTATTAATGTTTTTAAATTCCTATGTGTCTAACGTAATAAACACATTTATATCAAGCTAGTGACTCGTCCTGGCTTCGCACGGGTAACGCCCATACCGCGGCATTTTTCTTACTTTTAGGATATTAAAACCCGTCGTACCATCTAAAAAAATACGCCAGTAAGCGTAGTTAAAAATCTTCGGCAGCAACTATCGTGGTGCTTTTTTACCATAGACTACTGCATTATTACTTACGTACTTGACAGACTAGTTATTATTTCGTTTCCACGACATCATGTCATTCCGTTCCTTAGTTCCTTACAGAGTAAACGACATTATTGCAATTTTTTTACACCTTTGGTTATATTATTGCAATTTTCAATGGGATCTCATTTTTTTTCAATAATAAGGTACAGGCCATGTTACTTGCTGATAATGTAGCTTTCTATAGGTAACGTATTTTTTTAAATGGGTTCTGTATTTTTTGAGTTTATCCAATAAAAACAAACAGACATACAAAAAAAATACAATTTTTCCTCTTTATAATATTAGTATAGATGTAGAGATCCCTTCGTAAACTCCTATTACCTATTGAGCCTGAACTTGGCTTCGTATTTGAACTTAGAGCATTTCGTAAATGCTCTAAAGCACGCCTCAGTTTACAGGATATCTGAAGTGACCTTCTATAGGTTATTAAAGTTGGTAGACAAAGATGTCATTAATATTAGAATAAGTTGCATTTTTTTTACTGTCTAAAATGCGACAGAACAGTTTTATTTGCGTGAAATTTTGAATTAACGATTTTGTCATAAAGTTACTCTCTCTATCTTATTTATTATTGTTTGCAACGAAAAAATGATCTCATGAAATAATCTTAGTAGCTCCAAGCAAGATATCTTCGTATTCTTCGTGGTGGAAAGTTCCGCCATTAAGTTATTTTCCCAGTTTTAGGTATCGCTGCTAAAATGATCACTATTCTTAAACCTCAAAGATGTCAAGATTGCTACTACCCGAGGATTTGTTGCAGAAAGCGTGTACCAAATGCCGGGCGACACCAGTAAGTTCTATGCAGCGTTCACGACGGGAGCCAGCGACGGGTTGGTTGGCTCTGCAATATGTACCTTTACTATGGATGATATACAGGAGGCTTTCGCTGGCAGGTTTAAAGAACAGGTCAGAAAAATAAGGAATAAGGAATTCAACATAACACACAACACGTTACCGAACACATTAGGCTCCCACATTTTCTTCCTTATTCCCTAGGAAGCATAACAGATATTTTCAAGGCTAGAATGAATAGATTTCTTCTACATCTGAGTGTTCCATCCTCGGCCCCATCGTCGCTTACCATCAGGTGAGTTGCTTGTCAGTCGTAGATCAATTAACGATAAACAAGTAAACCATCAAGGTAAGAGAAACAACACCACTGCTATCATAGTACTTCTATGACCACTGCCCACACAAATAACATTTAAAAATATATCTATTTCACCTATAATACGTATTTATATACATGTATTTAGTTGCATCTGATGAATAACGATAAGACCACTGTGCCTGTTTTTAAAATAAATTCTTGTATATTTTTTCCCTTAATTCTGGTGCAATAAAGTGTTTCTTATAGTTATTATTATTAATAACTTCAATAACTGTTTGATAAAAATTGTGAGCGTAGATAAGGATAGTCAATCAAAATTGTAAATAATGTGTACCTTACAATATATTTCCATAAGTAAATGCTCGAACTCATTTAATTGGTAACTTATATCAATTAAAAAATCAAAGCACTTGTCAAATTTTAGTAAGAGTATTTTAATACTTGATTTAGTTTGTTGTTCATCTATGAGGTTTGGCTAAATAAATAATAATCCCTCAGTTCAGACGTTTATAAAAACTTCAACTTTCATTTACTTTTCAACCGGTTACTTTTGAGTCACAATTTCTTTTTATAAACTCGGCCAGAAGCTTATTTAACAGATACAAAAAGCTTATCACGAATTTATTAAATCTAAGGCCATATTTTGTAGATCCCTCTGTCTTGTCTGAGGGATCCAGTTAAATCATCATAAATTTGTGACGCTGCACTCTAGTGGCCCAGAAATTTGTAGAACGCTTTTACAAGTTCTTAACAAATTAGTAAATAGAAAATAATGCATGCAAATATATAATGTTCTGAGATTCAATTCTTCAGGCACCTGAATTGAGCAATCCAGTCATTCGGCCATAGGTTTTTTGACTCGCGTTTTACAAACTTTTGGGCAACTCTATCTAATTTTTACAATTTTTACTAAACCTGTGTTTTTGTATGTCTCAAGGATTAAAGGGTGTGATCCCTCAGTCCAGATGCACATAATAATATGTCACTCGGGATAATGTAAGGATTCGAACGATACCCTACATCCAAGTCATAAAAGTTGTGGTGGAATAAAGAAACTTACATACATACATACTTACTGAACATAATGAACCCTAAAACATCACACTTATTTTTTTAGGAAGTCGTATAAAAATTACTTCTATGTATAATAGATTAACATCTCTTCGATTTCGATATTTCCTTTCATGTTATTTTTTGTATTGTTAAGAAATTAATTATTACATAGTTACCGTCAGTAATAACATGTGTAGGGCTCTTGCCGGTCATGTGCTGGAGTGACGACTTGCCAAAAACAGGTATCAGGGACTGGATAACAAGATAAGCTCAGGTAGCGTTCACTAGAAGAGGCCTACGCCTAGCAGTGGATGAATATAGGCTGATGATGATTATTATGACGATTAATTTGTCAATTTGCCCTTGCATCCATTTGAAGATTCATTTAGAAATGGGACTTTCCTTACTACCTTGATTGCATTCTTAACACGAAAATATCAACATTGAAAATGCACATTGATAGGTCTTTGTTTCGCAGTAAACTATAATAGCGTTCTAATGTGAGGATGTTTCTTTAAACAGGCATCATCAAGCTCAGCGTGGCTCCCCGTGCTGCGAGCGCGCGTGCCCGTTCCACGGCCCGGCACGTGCGTCAACAACACCGAAGCTCTTCCCGACAACGTCCTCAATTTTATAAGGTAAAACAGATAATTATGCTAGCTTGATACTAGAGTGTTTAGACAGATCTCACCGTGTGTAATAGTTAGACATGTGTAACGTTATGTTCATGGCACGAATGATGAAAGTCAAACATTATCAAGGTAATAGAACGCATACTTGACAATTAGTACGTAAATGCTTACTTTAGTTCCTAATCTTTGAGGCTTCGAGCTTTGATGATTAATAGCTAGACATTACTAAATGTAATAAGAAGATCTCACAATTTTTTTCCGTTTTATTTATTCATTTAACGGCTGATGATGTGATGTGATGATGATTCTGACATATCTCCTTCCATGTTAATAGTTAATTATTCTCTTTGATACGTAAGTATAGTTTGTGCATCTACGAATTAGGGACAATGATATTATTATATAGTTAAGACAAAATTCAGTAGGATAATGCCAAAAAATAATTTGGTCAGAAAAAAAAAACGATTTTCAAAAACCTTAAAATGCAGTAATTTTGAAATACTCTAGATGTATTGTAACTTTTAAACTTTTGTGATACAATTTAAACGTTTACAAACAAAATCGCACAAAAAAAAAAGTTTTTTTATTAACCTCGACGTTTCGATCAAATTGCATTGATCGTGGTCACGAGAAGACTAGATGGATTGTTAAGAACATAATGGTCATATTATAATGGGTTATCGTAGCTGTCATAGCGGTAGCTGTATGCCTTGTAGATAAATATCGACCAGTTACCAGAAATAGAATTCTAAATGGATTGATGTAGGTACGTACTACTTACATACGGTTAGATCAAAATAAGCTAAGTATCTTGTAATTATCTGATTCTAGAATCAAAAGGCAGCATCGCCTTTATGCAAATAGCCTAATAGTCCACATCACCAAGGAATACTAAATGTATCGCACTGCGCGTAATGGATTGATTAATAGCTGCCTGGCGTAGTAACATTAAGTAATCTGTGGCCGGAGCCTCAATACACATCTCACATATATTGTCGTTATTAGCTGGCACTGCGTCTTGTGTTCCCTGGCGTGTAATCTCAACAAGGTTAGAGACCACACATTAGTTTCGCGACGCGTGTGCTCCTCTACTAATTGGGTCACATTCGCTTCCCCTTAATTGATAGTGCGGTGAGGAATAGGCAGAAGGCACCCCTCCTAAGATCTGTGAACACAGCAGGATCTCAAGTATTTACACATAGGCACCTACATTTCACTATACATACAAATCGTAAATAGATAATGCTGTGTTAAAATGCGCTTTCGCGCCCGCCCCACCGTGACGCTGTAGAGGTCAGTTATAGACCAACAGCATACATAAGAAAAAAAAAAATATTTGAAAACGCCTGAGTAAGATAAATACACTTAACAGCATCAACGATTATCAACAGATAATATCCTAAGTTTCATTTTTAATTAGGTTCAGTAAAGATAAGTAATTCTTTTGTGATATTTAATAGGTATCTATGTCATAGGTTCAAAGAAATGCCACAGCTCTAGGGGTAATAAAATGTAAATGTTTTATTCAAAGCTATTCAAATCAGGCGGTGAGAATTACACACGCATTGAAAGCTTCCCCAACCTACTGTCGAAAACCTTGAACCCGATCCACACAATGCCCATACATTCGATCAAATCAAGAAAATTCAATCAGAGTAATTTGTAAATCGAAATCAAAATTCCTAGAAAGAGTCTTGACTATTATTCAAATCCGGAAAAAGGCCTTTCACGGTGACTATGATAATAATTCCATGCTGTTCGGAGTTGTTTTTAATCGTAAAAGTTTTTCTTCTCTGAAGTCATCATCATTATCTGTCCATTATCTGCAATCCCTTTCGTATTGTTTATTTTTTAATTGTGGAGCATACTTTTTCTTTCACTGCCTACAAGTGATAAATTGAAAAACACGACTGCTCTGCCAAAAACTAACTTATGCCAATAAATGATAGGTATATTGTTGGTGTGCTCATCGAGGGCTTCAATTTGATACCCATATTGTAAAATAAGAAAGTTTTTTTTGGATTTGCCGCCATATTGATTAAAAAAATAATTATAGCTTATGTTACTCGAGATGATGTAAGGATTCTAACGATACCCCATACAATCCAATATGTTCAGGCATTTAAAAGTTATGGAGGAATAAAGAAAATCACGTACATAGGTAAACAAACATACAAACAAACATACAAACATACGTGAACCCTAAAAACATTACACTTCTTTTTTGGACAGTGGTGTAAAAAAATAACTGTTTTTTTTTGCATACTCTGTATCATCAGCAGCCTGAATTAGTCCAATTCTGGACTCCACATTAACAGTCTACCGCTGCTGAAATCACCATCAATCAACAGCATCTCTCTCTTCTTTCTGTACATCGAATATTATGCATAACAATCAAAATCTGCCTTGTCTCAGTTTAATCAAGCAAATTGCTACAGAACATCAACTATACGCCCAATATCTCCCTCTATGATAATCTTCCAAGGCAACCACGTCTGAAATAACATAACTGCACGTTAACCAGAATTATGTTATTTGCTAGTAGTTAGGATCTAGCCAGATTATTCAGCTTGGGCCGAGTTGGGCCTTATTCACTAGCCTGGTTTCCCAAACCGTCTGATGACTTAGCCGAGCACTGATTGAGGCCATACACTAAGCCTATTGCTTGCCTTACCTATCGATGCGGTTACGGCGGGCGGCGCGGCGGCGCCCTACTTACCTGTACGTAAATTGTGATAACGTAGAATACGGCAGCTGTGATTCTCCTAGGTTCCAGTTCTTCACCGCGCTTGTTGCATAACATAGATAAAATAAAAATCTGCATATCTTGACTTTATTAAACCGAGGGTTACCAGACAAAACTACGAGTAGGTATATGATTTACTCGCGTTTTTTTGCATATACAAAAATGTGAATATTGAAATAGTATTGGAACTTGAACTAAAGAAGAAGACTGCTAGAGACAAAAACATAAAAATTAAGCTCATGTTGTCAAATTTTATATGATTTATGGTCAAATATAGGTGAAATAATGACAAGGGTCTAATTCCATTCCATTCGTAATTAGTTTATGGACGTATCGTATCACACCTACTATCGATACATCAGTTAAATGTCTACGGTTAAATGCATACGTAAGTGATGGAATGGCTTTTCAATGTCATATTAATTATTCTATCTAAAAGCGGACAATAGTGGCCTATTTTAGATTTAGAATGATGTAGACGACGCGCCACCTCCTTGAAGCACACTTGTCATTTTAAAAACAGAGTGCGAATCAGTTTGATAAGTAGTTGTCAAAATAGAAAAATATTAAAATAGTCCACTTTAGTTTCTTTTCATTGATTTAATTTGCAAAATATATCTTTTGTCCTTCCTTCGCTAACAATGATATTAAAATTTTATCTCAATAATTAATTTATTATACGAGTAGAATTTCATTATGAATGTATGCTTGCGGGATGCCTCTTACTCCAGTTACTAGTTGTGCCCGTTGCCTTTGCCCACGCGGACTATATTTTTTTGGTTAAAAGTAACCTATGTTTATATATTTTTTCAGGACCAAAAGTAAAAATAAACTAGCTGCATTTATTCAAAATACGCAATTTGATAAATAGTGTTTTATTGATGTGTGATATCGGCTTCGTCTGTGCTTCGGATTGAGTTCTTTTTAATTAATTTCGTTTTACAGTGTTTTGTTACTTAGGTACTGCTTTATTAGGTATAAGTACTAGCTGATGCCCGCGGCTTCACCCGCGTGGTCATTTCTCTAGGTTAAAGTACTCTATGTGCTATTCCAGGACCTAAAATACCAATATACCAACATTTGATCAAAATTTCTTCAGCCGTCAAAAATATGTTTATCAATTGCTCGGCTTCTACTCGTTGGATTGATATACCAAGTACTCTAATTTTTAAGTCAAACCCTAAGCTATCCAAGAAAACCGCATCGCAATCGGTCCCGTAGTTTTCACTTGATTCGCGAACAAACATACAGACAAACAAACAAAGAGACCCGATTTAAAAAAAACTTTTTCATCTTCTTTTTTAAGTACCCTAGACCATTACTTTAAATTTTCTTCTTTGTACAAACTTTTTCGTTCTTATTGCTTTACTAGCCGTGCCCGCGGCTCTGCCCGCGTGGTCATTTCATTTAAAAGTAGCCCATACGTGATATTCCAGGACCAAAAGTACCTATATAAAGTACAAATACTACATTTCTTCCAAATTCGTTCAGCCGTCTATTAGTTTTTTATCCATTGCTCGGCATTTAATCATCGGATTAAGATACCAAGTACCTACCCCAGTTTTTAAGTCAAACTCTAAGCTATCGAACAGTGAAAACCGCATCGCAATCGGTCCTATAGTTTTTACGTGATACGCGAACAAACAAACAGACAAACTAATAAACAAACAAACAGACAGACATGATTTAAAAAAATAACTATTTATTCTCAGCTTATTTTAAGTACCCTAGACCATTTATTTTTATTATCTTCTTTGTATAGTCTTTTATTGCTTTATTATAAGTATAGATAGATAGATAAATTATAAGTTTAGATAGAGTATCATTGCAAATTAACTGCTTAGATATAAATTAAAAAAAAAATATTTTTGTTTAGTACTGCTTTAATATAAGTATGGAGTACTAGCTGTGCCCGTGGCTTTGCCCACTTGGTTATTTCATTTAAAAGTAGCCCATACTGTACAATATACTACATTTCTTCAAAATTCGTTCAGCCGGCAAATAGATTTTTATCGATTGCTCGGTATATAATCATCAGATTTACGTGATGCGCGAACAAACATACAGACAAACTAACAAACAATCATTTTAACAAACATTTTAACATAAGAACCTTTTTTTTAATCGTGACTGAGATAAAAAAATGTTCTATTCATGTTCTGTAGCTTGTTTTAAGTACACTAGACATTTTTTTTAACTATCTTCTTTGTACAGAATTTTTCGTTCTTATTTGCAAATTAACTGGTTAAACATAAATTAAAAATAACTTTTACTTGCCAAATGATCTGCCGCCTTATTTATAAAAAGTTAAGCAATGATTAGTAATACTGTGCACTACAATATTGTACTGTGCAGTACTTACTAATTGACGTTTTTAACTTTTTATAAATAAGGCGGCTGATGTTTATGTTAGGTATTAGAAACTTTATTCGATGCCTTGTTATTTCATTTTTAGTTATTGCTATACGAAAGCACACATATTTACTTAACAGATTAGTTAGCTCACCTGGAACTATAATCATTCAATGATTGTTCAAAAATCTAAGAATTTAGTAACAATAAATCACGATCACGAGTTTAAAATGTGGAGTACTTGCAGCACCCACAAAAGCCGACAAAGAGAAAGAGGTCAAAACGATGAGTTCGTGGATCTTCTCTTCTACGCTTAAGTTAAGCCAGCCCTTACTCGAAGGGAAGTCTATTTTGTTGTGCAGGTCACATCCCTTAATGGACTCAGCAGTAAGACACGAAGGCGATGCACCAGCCTTCTACAAACGAGACTTGGTCCTCACAACCCTGGTGGTCGACAGGCAGTTCGTCGACATGCTGGGAGATGACATCACCTACACTATTTTCTACGCTGGCACGAGTGAGTTAATCTATTAAATTCCTTAACTGTTTCACTATGCTCTAGTTCAGTTATTAGTTTGACAGTTTTAGTGGTTAGTCTGTGATTTCGTATGCCACTTCGTTCTAATAATGGTCTTCCTACTTACCGCATGTGAGTGAACAAGACATTTTTTTTTTTTTGTACTTTTATCATCAAGTTATTATGCTAATGCTTCGATGCGTGACCAGATAATAGATCCCAATGTCTTTATGATTGCATGATAAAAACCGAAACGTGGACACTCACGGTTAAACTAGTCCAGAAATGTAAGGTCGCTCAGCGAGCTATGGAGGGAGCTATGCTTGGAGTATCTCTGAAGCACAAGATTCGTAATGAAGATATCCGACCGAGAACTAAGGTGAACAACATAGCTCTAAGAATAAGCAAGTTGAAGTGGCAGTGGGCTGGTCACATTTCCCGAAGAGCCGATAACCGTTGGGGTAGGGGGTAGACGAGTTCTCAAGTGGAGACCACGTTTAGGCAAACGTAGTGTATAACGCCCTGTGGCCAGGAGGAGTGACGACCTACGAAAAGCGGCTGGAGGAAAATGGTTGAAAAAAGCTGAAGACCGAGCTCAGTGGCGTGCATTAGGCACGCCTACGTCCAGCTGTGGACAAATATAGGCTGATGATGATGATGGTGATGATTATAAAGACAATTGATTGATTGTACCCGTTAATATTAAATAACTACATAACAAAAAAATGGGTGACTTAAAAAAAACTTTATATTATATCGTAAAACAATATAAGTATGTGAGTCATTTAAAAAAAAAATGTTGTATCCGACTGAGATCAAACGAAAAACTATATACCAGGAAGAAAATATAGAAAGAAAAGCAATAAAATAAAAATGTGAAAAAAAAATTGTTCAATATATTTATTGACACAGGTAACGGTGAGGTGTACAAGATAGTGCAGTGGGCGGGCGGCGCGTCGCGCATAGCGGACGTGTGGCAGGCGGCGAGCGCGGAGCCGGTGCGCGCGCTCGCGCTCTCGCGCCGCTTCGCCGCGCTCTACCTCGCCACTGATCACCGCCTGCGCCAGCTGCCGCTTCGGCTCTGTGCGCACAGGTAACTATTACTGCTAGCTGAATATCGCGCATAGCAGACGTGTGGCAGGCGGCGAGTACAGAGCCGGTACGCACGCTCGCGCTCTACCTCGCCACCGACCACCGCCTGCGCCAGCTGCCGCTTCGGCTCTGTGCGCACAGGTACTACTACTGCTAGCTGCACAACGCACAAAATGATAAAATGCGGCTAGAGTGTGCGTGATAACAGCTGCGTTGTTAGAAGACGAACTAGTTCTGTGAAAGAATTAGTCATGCACTGTTTTGTCTTGTTGTTTGTTTGATTCTTATCATTTGTAAGAAAAATGCAAGTTGCAAGATTTTCGTTCCTTTCAGTTAGACAAATACAGGAAAAGTGATCTAAACAACAAGACGGTAACAAGGTACCATGACGCGGAAGAATTCTTGGCGACTTTTCATGAATAATTTTATCTCATACAATATTACTAAAGAAACCAAGAATTAAGTCAAACTCAGTTGTCGTACAGCCTGAGAAAGAAAATTAATAAATATTTTTTCTCAAAGCCAGCTTATTCTAAATAAGGCATTAGGTAGGCATCTATCCTTATTTAGTAGATTGTTTTCAAGAAGATAAACCTATTCTTATGACGATCCATAATAAATGTAAACTAATTTTTATTATATATTTTTTTTACTTAATATTATTATTTTATTATTGTTATTATCTTTAGATCTTATTAGTTTTTTCACTTTCGAGACATGGCCTATAATATGATAGGTATATCTGTATTCGTTTGAATGATAGAGGTCTTATAAAACGTAGAAAAACTCAAGCACCAATAAAAACCGATACCTTTATACCTTACTTTACTCGCCCCGGCTTCGCACGGGTAGTGCTCATATCGCGGCAGTTTTCTTACTTTTAGCATTTTTATACCCGTCATAACTTCTAAAAAACTAATACGCCAGTAAGCGTAATTCAAAAACATTAACAGCAACAATCTTTTTGACCATAGACCACTGTATTATCACTCACGGACTTGTTATTCGTTTCCACGGCAACATGTCATTCCGTTCCTTACAGTTTAACAAATTTTTGATACCATGGGTTACAATATTGCAATTTTCGCAGGGGACTCTAACTTTTGAAAAAAAAACGCATCCTTTGTTACTCGTTGATAATGTAGCATTCTAAAGATGAAAGAATTTTTAAAATCGGTTCAATATTTTTCGAGTTTATCCTTTACAAACAATAATCCAAACATACAAAAAATCATAAAATCAAATCTTTCCTCATTATAATATTAGTGTAGATAGAAGTGTAGATAGTGTAGATTACGATACATAAGTTGTTGTACAATGTTAATATACTCGTATATTTCTCAACAGATATGACAGCTGCGTACGCTGCGTCCTCGACCCATACTGCGGGTGGGATAAAGAAGTAGGAGCATGCCGGCCCTACACCCCGGGGCTCCTGCACGACGCGACCAACTCCACGCCCTCGGTGTGTGAAGCTAGCGCTCCGCTGAAGACCGTCAGGGCAGGCTACGGGCAAAGTGTGCACCTAGCCGCGTTTGGAATCACGCCTCAAGCGCTCAGAGATCAGATCGTCGTGTGGTACCACCATTCCAGAGAGAAGGGACGATATAGAATTAACTTCAAGTAAGTTTGTTTAGTACTGTTCTTTTACAACATCAATGAGCAATTGTTTCTCTAATTTCGTCCGCGCTGTTAAAGTGAAGTAGTTCAAACTATTTGATTGTATATTTTTATTGTATATGTGGGGTTGCCCATTTGTTTAATTAATCTGAGGAAGACAGCATGCTAATGACCTTGTTAAAATTGTTACTTTATTGATGCGATAGTTGACAAGTGAAAAAAGTTATTAATTATTGATGCTTCAAAGATATCAGGAAAAGTTAATAGACCTACAAGAAATGATGTGATGAAGGCGTCCGTGGTATCGATGTTTGTTTGAAACTTGAATTAAGAATGAGTTAGAAAATGTTTTCCGTTAAACAACTTCTAAAACTAGAACGAAAATAAGGTTAACAGATTAACTGGCTAATAGTTGATAAACAATTCTTGTACATAGCAGAGAGCGGAACTAGAAGTTCCGGGTGTGGGTTATAGTTTAAATAGCTTCAACATCAGAATGAGTTTAATATCCTTTATTATTTTCATAATCCAAGTTGTATTTTTATTTTTACTTCGATGCGGATGCAATCAATACCTAGCATATCTAATGTATATGAACGTTTACTAACGAGCAACCATTTAAAGTTTCTCTAACGTAATAATTGAGTGATACAACTGCAACTGCAGGCACGTATACCATCAAACAAACGACCTGCTCGTCCCGCCACATCCGAAGTCATGTTTAAAAGTGTCCGTTTTTTTCATTTGTTGTGACAGCTGGGACAGAGTACTTCAGACGTCAGAACGGGGCCTCGTCCTCTTGTCAGTGACGGAGTCTGACCGAGGGCGGTACGAATGCTACTTCGGGCCCACGCTCGTAGCTTCTTATAACTTGGATATTGACATACACAGGTAAGTGACTCATAAGTAAATTAACCGACAGAGCTCTAAAGATAAGCAAGCTAAAGTGGCAGTAGGCTGGCCAAGTGGAGACCACGCTTAGGCAAACGAAGTGTAGGACCCCTGTCCAGATGGAGACCAGATGGAGTGACGACCTTCAAAAAGTGTCTGGCAGAAACTGCATGCAGAGAGCTGAAGACCGAGCTCAGTGACGTGCACTATGAGAGTTCTATACGTCCAGCAGTGGACAAGCATGATGTTGTATGATGAAAGTCACAGTGACGCCAGTGATTTAAGCCCTCGCTTTAGTGCTAGACTTGAAGGTCGAATCTAAAGACTTGATACATACATTCCTAATTTTTGAACAAGATAAAGATATCTTTAAAACTTTTAAAATAAGAACGGTTTTATTTATTTACGATTGATGATGTAGGAAGATAACAAACGCTAGAGCTCTTCAAGTCTTACGGTGTGTGTAGTCAGTACACCTGCATCATTCGAATTTGAAGACTGAAAGTTGAAGTTATCAAAATGTGAGTCATGGGGACTAAATTCGATTCCTAAGTTTCATGAGATTCGGTTATGTGAAGTAGTTTAAAGATATAGAATAAAAATGTACCTAAATAACACATTTAATATTATATTTCCTGTAACAATATTATCTATAGAACTCTGAACGGAAGAGGAACAAAGGGAAAATAATTTAATGTATACCTAAGGCACTTATAACCCGCCCAATGGCCTCTGACATGGCTTAAGACCAGGCTCTTGCTTTTTAAGGTTTTTTTCCATAAATTTGCTGGGTCAACCACAAACCTGATAAATGTGAAACGTAACATATATGTTTTTGAGATCTTTATCTCTCTATGATTAAGACAAAAACATGATTAACAAAATTTCATTCGATACCTTATCTTATTAAAAATTACGTTATTTTCAGTAATATTTTCATTTTTCTACTCAACGGCTTAAGTTTTTTCATTAAAATAAATCTCACAGCAAGAAAATATAGTTATTTATTCACTGTTAAGACAAAATTTACCTAAATTATTAACCTGCCATTAAAATAAATAACTTTTGAGACTTACATCATTTAGTTCCGAGCTAAATTGTGTGTTCAAACCGCGCTCGTGATATTCAACCTTGTCACGCAGGGACTTCAGTGCTTATTACGGGTAGTGAGAGAGTGTAGAGGAGATGTAAGAAAATATAACCTTGGAGCCTGGCCTTAACGACTTTTATCAGTTATTATTAGCAACTGGGATTAACGTGCACTCCGAAGCAGGGAGTGAGCCACGCATAACTTATTAAAGTCATTGGTCGAGGATCGAACCTGGAGTCGTTAACCCTTCCAAAGTGTTGTTTACGCTTATCTTTTGTCTTTTAACTGTTAAGATGTTCGCGACAAGCGAGGGTCTACCTGCAAAGCAGACAAGGCTACCATCTTTCTTCAGCTTAAGCAATGTAATGAAAAAAAAAACAGAATGTGTCATACCAATCCGTAGAAAATAGAAAGCTAATAAGGTAGTGTGGAATAATCCACGCTATGCTAATAATTGTCATAGACCTAGAATATCATAACGCGAGCAGCACTAACTAGAGAATGTTCTGTGTAGATAACAAGCAACCAAGCAACAATCCTAAATTCGGGAGCTGGTCGTAAAGTTAAGTGCGAATGTTTACGATGCAGAGCTACAATAACTTCCTCGAGCTAATTCCTAAACTATTGCCGGCATGCGGCGTTAGGCATTGGGCGGGGAACTAACAACGATCAGTTCAAATTACTTAGTTTTGCGTACTCGTACACAGTAGATACAAATTACAATAAGAAGATCTCTCTCGTCTTTATTGCAATCTCCGCAGCCACTTTTGAAGTGTTCCGGTACTTCAGAGCCAATCCCATTTTAGGCTTATACCATGTCTATATTGTTTTCGCAGACGAGATAATGGTCAAATACTAGCTTAACCTACCCAAATTAAAATGAATATTAGCTTTTGCCCGCTACTTCTTCGCGACTTTCAATTTATCGCGATAAGAAGTACCTATTATATATTCTTTCTCTAAGGTACATATTAGCATATAATTTTTACACGACTGCCTAAAAAAGGAGCGGGTTCATTTATGTATGTGAGTTTCTTTATTCCACCATAACTTTTAAATGCCTGAACAGATTTGGATGTCCATACATGGTACCCCATGGTATCGTTAGAATCCTCATCAATCACAGTGAAAAATACTTTTTTTTAAGTTTGTGTTTAGGCCGGGTGGCCGTGGCCTGTAAACAAACTTTAAAAAATAACTTGTTTTTTTCTCTTACATTTATGATTACCATTACTTGTTTCCTAAAGCTTCTGAACCTATTTTGATGCATTTTATTTTTATATATATTTTTATATTATCTATCCTATCCTTACAAATAAAAATTTAATCACTCAAATCGGTTCTGAAATCCCGGTATACTGAAATGAAAAATATCGAATTGAGAATCTTCTCCGTTTGGTTTTCGATTAAAAAGAAAGTGGTTACTATAAATACAACTTGTCTCCCTGGTCTCACTGTAAAGTTTATTTATAGATGCACACAGCCAAGCAAGTCGCAGGAGTACCGCCAAGTGTACTCGGACTGGTGTCATGAGTTCGAGAAGTACAAGAGCGCCATGAAAGCATGGGAGTCGAGGCAAATGGTAAGTCATCTGGAACAAAAATACCCGAATTTTGGTCCTTCGGTCAATCTTGCTCGAGGATGCTCACCGTTTGTTTCTTATTGAGAAAGTAAAATGCCATGTGTTATATTAATCGTTACCAATAAAAAACAATTAATAATGTAGTTATTACTAATTTCACTAAACTGAACTAACACTTAGTTTTACTTTATATATACTTTTTTGTTATTAATTTACAAATTTATTTTACTCCTGATTTCTCCTCCATCTTTGCTTCATGTTTTTATACAAATATAAGGATTGTTTTACAACTGTTATTAAATCCAGTTTCATAAAATAGATACTAAAATTGCTTTTCGACAAATATCGATTTCAATTTATCCAAAAGATAGTGCTCCCATTTCACGAATCCAAAAATTAGTTTTATTACAGTCAATTTATCAACTACTTTCTAGTTAACAACTCGGTATAATTTACAGTTGTTAACAAAAATTGTAATAACAACCTTCAGGGCTAATAAAAGGTTGTGAGCATTTGTTACGTATTATTTTGTTATTTCATGTTTACGGCACGAAAAAGGTACAGGAAAACCCGTCTGCTTTTAAAATCAGAGGAGTTTGTGCCTTACCTTAAAATCAGCGTTAACTTTTCCTCGGATAAAATTCTGCCGTGGAAGTTATTCTTTTATTTAATTACTATTTTTTGCGCAGGTAAAACTACTGACTACTATTTATTATTTGGGCGTTGTTTTAGCCTTGCTATTATTATTATTATGCTTATGGTTATTTGTACCAAAAACGTTAGCTTGGTTAAATAAAAATAAACGATTTTTCGTATCAAGTTCATAGAAGAAAAGCTCAGATGATGCCTATGACGAATGACGACGCACTCGGTGCAGGACTTCGTGTTTTTTGCCATTGTAAATGAGTATATGTGGAACTAAACCTAATATTTCCACTCTGGAAAACTTTTCAGTATCCAGTAAAAACTGTAGGTACCTATAGCATTGTATCTTTCACGTCGAAAGTGGAAATGTTAGGTATTGTTCCTTATCAACAATTGTTGAAGACAATTCTGATGGAGAGATGATTATGTGTGTGGACAGATGCCTACCAGTCATCGATGTGGTAGTATAACTATCGATGTTTCCTTTTGTTGAAAGACGAGCTCCTAACATCGCTTGCTTCTTCCTTCATTAAAAATCTTGTCATGAAATCTTCCGACCAGCTTAATTTACAAACAATTTTCTGCTCCAAGAGCTTATTCTATAAATTGTGTATTTCAGCAGTGTTCCAAAAGTCTGAACGCATCGAGCCAGCAAAACAGTATGGCGAACGAGATCGTGGCGTCGCTGCGGTGATAGGGCACAGCTCCCAGTGATTAATGAGCGATTACACACCGCCGGCTAACATAAACTATCCGATATTTTGTGCGCCCTTACTAAGCAATTTATTTTCGCTACTGCCCGACATTTTCAGAGGAAAGCATGTTGAATAAAGTTGTCATATATTTTCTTTGCGTTCTGTAAAATCACGGCGATTATATCATTTATGGAATTAATCCTTAACTTTTTCCCTAAATAGGACGTACTTTTAGAGGTCTTGATGTACTGTAAAATCTGTAAATAGAGCATCTCCATCTTGTTCAAGCTTTGGAAATTCAAGCATTACATAACTGTGTGTTGAAATCCATCTGGGTTGTTTCCTAACTGTTTATTCGATTCACATAAGTCCACAAAACATAATGGGTATTTCGTATCATTGGATTACAATCAGACTGGCTAATGATTGATTAATGTTAGTGTACGGGTGGAATCAAGCACAAGTAGAACCGAATCCACCCTATTACGCAAATGAATCATAACATAAGTGAATAATCGAGAATCAATGGTAGGGGGAAAGAAACCGAAAGGGGAACGCAGAGGGGATGATCTGTTAAAATAGATTTGTTGTCCGTTCCGGAGACTGCTACTTGATGGATGACTGAATTCTGCTCAACTTTGCCGAAAACTTCTTTCTTTGTTCCTACAAACAATATATCGAATAGTATATGCTAGCGTAATCTATTAACCTTTAATGAAAGCGACTGAGTATATGTAGTGAAACGTGGAACTCGCGAGCGCTTCAGTGAATATGTACTTTTAAAGTTTGCCTTTGCAATTGTAAATATATTAAAAGTTGAATAAAAATTATTAGGGTGAGGTTCCACCAATACAAAATGCTGTGATATCAGTTCTTGTTGGATCATTATCGTGCTGTCATTGTAATGTTGGATTAATTGATTGCATTTTACTGAAACTTTGCTTTTATATTATGTATTCATAGATATAGCGTTATTGTTGTTAAGTTATTTATGCTCGTATTGCACCAAATTCAGGTATGTCACAATTTATTTATATTACGAAATATTAAATAACATTATATGTGATTACTAACCTATATTGAGGACTAATAATAACTAAGAAAAATGAATAATTACAGAAATGTTAAAAACATAAATATATATATGTCACGGAATTTAACAGATTAGAATCCACGGTCTCGTTGTTGGTGTCCGCCATGTTGTTTTGATAACAATCAAGGCGCACACCCGGCACAGGCGCTGTCTCGAGAACAACTGAAGGAACCTCGATTAAATGTACTACTGACAGATACAACTTTGACACTGACAACCTTACTCTGGGGTGCGTTCACTACGCTCGAGGACGCACGGATCACCCGAGCGATCACTCGAAATCGTTCACGTCGTCGTCGAGCGTACGCACGAGTCATCCGAAAAATAGTAGGGGGGAGGAATAGTTTGAAACTGACACTTGAGAGTTGTCAATTCTATGTAGACGCCCAAAGTCGTTCACTAACTCCGGATGATCGAGCGATATTCGCACGGGTGATTCGAGCGTAGTAAGTGAACGCTCCCCTGGACTTATGCCACCGACTATCTACTAATTGTGCTGTTTAAGACGTGTGAGTGGTTTTCTACCTAAATTAAATAAATTAACCACTTAAAGAAATTATATCGTACATTCGTATTCATTAAAATCTTTAACATATATGTCAATAGCACAATAAATAATATCAGTAGTCTAGTAATAGTATCAGTAGTCTAAATTAATACTTTATTGCCGATTGTACTATTTTAAGTCTATTTTTATTTTTAAGTGTTTTGGTGCAATAAAGTATTATCTATCTACTTATTTTCAGATTGAAATAAACTAACAAAATAAATAGAAAAGAAAAAATCCTTTATTACAGTAATGTAACCTAATTTGGTGCAATTTATCAAACAGAGAAAGTACGAAACAAAAATTTACTTTACAAACGAGGCAAAGTTACGTGAAAACAAAATAAAAAGCAATAAAACGCCAATTTAGATGTAAGCGTAAATGTTTAATAAGATGCTTATTTGTACGGGACGAGTGTTGAAAAATATACTAACTAGCATTTATTATTAAAACGATAAGTTTTCATATAGCATTTAGGCCAAGATCTCATAGAAACAACATTCTAAACAAAATCGGTCCACGCGTTTGGTCTATATAGTGCCACAAAGGAACAGGCCGACATGCCTAAGCTGATAAACACATTACCGTCTTTTGCGTTGCGCAGTCTGGTAAAAATACAAGACTAGTACTCAAACGTGTATACTAACCGCACGTACTCTAGAATTCGACTTTATCGCAAAAGTTTTCTAAACTATACACAATAATCTCGTGTATTTTAGAATATTCATCGCGAATAAGTGTACCTATTCTAAAATAATCTGCATTCGTATGCAATGCGGACTAATCAAGATGTCTGGGTGCCCCGACATCCACGTGGTAGGCCAGAAGCAGGGAGCACCAAACCAAAGGCTCAGGGGAAAGTTGGGCACCAAGCCTCGGTGAAACAGATACTATTACGCGACTGCCCAAACAAGGAGTGTATTTTTTTTAGCTTTGGATGCCTTGGATACTATTTAAATATATGTTTTATTTCTGAATCATTTTACAACATACGCGATTGATTAGTACCAACGCAAAAATCTTGAATGTTTTTAAACCAGTCAAAATTCAAATAATTCTAATCCACACACGATCAGATACTTAATTATTATTGATGCGTAGACCTTCTGTACTTTAGTTAGAAGTATATGTCTACACATCGCCAGAAAACAGCAATAGACGCTATGTATATTTTTTTTTAAATAAATATGACAATGCACTCATCTAGGCATTAAAATTGCTAGCGACTAAAAGTGAAGCGATATAGTTGCCCATGAGGCTTGGCCTTATAAGTTTTTGTTGAGGTGGTGACTGACCAACGTTGCGTGTTAGACCACTGGTCCACCTAGCGGTTTGTGTTTGAAAAGTGGAATTTATTGATTTGTTGCCATAAAATGTAATTTTAGGCCCGACTTCGGAATTGGAAACCGAATTTAATAGTTGGTTACGTTGTTTTCAGTTGAGTTTGATATCGCTAGACTAGTGCCTTGTGAAGCATGCTTACAGTAGATATTATAAATACTTATATAATTCATTATATTTTTGTGTACTGTGTAAAGAGATTGACGAGTGAAGGTATTTATAAGATTAGTAGGATTATATTCGTGAAATGAAGCAATAATGTATCACAGAACTAAAAGTCCCCAAGTATTAAATAAATTTACTCTGTGCAGAGTGTAGTAAGTAAGACACGTTATGGTTCTTGAGTAAGTGAAATGTTGATGTAAGAAAATAAAAACAAAATACTTTAATGACAGTACCTAATTGAAAGACAGTTTTGATTAAACATAGCGTTATGTTTCCTAATTATAATATTCATTAATGTCATTTTAATTAATTGTAACAAGTTGTAATATTGGGTAGATATGCCTAAAATTTTCTTTGTCAATCTTCAACTAAATTTTAACCTAAGGTAAACAAGTAAACTAAAAGAATGATAGGTATAGTTGATAGATTCAGACGTTACTTTGCGGAAATCCCTATTTAAAATGACCAAATAAAAATATGTAGCTTACTTCCGCCAAAACTGTAAGTCTGACAAATGATAAATGGTAAAATTAAATTATAAAAAAAACTAAAACCCCCACGCTAACCAAACCCTACCCAAATTGAACTATCGTAAAATATAAATAAAATGAAAGACAAGGTCTGGTGGCAAGAAAAAAACACTTATATACATATAATATACATCCACAATAAAAAACATATATCTCGATCGCATCTTCGGGTGTGTTAAACACATTACACATTCATTTATATTTTACAATAGTTCAATTTGGGTAGGGTTTGTACTTTTTGTTATATTTTAATTTTACCATTTATTATTTGTCTGACTTACAGTTTTGGCGGAAGTAAGCTACCATATTTTTATTTTCTTCATTTTAGAAGAATGATATTGTACTAGTTATGTTAGACATTTTGTTTCTGAAGCACACATTAATTAAGCTCAATCGTTGTAATCCACAAAAGCGTTGTGTCAGCTTCTATACGAAATAAAATACCTATTCATTCCTACTCGTATTACAGAAATGTTATTGTTTAGAGTTACTAAATGTAAATAAAACTAATGTAGGAAGAATGCTATTTAAATTGTGTTTACTGTATAATATACATTATAAGTTAGTTTAAGCGATTGTTTTATAAAAGGGTCAAGAAAAATAAATTATTTTAGATCTAACTTTTAGTTTAATTGTATATCCAATTTCTAGAATGTTTTATTTAATTTCACGTAAGATAAAACTTGAACTAGGAATTCGTACTTGCTGCTTAGGAAAGTTGAACTTAAACGAGATAATATTCATTAGACACTCTTGACTAGATGAGACCAGATAAAGAGCTCGCAAAGATCAAGTGCTCTTCCTATGCTCATAAACGTAATTACGTACTTAAGTATCTAATTTTCCAAAAAAAAAACCCGTCATAATTTAGATGACTTCATAAAACTCGCGAACTCTCGCTAATAAGTTGTTCTCTTATATCTTTTACGGGCAATGAAACAGTAATTTGAGTATCGTAAACGGCGCCTGTCTTAGATTGGTGAACATCATAGAATTTAATTACCCAAGGGAGAGTAGAATAATTGGCGAGTCGCCTGTAATAGCGCGCTTTACTGCGAAATTAATAGTTTTCCATTGCGGGCGAGCTTCACCGCGTTCGGTATTAATTGCTGACCTAAAATTGCAGCACGAATACATCTTTATAATTGAAATGGCTATAAAGTTGTAAAATTCATACTTTTTGTAATATTACCAGCTACGTGCCTAGTACTTTTCGATACTTCCCGACTATAGATATACGTGTGACACACGTGATACAAACAACACTCCCATTGTGACTAAAGCCAAAAGCATGCCAATTGTGTGCGTTGCACTTTACGAGTACTTACGCGTTCCACTCCTGATGATCGGGTACCTAATCTTCCTACTTTTATTAAGATCTATGTTGCAGACTCAAGAAAGTTGAGATCTTTCCTAGTCTGGAGTTAACAAATTGTATGTAAGCACGGGATAGATTTCAATTTGACCACAAATATATTCAATTATGTTTCTGTGATTAACAAAGTTAAGACCGGCAGTGATCACCGCATGGTGGTGGTCATTAAATGTAAATCTACTCTTCGCTCAAGTCCTGCTGAAATCCAAAACCCCAAGAGCTTTCAGTTGGAGCTCCAAAATCGCTTCCAAGTCTACGGACTTGGACGCGATTTTGGAGCTCCAACTTCGGTACGCCGAATGCGATACAGTAGACAAACTAAACAACGGGCTGGTGAAAATTGTTCACGCGGTCGGGTCGTAGTTCTTTAAGACCCACCGCAAAAATAGAACACAAACTCTGTGAGCATAAACTCAAAATTATGGCAGAACGGGGCGAGATGAGACTGCAGTCTTCAGTGGATATGTCGACTTACAGCTTGCTTAATAAACAGATCTCCAATTCGATGCGACACGATTTGCGTTTCTATAATTTTACTTGTATTAAGAACGCAATAGAGTGAAACAACGGCTCCAAAGTGTTTGCAAGAGATCTGTCTATTGGGCAAAGCCTGTTGACGAAGCTGAAACCGACAGTAGCAGCATCGTTTCGTCGAAGCCAGAGATTTTGAGTGAGCTTGAGAAGTTCTATGGACAATTATACACCTCATCGCGTAGTCCTCCTAGAACGACTAGTGATACAAGAGCTCGTTTGACCCGACATTATACCAAAGATAACCTAGACGTCAGCCTATACAAAATCAGGATGCCTCTCTAACAGCTCAAAAGCAACAAGGCACTAGGGGAGGACCGAATAACGGCAGAGCTACTGAAAGCGAGTGGAACACCGGTACTTGTGGTTTTGTTCTTTAAGAAAGGTGATAACACCCTCTTGAAGATTTATAGGCCCATTTTGCTGTTGAGTCACGTCTATAAGCTGTTTTCGAGAGTAGTTACAAATGTCTCAAGTCTAGCTCGTAGGTTTGACGACTGTCAGCCCGAACAAGCTGGATTCCGGCAAGGCTTTAGCACCGTAGACCACATCCATACACTCCGGCAGATTATACAGAAGACCGAAGAGTATAGTCTGCCACTATGTCTAGCGTTTGAAGACTACGAGAAAAAGCCTTTGATTCAGTCGAGACCTGGGCAGTGCTACAGTCATTACAGCGGTGCCAGATTGACTACCGGTACATCGAAGTGTTGAAGTGTTTGTACACCAAGGCCACCATGACTGTCCGTCTCCAAGAATGCTATAGATTTGCAAAAAGAGGTGAGACAGGGAGACGTCATTTCTCCGAAACTGTTCACCTCTGCACTGGAAGATATATTCAAGCTTCTGAACTGGAACGGATATGGTATTAACATCAATGGCGAATGCATCACTCACCTTCGATTTGCCGATGATATAGTCATCATGGCAGAAACCCTGGAAGACCTAAGCACAATGCTCAGTGACCTCAATATAGATTCCCAACAGGTAGGTCTTAAAATAAACATGGGTAAGACGAATATCATGTCAAATGCCCAAGTCGCACCCATGCCGGTTTATGTTGGGAACGATATTATCGAAGCTGTTGATCACTATGTCAGACGATCCAACTGGGAAGATCCAACTTCGACAAAGAGGTCAACCGACGAATCCAACTCGGATGAGCAGCGTTCGGGAAATTGCGCCATATCTTCTCGTCGCAGATACCGCAGAGCCTCAAGACGAAAGTTTATAATCAGTGCGTGTTGCCAGTGATGACATACGGTACTGAGACGTGGTCGCTAACTATTGGTCTCATACATAAACTCAAAGTCGCGAAGCGTGCAATGGAGAGAGCTATGCTCGGAGTTTCACTACGTGATAAAATCCGTAACGAGAAAATCCGTAGAAGAACCAAGGTTATCGACCTAACGAGTAGCTCTCAGAGTTTCCAAGTTGAAGTGGCAATGGGCAGGCCATATAGTTCGCAGTACCGACAACCGCTGGGGAACAAAGATTCTCGAATGGCGACCATGAACAAGCAAGCGAAGTGTAGGGAGACCACCCACACGACGGACCGACGACATTGTAGCCATCGCAGGAAGTCGATGGATGGAGGTGGCACAAGATCGCACGTCATGGCGCTCTTTGGGGGAGGCCTATGTTCAGCAGTGGACTTCTAAAGGCTGACATGGTGATGTTCAAATGTTGATATAACTATAGTTGTATGAAATAGATTTCTAATAATCTATACTTATAATAAACCAGTATGTACCAAAAAATCTGCACAAAGAAGACAATAAAAAAAAAGTATATTTTAAGTGGTTACTTACTTAAAATAGGCTACTGAACAGGAATATAACATTTTTGTGAATCGTGTCTGTCTGTTTGTCCGTATGTTTGTTCGCGCATCACGTAAAAACTACGGAACCGATTGCAATGCGGTTTTTATTGTTGTATAGCTTAGGGTTTTACTTAAAAACTGGGGTACTTGGTATCTTAATCCGATTATTAGATAGCAATCGAAAAACAAACTATTTGACGGCTGAACGAATTTTGAGGAAATCTAGTACCGTTATTATATTTCATAAGTACTTTTGGTACTGGAATAGCACGTGAGTAATACTATTACTTATTCTGTGACGTGACCTACTTTTAAATGAAATGACCACGCGGGCAAAGCCGCGGGTGCAGTTAGTAGTAAATATAATAAAAACTTAATAAGGAAACCTGCGGAAAGCAAGAGAGAAGAAAAACTTAGGTTGAACTTTGCTACGTCAAACTCGGTTTGAACTTTTGATTTTATAATGAATTTAAATGAATTCGTGGAGCATCTGCTTGCTTTCCCGAAATGAGTTTTGTAATGCAGTGGGAAAGTGCATAAATATTGCTTGCATAGTAGAACATGTTATTTGCGTAGCTGTATAAATGCAACTACGACTAGTGGCTCTGTGAGCTGTAGATCTCGCGTTTTTAATACTAACGTAAAGTTAGTACCTTTCAAACAAAAAAAGAACCATCGAAATCGAATTTAACATGGCGGAAATATTCAGTAGCCCCCTTTTTACCCTTTTTTTGGAGGAAGTACAAAATCAAAAATCCCCGACAGCAAAAAAATACTAAAAATTCGTTTAACCTGTATACCAAGTTTCATCTAGATTGGTTGAGAAATGCGATCCGGACTAATATCCGGCCGGACTGACATCCGGACATACGAAAGCATTTTTGCCCAAGCTGAAACGGAGACGCTTCGCTCGCGCTTCGCAATCGCTCGGTCAAAAATAACTTAATCTACTGTAACTGTTGACTGTAGGTATCCTATACACATACAAGGCATAATTCTGACACAAGGGACTAAGCTGCTGCTGGGTAGCATTCAGGAAGCTATGTCAGTCTTCTCGTCCTGTCCCTCAGAGCCTAAAGACAAAGGTACACAATCAGTGCGTCCTACCGGTAATGACTTAAGGAGTTGAGACGTGGCACCTCCGACACCGTTGATCCACAAACTTAGTCATTCAGCGGGGTATAGAGTGATGTATGCTTGGAGTTTCTCTAGAGGATCGAATCTGAAACGAGGTGAGCCAGCAGAGAACCAAGGCTACTGACATAGGTCTGAAAATTAGCAAGCTCAAGTGGCAGTGAGCTGGCCATATCCGCCACAGAACCGATAACCGTTGGGGTAAACGCATTCTCTAGTAGAGACCGCGAATTGGCAAACGTAGTGTAGGACGCCCACCGGCTAGAGGGAACGACAAAGGATGAGAAAAGCCGAAGATCAGGCCAAATTTTAATGGCGTGTCTTGGGAGAGACCTATGTCCAGCAGTGGACGAACACGTCTGATGATGATGATGATGACGACTAAACTGGCGTGGTGTGAGTGTGTGAGCTCTGCTCTAGATAAACCATCAAGTATTGGAACACAGCACACAAATTATGTACCTATGTACATATTTGACAGGTTAGTATGTTCTGAAACGAGAAAATAGAAAACTTTAATAATAAAACTGGTATCATCAGTAAAGTAAAATCAAAATCAGTACAGAATAATAATTAAATACCTCAAGGAAGTGTCCTTGGGTGTATCCTATTTTTAGTTTATATTATGACCTTCCAAAAACAATTGACGAATCCTGTGTACGTTCGCGGATGATATTTCCCTTTTGACTCCTTTTTAATCTTTTAACTCATTAATATACTAACTAATATTATGAAATGGATGACGGACCATAATCTTGACATATTTTTTTCTAAAACAAAAATAATACAATTTTGACCTTATCTAAAAAAAACCCTTGACGTTATTTTTTCTTATAATAATACTAAATTGGAATGTGTTGACGCGTGTACTTTGCTAGGGTTAGAAATAGATTTAAATATTAATTGAAAATGTCACGTCCAAAAGATTAAAGTTAAACTGTCGAGCTTCACATATGCACTAAGGGAACTGAAAAGGGCGACTGACCTCAACAATGCCTTGTCTGCGTATTATGTGTATGCATACTCATGGCTAAAGTACAGCATCATCCTGTGGGGCAACAGTGTTGACGCAACGGACAATGTTACAAAAAAAAAATGAGTGCGTATTCTTGTAAATATAAAAGTAACCGACAGTTGTAAAGCACATTTTAAATATTATAAGCTTTTGACATTAATATCAATGTATATAATAGAAATTTGCATTTTCGTACGGAAATACTCAATATTCTTTTCTAAAAAAGTAGACCAGCCTAGAAGATTCGCAACTAGGTTTGGATATGATCTAGTTCTACCTCCTTCCAAATAAAAAAATCACAGTTCTGGAACGAATAAAATGGCAGTAAAAAATTATAATAAACTACCAGATATAATAAAAAAATAAGAAAAACAAACAACATTTCATAGTAACCTAAAGAACTTTTTAATTAATAAATGCTATTATACGCTTGAAATCTACAAATATAATTCATTGGTATAATAGATAATGCTCGGTCTGCTTGCTACTTTTTGCTATACCCTGTGAGGGTCATATGTTGACAACTAAAAATAAAATAATAATAATATTTATTGACAGTATAAAAAAGATTACAAAAATACATTTGATCAATAGACTCCCCACTAGGATTCCCTGTCTCGGGGGTCTATTTCTCTTCCAAAAGTTCCAAGAATAAAATAAAAGTAATCTTAATTAATTGAAGTAGTTAGTTTTTTAGTTTAATTTTAATTTATTTAATTATATTTGTGTGCGTGTGTGAGTGTGCGTGTATATATTTATGATGTATTTCAGGGTGCATGTTGTGTGTATGTTGTGTGAGAGTGAGGGTGAGAAAAAGCACAATGTTTATGATTTATGTAGACCTTTATATAAAACAGAGGAGAAGTTGCTCTGTCTCCCTATAATTTTTATTTTGTAACCAGTTACAGAGTTTATTCTTGCATTCATATCTGGAAAGATTAATTATGTTTATTTTTTATTTATTTTATTGTACAAGTATGGACCCAGATATGAATGGAATCTGTGTGCAAAGTGCTATACGTATACTAACTAACTATACCTTAATGCCTGTGTTTTTTACTATGTACATATGTTTTTGCAATAAATAAATTGAAATTGAAAATGAATTTGTACCAACAAACGGTAAATACTCACAAAGGAACTGGTGATGATAAAATGCCCACTAATAATAGTAAAAGTTAAACGTTGTCTGTTTATTTGGGGTGGTTACGCGCGATAACGGCTGGACTGATTTTCATTTTACTTTCTATGTAGATGCTGCCTATGTTGATCTCTATGGTCCAATAGATACATAAAATTGAAGAAAAACACACTTACGGGAAAAGGTTTAATACCTATATGGATAAAAAAAGATAGGTATAGAAAAGATTTCCAGTGATTTCATACCCACCTAACACAGTTTGTGCTGCCCAAATAAACGGAAGAAGGAAAAAGCCTTTCGACATCACAAAAAACGTCCCCAATCTCATAATAGTGAATCAAGGATTTACCGTGTGTTTGACTTACTCAAATCATCGTCCAATAACATTATAGGTAAACGTTTCCCTTGAAGAGAACCAATAACATAATTTTATTTTAGCTGAAGCTTGGAGACGTTTCGTTTTATCCTTTGATCTTCCGATTCAGTCGGTCGGCAGTGCTCGCGAAGGCTCGATTCGTTCTCGGTAATCAAATTAAGGAAAGGGCCCACGTTAGAAATTCGTTGGGCGATGAAGCGCACGATAGCTATGAAATGTGGCGGATAATGACGCATGATCGATCACACGTGTGGAGGCTTCTCTAAGCCTTTAGGTGGAAGCTTTCAAAGGGCTGAACACGAGTAAGTTTGCGAAAGGAGACTAGGGCACGCCACTCATTACCTAGTGAATTAAAGTAAGAAGGTATCTATAGGTATATTTGTCACTGTTAAAACAAGGAACCCGAACAGTTTCGTCACGTCCGTGTGTTAGTCTGTATGTCACAGCCATTTTATTCAGAAACTATCACTACAAACTAGAAATTTGGCACTTGTAGATATTTATAACCACTACATAGATTTTTTAATTCAATAAATTAAAATTGTGGGGTCTCATTTGATAGGTATTTTAAAATTATCAGGAGGTTCAACGAGCAGTTTTTGTTCAAATCCGTTCAATTAACGAAATATTTGTTCCTAAAGTGATCTTTTTGGTTAAGCTGCATGTCCTACTCTAATTTATTAAGTATAGAACTAAAAATTTCAAATACTTTGAGGCACTAGCGAATAATACGAATTTACTAGCAATATTATCATGGCTCTCTGGTTTACTAGATTAAAATATCTAGCCGACCAAGTTAACGCATTTTATGCCCGCGTCAACTCTAAACAAATTCCTTAGTGCGAGACATAATCCAACCGTAAAAACTACTTTGCGTATAACGTAAAAACTACTGGACAGAATGCAATGCGGCTTTCACAGTCGGGTATCTCAGGGTCCTGGCTACAGAATTCTAAGTCAATGCGTGTCCAACAGGCAATTGGGCGGTTTCTTACTAATATAAAATTAGGTACTTATTTGTTAAGAATTAAATCCTACAATACTTTAAATACGACGTCTCCGTGTAAGAAGATGTTTGTTAATACTCAGCTCCGTAGCGGGTGAAGGATTTTGATGAAATTTGGTACAAATAACAAGACATAATCGAAAGTGCTAAAAAAACAAACTGCGGAAAAAACCTAAAAAGAGGTATAAGTGAGAATAGTTGCTAACCAATTTTAATAATAATAATAAATAATAATAAAATGTATTTATTGCAAACAAACAAAAAAACAATCAACATAATCAACAAAATAGATATTCCACGATAACATGACGCGCGCCAATTAGTAACATTAAATTTACCGTGCCGCTCGTCATGTTAGCAAAAAAATCGTTAAATCGTTGTTAAATCGTTATAGATCCTAAATGGTCATTCGAAATGAAAAACGATTAAAAAAAGACTAAAGATGATTTTCAAATATCTATTCAACGATACTCCACTTAACATAGATATATAGATACATAAACGTTTTATTGCACACCAAATAAACCATACACAAAAATAGACATTTAACTTAAATAGAGTACAATGGGCGTTCTTAAAATAAATAAATCTAAAAGGTACATGAACTTAAACAACTAATCTAGTTCTAACTTAAACAACAACTACACATATACAAATATATTAAAATACAATACATACACACATCTATATAGACTTAATATAATATATATATACAAACAAAGTAAATGAACACAATAACTTAATTTATTCTAATTTGCGATAAGTAAAATATTTTTATCCGTTCCTTAAATACGTTTAATGATGGAGACTGACGTATCAGGACTGGTAGACTGTTCCATAGTTTAACAGCTTGTACATCAAACGATGCATCATAGAATGTTGTAACGTGCAAGGGTATTTACAACTGTAGATTCTCTGAAGACCGCAACGACCGGGAATGCTCTGAGTGTAGAAAATGGAAGCATTCTTTGAGGTATGGAGGAGACGCAGGATTGAAAAGTATACCTATAAAGTAGGGAAAGAATGTGAGTATTCCGACGAAGGCGACTAGGAAGCCACTTGAGCTTATGTCGAAAGTTGGAAACATGGTTATATTTGCGTAATCCAAATATGAACCTATTAAATATAAATAAAACGGCTAAAAACTCACGAAAAAGAAGATCGGAAATACTCCGACCAGTTATATTATTATTTAATATGAATATCACTCGCGTTAGTTTTCAAAATCAAATATGAACCTGATACAAAAGTTTTGGAGACGCTCAAGTTTATTTAGCTGATCCTCCCTTAGGTCTAGATAACAGGCGTCAGCATAGTCAAGGATTGGAAGCAGAAGAGATTGTGCAAGCGCAACTTTGTTAGCCGTTGGGAGGAAGTTCTGAAGACGCTTTAAGGCACCAGCAGAAGCAAAAAGTTTGCGACTAACTGCCTCAAGTTGGGGGCCCCACGACAACGTCTGATCCATGATCACTCCAAGGTTTCTTACGACCTTGTTAAAGGGTATTGCAATTCCTTCAAAAGTTATTGTTGGGAGGCTAGTCCAATCAATCCTGGATAACATACGGGAGCTGCCTATTACAATTACCTGTGTTTTAGTTGGGTTAACTTTTAGACCAAAAGCTTTACTCCATTCAGATATGTGCCTTAGATCTGCATTCACGGTTTCTACAGATTCATGCAGCTTGTCAATAGGAGCTTTATTGTAAATTGTCTGTATAGAGATGGTAGAAAGAGGAAAGTTTATTAGAGATAGAGTTTATGAAAGTCGCGAAAAGAAGAGGAGATAAAACGCCACCTTGCGGAACATAGTTCGTCGACTAGCATTTTTTACTTTTCACAATATGGCGTCTGGTTGTTTTGATTACTATCATGTCTTTAGTTACACTCGCAAGATTAAGACAAATCGATTGACGTAAGAATCATCAAAATACGCGTTTGGTCTCTAGAGCGCCATAAAGGATCAGACCTACATACATATATATGCTGACGTCCTTAGCGTTGCGTAGTCTGGTAAAAATATCGATAGCTACTTTAGGTCCTGGAATAACATTTGTTAATGGATTTCCCAGAAAAAATGACCAAGCGGGCAAAGCGGCGGGCCAAAGTTAGTAACTAGATATCTGCAATAAAAGTAAATATATGTCCAATTAATTTAACCTCACGGAATAAAAATAAATAAAAATCTATTCCCAAATATACGTACCTACAAATGAACAGTACCTTAATAAGTACATTCTTCATTGTCGTCGTTTCTATTAAGCAGTGATGATTTTACCCTCGAGATAAATGGGAGTTACCCAAATAATTGATGAGTCTAGCCAGCGCAAGATCGACATGTGTTCGTTTGTAAATCGTCGGCTTCTCATTCCTGCTTGCTCCACGAACCGCATAAATTACCGTTTTTCTTACCGCTCACTCGTTGAATGTTTCTGTATTTTTTGTTTTCATCGCTTCGCTGTAATTTATGGCTTAAAGGGATACAAAACTTTGTTCCCCGAAGAGATAAAAAGACGTCCTTGGAAATATCTCACTGGTTGAATGAGACTTAATAGATTGTCAACCTACGAAGTGTACATGTTAGTATATTTACAACTAATTGTTACCTAAATACTAATATTTTCCTACGATTTTATGTATAACTAGCTGTGCCTGCGGTTACGCACGCGTGGTCTTTTCTCTAGGCTAAAAGTACTCTGTGCGGGGTACGGGGGTAACACTCTTCAGGTCTTTCCGCTTCAGCTTGGCTATATTCGTTGTTTACACATCTGCCAGGCGTACCGCGACGTTTTTTTTTAAATTAGCTTCATTGTACAGTCTTTTTGGTGCTTACTACTTTATTATAAGAATAGATACGAATTTTGGAAACCCGGAATCCAGGCAGTATTGAATACTAAAAGTCGGTACTTGCTCGTTACCTACGTCACTACATAATTATGAAGTTATTCCAGGTGTTGAACAAGTATCATCAGTAAACAGCTCACACAAGCCTCTACGACTCAACGTAGAGGCTTGTAGAGTCGATTGGTCTCTACCTATCTCGTATACCTTACGAAATAATATTATTATTAATAGGGAATAATATGTGTACAATATGCTTAGATGATCCTATTTGGCGATTATCCTACGTTCATAAATAATCATCATATTGGTTCACTTCACATACACAATAATGCACATTCTTTCACGCTGGAAACAGAAGTATCACAATCACGCACGCTTTCTCGTGTAAGCCAGCATTACAGAAGATAACTTCACACACGATAGTGTGTGTGTTTAAAGTAGTCCATTGTTGGTGACCCCAATCTGTGTAAACCGTTACAAAGCCGTATTAATAGTTAAAGCTCAAGGGCTGTGTCATCATAATAAAATGCAAATTGACACTGTTTAATCCGGACTTATACCGCTGAGCCCAATAACTGTTAATAATCCCGCCGGGCGGCAAAAGCGAACCCTGTTTGGAAGGACGTAGCTAGGGTTTGATTTAGGGGGTCAATTTTGTTTAAAAAAAAAAAAACTCGGCCTTTTCGATTGGGGCTGTTTAATTTGTCCGGAGGTGGAGGAAATTCATAGAAAATTATTTATTTTTTTGATCTGTTCAAGTCAGCGATCAATTTCTGAGGCAATTTGAACCCCAACTTTGCTACACTCCTGCCTATTGGGCTTTGTCGTCGCATCCGAGCAAGTTACCTACCTACTTTTAAAGATCATTTGTTTTTAGAAATATTTTGGTCTGGTTTTAATTTAATCTTAACTACATTTTTGGTAACTCATTTGTAATTGAACTTAAATCTTGTTATAAAACTAATCTTCTCATAGGATTAACTAAGTTAGGAAGTGCTTAAATTAGGATTTTCTCATATGAAACTTTCAATTTGTTCAAATAAATTCAGCTCAAAAATTCTAAATAAGTAAAAAAACAATACCTAAAGTTCGCTACCAGTCATGACTTCGTTAATTTTGAAAATCTCTATATAGTGTTTTGTTTCCGTCCTTGGTATGACTGTAGGATCTAATTAAATAAGTATGTTAACTAAGCCCTTTCGCATAACTTACAGCCAGCACCTTATTTACTAGCGAAACTCCCAGGCTATGTTTACCAAACATTTGGCCCAATCCTACCAGGCCAAATATTTGCCGATATAATGTTCTAAAGACTGTATCGGGAACCGGAATAATGAAATGTAAATTAATACGTCATCTTGGATTATAAGGGCCTTTAGTTCGTTAATCCGATTAACGGGTTGTCTTAATGATGTGCTCGTTTACAATTTCTTGAGCGGAGTTATTAACGTGAAATTTGGTAATTGGGTCAGTTTCGGTATTTTAGTTCCAAAATGTAATACTTTTGTTGTGCTCTAACAGAAGGTTTGCTGGATTTGAAGTGGAACTCGTGTTGATTGTTAAACTACAAATCAAGCTTACCCTCTGATAGGAGCATAGCAATGGTTACCCCGACTCCAGAAGCTAAGATCCAATGCTTCTTCCATAGGTCATTATGATGATGGCACATGTCACCACATCTTCATCATCATTATCAGCATCAGACTACCATTTTCCAACTGCTGGTACTAACCTTGACTCACGAAAAAGAGACAGAGAGATAGCAATAAGGGATATAACTTCCTAAACACTTCAAATGTTTGGAAAACAAAACAAATAGGTACACTTGAAACAACACATTTATTACTTTAGTAACAATGTTGGCCTTTATTCGAGTGTACAGTTTTTATTTTACGTTAAGCCTACAGCTATCGAAAAGCTGTTTTAATCCGTTCAATAGTTGCTGCTTTCACACGATGAATACACAGAGATACCGTTTAATTATATTACAGAATTTACATGTTCAATAAACTAGACAAGTACAAAAATTAAAACCCCGACTACGGTCGGGTAAAAAATAGCCTATGAAACTCTTGCGATGAAGACGAATTACTTCGCTTGCCTCATCTTAGCACTGGATCTAACGAGAATAATCCTCAAAATTGGACCAAGTTTTTAATTTTTATTTTTAGAAACGCCATAAACTACGTACTGTAAGTGTTGTGTGAAAATTCCTTTCAAAAGAGTATTGAGCGCTCATTCAAGGCAAACAGTCAGCCACAAACAGTTCGTCCAATGTGTCCGCGCCCTTACACTACTAATGACATCAAGGAGATACAAACCAAACTTTATGTGGATCGTAGCCATTGCAGCAATATATGGCTAGACACGGTCTACCTCTTAGATTAGAATATAACCGAAAATTGTTTGTTATCCAAATTACTAATCTATCGTCAATTATTCCCAGACCAGACTACATTGTCAAAACCACATCAAACTTCGACAAACACAAACACCACGAAAACTAAAACAAACTAAGCAATGGATATGTAAGTCCTACTATCCTACTAATTAAACTTTTTTAATCCTGACAGGGGCAGCAAGGTGTCGACAGCTCGAGGCCACTTCATCGAGATAGCTCCTTCTCAATTTAAGGATCTCGGGCCGCCCGCGCCCTCTGATAAGCCCCAGATTTAGCGCTGAGCGAATTTGTTCGTGTAATTTACTTCCCGAGTTGTGAAGACAATAAAAGTTGGCGCCGTGCTTCTGGGTTGTTATTTACTTCTGTAATAGAGTGCGAAATATGTTGATTATGAAAAAGGTTGGTGTAATTTACAAAACAAGTCAAAATATCAAATTACTAATTTAAAAATATGTGAAAAATTTAAGGATTTAGATATTTTTTTAAAAGCTTTTATTCCACAATGTTTGTTTACGTCAAAACTTGCAAGCTGAATTAGAACCACTTTAGAGTTGAATTTTTACATGTTGGTACAACTCAGATGACAATGCATTATTATGGTAAGCATGACCTGAATCGACACATTTAATTGTGATAGCCTGTTCTAAGTTTGACCATGGCTACTGCATTAAAGCTTTTTTTTAATTATTTTTAATTAACCTATTAAGATCTTATTTGGAAGGAAGTTTTTAAATCACGCCCTTACAGATAAGGAAGTTATTTTCAATAACTTCGGGCAAAGTATCTTTTGAATCTCACTCGACTAACGGCTCGGCCAAAGCTCATTTCAGTAGAAAAAGTTATATTTGATAATGTAACTTTTGAACACGTTCCGCAACGCAACCAATCTACATTACGAGGCTTACAGAAGTTACAGGCATGTGATTGTGAGAAATCGCGTTATTATTCGGAGGTAAGTGGCCAATCCCGGCGCTTACTTGATTTATGGATCTAATTAAATACCTGTACGGAAACCGTGAATTGTCTCGGAGATCCCGGTATTCCAGACATTCCCGCCGTGCAACATACGTTTAGTTACACCGTTACACTGAGGAATCAAATGGATTTTTATATTCGGACTAGCTGCGCCCCGCGGCTTTGCCCGCGTGCAATCTTTGCCCTAATTCCGTCCCTACGAGGACATAGGGATGGAATTTCAAAAAATCCTTCCACAGTGCACCTCTAAGATACTCAAGGAATATTCCCTCCTGTCAAATCTCCAGGTCCACCGGTTTAGGATGCGCGTTGTCTCTCAGTCAGTCTGTACTGTTATTCTTAAAATATGAGAAATGTTAGTCATTGTACTTATAGTCTTTTAAACTCTGCTTTGCAGGGAATGAACAATTATCAAGTACAATTATCATCATCATAATCATCAGCCTATATCTGTCTGACGTAGGCCTCTCCTAATGCTCGCCACTGAGCTCGGTCTTCAGCTTTTCTCATAAATTTTCTGCGCATCACTTTTTACTTTACACTTTTTTACAGGTCGTCACTCCACCTGGCCACAGGGCGTCCTAGGCTACGTTTGCCTAGACGAGGTCTCCACTCGAGAACCCGTCTACCTCAATGGTTATCGGTTCTTTGGGAAATGTGACCAGTCCACTGCCACTTTAGCTTGCTTATCCTTTGAGCTATGTCGGTTACCTTGGTTCTCCGTCGGAAATCTTCATTACGAATCTTGCCCTTCAGAGAAACTCCAAGCAAAGCTCTCTCCATACCTCGCTGAGCGATCATACATTTGTGGACTAGTTTGATCGTGAGTGTCCATGTTTTGGCTCCATAGGTTATGACTGATAGGACGCACTAATTGAAGACTTTTGTCTTCAGGCACTGTGGTATGGACGACGCAAAGACTTGATGAAGCTTGCGAAATGTTGCCCAACACAGCTGAATTCTTCAAAGTCAAAGTATTTTATTGTAAATAGGCAAAAATAATAGTACTTTTGCAAGTCAACATTAACATCTCCTGAACAAAGAGATATACATAAAATATAATAAAAAGATCAAATCAATCCAACTTTAGATAAAGTAAGTATTCTTTGAGTTTGAAAAGGAAATTTCCCTTTCATGTGCCAACAGAGTTAAATCTCACACTGGAAAAGGAAATACCCTTCTGACTCTACCGGTGCTTCGGAAATACGCCTTCTTCGGTTGGCTTCCTTCTCAAAGTTGTTCCTACCTAATTAACATATTGCTAAACAACTTCAAGAGGTATACCATTGACTGCAGTTGGTTCCGGGTCAAAAAGATCGTTAAATATGATCTTGGTCTTATCTATGTTCATACAGAAACCTCAGAACTCCAGAACCGCCCAGGTTTCAACACCACAGGGCGTCCTAGGCTACGTTTGCCTAGACGTGGTCTCCACTCGAGAACCCGTCTACCTCAATGGTTATCGGTTCTTCGGGAAATGTGACCAGCCCATTGCCACTTTAGCTTGCTTATCCTTAGAGCTATGTCGATCACCTTAGTTCTCTTTCGGATGTGTTAATTTCAAGTACAAGACTGTGTGTATTATCTAACGGAGCGATATAAAACCAACAGTTAAGAAAAGAGAAACAACAAAGTTGTAATATTATCGAAGTTAATATCTAATTGAAAATTCATTTTAGAAAACGATTAATAAAGACACGAATACCAAATAATCAGGAATGGTGAAAGTTTTAAATTGCACACTTACATTGTAACATTTCTAAAGGCAGCTTTAGGTCCGGGTTCACATACTTAATACGTAGTTAGTCTATCGCTCAGTAAGTTAGTCTATCGCTCAGTAAGCCAGGATAATTAACATTTACAAATTCCCAAATAACCAACAAAAACTACATACATATTAACCACAGAAAGCCTTCGCAAGGAAAACACATAACAAAGTTTCCGAACAACACGGTCTTCCAGCCGATTGACCGACAGATTTTTCCGCGTATACTCGGTCACGTCACAGTTTGGGATGCGAGTCACGCCGTACCCAGGGCTGTCACCGACAACCTCATACATCAACCCTTCTCGCAGATAAACTATACGTACTTATCTGGTTAGGAGAGATCGAGGCTGTTCTTGGAAATAATAGATTACATATGTTGATATGTTGGGATATTTATCCCTACCGATAATTAGAGCACGATACATCATTATTCGAGAATTAACAGTTATTAAATCTGTTTAAGGAGAATTAAATGGGAGGTTCCCAAATAAAAATAAAACAAATCGGTTTAGAAATCCCGGATATATGAGTGAATATACATTTAAAGAAAAATCATATCAAATTGAGAAGGAACCGAAAGAGATTACTTTTATGATCTTGATATTTAAAGTTCTGGACAGCTGGAACTGTTATGGGCTATCGTGATGGTAGTTGTCAAGCAAATTACATGTTTATTTTTGACAACGAAGTCAACAGTCGCGGGTTCGAATCCCGCAAGGAGCAAAAATTTGTGTGATGAGCACAAATGATTGTTTCAAAATCATGGATATATTCGTATTTATGTATGATTATTCGTTGTCTACTCACAGTAGGGATTCTAGTTTGGAGCTAGGTTGAATTGGTGTGAATTGTCCTAATTTATGTATTATTTGAACCAAAAAACCAAATCAAAGCGAAATTAAGCCACATAAAAACTTTTCATGAAATTTATAAGAGACCACCTGAAGTACTACACTTACAATTTTTAAATAAAAAAAAGTTATAGAAATCCAACCGATATGAGCGAAAAAACCACAAAAAACCTTTCGACCTGTACTACTTTTTGAAGTCGGTAAGTCGGTTAAATTCTAATAAAATATTATAAATCAAATATGAAGCACAGACGATTGTGATCGTTAAGTCGAAAGTCCAAACCCTTTACACTAAGTTATAATACCTGTCAAACAACAGCGATCTAAACCTGGCAGTATCTAGAGCTACATCAGCAAACTTGCTCCAACATTTACGGCAGTTCGGTACACCGCGACCGCACCGCCCGCCCACACGGGATACAATGATAGTTTGGCCCGGGGCTTGTCTGTCCGCCCGGGCCCTGCTGACGCGACACATCGCTTGTGAACCGAGAACATCGCATAGTATTGACGATATTCGACTCGGACAGATTGCCATTGATTCACAAACGTCGACGATCCAAGAATCTTGATCCATTTATTTTGGACTGGTTAGAGAAATACCAGAACAATGTGACGCAATGACTTACCTAGCTTTAGCTTGTAAGGTGCTTATGGTATTTTGTAAAGTTGAAACATTATCCATCAAACCAAAGAAAATACAAAAAATCGAGCATCTATAGTAACAACCAGACACCCAGAAAGTGTATGATCATAACAGTTTTAATGTATTTACTTATCTATAATAAAGCAGTCAGTAAAAAATGTCGGAAGATTTAAAAAAAATGGCCTCGCGTACTTAAAATAAGCCACAGAACAAGAATTCATTCGTTTTTAAAATTCATGTCTGCCTGTCTGAATGTTTGTTTGCACATCACGTAAAAACTGCTGGACCGATTGAAAAGCCGGTTTCACTGAATTGTTGGATAGTTTATCTGGGCCTACAGTCTCGACATCGATATGATCGATTGTCATCGGTATGGTGAATCGATGATGGCTATTGACAATAACTGTCAAAGCTAACGATTGTCATCGGTATGTACCGATTTCGGTTGTAAAGTAATCACTATCTATGTCAAGACTGCAGGCCCAGATGTACTTACTTCAAATCTCAATCCGATAAGTAGAAGCCGATCTAATCGTTATAAATCTTTTTGCCGACTGAATGCATTTTGATCTAATTTGGTATATTGGTATTTTAGGTCCTGGAATAACACATAGAACTGCTAGTATAGTCATAAACTTTCTAGATATTTTGACCTACTCTTATGTTTTTATTCTAATAAACCGTCTCACAAAATATACAAAGGCACATACATACATTGGCAAATTGAATGAACTATTTATAGCGGCTGTTAAATTTTATCTCATTTAAATATCGTTTATATTATGCGTCCCCTTATTCAGGCACGTGAGTAATAAAATAGATAAAACAAGCGGATATGAGAAAGGGATAATCGGATTAGTTTAACCTTTAACTTTCAGTCCTGAATCTCGAAACAATTATGTAAGTGCCGAAGTGGTTTTCAGTACAGTTCAGCAGTTATGGAACTTTTGTTAACAGGTATCAGAGTTCGGCGAAGTGAGGATGACAGTCACGTGATGTTCCGTGCACTCGAGCGTGGGTAACTGTCGATAAACGTATTGTACCCTAATATTAGTTGCGTGGATATGTTTGGAACTAACTTTTAGTTTGACCGGACCTGAGCATTTAAACGCTCCATAAAGTAATTTACCAGAAACAAAACGTAAAAGTAGTTTACAGCTGCTGCCTTACATTCGCTGTTACGTACATTTATTCAAAACAGCCGCTTTTACCGTAATTACTAAATACGTGAGGCTCACGGAATACACGTCATTTTATTCTGATTTCGCATTTCGGTAATATTTCGTAACGAGAAATAAATGCAAGTACGTGACATTCTTACGGTTTTAACATACATTATTCTTCGGAAATATATTTGCCGCATAATTGAGAGTTTGCTCATAGCCCTCGTATTTGTAGCGTAGCAGAAAAGTTAACATTATCGATCAGTAATAAAATATGGGGTTGGTCGTAAAGAAGGCAGTATTTGACTAGCAGAGGCTGCAGAAGCGAATGTTTGTACGTAGTTAGCGGCGTTTTCCGCAATAAATCAGCTCGCGAGTGTAGGAAAATTGGGAAAGCGGAAGATGCGGTCTGCATGTGGGCATCAGCGATACGCTGATCGCTGCCCACTGCCCACATTTACATACTTATGTACTGGTCAATATTTACTGTTCCACATTTCGATGATTTTATTTGTACAGTTTTATGCCGACGAGGTATTTCACGGAATGAAAAAATAGAGAAAGCACTTAACCGCCTAGCCCTTGAACAACCCCAACAACACGAAATCTTCACTTTTCAAGAAGTTTCCGAGCGTCTCTTTGCGAAGGGTACCGAAATGAGTTATTATACTGTCTCATGGAAAAAATCACTTCCCCAAGTAATGAAAACTCAAGCTGATGCGCTCGAGAGGCAGTACTCGGGTCCGGCGGATATTACGGCAATATATTTCAATTACACATAAGAAAAAGAACAAGTCGTTTGAAGTAGCTGAAAGGCCAGATTACAGCCGTGGAGGAAATAATAAGGAAGGCCCGCTAACGAGCCCGAGACGGCAACTTTTAGAAAAGAAAACGTGTGGGGAGGAAAGATGGTTTTCAAGAGTGATTAAATTCCGTAGACTTATGTTTCAAGCTTTCAAGGTAGCAATTGCTACATCGGAGGCTCTAAACATAAGAATTAATAGTGAACAAGAACTTTTTAATTAGGCTTTTTATTTCAACAATTATCTTTACTTTTAAACGTTTTTGTGTGTAGTTACATAAACATTTTCTTTAAAACATAGAAGGCAAAGTGATTAAAGAGGTAGGTAAGTAAGTACCTAGGTGTATTTTTAGGTAGAGCGGCCATACCTCGTGTAGGTTAAATGGGTAACCGGTACGGTACGCCAGCGGAGGGTGAAGATTTGTGCGATTCAATGGAATTTAATTACTCTGGAAGCGGGTCGCGTAACGACGCAAAAATATTTATGTTTATTGTCGAGCTAATGCCTGAATGAGACCGCACTCCGACCGACGCGAAGAGGGCCTAAACATGATATAACTAACGCTGACAGTACCAAAGGTCGCTATGATAGTAGAAATCAGTGCCCAAAGTAGTAGGACCAGATGGGGTAATTATGAGACGAAATATAGAACTTTTGAGTTTAGAAGTTGTTAAAAATACTCAATAGTTATTTGTTATGCAAGGCTGCAAAGTGATTTTTTGGCGAGAGTACTTGTATTGAAACCTGAGCATAGCGAGGGTTTCAAAAGTACGAAACGCCAAATAACTTTGCTGCCATGCGCAACACAAAACTTTTCACCACACTACAGCGAGGAAAATGCTAAGTGCAAGAAAAACAGCTAAAACAATGTAATAAATTAGTGTTTATAATAATAATAAAAATGGACCGTCGCGGGATGCCTGGCAGATGTGTAAACATAATAGAATAGAATCAAACAGAATCGAATAAAATAGAATCGAAAAGAGTCGAATAGGGTTGAAAAGAGTCAAATAGAAACAAAAAGAGTTGAATAGGGTTGAAAAGAGTCAAATAGAAACAAAAAGAGTCGAGTAAAGTAGAACAGAGTAGAACAGAGTGGAACAGAGTGGAACAGAGTGGAACAGAGTGGAACAGAGTGGAACAGAGTGGAACAGAGTGGAACAGAGTGGAACAGAGTGGAACAGAGTGGAACAGAGTGGAACAGAGTGGAACAGAGTGGAACAGAGTGGAACAGAGTGGACCAGAGTGGACCAGAGTGGACCAGAGTGGACCAGAGTGGAACAGAGTGGAACAGAGTGGAACAGAGTGGAACAGAGTGGAACAGAGAGGGCAGAGTGGAACAGAGTGGAACAGAGTGAAACAGAGAGGGACAGAGTGGGACAGAGTGGAACAGAGTGGAACAGAGAGGAACAGAGTGGAACAGAGAGGGACAGAGTGGAACAGAGTGGAACAGAGTGGAACAGAGAGGAACAGAGTGGAACAGAGAGGGACAGAGTGGAACAGAGTAGAACAGACTATAATTCAGTAGAACAGAGTAGAACCGAGTCGAACAGAGTAGAACAGAGTAGGATAGAGTAGGACAAAGTAGAACAGAGTAGAATATAGTAGGATAGAGTAGTACAGAGTACAACAGAGTAGAATACAGTAGAACAGAGTAGAATACAGTAGAATATAGTAGAATAGAGTATAACAGAGTAGAATAGAATTGAAAATAAAAAGGTACGAATAGAGTTGAGTAGAGTGAAGTAGTAGAGTCGAGTAGAGTCGCGTAGAGTCGCGTAGAGTCGAGTAGAGCAGATTAGTTTCGAGTAGAGTCGATTAGAGTCGAGTAGAGTCAAAAAGAGGCGAATAGAGTCAAGTAGAGTAGAATCGAATCGGATAATAATATAATATAAATTAGTAATAAAGTATTTTCAGTGGATTGGCTGTATAGAAATATATTGAACAGAAAGGTTCGAATTTTAAAAACTCTTTCCACGCTAGCGGGTAAAATACGTGTTTGCACTCAGATTTCGAATGACAAACAGAATCTTTCCGAGCTTGTGAGGTGAAAAAATATATTCAAACTTAGAATATTGTGCACCACCAAACTAAGCATTTCTATCAATGTGCTAATATATCTCTAAAATAGTACTTTTTTAACAACAATATGTCTCATTTTTTCAATCGAGTAGGGGTAAATATGAAACATCGTAGGTTAAATATAAGACGGCAAATATTTTTTCCCCGAAAGAGTTTTTAAAATTCAAACCTCTGTATTCAATAATTTTCTATAGCGCCAATCCACTGAAAATACTTTATTACTAATTGATACCACATTATTATCGGATTCGATTCTACTTTACTTGACTCTATTCGTCTCTATTCGCCTCTTTTTGACTCTACTCGACTCTACTCGACTCTACTCGACTCTACTCGGCTCTACTCGACTCTACTCGACTCTACTCGATGTTAATCGTCTCTATTCGGCTCTATCCGTCTCTTTTCATTTTCAATTCTTTTCTACTCTATTCTACTCTATTCTACTCTGTTCTACTCTGTTCTACTCTGTTCTACTCTGTTCTATTCTGTTCTACTGTGTTCTACTGTGTTCTACTGTGTTCTACTGTGTTCTACTGTGTTTTACTGTGTTCTACTGTGTTCTACTCTGTTCTACTGTGTTCTACTGTGTTCTACTCTGTTCTACTGTGGTCTACTGTGTTCTACTGTGTTCTACTCTGTTCTAATCTGTTCTACTCTGTTCTACTCAGTTCTACACTGTTCTACACTGTTCTACTCTGTTATACTCTGCTCTACTCTGTTCTACTGTGTTCTACTGTATTCTACTGTATTTTAGTCAATTCTACTGTATTTTACTCCATTCTACTGTATTTTACTCAATTCTACTGTATTCTACTCTGTTCTACTGCCAGGCATCCCACGACGGTCCATTTTTTATTATTATTATAAACACTAATTTAATACATTATTTTAGCTGTTTTTCTTGCACCTAGCATTTTCCTCGCTGTAGTGAGGTGAAAAGTTTTGTGTTGCGCACGGCAGCAAAGTTATTTGGCGTCTCGTACTTTTGAAACCCTCGCTGCGCTCAGGATTCTATATTTGAACCACTCGCTTCGCTCGTGGTTCAATCCTAGAATCCTTCGCTTGCTCTGGTTTCAATGCAAGTACTCTCGCCAAAAAATCACTTTGCAGCCTTGCATAACAAATAACTATTATTTAGCTTGACTTTTCCCAAGTTCTGGGTATAAGACAGCGGGGAAAACTGATACAAAACTGTTTTGAATTATTTTATATCTATTATATTATATACTAGCTGTACCCGCGGTTTCGCACGCTTGGTAATTTCTCTAGGTTAAAAGTAATCTACGTACTATTTATTCCAAGACCTAAAATACCAATATACCAACTTTTGATCAAAATTCCTTCAGCCGTCAAAAAGTTTTTATCGTTTGCTTGGCTTCTACTCATCGGATAGAGATACCAAGTACACTAGTTCTTAATTTTTTCCAAACTATCCAACAGAGAAAACCGCATTGCAATCGCTCCAGCAGTTTTTATGTGATGTGGGAACAAACATACAGACAAACAGACAGACACGAATTTCAATAATGTTACATTCTTGTTCAGTAGGTTATTTTAAGTACCCTAGACCATTTTTTTTAAATTACCTATGTGTACAGACTATTTCGTTCCTATTGCTTTATTATAAGTATAGATAGATAATTATTAACAAAAGCTTTCTCATAGTCCACAAAAGCAAGAAACAGGGACTGGTTATACTCTTCAGTCTTCTGTATAACCTGTCGCACTGTATGGAGCAGGCCGAGTTTCGATCGGGTTACGGTACCATAGACCATAGTCTATGGTACCGTTACCCGATCGAAACTCGGCCTGCTCTTGAGGCTGAAACTCGTCAAGCCTTCTCGCTAGACGATTCGAGACTACCCTTGAAAACAGCTTTTAGACGTGGCTCAGAAGCGAGATGGGCCTCTAGTTTTTAAGGAGAATGTTGACTCCTTTTTTGAAGAATATAACTAACATGCTTCTATTCCACGCCTTTGGAGTTCTCCCATCGATCAGAACAGAGTTAAACAACTAATGGAGCTCTAGAAGCAGACGCAGCAGGGTGACAGGCAGGCGCGCGCAGTGCCACCCCCACGCGACCAAAGTTCACTGACTCCGACGCAAATTTTTCGCGCCCAAATTTTCAACCCGGAGAAAATTAATTCAAAACAATGAGATAATAAAACATAAATTTGTGACTTTATTCATTAAGGGTTGTTTTGAACTGAAACAAGATTTAGAAATTAAGCCTTTTTTTTTTAATTGGTTTATTTTTACCCGAAATATCTAGTATCTCATAATTACCCCACCTGGCCCTAGAACTAAAAAACCATAGACTGTGGTAGTATTTAGTTCATTCAAGATAATATACACAAATTAGTACCTCGATCCGGGTTGGTACATATACAAACATATTATCTAAAAAAAGAAAAACATTGCGTTAAAATCCATTATCAGCCTGAGGCAGGAGTAAAATTGACAAAGCCTTAATTAATTATTGATGTTTATAAGAATTATATAGCTATAATGATTTTCGAAAGGAAAAATTTGGATCACCGACGGGATTCAAGTATTGCCCTTAGACAATTATTAGATAAGTATGTTCTCGCTAAGCAATCGTTAATGGTAAACCATAAAATCATAAAAATTGCTCATAAAATAAAATAAAATTACATTAATTTTTGCACAGATGTTTTGGTACTTTACTTACTATCAAAATACATGAACAAAATGTTACCCAGGTAATGGTGTTGCGTAACATTATATCTTTTATATTTGTGTCTTTTTAATCCCAGTCCAGCTACTCATTTCATTTGTGTCAGTTGGGTGTTATATTACTAAGAGTGGTATCGCTCTATCCCCGCCCGCCTAACCCGCCTAAATGTTATGTACTCGTATCTGGGATATGAACCCTTCAGTTTGTGTAGCTGAAACGCTCCTGTGAATATATCTTACTAATAACAGCGATGCGACACGACGGCGACGCGGCGACAACACAGTCGCTGCAATCTAAGCTGCACAGAATAAATAACGTCCACATGAACTCAGATTACATTTGAAAATGCGGAGTGAATAACCCCAATTGAACTGATTCTTGTAACGTAAATAACGGCGAAAGTGATTCAACTTTGACACACTGATAAATAAGATTCCATTTTGTAAACCTTCTTTTGTTTTGCAGAAGTTTTTAACGAACAGATCTACTTTGATTTTATTATAGACAGGGACGGCTAACAAACGTTATTTATACTGAGCATTACATTAAAAATATAAGGTACTAGCTTTCCCGCCCGCGATTTCGTACGCGCGGACTACTGTTTATCGCGAAAAAAGGCATCCTATTTTTTATAGGATTATTACAAACCAATGCAAAAGTAGGTATAGTACAGCACCAATGCTCTTGATGTGTTTTGACTCACTTGTTATTTTTTTTCATGGCAACCGTTCCTTATAGTGATTACTCAATATTTTCCAGTTTTCCCGTGGAAATTTTCAATTTTCCGGGATAATAGTATCCTATGTATTATTCCATGGTATAAGCTTTCTCCATTCCGAATTTCATCAAAATCCGTTCAGACGTTATCGCGTGAAAGCTCCCCAAACAAACAAACAAACAAACAGACAACGTTTCACTTTGATATATTGTTATGGATAAGTATTTTTCGATTCTCTCGATCCAATATGTCCTTTAAACGAGTGCTAAGTTTGTTTATTCAGGGATCTTTCAAGCCCGTCTGCTGAAAGTTCGTCTATACAGACTCCATCTGATTTATTATGCATAAGCAAGGTGTCTTAAGGTAAGCATTTGCAAACTGAACGCGAGGCCTCTATTTCGGTAATGGATCCGATATCTCGATCTTCATATGTGAGAGGTTTTGGGCAAACGTGCCTGCCTATACTTGCCTTCTATGTAATTTGATATAGTAACTCAAGCAAATAGCTGCTTGCTTTATTGCATTACATTTTTGAATGATAAGGAGTATAGCAAAATGTAAATAATTTATTAAATCTACGTTACGTGATCGAATGCTTGTTGCTAATGTTTTTTTATATAAGATCGCTTAAATATAAGTGTTGAAAACTGTTTTCGTTTTCTGTCTACGTTCGTTCTCCGAACAATCAGGCTTGTATTTGGAAACAATGGAAGTTGTTTTCACTACTGATCCTGTGTCCGACATTTCTCCGTAAGCGGTGTGTAGTCTGTCATAGCTTTTGATTGAATTTAATCAAAACACAAATGTTTAGCTTTACCGTGTACATAATTCCTTCGTTAAAATCAAGCAGTCGCCACACGGTCGCGTATTTATGTCCAGTGTCGACAATTACGGCAATTCGAAGTCGAGCGCGATGTTTCCAGTCCATTTCTCGTAATAGCACTGCTTTTATAACCGAAGCGTAATGAAACTCGTTTAAATATCACAAAAGTGGTTGGATTACGGCTGCCAAGCACTTTATACTGCTTAATTACCGCCCTCGACGGAAGTAATTGCGAACTTGGGATTACAACCGGACTTTACTCGGGAATTAAAGATTTCATTGATATTGCGCCGAATTTCGACACTTCAAAATCTGTCTCAGTTCAAAATTATTTTTGGCGACAGTTAAAAATAATTTGACTTGGCATCTTTCAAGACAGTAGTGAAGATCGAGACAACAGTTAGATAAGTTAATTCATTGAACTTCTGGCGTTGCAACACAAACACGGGTCGTTATAAGTAATATTTAAACGTATCTCGAATGCCAATTTAGCTTATGGTTTCTGCTCGAAAAATATTTCCCCACGTTTAGGAAAATTGATGCAGTTTCATCAAAATCGTTTTAACCACACAAAATCCCAATAAGCCGTTCAAAGCGAACCAGCTGGATTGGGCATTATCAAGCATTGTTCGTTAACTGAATGGCTACAAATGAGTCATGATTTAGCGCGATACACATCACGAATATCGGATCCTGGCGATCGTTCACGTTATGAATCAATAATTCCGTTAAGCTATGTTTTCATTAGGGATTACGACAGCCGTTGTTGCGAATCAGCGCTTCAAAATACTTCAAATGTACTGTGCTTCCGTCCATAATCCTTGCCGTTTTTGCACAATGAACAAAGCATAACAGTAAGCCATCAGATATCTAATAATGTGTTAGAATCTAGGTCAATTTGAGTCAGAATTTGAACATAGTTGATTCTAACTTGGACGCTGAAACTTGTATTCAAAATCCCTAACAACATTAATTAAGCCAAAACTTCTGTAGATACGTATTTTATGAATACTTTGGATCATTATTTGTAAATTAAAACTTAAAGAACATTAATGTTAAGTGATATACGTACGTCTACAAGTTGTTTTCGAGGGTCATCTCAAATCGTCTCACAAGAAGACTTTACGAATTCCAGCCTCCTGAACAGGCCGGATTTCGTGGAGGATTAGCACTATAGGCTATATACACACAGTGAGGCAGGTTATACAGAAGTCTGAAGAGTATAACCAGCCCCTGTATCTTGCTTTTGTGGCCTTTGACTCTGTGGAAACCTGGACGGTTCAAGTGGACTGGCGATACATAGAAGTGCTGAGGTTTCTGTATGATGCCGCGACAATGAGTGCCCAAATACAAGACCAACAGACTAAACATATCCAACAGCGCAGGGGAGTGAGACAGGTTAGTAGTTCGTAATACTATTATTTATTCTGTGGTAATACTACCAATAGATAGCGTTACCGTCCCCATAAGACGAGTTCAAAGAAACTAGTGGAAAGATTTGGATGACGACGCATAGGTCTTGGTGGCCTAATTGGTAAAGGCATGTGCCGCGCTGTGGCACAGTATGTCAGTTCGAATCTCGTCCGTGGCCCAAATTTTTCCATTACAAATTATTATATATATTTACGCTAAGCAGGCGTTAACTGCTATAAAAAACATATTAATATCAATGCCGAGAACATCTCACACTTACGATTTGCCGATGATAAAGTCCTAATGGCGGAATCACTGCAAGACTTGCAAAGCATGCTCACCAGCTTATATGATGCTTCACGATGCATTGGTCTCGGAATGTACATAGATAAGACCAAGATCATGTTTACCTATCTTGTTGACCCGGAACCGATTGCAGTCAATGGTGTACCTCTTGGAGTTCTCCGAAAATATGTTTACCTTGGGCAAATATTGCAATTAAGTAAGAACATTTTTGAGAAGGAGACCAACAGAAGAATTCAGCTGGGTTGGGCAGCATTTGGTAAGCTTCGTCACGTCTTCTCCATACCACATCCATACCATACCATCCATCATCCATACCACAGTGCCTGAAGACAAAAGTCAATCAGTGCGTTCTACCAGTCATGACCTACAGAGGCGAAACGTGTCCACGTTTCGGCTCTGTAGGTCATGACGTCGTCACGGTCAAACTAGTTCACAAATTTAAGGTCGCTCAGCGAGCTATGTAGAGTGCTATGCTTGGAGTTTATCTGAAGGACAGGATTCGTAATGAAGACATCCGACAGAGAACCAAGGTAACCGACGTAGCCCTATGGACAAGCAAGCTGAAGCGACAGTGGGCTGGTCACATTTCCAGAAGAACCGATAACCGTTAGGGTAGATGAGTTCTCGAGTGGAGACCACGCTTAGGCAAACGTAGTGTAGGACGCCCTGTGGCCAGGTGGAGTGACGGCTTGCAAAAAGCGGCTGGAAAAAATGGACGAGGAGAGCTGAAGACCGAGCTCAGTGGCGTGCATTAGGAAAGGCCTACGTACAGCATTGGACAGATATGGGCTGATGATGATGATGATGATGATGATGATGATGACACGGTCCTACATACTGACACACTTAACCGTGCATGTTACAGAGCACCACTAGCTCTTGTAAGATAATTAAGAATTAAGAATGTCTATAGTTCTGAATTACGCCGTACGCACAGATAAGTTGGTCGCTGTCTATTGCCTGTCATGTCTGTTACCACGCGCCGTCAATAATTTACTGATACAAAACAGTTACAAAGTCTCATGGAAAGTTCCTGTTTCCAAGTATTGTTTTGTAAACTTTGTGGACAGTGTGTAATGGACTTTTTGTGTAGCTAGGTAGTTTAGTCAGAGAAACATAGGCAAGTAAGTGGGTGGTGATTTCTCTCAGGACAAAAATTTGACGTGGGTGTAACCGCTACTGAAACACAAGGGAGGACCATGAATCATCATCATCATCAGTATATACATTTCCACTGCTGGACTTAGGCCTACCTTAATGCACGCCACTCAGCTCGGCCTTCAGCTCTCCGAATCACAGCTCTAAAATTTGAAGTAAATTTGAGAGGTTGCAGGAATAACGTTAAATTAATTAATGTTAGCTCTCGAAACACGCTCCTCAAACACAATCTGGCTACGGAAACACGTATGAATTCCATAAAGTTAATCATACCTAATCATTCCAATTTTGTTTTTATAGCTAGGTATATTTTGTTAACAAGTCAACAAGTGGTTGACATTTGCAATTCATCAATAACATTCCATTCCGTGTGTGCGGGTGCGGTTTTTTTTTTAATTCATGTATCCTGATTTAGTAATACTTTCTCAGGAAGACAAATTCTCCCTTGTCCAAGTCAAAACACCTTCATCAGCCTTTTTAATTTCAACATCCATGTTAAAAATTTAATAACAGGGCAGCAACCTTAATTAAAAAACAAAAGGTGCTAAGATAAAATCCAAGTGCTTAATCAAGTGTTCTCCGCTGGATTTGTCGGTCGGCTGTATACTTAGATACGTAGGTATTGTAAAAGTTAAAAGTCAGAATCGTAGCCAGAGTTTCATGAAAGTAGGTATATAAAGTACATTTTCACTTCTTATACTAGTAAATTAATTGTTTATGCTGGGCGTCAGTGGAATAAAACTGCATCTTATGCTCTAGGGCATAAAATTGTTAACTTCTTTAGGGTCACTAACCCGAACCTGACGTTTCATGTAGAAAGTAAAAAAGTAAGTTGCGGGAATGAAGCCCTCTTCTTAGAAGTATTTAAACGTTTGGTTATTTAAAATACCATTGTTTAATTTCCTCGCCATTGAAGTGAAAAGAGTGATGCATTTTATCCTTGACGTCAATATCTTCAGGTTCGGGCTGATAAATGACTCGGCTAAAATGACTTATTGTTTTATGCACTTGTTGTACAATCTACTATTTTCCACAGAGTAACGAAGAGTTTTACTGCACACGTTTTTAGTTTTTTACCAAATGTTCACTACTAGATGTAAAATACTGAAGATGGAAGTGTTCTCCACTATGAAGAAATGTCGTGAGTTAAGATTGACATTATCAGGTCAAGTAGTTTTTTTTCGTTGTTTCTAGGAGTGAGGGCAAATAATAGTAAAGGCCATGTTAGAGGCATAAAACTCATAAAAATGACTTTTCGAGCAGACGGATCCAATCCATCCGATTTCTTCCAGTCTGCAATCTGATGTAGGTATCTAGGTACTTTCTTAGTGGCACTGAGCACAAGCCGTATTTTTGTGCATATAAAAATATATTATTTAGGAAGACGAAAACCCACTCCTTGCTACGAGCCTGGCACTAACCGAGAGAAATTGTTAATTCCCGGGGCATTGGCCACCGAAAACTGATTAATTCTCGACCGTTGGGCGAACACCAGAAATATTAGCAATGCGGGTATGAGATTGCTAATCCCACTAATGCACCGGACAAATATACCAAGTTCCACTACGCCAGCACATTTGCTTGCCGAACATTTGCTCAAAACTATTTTGATTAGCTTATTTTAATTTATTATAAAACTAGCTTTCCCGCCCGCGACTTCATCGCGCGTACTACTGTTTATCGCGAAAAAATGCATCCTATTTTTTTCTAGGATATGAAAAACCAATGCAAAAGTAGGTATAGCACCAATGCTCTTGTTTTTTTTGACATACATGTTATTTTGTTTCCATGGCAATTTCTTACAGCGAGTAATCAACATTTTTCCAGTTTGTCCATGGAAACTTAGAATTATCCGGGATAAAAAGTATCCTATATTTTATTTCAGGGTATAAGCTATCTCAATTCCAAATTTCATCAAAATCTGTCTAGCCGCTATCGCGTGAAAGCTCCCCAAACAAACAAACAGACAGACAACGTTTAACTTTTATATATTGGTATGGACATACCGTGCTGTTTGCTGGAAGATCCATGTGGATTTTACATAAGTGGTCACTTGGCAGTTTATTTCGATTCCACGTCGGATTTGATAGTTTCACAATTGAAAATTCAAAATATTGTCTTAACCCTGAAATGTCCAACGCATACCAAGTGTGCACTTTCAGGCGCGTGAAGGCCACGTGAGCACACTGTATATTATGAAAATACTAACGTAGAGATCAAATTTATAAGCATTTGTATAAATTTGTTAATATTACGTGTAAGAAGTCTAAAATTACATATTTCATTAAATTACCGGCCAATGCGTGTCGGACACGCATAGACTTAGGACACCGTAGCAAGAATCCTAAGCTACCCAACTGTGACCACCACTTTGCAATCGGTCCAGTACTTTTTACGTGATAAGCCAACACAGATGTCTATACGGTTGGTCTCTCTCTATGGAATTTGTGCAGAGTTGACTTGGGCATAAAATACGTTATCTTGATCGGATATAGCTCGTAAACTAGTATAGCCATGAGAATTTTGTTTGTAAATTCGTATTATGCGCTAGTGCCCTACACTTTTTATTATTTTTAGAACTGTTTTGAGTTAGAAACTCAACAAAAAAGGTCACTATAAAACCGAATATTTCGTAAACGGAACCAAATAAACCACTTGCTTATTAATTAGAACAGCTTTTCTTACCGTGCTAAGGTCGATTAACTCGAGCTTGTAGATATCGAGAGAAACACTGTTAAAAAGAAATAACTAATTGCTACTACATGAACTGTGACAAGGTTAACAATAGTAGTTGATCGATTAAACCCGGTCAAACAACACGAACATTGCTGTAATCGCAGAACTAAGAAAGGAAGTTGTAAATTCAACAATGGTTTTTTTATTTATGTTTGCTATAGGCATAGACTAGAGGTTAGTGTCTATACTCTACGGCACATGTCAGGCAAGCTCGCGTGCGGAATATAATCATAGACAAACTTTTATTAGCGTTGTTCATTTCAATGTCAACGACAATACGCATAAAATTTGTCTTGACGATAAAATGCCTTGACTAAAAAAAAAGGATGATTAATCATAGACTCGCCAAAGTTGTTAGAATTGTGTTTTGACTACTGAACTGTGTTTACTAATTTCAGTAATGGGTGCTCTACCACTGGCCTGTTAAATCTATTCCCAGATGTCTGTCAGTTAAATCGATTTTCCTTAGTTACTTCAATAATCGATTGGTCGATAATCGACTCTTCAAATGGAATGGAAGGTTAAATCGACTTGCATCAATAAGAAATTCATACTTATGGTAAGATCGTACGATGATGCTTATTGCGTCATGGTAGCCGGCCCGGCATCGTCGCTACCTTTAGGAATATAGGGAACTGCAATTCTATCTTGTGTATCCATGTTGCCTGGTAGAGATCGCATAAAGCAGTCGTCCATTATATTACCTAGTTGTTATTATCAAGTTATGTATTTTTTGTGTTATTTATCAGTCTTCAACTTTTTTTATAGCCTGTCCTATTCTGTGTTTACCACCTTTGGCTACGTCGTCACTAAACACCAGGTAGGTTATCCAATATATAAAAGTGAAAAGTTGTCTGTGTTAAGATTATAAATATATTCTGTGCTTATTTTTATCTGTATCTAACATTCATTCTTATTACTTGTCACTCATTTCATCTGCTTCCTATTGCCATCTTGCTATATGTGTGTCGCCTATGTAAATCCTTTAATCATTAAAATCATAAATTAAACCAGCGCCAATCAGTAACCAATCGTTAACAGTCTGTTTGTTTCTTGCTTTCACGCAATAACAGCTGGACGGATTTTGATGAAATTAATAGTGGAGATAGCTTATACCCTGGAATAAAACATAGGATACTTTTTATCTTAGAAAATTATAAATTACCACTGGAAAAGTGGAAAATGTTGATTAATCACTGTAAGGAACGGTTGCCATCACAGAATGGTCTGTGGTTGCCATGGAAAAGAAATAACAACTCTGTCAAAAAACATCAAGAGTGGTGCTATACCTACTTTTGCATTGGTTTTTAATATCCTAGAAGAAAATAGGATGCTTTTTCCGCGATAAACAGTAGTCCGCGCGTAAGAAGTCACGGGCGGGAAAACTAGCAAATATATAAATGCCAGCCTATAATAATGCAGTAAGTTACAAAAAAATATATATGATTTTAGCATTAACGCCTGCTTAGCAAAAACATATCTTATAAAAATTTGGTTCTGAACTGAGCAACCGAACACGGCTAAATATTTCAAAGAACTTCTTTTCATAAAGTTAACGCTTCCAAATCTAATGTTTGTACGATTTTAGCCCTAACGCCATTTTAGCGAAAACATATCTAATAATGTTATAAAGGAAAAATTTGGATCTAGGTCGGGGCTCAAGCCCGCTTGATTCCGTGCCTCTACGCGGCACATGCCTGTGACGAAGTACATCATCGTCCAAATGTTTCGCTTAGTTTCTAAATCCATCTTACGGAGACGGTAACGCTATCTATTGGCAGTATTCTGAACTGATCAACCAAACACTGCTATTATACGGAATGACGCGGTTTTGAGCCAAGTCCGTCATCCAAATTTTTTCTTCAGAAAATTGTTTGATTAATAAAAAAGAGGCTGTACAAAAAAGATACTTTAAAAAAGTGACCTCGAGTATACTTAAAATGAACTACAAAACGTTTTTTTTTAAATCGTGTATGTCTGTTTGTCTGGATGTTTCATCGCGCATCACGTAAAAAATTACTGGACCGATTGAAATGCGGTTTTTGCAGTTGGATAGCTTAGGTTTGTCTTAACATAGAGGCCTACCAATCGGTAAAAATCTTTTTGACGGTTGAAGGAATTTTGATATAATTTGGATTAAGGTCCTAGAATAGTACATAGGGTACTTTTAACTCAAAGAAACGACTACCGGGAAAACCGTGGGCACAGTTAGTACGAAATAAAACGTGTATAAGTGAGATAGAGCGGTGAAACTGGACCCAAAATGTTCATTTGGTCATTCGCAATTCAAAGTTATTAAAGCATCAGTCATACATCGCACCCTCAAAGTGCAGTCTATTCATTTGCCGGATGGGTTCATTTCCGGCGAGAGATCGCTCTGGGGGAAATGCGATTGGAACAAAGTACGCCGTGACGGGACACCCTCACTCGTTTTTCCATTTATCATCGAAAGGGTTATCTTATCAACAAGCGAAATTTATAAAAAGCGAAGGTTTGAATGCGTTGGGTTGAAAATAATCGAGGAATTTTAATGCCTATTCAGTAGTAAATTAATAAAAAAACAAAAATCATTTATCTTCTATTAATCTAATGGAGGTATCTAGTTATATGTACCCACCGTTGTTTACCGAAGTCCAATTGCGACATATTTAATCATACAAGTAGGTACTTCCTTCGATTGAGAAAGTACCAAGTAAGCACTTTTTGTACAATGATTTCTATGAATAATGCGCAGTAGAGGTACTCTACATGTTGACTTGATTTTAATTGCGCATAGCTGAATAAGCTTTTATGTACTGAGATGTTTTTCTCGATATTGTATGAGAAAAGTAACTACTTAGTTGTTATTGCAAATGAAGTATGTTCTAGGATAGCCTACGCATTTAATGAAGTTATTTAAGGAACTGATTAAGTAGAAATTGTAATTATTTTTTATCTTCGCTTGAATTGTACGGTCAAAAGTAAGACCAATAAAATTAACTTCAAATTTAATTTGTTGTTTATTTTATTAAAATCTCGGCTCCGTCCAATTTGTCTATCTACATAATTATTGTCTAAATAGTTTAAATAATGTAAGCATACTCGTATGATCACTTTTAAACAGTTTATTTTTTAGCGTTGAGGTGCGATTGATTTGAACCTTGTTGCATTATAAATCTAAGATCATAAACCTCAGATTGCAAACGAAAATTTCAAATCAAAGTCCGTAAACTTAGTTTACTTAGTAATCTAATCGCGCTGAATATCTACCATCATAAGAGCATAATAACAAGCTCCACACCTTTTCCTCTCTAGGCTACCCCGGCAAGCTGCCAAAGCTATACACGACACGACTATTACTATCCACGAGACATACCTACTGAAAAATAATTTCAGCAAACATTGCTAGTTATTACGGTTCACATATTTTCTTTCATTACCAATTTTACGACACTTGCACAAATGTTTCGAAATCAGTTTTTCAAGTAACGTAGGTAGGTACTTCGATTTTCTAAATTTATGTGCGCAAGTTTATGATGCATTTTACGATGGCCTCTCGGTCAAACACGCGACTACGGTTTATGGTACTCACGCAGGGTTTACAGCACAACTAAAATAAACGTTATTTCCAGCAGAAAACTTAGAACATTTGTACTAAATAGGCTCGTCAATATAACGGACGAGTGGGCTCATTTTTGCAAATAGGTACAAAGTTACGTGGGTACAAGCATCTCTTTCATCGTCAGGGCAAACATTAAACAAACCACTTTGTGTTATGGTAATTACTTGTGCTGAGTTACTTTAATGGACTTAGTTACAAAAGTATTTACGCAAGGAACGTCTATTTGAATGGTGTAAACATAATTTGTGGACGAAGTTGGAGATGTAATGCGCGGCGTGGTGTTGTTGCCAAAACAACGTCACTCGATTTAATTAAAGTGTCACACATCGGTGGATCTGCTCCGTATAACTTACTCATCTATATTATGTATCGCGCGGTTGACACGGCATCTTTTAAATTTCAAATTATCATAAATCTTTCTCGCTTTCAGCCAAACGACTATACCGAAATAATTGGGATCGTTTAATCCCGAGTCGCTGGAACATGCTTTTGCTTAAATCCGGTAAACTCTGGTGATAGATGACATTTAGTGCAGATGGAGTTGTCCCCAAGAGTGCCTTTTCTTCGCGCCGTTGAACAAGTGCCAATTAGAGCCAATCTTCGGGAAAATTTGTAAAAGAAAGATTTCTATTTAAAGCTACTGAGCTAAATTCGCACATCTATAAATACCGAAGAAGGTAACTCCGCAGCCATAAAGCCAATTCAGGTAATTTGAATTTTGATTAGCCATTGTGTTCCGTGGAGGCGTTTGTTTTTTTGATTCTGGTTTGCTTGAATTTCTTGCCGAATTCCGAAGAATAAGAACGTCATGTTCAATCATATATTTATTCATCTTCCTAAGGTACTTTACATTACTACAACTTCGTCTACGCCGCTGAATATCTGGAAAAAAGTATAAACGATGAAAATATGCTGAAATGATGGTCGTCAATGATGATGGTATTTAATGTAAGATTTTTAAACACTTACACTATACTGATAGTCAGGCTGCTTGGTGATTCTAACTCTAACAGTTGTTGGTCTTTGGATGAATGTGCCAATACCGTTCTCGTTATTGTCAAATGGAACAGCGCGGGCAGTGGTGGGGCTCAGTAGAATGTCTTGCTTTTCTTGATGAGTAATTTTATATTTGTCTTCGTAATATGAGACTAGTTTCATCATAAGAACATCTCTTAAAGCTTCTTTTTGTGTTTTAAGTAAATTCTGAAACCATTAATAACCAGTTAGCATAAATTATTACGACTCGTTCATAAAATAATTGACATGAAAACTTACTGACTTCATTTGTTCGCGTATTTTTACTTCGTTGGGTTGTAGTGTATTCAAAACCTCTGCGCCTGGCGCCGCCTCGAGCCGGCTTCTTATATTTGTACACCATTAGTCCTAGGCCTTGGAGGAATGATTCAAAATCTCCCGAAATCGTAGTAGAAGGATATTCTGTTGATGTAGATGTCTAATGTTTTGATAGAAAAAATGACAAATAAAAAAATAACGCTTAATTGGAAACATTTTAAATATAAATATATACATACTTGAATCAACCTAAAGGTGTATACAAAAATAATAAACACACATGTGTAGTGTTCAAATAAAAGCACGTTCATGAAAACTGGCGCGCGATAAGCGATCTATCGACGAAATGAAGCATTGCAAAATGCTAAGTTAAACCTCAACGCGGCATTCGATTGTCAAGGTTTTTTAAACTTTATTTTTCAATCGTTTGTATCGTTTTTTTATCAAGTAGGTAAATACAAATCTTTCAATGAAAGTGGAACGAAATCAAAGTCGTAAAACCTTTTGTAATTTTAGTAAACGTTGCGTGACTAAGTTAGAGTATAGTGAACCTGAAATCAGAGCGTAGGTTTAATGGTTTCGCCTTGATCCTGGCTCCTGAGCGGGCCGAGCGTCCTGAGCGAGCAGAGTGCACTAACACGGCTAGATTTATTAGTTCAATTACCTAGGTTCTGTTCTCCGCTCCGCTTGCTTGCGCGCAGACGCCAATAACTAAATTTCGCTCAGGTTGCAATCTTCTCTTTGTTTTTTGGTACTTTTACAGTGAGGTTAATGTGCAAAAATAAATTAGATGTAGCAGACTATTTAATAATGGCTGCCTTTAAAGCATCGTGCTCTATTAATTGCTTTGAGATAAGTACAATTTTAAGATGTATTGAAAATGCCTTAATCAAATTTTTAGGGGTTTTTGTTAGATGTCTATGCACGATCGAATTTGTTCTTTGTATATGATAGCAAGCTGTTCCTGACTTTACACTGAAACAAAGTTGGATTTTAGGGTTAAATAATATTGGTAGATTGTTGTGTTTGTCGAATGGGGTAGTGCTGGCATCTTGTGCAGTGGCCACTAAATAGACATAGACATAACTAAACTAAATTAACCCTACACCATCTTAATACAAATAAGGTTTATTACCATATAAATACAAATTTTCAAAAATTCAGTTTACAATAAAGAGAGGTTGTAGGTAGTAAGGTTATTATTATTATTGAAACTAGCTGTGCCTGCGGCTTTGCCCGCGTGTTCATTTAACTGGGTAAAAAGTACAAAAAGTTCCTATGAATTACAATATATATACTACATTTCATCAACATTTGTACATCCTTCAAATATTTTTTTATCAATTGCTCAGCTTCTATTCATCGGATTGAGATACCAAGTAGGTACACCAGTTTTTAGGTCAAAAACCTAGTTTTTACGTAATGCGTGAACCAAGACACGATTTAAATAATAAAACTTGTATATACAAGCCTCATAAAGTAGAAGCAAAGAGTCTTGACACTGCGGGAATAAACCTCAGTGCTATTTTTAGTAAGTAACCTAGACCATTTTTTTTTAATTATCTTCTTTGAACAGACTTTTTATTACTTACTCCTTTATTAAGTTTTTAAATAGATAGATACCCGAATAGTTTGAAAAATGACCAATATGAAAGGGCAATATGATAAAAATGAATTAAAAAAACGGGCTTTATGCCCTTCACCTACTGGACAGAATAATAATACGATGTGTTTTATTAAATTATTTTTCATGCCTTTTAAACAGTACCTACGGACTGACTGACTGTTAGACAACGCACTGCCGAAACCGGTGGATCTATTTAAATTTGGAGGAATATTCCTTGAGTATCCAGGAAGTCGGTGGATGGAGGTGGCACAAGATCGCTCGTCATGGCGCTCTTTGGGGGAGGCCTATGTTCAGCAGTGGACTTCTAAGGGCTGACATGATGATGATGATGATGATGATGATGATTCTAGAGGAACACTACGAAAGTAACTGTAAACCGAAAAACTTGAATACTAAGTCCAAATAAATACCTCACAAACAAGCTTAACTAATTCATACAAAATTATAAACTAAGATCCTAAAATTACTTTCCTAGTTCAGGTTCAGAAGGTATAGCTGCCGTACATCACCAGGTCTTCGTTCCTTGGGGGTCCACTCTGCCAGACGAGGCCTCTTTCAGTTAAGCCCCAAGTAAGTAGATGTGGCAGACAGTATGATACAAAAGATTGACATTAAAGTTAAAAGTTAAAAGAAAAGTACAAGTGTGAAAGACCAGAAGGGTCGGATATAAGTTTACAAATATGAAAATACAGCACGTAAGAAGCATAGTTTTAAAGGTGTTTCACCAGTTGCGTGTAAATTATCACGAAATGAAGGGAGTGGCAAAAGCGGTATAAAACCGGTACATGCTAAAAAGTCAAATCATTGCGAAAGTGTTTGCTGGTATGATTATATGCAACCTACAAGCATAGTTTGAACGTATTAACTTTCGCAATGACTTGCAATATGTTTTTTACAAGAAAACTTAAAATGAATAAAATCAGGAAAAAAAGCGTTACTGAATTTAAAATTTATACCGGGCGATATAGCAATCTAGGTCTGCAATATCAAAAGCCTGGCAAGTTAGAGGCACAGTAAAGTTACACTCAAGATTATAGATAATTATAAAACAATCAGTTCGTGGATTCACAAGAGTAACATAATTTTCCCACCAAAATATTACGGCCTTATAGCTAGTAGATACAAGAATCAATTTTTCTACTAGGTACACAGGTAAAATATGAATATAAAATTTACACTGGACAAAGGTTTGTCCAAAATTACTCGTAAACGATTTAGAAACGTTAACCAACCAAGCACAAAATGACGATGCCAAAAGAACTGTGGCGAAAACATGTCTAACCTTTGTAGTATTATTACCGAGCTCCGAGGTGTTTTGTATATTTGCACACGATTCAAATAAAGAAGACAAGTTAGGTTGTCATAGATTTATATCATATTTAGTCTAGGAGAGAAAAAATACTCGTATTTCTCAGAAAATGTTAAATTTAAAATTATTATTATTTTAAATTATTCCGTAAAGTGAAACGCTAGTTTTTCATTCTAGTAAACTTCAATTAATCGTCCTGTACGGCAGGACCATACTAATTGGGATGAAGAGGCCCAATCGACCTCCCTTCAGAACTATTCATCACCACAGGCTAAATAGTCTCTTTTCCCGGTGTTATATGTGATGGTTGCGTTCGGAATACTAGCGTAACGACCACCCATCCTGTTTCAATCAGAACTTGTTATTACAGTCATTCGATAAAGTGCGTTGGAGTCGATATTGCGATGAAAATTCGTTTGCAACAAGTCATACTGGCTTAGTAAAATTTCTGTTTATGATTCTAAATTAGGTGCATAACGTGTAGAATGAACATACTAATTCAAAGACAAGAAATCTTTAAAATATTGACATTTTAAGGTTACGTATTTCTTTGTTTATTATCGACTGTTTATTTTATTGGTTATTTTATCCTTAAAGTACGTGATCTTTTAAACAACTTTCAATGCCTATCCTGCGGGTACTCTTTAATTTTACGGGATGAAAGTATCCAATACCTCGTAGTATGAACTCAAATCATGTCAAGCCAAGTTACATTTTAATTTTTTCAGTGGTTTCGGCGTGATGCGCGGCAAAAGATCCAGACAGACAGACAGACAGACGTAGATGAAAAAAGAACAGTTTTGGCTTAAGTATCGACTATAAAGTGAACAACGACAAAAAACTTTAATGTACAGAATCGGACCTGTTACAGTTTTATTATATGTATATAGATATAGATATAAAGTTTCCTAAATTAACACGACTGGACGCTTTAATGCGTTCGTTTACAAGATATTGCGTAAGATCTAGAATGCCTCTTAAAATCTTGAAACTAGACAGATTAAATTAGCAAGCGTGGTGAAACTACTGTGGAGCGGGAAGCGACAAGCGGAGCGGGCGGCGCGCGGCGGGGCGGCCGCAATACCCCTGCCGTTAACATAACTTGGCTAACTTTCAAATTTGTGGGTTGGCGCTTTCTCTGCTGCACTCATACCCGCTGCCGTCTACATACTAATTACAAAGTACATTATAAAATGAAACCAAAATTGTATTAAAGTGTGTTGTGTCAGTAGACCCCTCTGGATGGAACCTAGTAAAGTTATTAAACTGGGAGAAAACAATACATATTGTTATAGAACATTGACTTGAATGCATCAGCGGAAATATATGGATCTTGACGTTTATCAGGTTCATATAGTACGCTAGCAGCGTTCAGAAATCAATAATATAGGAAACGAGTACCTATGCAGGTATATCTTTTTTTTTCAAGAGTAGAGAACTTTGTCTACTTAAATTTGTTAGTTTCTTTAATTTTTAGATTTCAAAAATTTATTATTTTCCTAAAATTTTGCAATATATTTTGACGTCTACTTCAAGCCTGATCAGAATTATCAGTTATAGCAAATGCTGCCTTGTGAAAAAACAAGAAAATTGTTTAAAATCTCCAATTGAACGGAACTTAACATGAGCGTTAAAATCTTTTATTAATAAAATGTTTTCATAATACAAAAGCACACCTGAAGTCAAGTCTCAAGGCGTGGGTGATCGTATATCGCTCAGTCGAGATATATGTGCGAAGGTGGTCACTAAACAATTCAGGTCAGCGTCTCGTTATATTGATGGAACGGGATGGGAACGGGTTCGAATGGGAGCTGGTGTTGCCTGACTGTTGGAGGGTAAGTTTTTTTACTTTTAAATATATTCGTTTTTATTCTAGCGTTATTTTTTGTCTGGATTTCTGTGGCACTTTAGTAAGTCTCACCGTGTATGTGAAATATACAGCAAAAGGTACTTATTATTCAAGGAAAGTTTTACATGGGCTCATTTTAAAATTATTAGATAAAATCCACTTTGAGATGGAATTTAAGAATTCAGTTCAGCAATTCAGAGATTGCTAGCCGTTGGCAATCTAAGTCGTCTTCTTGTTAACAATATCACAGTGAGTGGTGTAATTACAATGAAAGCTTTTTTTTAAAGATGTTACTACTCGCCCTACGATAGCGAAATGTAGACGCTAACAATGAAATGAGTCCACAATTAGTAGTTAATTTAGAGATCTTCAATATATCTCTGAAATGCAAGTTTCGGGATAAATTGATCCAAACAATGAAAAATATTGTCGGCATGGTTCAATCAAGTTAAGCAGGAAACTGGATTGTCAGTGGACTGCCACATTTCTCGAAGAACTGATTACTGGAAAACCGATGGAGTAGAAGAGTTCTAAAGTCACATGGCAAATGGATCTGCCTAAAGCCGGAGGCAGAAGAAGCAGACAGCTGATGACCAATCTCGATGATATATAAGGCAAGGGTTTTAGAGAATTAAAATTCAAGTATCAGAGTCTTAGAATTAATATATTTGACTGTGCTTTCGTTTTCTCGGACAATTAAATAAAGGGCACTAGGCCCAAACGACAACTGGCAACCCCGCGTGAGATAGTGCTCGAAGGATACCGCTGCCGTCGGCCGGCATCACTCTCATGAATATTGTACAAGCACGCGCGCCCGCCGGATCTCCAGATTCCCTGTACCCCGGCATATAATACCCTCACATACCCTCACATTCTTTTGTATGCAATCTGTAAATACGATTTCAAGGCTTCGATCCTACTAACACTTTTTGTTACGAACAAAAGTTGCGTAAATATGCGAAGCTTTTTATGGTAGTCGGAGATGTTTGTTTTTATCGTTTGTGATACATTCGTGAATTCTTTATGCGAATTTGGGAGTAAACATCTGTGGTTGGCATTTGTCAGTTACGGCATCAATAACGTTACGTCTATCTGTTGCCATTTTTGATACATAATATCTTTCCGCTCACTTTTCTGCAACCTATGAGAGAGATTTTGTGAAAAGTGTTAACAATGTGTAACTGGAAGTGTATAACCGGAAGTGTAATAGCACGCTTTGCAAAACGTTGCTCGTTGTTTTAGTTTCATCACACTAATATTATAAGGCGAAAGTTTCTATGAATGTGTGTGTATGTGTGTGTGTGTTTGTTTGTTTGTTACTCCTTTACGCTCAAACTGCTGAACGGATTTTGATGAAATTCGAAATGGAGCTTACATCCTGGAATAACACAAATTATACTTTTCACCATCATCATCATCATCTTACTTCACTCTCAAACGGCTGAAAGGATTTTGATGAAATTTGGAATGGAGATAGCTTATATCCTGGGATACATATAGGATACTTTTCATCATCATCATCATCATCATCATCATCATCTTACTTCACTCTCAAACGGCTGAAAGGATTTTGATGAAATTTGGAATGGAGATAGCTTATATCCTGGGATACATATAGGATACTTTTCATCATCATCATCATCATCATCATCATCATCTTACTTCACTCTCAAACGACAGAACAGTTTTTGATGAAATTTGGAATGTAGTCTGGAATAACTCATAGGATATTTTCATTGTCATCATTATCATTATCATCAATCACGCGTCATTCCTCAGATGTTAGATTTTAGAAATCATATGCGACTACTTTAAGGCTCGCTCGTTTTTCCCCCCTTCTACATACATAGGTATAGAAATGTTACATTACCTACTAGAGTTAAAACTTAGAGAATATTTCTTAAAAATAGATATTATATTATCGAATACATTTTGGAGTTTGCACTGGAGTTGCAAAATCTTATTCCGCCACCTCCATTTTTTATCTGGTACAATTTTTTAATGGATAAATTATTATAATTATTTCATCATCCTATACGTACTCCATAGCGCATCCATATATAGTTAACATTCCTCCTTCACGAACAAAACGCTTTAATTCCATATTCATAATTCTAATGAATAAGAACCCGTAGATACGTAAAGGTGGGAAATGGTTTGTCAGCGCCTGTCTTCCGCTAGAGTTCACTTAACTCTAGCGGAAGACAGGCGCTGACAAACCATTTCCCACCTTTATGTTTGTTGTTTCTCTTATGAGGTAGAACAGGCCTCTGGTTTCAGATTTTGTCAGGCCACCCGAGGGCGTCTGACATGTCTTAACGACGGCTTTTAATCAATAACAGTCGGGACAATGCCCTCTGAAGCACGGAATTGAGTGAGAGTGGTATTTTTTAGGCAAGCGTGTCTCGTCCTATACAGCGTCGCCCCTTACCATTAGGCGTGATAGAGATCAAATGAGACAAAAATAGCGAAAAAAAAAAACAACCTGCGTAATGGCATGCTAATCGCAAAGCATCAGCATGTAAATACTCTGTTCAATGAGCTTAGCAACAACGCTGACAATTATTACCTTTCGAAATTGATCAACCGCGCGCTATAGGCATTAAGTACTATCATGTACTATGTAAACCGACAGCAGTACTCGTGTGTCGGACAGCGCACAGACAGTAAGTGGTGCGGTGGCGTGGCGGCGCGACGATAATACGTCAAACCGCCTGCGGTCCATCCGACTGAGTTGGCCGACCAGCGGGCGCATTTCACAATTAATAGTCCTATGTATGATCCAATCTCCCATTTTCCAAAGCACTCTCATGTCAGTTTCGTCGTCTCGTCGAGGCGGTGAATACCTGACAGACATAATGGAAAGGGGAATTTGAATGTCAAAACTTGACGTTAACCGATTCCGGATGCGAAAGTCTGCTATACGATTAGCAACCTTAGGTTAAGCTGCAACCCTTTGTAACAAAGCTTCTCATGTTACTGTCACAAAGTAATGATTGCTTTAGAACGTTGCCGTCAGGGTTATGGATGGGTCCTATCTCCGATGTGTAGCTTAATAATAATAATAATTTGAGTCCTTTGTGGTTTTGCCTAGCACTGAATCCTCTCAGCACTTTGCTGAAGGATTCAGGGTTAGGCTATCGGATCCGGAGAGAGGGTGAGGGTCATTTCTCATCTGGATGACCTCAAATTGTTTGCATCGAAGAGTACAAACTTGAAAGAGTTACTGAAAATATCAGAAGGTTTCAGTAAAGTCATCAACATGGAGTTCGGTGTCGACAAATGTGCGGTCATGCATGTGCAGCGGGAGAAAGTTGTATATTCTATGATTTGCAGCTTTCTGAGACAATGACTCTCAGATCTCTCTCTGAGACTGAGACCTATAAATACCTTGGTATGTCAGAATCGTTGGGTATCATTGACAGGGACATTAAGCAATCGGTGAATTAGCAATTCTGCTGTCGCCTGACCAAAGTATTTAACAGTCTTTTGTTGGGTGGCAATAAGACACGCGCTTTCAACGGTTGGGTGATGGCCTTGCTCAAATACTCCTTTGACATACTAAGATGGACTCAAACTGAGCTTGACGCCTTGTATAGGAGAGCCCGTCAACTACTTACGTCACATCGCATGTTACTCCCGCGTTCATCTGTTATGAGACTATACATTTCGCAGAAGTAAGGAGGGAGTGGAAGGGCCCCCCCCCTTCCACTCCCGGTCGTGGCTTTTTAAATTGCCAAGAACCTCCACAACCATGTGAAGTGTGCAGTCTCAGGGAGTACTTCCTTAGCACCGAGTGTAGGTTGCATCGTGATGTGGTGGCAGTTGATAAGACTAAAGCCACTCCTTGGAAAATTAAAATTGGCGCAAACCATCGGTATTGAACACCGAGGACCGCAAGGACGAATGAAAGGGCAAGGAGCTATCGGGCCTTAACAGGGCCTGATGTGAACTTGCTCGCATCGGTGAACTGGCTACGCTTTGGTGACCTCTTTGGGGAAACTGAGGGTTTTGTCTGTGCAATTGCGGACGAAGTTATCAAGACGAATAACTACTGGAAATATATTATGAAGGATGGTACGATCGATATATGTCAGGCAAGCCGCCGTTCCGGGGTGTCCCTCAGGCATATAACTTCCGGTTGTTCTCATCTTGCTAATGGATAGTTCTTACACAGACATTACTAAGTAGCCAGGATCATCCATCAGCAAATTGTCCTTGAATACGACCTTGTCAAGTCTGAGGTACCGTACTATAAGTACGCACCGGCGCCTGTTCTTGAAAATGGTCGTGCATGGCTCTATTGGGACCGCTCTATCATCACGGACAGGACTATTGTTGCCAATAAGCCTGATATCGTGCTGGTAGACCGGTCCCAACGCTGGGCAGTACTCGTCGACATCACATTCCCGCATTATGAGAACTTCGTGAAGGCTTTCAGAAGGACAAACTCAGTAAGTACCTTGACTTGGCTCACGAAGTGACCTCTATGTGGGATTTTGACTCGACGATCATTGTCCCGATATTTGTTTCGGCGAACATCCTGACCAACATCTTAGGGGGCTCTCCCTAGGTTTGGATTAAGGGTCTGATGCGAAATTCAGTACTCCTTGACACGGCGCGTATAGTTAGGAGTTTCCACACACTGCAGCCCTAGCCACCGGTAGTTTGGGCCCTGCTCCACGGCCGGTGGTACCCTAGGTTCAGGTTTATAGTATTTTTGTATATATTGTTTTTTTATAAATAACTATCGTACATCGTAAAAAAAACTAATGTGAATAGTAATAATATAATTATAATAAGTTGTTTATTTTCTAACTTGTACAAAAGGGTTCCTTAGGTTAATTGCAGAGGTAACTATTACTACAATGAAAACCTCTTTTGTGTGAGGCTGGTGCCTGAAGTAGGTTTCCGCAGAAACCTGTATTACAGCTTTTAGAGCAGCTAAGCTATCTATTTGTGGATATGAATCCTCTTTCTTTTGCGTTTTTGTTTCATAAACGAGCATATTATAAACGATTTCAAGAAAAAGCCTCGAATGATTTTGATTAATACCACAGATGAAGGCGTTTATAAATAGTTCTGAATATAAAATAGTAAATATTCCGAAAATTCAAATTTCGAGAGGCAGAAAACAAAGCGTTTCAAACTATATCCCACATATGGCCCATTGTTAAAACATTTTATGTAGTAAATAGATTCTTAATAATAAACACTTTTATTTTCTAAATGAGCGATAACAATACTCAGGTGCAAGTTACGGAAAAGCGAAAGGTGGCGTACTGTGTCCCACATGTGGCTCATTGTTGCCTTAAGCTTGTGTTACAAAACCACTATCATCAAAGATAATTTAGAACAAATAGATTCTAATGAGCACACGGTTCTAAATATGTGATAACAATTACACAAATACCGCTGCGAGAGGCGGAAAGTGAAACGTCGCGTACTATGGTTCCACATGTCGCCCATTGTTGGGACATTGTCTCGGATATTAGCGTTACAATCAATCACTGGTGTGTCTGTGACACGCACGTAATTAGGAGCGAACCTTGGAGATACTGGCGGTCATATTCTCGAGGCTTGCTTCGAAGTCGATGAAAAACTTTGGTATAGAGTCCGCGCCAGTAATGAACTCCGATAGACGCGGTGCTAGTTTGTATGCGAAATCTGAAATGCTAAAAGCATTGAGCGTTAGTTGCTCTTGTTGCCGCAGGACTTCACTCGTGGTGCGTACTTTACTTCACTAGGTTACCACGTTGATGAGTTTCAATGGTAAAACTATTATATTTTAATACATTAATCTTATATTTTTTAATAAAATGAATCGTGTAACGAATTTAGAAAATAAACTGAGTATTCAAACTAAGTACATACTTCTATGTGAGTTTTTTTTGCATTGGCAATTGCTTGAAGGTTCGACATAAAAAGAGGAAAGAAAAAAGAGAAAAAGATATTTTCGTATTCTATGCATTCGCTGATCGTTCATCCAACTGATTAAAAATTTGATGCAGTTGTTTTTGGTACTTGCGTGAAAGTTTCTTACAAGAAAAGAGAGAAAGAAATAATTTAATGACTAATTTTTTTTTATTACTTTGAATGACGAGACGGGCAGGTCGCTCGCCCGATGGTAAGCGTCACGCCTGTCCATAACAGTTGCAGTGCCACCCAGAACTTTGGTTGCAAAGTCTTGTGAGTCACTGCACTGCGCTCGTCACCCTGAGACATTGGTTGTTAAGTCTCATTGCCCAATAATTTTGCTGGAAACATTGCGCTTCAAACCGAAACACAGATGTTTACACACTACTGCTTGGCGGTTGAATAACTGACAAAGGTGTAGTACTTCCCCAGGCGGACTCTTGCGTAAGAGGCCTACCACTACTAAAATATATTGTATAATATCAAAAAATTACAAAGTAAATGAAAAGGGCATTGCAATGACTAGCTGATCTGTTGAACGTAACAATTGTTTAGTAAAACAGGTCGGCAGAATTGTGAAACAAATAAATAAAAGGAGCGTTCAAAATCACAGAATACTTTGTGCTCAAAATAAATCAAAGTGTTTGATTTCATGCTGTGCGTGATGTGTGCCTGGTATTTTATTTTAGATTAGACTAGCTGTGACCGCGGCTTTGCTCGCGTGGTCATTTCATTTAAAAGTAGCCCACACGTTTTATTCCAGGACCAAAAGCCAAACCACCACCAGACCAGTTGTAGGTTTGGTCCAGAGGACCAGGAGGACCAGGATCAAACCTACAAAGTACAATATTATACTACATTTCTTCAAAATTCGTTCAGCCGTCAAATAGTTTTTAATCGATTGCTCGGCATCTAATCATCGGAATAAGGCACTGCCTTGCCTTTTTATATCGCATATTCTGTGAAGTACGGCACTCCGTACTTCACAGAATATGCGTTATAACACACTTGCACTTCTATGACACTTCATAGAAGTGCACGTATTGCAATGAAATGAACGCATATAATAAAATATGAAATAAACGCTAGAATAAACGCACCGCGTTCCACTGCAATGTAGTGCGTGTAAGGCCTAAGATACCAAGTACCCCAGTTTTTAAATCAGTCGCAAGGGCAGGGCCTGGATTCTGTATGACCACTCACGCCAATTCCACGCCACCTGCGTGGAATTAGGGAAGGTGGGTATTTACGCAACCAGGTTTTTAAACCAGGTTTTGGCTTGTAAGTACGCCGCCCTGGTGCGGACCCGCAATACTTGCAAGACTTTCAAAGTATTTTACGCTCTTTCGCCCCGTCCGCACCTACATGTACATACTCGGTGGCGGGTTCGGCATGGCCTCGGCTGAGTTCGGCCGCACTCGGCCAGCCGGGTCACAAGAAGCTAGGTGGCCGATACATCGCTCAAAAAACTTGCAAGGCTTCGAAGTTTTTTTAAGCAAACGCAATTGTGCTCTATATTTACATAAGCGCACGGGTCAATTTCCTATGCTAGTATTTTTACTTTCAATTCCACGCTTCCAAGTACTTTTATCGCAAACACGATTGTGCTCCTTATTTATATGGACACGAAGATCAATTTCCTATGCAAGTATTTTCTACTTTCAAGTTGAAAGTATTTTGAACCCTGGTTTTTATAATGAAAGATTCAAGACATGAATGAGTTAAATTTATTTTTTTAATTAATATATTACTATTTTACTATAAATAATTCAATTAATTTCGCTGCGCGTTTTACAACTGAAGTCGACTTATTCTATCAAAAAACACAAAAAACATGTCATTGAGTAGAGAAAATTACTTATACTATTATTTATTCTGTGCCGAAGGTAAGGTGGCACAGATTAGAGAGTAATTAAGGTGGTGAGGTAAATTGGATGGGGCATCAAGGGTAGGTCATTATTATGAGGTCCATATGAACAAATTTTAATGCAACGAAACATTGTGTTCTTAGTACAAATTATTTTTTATGATGTTTCACAGAACGACGTACTTACTGGCACTTTAACTGGCTCTTAATAATTACCTACCCTATCTACCTACTTTTTGAGCTTTTTCAACACGATATGAGGATTGATTTGAAAAAATAAAAGTTTTCTATACTTTCTCTGTGAAGAGCAATACATGTACCTACCTCTGTATGTACACATTTCAATACCGACAACCACAGTAATCTGTGCCGACAACTAACCATTTTGCCAGTAAGACATTATGAAGAAACCTCCAATATAATTATATAATTATGTAGGTACGTAGGTAGTACATTATAATATCTCAATGGAAGAAACATAATAAAAAAACGTAGTACCTATAATGTATATACATACTCAGAAAACTTGCAACGCTTCGAAGTATTTTTTACGCAAAAGCAATTGTGGTCTTTATTTATGCATACCCACGGATCAATTTCCTATTCAATTATTTTTTACATTCATTTCAAAAGAGCGTGGTGGCCTAATGGTTCTATACTGCAATTTAGAATCCAACGATACCGGGTTCAAAACCTAAGCTCCCGCACCAATGACTTTTCGAAGTTATGTGCGGTTTTCCATCGCTCCGTGCTTCGGAGGACACGTTAAGCTGTCGGTCCCGGCTGTTATTGGTTAATAGCAGTCGTGAAGCCATGTCAGAGGCCCTCGGGCGGCCTGACAAACTCTGACATCAGAGGCCAGCACTACCTCATACGACAAACAAACAATTTCAAGGCTTCAGAGTACTTTTTCACACACGCGATAGTACTCCTTTTATATATAGAGACAAAGATCAATTTGCTATGCAAGTATTTTCTACTTTCAAGGCTTCCAAGTACATTTATTTTGCAAACACGATTGTTCTCCTTATTTATATGACGGCAAAAATCAATTTCCTATGCAAGTATTTTCTACTTTCAAGGCTTTAATCTGTTTCTACAGAAAGCACTTGAAAGTATTTTGAACCCTGGTTTTTCGCCCTGGTGTGTGAAGATGGACGTACTTGAAAGCCCTGGTGCTGGATATTGCGAGTATGACCCATGCCTACGTGGAATTTGTTCGTGATTCCAATTTCCACGCAGGCAGCGAGGAATTGGCGTCTTAAAATTATAGAATTAGGCCCCTGGCGGTCGTGCTAGTGCTAGTGTGGGCCGAATCCGAAAGACCTGATAAATTTGAATTTAGCGGGACCCTTGGTTGCAGGAATGAAATAATTGCGTGTTTTAAGGTCAATCAGCACCATCTAGTTAAATCGGAGGGAGAACTTTGATGCCTTTGGTTTATTCGCTTGAGTTGTTGATGCCATTGTGCTATCTATACTCGTACCAAACTCGTACTATACCATCTCGATTACCTCAGCTAGCAAACATAAAAAACCGCACCTAAGTCTGACCATTCGTTTGGATAGCTCCCATAATATATATTGTTTTCAAACAAAACTTGACGGTTTACTTCAGGAAATTACATAAGCCTTAAAAAAATCAAAGAAAATGTAAAAAAAGGCACAAAATATGTAAATGCTTATAAATATTGAGGCAAAACATTCATAGCAGCGCATGGATTCGGTCCATGTACCTCTGGATTGCGAGCCAGACACCGCTTCTACTGTGCCACTCTCGACTTGTGGCATAGGTGCCGAATTTACGGTACCGTTTTATAAACGGATGTGCAATTATTATTCCTTTCAAATTAACATAACTTTAGACTCATATCCCGCAGGAATCCCGTATTTATTCGTGATTAAAAGTATCATTCATTTTAACACATACTATAAACTTTGACTGTGCCAAGTTACTTCAAAATCCGTACGGTAGTTTCAGCGTGATATGTGTTTTTTTTTAAATAACTTTCAACCCCTATCCTGCGGGAACCATTGTTTTTTTTCGGGATAAAAAGTATTCTAAATGTTAATCCATAACATAAGCTATGATTGTGCCAAATTGCATCAAAATCCGTCGGGTAGTTTCTGCGTGATGCGTGTTCAAAGAGACAGACAGACAGACAGACAGACAGACAAAAATTAAAAAAAAACCTTTTTGCACTCCATATCGATTTTGAAGTACATCTCAATTAAAATTTTCAAAAAATATTTAATGTACAGATTTAGCCCAGTTATAGATAGATAGATATCAAGGAAAATGTAAAAAATAATGCATAAATAATGTAAAAATCTTTTAATTATGGAGCAAAACATTTCTACAGCGCGTGATTTCGATCCACGTACGTCTGGATTACGCACCAATGCATCTGTCTAACTGGGCCAGTGAGCCTCGTAGCAGAATGACGAAATTCGGTACCAGTCTAGTCGTAAACGGATGTATGATCACTTTAAATTTAACACAACTTTGGACCCATAGGCTGCAGGAACCTTTTAATTTTTCGAGATAAAAAGTATTCAACATTTTAACACATTATATAAACTTTGACTGTGCCAAGTTACATCAAAATCCGTCCAGTAGTTTTAGCTTGATACGTGTTATTTTAAATAACTTTCTACCCCTATCCTGCGGGAACCGTTGATTTTTCCGGGATAAAAAGTATCCTAAATGTTAATCCAGTACATCAGCTATGATTCTGCCAAGTTTCATCAAAATCAGTGTGGTAGTTTCAGCGTGATGCGTGTTCAAAGAGACAGACAGACAGACAGACAGACAGACAAGAAATAAAAAAAACTTTTTGCACTCCATACCGATTTTGAAGTTTATCTCAATCAAAATTTTCAAAAAATATTTAATGTACAGATTAGCCTAGTTACAGTTTTATTATAATATAGATAGATAGATAGATATAGATAGATGAGGAGAATGAATTTTTGGGACTTATCAGATGATAATGAAGAGATTATTGGGTATATCGGCCTATCACACCAAGACAACTTTTTCCAAGATGTTTACACTCAATGATATGAGTGTATGTCTTCGTGGCATTTAAAAGTAAAATCTGTTCCACTTTCGTAAAGTTAGGGACCCGCGTTCTAGAAACTTTGACCTTCTCAGACATCCTATCGATAAATCCAAAAAAACTATATGTTATTTTACTTAAATAAAAATTATTATTATACATATAATTATTTATAAAATAATTATAATACTTATATAATTATTATACTTATAATTATACTTGCTTATTTTACTTATAATTATGTTATTTTACGATAAAAAGCACTGCCTACTGCAATAGCGTGGTATTTATTTGCAATGCAAACAAATCGAACTCGCACACGACAATTCTCCTATATACTTTGTGACGACAATGATCACGATGCCTTCAAACAGAAAATGGCATGTCTCACAAACATGTCTGTCTGACATTGACAAAAAAACGGACAAATATCTGTTCCGTTGTACGCAAAAGCAACCCATTCTATGAAGCAACCTGATTGACAATATATTGATGTAGCTTGATAAAAATACGTTAAATGGAACGCATGAGTCTGTTTTACCGACGCGCTAACCATGTTTAACTAAATAACAGCAAAAACCGTAAAGACAACCGTTTGTAATCACGTTTACTGTAAATGTGCTGAAGCAGCTAAACGAGTTTAGTTAATCAAGATTACTACTGATTTAAATAGAACGTTATGCAAAAATCTGCGAAGTGTTTATATACAAAATAAAATAATAACTAATCCTAAAGCTCGCATCGGTTCTGCTATACCTTAACAGAACAATAATGGTACAGTGTCATACAGAATACTGCCCTGTCAATGTCGAAAGGCGGCGACGGGCGGCGATGCGATGGTGCCACAGGGTCGCGTATATTTCTTATTTCGGAGTTGACGCACTCTCCCTTTGCTACTAGCTCGTAGCACTGCTACGCTTAATTAAACGCTAAGTAGCTTCCAAGCTTTGACCTCTTCGAAACTTGTAACTGCTACGAGCATCGGTTAAAAATGCTTCGAGGTAAATGCATTTAAACTACAAAGGTTCACTTAAATATTATAACAATATACCCACTTACAACTTTATAATATTAAAAGAATAGAAGAGTAGAAAGTTATAGTAGGCCATAATAGAACACAACTACTTCCCGAAGTTGCAGATAGAAGCAATATATGGTAGTCTTTAGAAGGAAGTTTTTTTCAGGGAGCATAGAACGCCAGGTAGGATTTCTCATTACTACTGCCATTTCCAACAATCCCAACTGACCTCTGCAGTGTACCGTGAATACACTTGACAGACGCTTTTTTTACCACAAATTATATTTACTTCGTCCTGTCTACAGAAATGTTAGATAGCGTACTACTTTCTACATTTTGAGATAATGATTATCTACCAAGTTGGAATAAAAAATCCTCTAATAAGCCATAAGTAAATTAGCCAAAAAAGCCATTTTAACTGCTGCTTTTTGTCTTAATAATTCGTAAAAGTACTCGGCGAAGATAATAGCGTTCGCAGATCGTGAATCTTCTTAATTACCAACAATGTTGAAATTAAGCTTTTAATGAGTTTTAATTAACAAGTTTTAGAACGTTGCGTGAAAACACCTAACGATTGCAGGGAGATAAACATAAATAACGAACAACTCGCAAATGTGTTTGGAAATATACTGTACAGCCTTGATTGGGCACATTTACGAGTTTTAATTATATTTGTGACTTTCTGATGTACTCCGCACCACATCATAAAATAAAGTGATTGCGAAAGTTTTGTGTTCAATACCTTTTGATTTTCGTATATGTTTAGTAATGAAAACTATTTATTGAAGTTTTAGATCAATTACGTATTTACTACTACTTTCAACTACAAGGCTTTCAATCTCAACGCAACGACCTATCTATATAAATCTTTTATCTATATTTTTATAATTAAGCAGAAAGTAACAAATAGTTTTTTAACTGGTGTCTGTCTGTTTGTCTGTTTGCGCATCACGTTCGTGTTATCCAAAGACAACTGAAATTTTTAGTGTTTATCACGTTCGAGCCTATTACGCTAATTGACTGAAAAAATTGCCTAACTGTCAATGCTTAGTCTTTGTTAAAGCCTTGATGTTATTTCGTCTACAAATCGAAATGCTTTTGAATGAACAGCACTATGTATCTCCAATGCCTAACTCGTAGATATGACACTTGTTTAATTTGAAACTCTTTTGTTTTAACTCGATGCATATTATTATACAATTTATAGGGTTATTATGACTACCAAGATATTTGCTGGAGAAGACGGTAGGCTACGGTTTTAATATTGTATTTTATCGTGTGTATTTGCATACGACGTCTGTCATTATTTTATTAATTTGTATTTAAATAATTAACACTTTAGATTGAATAACGCAGAAAAAAAAACAATTTGTCACTAATGAGTCACCATGTAAAGAACTTATTCTGCTTTTAGGAAAACTAAAATTATAGTCACCACGTTGAGGATCGTAGCTTCCAAACGAGTGGATTGATTTTGAAGCGGTTTTTTATGTTTGAAAGTTGATGTGAACGAGATGGTTGCTAATGATCAAGGGGAAAAAATCGTAGCTCTTAAACGAATGGACCAAGTAAGCTGCGGTTTTTTTTAATGTTCAATGGCTGATGTGATCAAGATACTTCCTACCTATAATATTATAGAATAGCGAGCGGGTTTTATATACATTTTTAATTTGTGCTTGCTAGGTAGTAGTTAAAATAGCTAGGAATAAACGAAAATAAATCCTGCCCATTTGATTGTGATAATAAAACCTATCGCCAATATTACGTCGATGACAACAAACTAAACATATAGGTACTCGTTAACAATTCATGCCGAAACAGAGCCAACAATCCCGTATGTCGGTTCGGATGTAGGTCAAAGGATTTGGCTTGCGCCAAAATGTAGGCGAAGCCGGCTGCAGGTGCAACTCCCGGAGAACGCTTTAAACTATGAAATGAACCGGATAAAGTCGGCTTACTTTAAACCTTATGTAAGTTCTTGTGCTGCGGCTTCCACATATTTTACGTGGGTTAAAAAGTTGCTTTGTTTATGAAATGTAAAGTTTACTTGGTTATGGTATCTTATTACTGTTTAATAAGACCTCCAATCGTAAGACTTAAGTATTATAATCTTTGAAAATAGTTTCAACCAAAAAAACTGTGCCTAATGGATTTACTAAGACTACTAAACCAATTTTGGTAAAATTTATATGGAAGTCTAACATTCCAAATCTACCAAACAAAATAATCTTCTTAATTGGTTCAGAAAAGCCCCGAAATATGGGTGAAAATATACAAAAAACAAACAGTCGAATGCAAGAATGTTTAAAAAAATACGGATTCCATACCGCCAACTCGAAAGTGAAGCACCCAAGATATACCAACCGCTCGTACGCACAAGCCTCACGCATACACTTACACCATGTTATATCGATCGGCCGGCACATCGCAGTAAGATCTTGACCTTGTTTCTCGTGTCAGTTATGTCAAGTTCTCACGATAAATCAAAAACAGTTCAGTCTCTTGTGATGAAATTGTGTAACTCTACAAATTATCCACTGACGCACACGTCCGCAGCCGCTATTTGCTATGAATGCTGTGTTTCACTCGTTTGTTAGGCGGTGTGTTTTCAGTATTTTGTATACCTTATTGGTCCAATGAGAGCCTTTTAAAGTCGATTTAAATTCAAAACACAGCATAATTTAAAAAATGATTACACCTCATGGACGTACAAAATAAATAATAGTACGTAAAGGCAGTCTTTTCCAAGACAACTTTTCTCAGTCACAGGAAAATTAGTCTGATTATTTGTCACTGGAAAGTTAAGTTTGTTTGTCTCTTTTTGTTGTGAACCTACCTACTGCCTACCTATCTACTAAAAATAAAGTTAATAATTTCGCTTTATATCTATCTATGCCTACTTCTAACAAATCAGTAAGAAAAATAGCCAGTAAAATGAAGATATAAAAATAAACGGTCTAGGGACTTTAAAATAAGCTACTGAACAACTGCCGCCATACTGAAATTTTTCAATACCTTATATTCTAATGATACCCCATAAGACTAAATCTGTTCAGGCATTTAAATTTATGGTTCAATAAAGAAACTCACATACAAACATACATGAATCATAAAAACATTACACCTAACTTTTTTTTGGACAGTCGTGTGAAAATTGTGTCTTTCTGTCTGCTTGTATGTCTGTCTATTTGTTTGTTCGCGCATGACGTAAAAACTACTGGAACGATTCCGATGCGGTTTTCTATAATATAGCTTAGGTTTTCACTTAAAAACTTGTGTCAAGTCGAGCAATCGATAAAAAAAAACATTTGGAGTCTGAACGAACTTAGAAGAAATGTAGTATCTTGTACTTAATAAGTACTTTGGTCCTGGAATAACACATAGATTATACTTACCCAGATAAATTACCAAGCAGGAAAAGCCACGAGCATAGCTAGTCATCATCATCATCATGTCAGCCTTTAGAAGTCCACTGCTGAATTTAGGCCTCCCCCAAAGAGCGCCATGACGAGCGATCTTGTGCCACCTCCATCCACCGACTTCCTGCGATGGCTACAATGTCGTCGGTCCATCGTGTGGGGGGTCTCCCCACACTTCGCTTGCTTGTTCGTGGTCGCCATAGCTAGTAGCTAGTAGCCAGTAGCAGTCGTAGCTAGTAAGCCATACTTATTTATTTTGATACAGTCAACTACAAATAGGCACGCACTGCGAATAGGTAGCGACTGTCTACATCATAACTCTCACAGTGATCTATGGCTAAATAGGGTTCAAAACTCGACATACCGTATATTCACGGAACGATGAGTAAGGACAAATTAGTAGCAATTTGCACTCAACACGACCATTTTGGGCCAAATGTGAATATCAGATGAGAGTTTAAGCGCATTCGGATCTCTCTCTCATCTAGGCACCGGCCTATCATTTCGGATCGATGCCGGCGGTTTTGCTCGATGACTGTTAATTACCACTCGCCAGTTTATTATTTTGTGCTGGTATTAAAAGCCGATGAAGATTCTGAGTGATTTTAATGAATAAATGTTTGTACACTTTGCGATCATATAAAATAGCTAATTGAAAGATTTGACTGTCCACAAATCCACATCAATATATAAAAGTGAAACGTTGTTTGATTGTTTGTTTGGGGAGCTTTCACGCAATAACAGCTGGACGGATTTTGATGATAATTGGAATGGAGATAGGTCCCGGAAAATTGTAAGTTTTCACGGGAAAAATGGAAAATGTTGATCACTTGCTGTAAGGAACGGTTGCCATGGAAACGAAATAACAATTCTGTCAAAAATCTTCAAAAGCATTGGTGCTAAACCTATATTTTCATTGGTTTTTAATATCCTAGAAGAACAGGATGCTTTTTTCGCCATAAACAGTAGTCCGCGCGGACGAAGTCGCGGGCGGGAAAGCTAGTAGGTACTTATTATAATTCACAAATAAAATTAGAAAGCTTATTATAATGCCATAAATTATCGAAATTTGATTTGTCTTCAACAAAGTAAATTTGAATATCTATTAAGCTAGAATCTTCACTTGGATTCGATATTTACTGGTTATATTTTGTCAACAATGATAATCACAATCAAGAATTTAGTTCAACAACCTATTTATTTTGCAGCTTAGCTTATAATATCAATTCCAATTGCATTCTAATGCAAATTGTAAACATAAAACTAAAGCAAACAGCACGAAGAGAAGTTTACAAATGAAAACACTGACCATAAATCTCTGGGAGACATTAAAATAGTTCCGGCTGCAAACTTATGCCATCCGAAGGGACACCCTACAACGTCTCCATTATTTCACAGTAAAGATATAAACAGTAGGCTAACGTCGATCAGTTTGATATCTTTATCTACATCTACACTAATATTATAAAGGGGAAAGATTTGATTGTTTGTTTGTTTTTTGTTTGTTTGTTTGTAATGGATAAACTCAAAAAATACAGACCCGATTTTAAAAATTCTTTCACATAAAGAAAGCTAAATTATCAGCGAGTAACACCAGCAGAATTTTATTTTTCAAAAAGTTAGAGTTCCCTTATAAAATTGCAATAATGAAACCCGAGGTATTAAATTATGCAAAAAATCTCGATTACTTTTTATCACAAACCAAAGAGTATATAAATACTATGTAAGATCACAAACTAAGAAGGAGATACGGGTCTTTGTATATGGAACGTTGCCATGAAAACGAAATCACAGAACATCTAATAATCATTGACGTAGGAAATGCTCTATGCTAATAATACACGAAATATAACCGTAATTCAACCTCCTTGCGTTAAACAGAATAATACTATAGACGAAATAGTAAGTCAGTATAAAACCTATAAACATAAATTAAAATTATTTTGTGTAAGAAATAGTTGTTGTTCTATTTGTCCACATAAAGTACGTATTAATCTTATCTTTCTATATATCTGCCCGTGCGAAGCCGGGGTGGGTCGCTAGTAATAAATAAAAATCAATTGCCGTGCATTCTAATTTTAATTGCACATATTTAGTTTAGAAACAAACGAATAAAATAAGAACTCAATTAGTTTTTTTAGTTAAATGTACATGTTAATTTGAAGCCAAATATGGAGAGGAGATAAAATGAAAAGCGCGCGAATTATGACATCATTGTAATATTGACAGTGAAAATATTAAACAATTTCACGAAAATGCGTTCATCAGGTTCGGCTTCAGCCTATTGTTTTCAAATGAATAAATGTACTTACTTTGAAAATATTATTTAAGTTTTAGTTCTGTGGAGCTTAGTGGAGACTAAGCTCCACAGAACTAAAACTTAAATAATCAGTGGATATAATTATTTATTAATAAAAAACACAGCACCAGATAAGCTAATATAAGATATATAAAAAAAAAATAAAGTTATACCTAGTATGTAAAAATATCAAATAGACATCTTCAGATTAGAAAATCTTCGTTTTATACGGTTTTAGTAAGAATACTTTCTAATCTGAAGATGTCTAGCTCACAAACCGAAAACAAAGCAATAAAAAAATAATGAAATAAAATATTTAAAAAAAACATAACAAGTGAAAATGCAATAAGAAATAAATAAATAACGAATAACAAAAATATAAACAAAAAAGTGAAAATGAAACAAAAAATAACTATTTGATTTTGAAAACTAACGCGAGTGAAATTCATATTAAAACTGGTCGGAGTATTTCCGATCTTCTATTACTTGCGTTTTTAGCCGTTTTATTTATGTTTAATATTTTAAAAAACTAAAGTAAAAACGTAGCAAAAACAATGCAATAAGAAAAAGAAAAAAAAGTAGGAATAGTTTTATTTTGTTTCACTTTTTAAAATAAACCTATTTATGTGCCTTTGCACGAAACCTACGAAACCTCATAACCACATTTTTGTAGGTACCAATTTTTGTTTAAGCTTTACTTGCGGACCTTATTGATTTTCTTGTGGAGTGAAGTGGAACAAATGTACAGGCTTATTTTTTTAAATTAATAATCATAATAAATGCTCGTGGAGCGATGTCCAAGATTTTGTGAAGCGGAGTGGCTGAAGCCTCAAGTTCATGTAGCGCAAGTATTATTATTATTCTTATTTTACACAAGAAAATATAAGAAACGACGCAACAAATGTGATACAGAATCTATTAACTACTAAATCCCCAGAAAATTATTTAAAAGCTTATAACAAGTTTATCGAAAGAAAAAATGCTAAAGAGATAGCCAAATGTAAAAAGCAACCTTCTACACTTTGGAGTACTTAATCAATAACTAAATCGACAGCCTGTTCTTTTTCATAAGATAGAGGGGAATGAAAAATAGAGTATCACACGGGTGCAAAATATATTTTTTCTCGGGCGGCGTATATTGAAAACCTTGGTGCATTCGGGAATCTACTCTAGAGTCCTTCACTCTGCTCTGGACTCAAAATAGCGCCCTCGCCGTAAAAATATTATTTTGCTCCTCTGTCATACAATCTAGTATTAGATTAGGTACAACCTGCTGTTTGGCACAGCTGCACTCATAAGCATAACATTTCACCTCACATATTGGTTATGTATTTTATTTCATCATGTAGGTAGGTAAGTACCTACATGTTATGGCTATGAATTAACCCTAAGTTCTATGAAACTTGTCACTGGTCTGCTTACACTGTGGTACTGTCTCAAGCAGATTGAATACATCTAAGGCTCAGGACAGAGGGTCTTATTGTTATTCACCCCTGTGCGGTGCGGTGACAAACTATTTAGACAACACCCTTCAAGGCCACGTTGATTGTTTTTAGCGGAGGGATACCTCATTTAAATATTCGAATACATGGCGTACCGCGTGACAATGACGGGATGGGATGGATGATGGTGTGCTGTTCGCCTTTTGGGGATCAATTGCTATCGAGTTACACTACACTTGTAAATGCATCTTAGGGCCGGTATTTCAATCGAGACTTATCTTGAGACTTATCTTACTATAAGCTAGGACTGAAGTTAAGTTCCACATAAGTGTATTTCATACTCAGAACAAAGATAAGTTCCACTTAAAGTGCACCTTAACTAGCCGTAATATAGGTGGAGGGTTTTTTTGACTTAAGTGTGAAATCCAGGAAAAGTAACGCCAAAAAAAAATGACATCGTTATTAGTACATTATTTTAAACCAAATCAAGTTGTATAGTTTTTTAATTGAGATCCTGATTAATTTTTTAACTGTGGGTCAAGTGTTATTATTATTTGTGTTACATATTACCAGTGCCTGCCATAAAACTGTTTCAATCTCTTGGTACGTTGCGAACAAGTTCGTGAGTATTTATTTGAACATTGTGCTGGCAACTCCAATTGGAGGTTAATGACTGTTAGATTCTGATTTTAAGGTAACAGTGCCACCAACTTATCTGTGAACCGAATGGTGGCGTGAGTGTTCCAGTCAATCGATAAGTAGACCAATCAAAAAACAGAAAAATACAGAATATGTCATTCGTGGCGCCTGTAGTTCCTTTTCTTGCCACTTCACAGATAAGTTGGTTGCACTGTATGTATAACATTATGTTAATTTGTTCGTTGGTTTTGGAGTTTTCTTCGTCGATGTAATTGACGGCCGGTTGGTCTAGTGGTTAGTGACTCTAACTACGAAATTAAACGGTCGTAGGTTCTAGTCCCGCAAGGTGCAATCATGTGTGATGAGCAGAAATGTTTATTTATCTTTATTTCCGAGTCATGGATGTAATATTCATATCTATGTATGTTTATCCATTGTCTAGTACCCATAGTAAAGGGGTTCCTAGTTTGGGGATAGGTAATTAGTGTGAATTGTCAAAACAAAGTACTTACTAGAGAAAAATATTATTCAATTCAAACTTATTTATCATAAATAAGTATAAAATAAATATATAGCTTCCCCACTTAAATCGATGGGAAGTACCAGTCTTATTGTGTAGTGCCGCTCCATTTTTGATGGTTGGCAGTCAGCTCCTCAAACTTTTTATTTGTCCAGAGCCAGTCTGAGCAGCTGTTCCACCGTCTTAATGCCGGTCTAATTCCGGCCTCTATCAATCCGCCCCAGTGAATTAAATGGTATGGTATGAAATAAATAAATTAATTAAAAAACATTAAAAAAAAGATTTTATGCAGTAGCCATGTCATGGTAAAACTTCAAATCGGCTATCATAATAGAATTTGTACACAAAATTTTGTGACACTGCTGTTGACCGTTAGAGTTCCTTTATCTGGCGCTGTTCCTGGATGTCCATTCTGATCATGCTTACCATAAAAACGCATTGTCATTGGAACTGAACCAAAATACAAAAATTCAACTCCGTAAGTTAAGAAGAAGTGGTTCTAATTCAGCTTACAAGATTTGACCTTCACAAACATACATACAAACATTGCAACCTAAATAAAAGCTTTTAAAAAAAACTCAGAAAGGGGGTTCCGAAACATTTTCTTCAAAGGGAAATGGTTTTTCTTCAATTTCTTCTAGATTCGTGTAATTTCTTTCTAGATTCGTTAAATATAAGGTTTACAAGCTGTCAGATCTGTCAAAATCATCGTTGGCGCTAGTATCTACGCAAAATTCGCGACATTTTGAACGTTAAAACATTGTACTAATTCGAGAATCCCTAATTATCTATGGTATTCATGAATTATTTTGGTTAGGTTGTCGTTTTGAGCATAATCTGAGATTAGGATAAGGTTGAGACTATCGCGAATGAAATACAGTCTACCTCAAATAAAGTAACACTAATGTTAAAGTTAGAACTTAACTTAAGCTTGAATTAAGTCTCGTTTGAAATACCGGGCCTTAATCTGATAAGTTTGCCACATTCGAAAATATCCAGTAGAATCTCTATTAGAGAATGAAATACGTACCTAATTGACTAAGCGAGCGCGAAGCGCGAGCAAAGCGTCTCCGTTTCAGCTTGGGCAAAAAATATTTCGTATGTGCGGATGTCTGTCCGGCTGTTCTCATCTACAGGTCGCATTTTTCTAAGGATCTTGACGGAACAGGTTTAACGAGTTTTTCGACTTTTTTGATTGGGGGATAGTTCTCCCAAAAAGGGGCAAAAAGGGGGCTACTGACTATCTCCGCGTTATTAGATCCAATTTCGATGGTTATATTTTATAGTAACTTTAAACTGGTCCCATAAAAAAGTTTGTGAAGATTTGATGAGGATCTTTGGCGTGATGAGCAGAATAGCTCACTTTTACCAGTGGAAACAACCTTTTACCTACTAGATAGGGATTGATGGAGCACCTTGGTTATTAATGTTAGTTGTACAATAAGGTAACTAGATGGTGCTACTGTGCACCGCTAGATTGTTTGCAAAAAAATGTGTGCTCGCGAGGTTTACTCACAGAGCCACTAGTTGTAATAGCCGGAGATTATAATTATGGTGCGGATTTGAGCCTAAAGCATTTCAGGGCAGGGAAGTGATATCCGTTGAAAAAAATCTTCAAAGCAACAAGTAGACTTCAACGTACTTAAAACAATAAGAAAACAATTTTGATGAAATGAATAATAAAAAAAACATCGTAATCGAAGCAGAAATTCCGGAGATATGAGAACATGCAGAAATAATAGTCCAATTGAGGATCTCTCCTTTCGTGTTGAAGTCGATTAAAATAGTTCAAATGAAGTTCACACAACAACAGAAATACATAAATTAAACCAAACTTTATTATTAACTACTGATACAACGCTACGTAGGAATATAGGGTGTCCCAGGAAGGAGTGGTAAGCGGAGGTCCCGAGGTTAAGCACCTTCAGGGTCACACGAATTATCACCATGTAAAATTTTAAGTTCTGTATTATTTTATGCTTCTTATATTTTTTTATAAATTAAAATATGATTTTAGTGTTTTATAAAAGGGACACTACTGAGCTATCAACATACCTACAACAAATAAAATTAATACTAGTGTAAGTTTGGTCAAAATTACTAAGTTTGTTTTGAAATCTGGAGTTATATGAAAAAAATAACAAAAGCAGAATAACTCCGAAAATAGCAAAAATCGCGGAACATACAAGGGGGTGCCTCTGGGATTTCCTGGGATACCCTGTATACCTATTTACTATTATTGTAGCTAATAGTTTGACTATAAACAATTAAAGCTTTACCTACTTTGGTTCAACATGAACGTTACCTAGATATTGTTTGTGAAATCAAAAACACGCATATTATAAGAAAAAAACACATTATTTTTCCGCAATAAATATCGCAGGGAAGCTAAAGAACAAAAAATATATATTTCATCTGAGATTTGTGGCCGAGAAATTGTTTCTGTCCTCGCAGTTCGGTGGTACTCTTCCGTCGCGTCTTATTATTAAATTTTCGTATGACTGATCAAAAGTCTTACTAAACCAATAATATTGCCAATATCTTAGCCTTTACCTAAAGAAAAGATGAAGGTATGTGTTTCAATATACAGGTTGTTTTAATAGCAAAATGAGTAAATCCCTAGTAATAATAATAAAACTCCGTCGTATTAAAAATTTAGTTACCTATCTCTGACAGACAGAACCCTGGTATATAAACGTTGATACCTAAATAGATACAGGCAATTACCTGTCACCTAACCTGTCTACGAATTTCTTTCACTCGATGGGTGGTAGTGGAATAGACCCAGAGTCGTATCTCTCAAACACGTTTCCCTCTGCAATGTTTATTGGTATTAGAACGGGGCAACTAAAAAGATCCAATACACAGACAAACCGCAAACTTGATTACGGCATTGAAAGAAACAACAAACGAAAGAAAAATCAGCGGAAGAAAGAAGTTGTTTGCACTGTTACTTACTCAAATCCCTGGAATAAATTCTTTACAAGAGGACGATAAGACTTACCTAAATAAATTGTCAAGATAACCGGAAATGTCGTCGAGAAGAGTAATGGATTTTTTCAGTGAACGCCGCCTTAGTAAAACAAATTAGGTATTCAAATGCCGTGTCAAATAAATACAGATGTGTGAGCACAGCATGTGAGATAATACTATATAATAGAAGATGCTGAAGACTACGCCAGACGCAGTAATTGCAACTCAGGGGCATGTCCCCGCAACTAATCTTTCTTCCTGTCACGACATTTTTAGCGGGTGACACCTTATTTTACGCTGTGGCATATTTCAGAACACGTTTGGAGGTTGGCACCATTCGCGTAATGTATTAATAAAGGATCGCATTGTGATGTGGTTCGTGCTGAAAGATTGCTTTAGCTAAATGATTTTGGCAGTAAAAGAGCACCTCACCTTGGTCACAAAATCTAATTTAAAAAAGTTTTGAATGGCTTTAGATACGTCAGCAGGCTTCAACTTTTTTTTTAATTACTTCTGATCTGATAGTACGTCGGACTCAAAACTTAGAAGAAAAGTTTTAAAAACTTCAAAGTTGAGTGCGTTTTAAAAAGTCGCCATAAAGTATTTCTTAAATTAAAGCGTAACACGCGTGAGCAAGGAATGTAACATAAAACCGAGGGTAAAGATTCCCGATCGACTGCGCAAAGTCGAAAGGCGAATGGGACTGCGCGACCGGAGCGAGACGTCTGCCTTTGCGAACTTTGACAGTTTATATGACCCGTGTAATGGCGCCTTAAACTAAATAAAGCCTTGCATTTGGCTGGCGTATCGCAAACGCTACGCCCTCTTGCTGTGTCTCAGTCGAGATTAGAACTTTACTCGCCCTAGCGAATTCAATGTTCTCCTTCTTATTACTTCTGTCAGCGCCGAAAGTTTATTTATTTATTTCCCCCATTCTTGGTAGCTGCCAACTGCCAAATGAAAATAAATAATTGTTACCTACTGGGAATTTAGTTTTGGCTACTTTCGGTCACGCGACCTATCGTTTGTTTGCGTTCAGTTGCAAGAAAACCAAAAATACATATATCATGTTATGTATCCACAAGTAGGTATGTATTATATTTTAGGTTGTCTCAAAAATATCTATCTACTAGTTGCAGCCCGCGGTTTCGACTGCATGTATTATGATGATGAATGATGATGATGATGATGAAAGTACCCTAAGTATGTGTTAATCCAGGTATAAGCTATCCTGGTACTTACCAAATTTTAACCAAATCCGTTCAACCGTTTGAGCGTGAAGGAGTAACAAACATACACACACACACGCACAAACACACAAACACTTCTAAAGATAGATGGCGCTAATCGGTTTTTATGCATTTTATGTCGTATTGTATGGACTATCGTTCTAATGTATGGAGTTCTGTATCGCGCATACGAAGTTTTCCGCTCGATAAGAGAGTGTTCATTTTTAAAACTCTAAGCTCTGATTGGTCTGTTACGACAGTGGCTACACTTCTCTGATTTATTATATTATAATATAATATATAATATTATATTATACTAGCTTTCGCCCACGATTTGGTCCACGCGGACTAGAGTTTAGCGTGAAAAAAAAGCATCCTAAGGTTTTTAATATCCTACAAGAACACTTGTAGGATATTAAAAAACAATGCAAAATATAGCACCAACGCTCTTGATGTTTTTTTACAGTCTTGTTATTATTTCGTTTCCATGGAAACCGGAACGGTTACAGCGAGTAATTCACATTTTCTAGATTTCCCGTGAAAACTTACCATTATCCGGGATAAAAAGTATCCTTTTGTTTTATTCCAGGGTATAAGCTATCTCCATTCCAAGTTTTTCAAAATCCGTCCTGCCGTTATCACGTGAAAGCTCCCCAAACAAACAAACAACGTTTCTTTTATATACAATATATATATATATATATATACAATATATATATATATATATATATGTATATTGGTGTGCATAGTGTGAATTGTAATGATTAGTGTGATGGTCTGATACTGTGATGTGATAGTGTGATGTTGATAGTGTGAAGTGTGATGTCATAGTGTGAAGTGTGATTATATACATATATATATTAGTGTGACTAGTGTGATTATTATCCTATAGCAGTAAGTACCAAAAAGTCTGTACTTAAAATAAGCTACTGAACAAGTTTTTTTTAATCTTGTTTATTTGTTTGTCTGTTTGCGCATCACGTAAAATCTACTAGACCGATTGCGATGCAGTTTTCACTATTGGATAGCCTAGGGTTTGACTTAAAGACTGGTGTACCTTGTATCTTTTGAGTAGAAGCCAAGCAATCGATAAAAAACCTAGAATAGGTAAGTAAGGAAATATTATGTTAACTTTATACTTTAAGTTATATACATGTACCTACACACACACCCTTCTACAAGCAAGCTGATGTAAAATTAAGGGCGGGGCTAACCGCAGCACCCCGTAGCTAGCTTAGCTCGGCGCGGCTGACTGATGCAGCTGTCACCGCCCCAGGCAGCTTGGACTAAGGCCAGTCACAAATGCAAATGCATACCAGAAATTGACTAGCACTGCTTTTGGGCATATTAGCGGTAATTTCGTAGGATTAGGTTTGGCCCGAGGCAAAACGGGATTACTGGTGTAAACTATATGTATAGCTATTGTGTGCCTAGGTACGAGTATAATAGGTAGGCATGTAGGGATGTTGGACGCGTATGAAATCACATACCTACTGGCCTCGTGTCCAAAGCCCATAGTCTGAGGTACCATTGTGGAAATATGAAGGAAATTATGAAGGATCCTATCAGTGGGCATATTATTGACCAAGCGAGCGCGAAGTGCGAGCGAAGCGTCTTCGTTTCAGCTTGGGCAAAAAATATTTCGTATGTCCGAATGTCCGGCTGTTCTCCTCTACAGGTCGCATTTCTCAACCGATCTAGACGAAACTTGGTATACAGGATAAATGCTTTTTTTTAAGATTTCGGAGTATTTTTAACAGGGATATTTTTTCTTCCCCAAAAAAAGGCAAAAAGGTGGCAAGTGGAAGTGGAAAGGTGGAAGTGAATATCTGCGCCTCATTAGGTCCGATTTCAATTGTTATTTTTTTATTTCAAAGTTAGTAACTTTAAGCTGGGCTCATAAAAATGTGATGAAGATTTGATGAGAATCTTAGGCGTGATGAGCAAAATAGCTCCTCAAATTGCAGTAAATTGCTCTCTTTTAGGATTCTACCAGTGGAATAAGCCCTTTACCTACTAGGTAGGGATTGATGGCCTTGGTTATTAATGTTAGTGTTACAATAAGGTAACTAGATACTGTGCACCGCTAGATTGTTTGCAAAAAAGTTTGTGCTCGCGAGGTCAACAGCTCAAAGAGCTAAAGTAATAAATATGCTTAAAATGGGTGTCTCAATAAAAGTGCACTATTTCATTTAAAAATAAAAACACGTATTTTTGAGCGAGTTGTACTATTTTTATTTCATTGTAAGGTAGACAATGGCATAAAATATCGCGACTCTGATGACAAGCTCTTTACATGACATTTTCGATGACTTTTTCACAAAGATGTGGCTATGTATCTTACCGATGACGCGTATGATCTCGGCCTTGAGCTCAGGAATAGTTTCTGGTTTATTCGCATAAACCCGAGATTTCACAAAAATCCAAAGAAGAAATCGCACGGCGTTAAATCGCATGATCTTGGTGGCCAGTTGCCCGTCAGAGTTTCGTGAGATGATTTGGTCTGGAAATGGTTTCTGTAATAAATCGATTGTTTTACCTATGCGTGGTCTTTCTTTAATATATTTTTGTGTTGCTTTTTGTATTATTTTCTTTACGATTTGCTTGTTTGAGCTCCTGATAAGCTAAATCTTGTACGGGTAAAGGTGGCTTTCGTCAAAATTCGCAATGATAAGGCAATGATAATAATGATAACCTGATATTATTTTATGTAACGCCCCATTTTTAATCGACTTCACAAAAGGAGACTACATATTTTCGATAGTATGTATGTTTTTTTGTGTTTGTACACCAATTTCTCCGCCAATTGGGGACCAATTTTGAAATTTATTATTTTCGTTTGAAGGTTTTTACTCTCGAGGTGGTTCTATATAATTGTATCAAAATTGGTTTAGGATTTTTTGGAATTTAATAGATTTTTAGTAAATTGTGTTTATATTGCCTTAAATCTCTAAGATTTCTAAACCGATTTGAATGACAATCATTCAAATTCAATGTTTTATTCAAAAGGGTAGACTTTCAGTGTAGTCCCATATAAACTTCATCAAAATTGGATCAACAGATTTAAAAAAAAAAAGATTTGATTTAATGTTTATGTTCCTATTATGTTCTCTCATATCTTCGGGATTTCTGAACTGAATTAGATGATTATTTTTACATGAGATAAAAGGACATCCTGAGTGGTTCCAAATTTCATCAAATTTGGTTTAGTAGCTTTTTACATGCTTATATTTAATTCACTGGGTTATTAAGGTTTGGACAAGATTGCAAGTCAATTTTAACGACATCCAATGAAGCTGAAGTTTTGCACACGGGTGTATTTGTTACAATACAATATGGTACCATTGAGCTGGTCTGATGGTGGAGCTGGAAGGTAGTCTGACTCCACAAAAAATTATGAAACCCTTGCGAGTTTGGGCTCATTTGGTTTGTTTTGATAAGTTATTTGATGTTATGTGGTATCCAGGGTCTGATTATGGAGCCGGAAGGTAGACATAGGAACTCAACAATCAGATGATGGATTTCCTTTGAGTTTGGGCCCATTCGGTTTGTCTTGATAAGTTATCTGGTGTAATGTGATATCGTGGGTCGGATGATGGAGCCGGAGTCTCAGGAACCCATTACCCAACAATCAAATGATGGAGCCCTTCGAGTTAGGGCTTATTCGATTAGTCTCGATGAGTTCTCAGGTCTTAACATGTACCACCAGGTGGTGTCTCATAAAATATTGCCTTAAAAAAGTATTTATTTATTAAAACTTATAAATCCATTTGTTTTGTGTTTATATTTCCTCATATGTACAATTTTTTAAAGAGTTTTCCCTCCTGTTAAATCACAGATAATTTTCGTCAAACCCGATTCAGTTTTTTTTATATGTAAGTGTTTACGAGCGCAACAATTATGTTAAAGAGCGCAACGGTAAATTACATACAAGTACATGCAAGTAGGTAGGTAGAAAGTAGGAACACAGTAAAATGGAATTGGGTGTTACGAGCAAATTTGCGCTATTTGGCATGTAAGTAGGTTAACGCATAAGCGAGTTAAATATTGTTTTGTATGGGCTTGAGAACAGGAAAACGTAGTGTAGAATCTACGTGCCATCACGTATGACGTCTATAACATACGGGATGGCCGCGTACCTCTTTAAGTAATAACTGGGACCATGCAGCCACATAGAGACTGAAGCTCTCTGTGGGTGCATAGGTATTGGTACAGGTTGGCTCAGGAAAACCGCGCTTTGTAAAAGGTATGAATTTACAACGCAAAGCGACCCTGAGACAGTCTAAAGGTACAAGGTAGGTCACAAGGTAAATGTAATATAAAATATAGATAGTAAGAGTGAGAGGAGGCTCACTGGGAGAGACTTCTCTAAAATCGGTCAAGTGTGTCGACTTGCGATGAGTCGACACACATGAGTTTGAGCAACATGCCTAAAGTTTGGGTACCGCCTTCGTACGGGTGCGAGGAGATCACAAAATCGGAAATTCTCCACGCACCCGTAGCAAAGCCATAAAAATTGGGCTTTCTTCGTGGTGGAGATTCGAGGTACGACCGTAGTAAGCTTCTGGGTCAATTTTTTGTGCCTGTTTTTGAGCGTGGGATAATTAAGGTAGACAACAAAGGGGCGAACGCATGTCATGAATAAAGTAGAATAAATCGCCCAATAGGAGAGCTTCGCGTGTTTCGCGTATACTATACGAGTAAATACCCATACTTCCAAGATTTGGGGTGCATTCGTCAAGTTCCCGTTCGCTGTAGCCGTTGAAGAGAAGAAGTTCTCCTATAAAATGGCCATAACGTAGGTATTCAGTACATCGTACCACAGTTTATCAGGGCTCCGATAGACAAACTCTGTAACCGGGCTATGCTATAAATTCTAAATATAATCCGTGTTGCATCTTTTATTGTTGAAGACAATAAAACAACTATAAAGTGTAAACAAACTAGGTTTCTCTTCAACTGACTCCTGAACGAACGTCCTGTGCTCGAAGAAGTCTCATTATCTCTCAACTGCGACCCCGCACCTATGCGAGAGTATGCATCAACAGTAAGTTATTAATCTTTGTTTTTAATTTTCCAACGTCTTGAGCCTAAAGTGAGTTTAACTATTTTCTTTGGGATATATTTGTTCCAATGTTTATTAAGGCCAGTCAAAATCAAGTTTATTCCAAAATAAATAAATCTCCTTCTTAATAAAAATGATCTTTTGTTAACAACCACAAAAAAAATTGAGCAAGAACAATATCACTTTTTCAAAATTACCAATACATTGGTAACAAAACACCAACCCAACCAACACCTTTTTGGTTGTTTATTACAATAATAATTCAAAAATACAAATAAAAGAAAGAGTTTTTTGAAGGCTGTGCCAAACCTAGGCATCATTTATACCTAACTAGCTGATGCCCGTGGCTTCGCACGCGTGGTTATTTCTGTAGATAAAAAGTACTCTTTGTGCTATTCCAGAACCTAAAATACCAATATGCCAACATTTGATCAAAATTCGTTCAGCCGTCAAAAAAACGGTAGTTTTTACGTGATGCGCGAACATACAGACAGACAAATAGACAGACACGAATTTTATGCGAGCTTATTTTATGTACCCTAGACCATTTCTTTTTTGATTATCTTTATTTTGTGGTTAACAACCACAAAAAAAAACAATTGAGCACGAACAATATCACTTTTTCAAAATTACCAATGTAATAATAATTCAAAAAAACAAATATATGAAAGAGTTTTTTGAAGGCTGTGCTAAACCTATGTACAGACTTTTTTGTTCCTATTGCTTTATTATAAGTATAGATATCTGTACAACAAAATTAATACACACCTATCTAACCCACCCTCATACAAAACACAAAACGCAGAAGAGACAAAACAAGAGACTCACACGAACGGATTTTGACTTTCACATGTTCACAAACCGATTGACACGTATATAGCAACATAATAAAAGATAAAGTATTTGTTATCTGCAAATAGCTTATTTTCCATTTTATATATATATATATATATAGCACGTCAAGTTGTTTAAGATATCAGCTTTTTGAATAAGTTCAACACTATTAAGAATTATGGCTTAGTTTGGCACCGCCTACAAAAACTTTTTCATATCTTATATTGTAGTTTTGCATTAGTAATTTTGAAAAAGTGATATTTTTCTGGCTCAATTGTAATTATTTTATTCTATTTAGTGGTTGTCTACAAAAGAACATATTTTATTAGGAAGTCAATTTTTTTATATTTTTTTTAATAATCTGAACAATCATAGATGACAGCTGTGAAATGTCAGAGTAGCAACATCCACGATAATCCAAATTTTGGTCCAAATAATCAAAATTTAAATATTGTACTCTTATTGAGACAACCTTTATAATAATTATGGAGCTCAAATGCGGCAAGGTAGTCGGTATCTAAACCAGCTTTCCCGCCCCGGCTTCGCACGGTTTCATCGGCATGGTAGTGATATCCAAATATAATTCTAAAGTCTACATAATCTAAGTTTTATACAACATATCTAGTTAGAATTTTTACTCTATTTTTCCCAGTTTTATTGCTTGATGATTGTGTTGTGAATTAACAAATATGGAAAAAAAATTATCTCCGTAGAGTTTCTTGATGCTCTCTTCTCTAACGGGCGTATTTCCGAAGCACCGGCAGAGTCAGAAGGGTATTTCCTTTTCCAGTGTGAGATTTAACTCTGTTGGCACATCAAAGGTAAATTTACTTTTCAAACTCAAAGCATACTTAGTTTACGTAAATTCTATTGATTTGATCTTTTTATAATATTTTATGTATTTCTTTCTCCTTGTTCATGAAATGTTAATTTTGACTTGTAAAAGTGCTATTATTTTGCCTATTTACAATAAAATACTTTGACTTTGACTAAGAGCACTGTTGTCTATCAGATCGCTCCAAAACTAAAGTTTTTAGAAGATTAAAAAACAAGCTCTCAAATTATCAATCTAAAAACCAAGTTGTCCCTGAGAAGGCATTATCAGTATTTCATTCGATCCCATCAGATAAACCATTCTGGTTCATCTCATGACATAATTGCGTATAGAAACATTGGATGCAAGCATTCCATCCTCTGAATCCACTCGAATAGCTGAAGGACCATTCGACTGTAATAGTACCAATATTTCGTCCAGTGTTACTGAAAACCCCTAGAAACCTTTATGTCCTAAAATAAATTGGCTAAAGGCGATAAAAGCAGATGTTTTACCCATAAAACTCAGATCGGCGCGTAAGAAGAATACTAAATAAATGTATTTGTAATAGATTTTCGGGTACCTACGTATCATAATAGGTATAGATAAGATTATAGTTTAAAACAGCCGTAAAGCGGTATAAAACGAACATCTATCGTAAACAGCACAGTGAAACTGTCGACGGGTAAGATCTTATAATTAGGGCTGCCATCATATTTGTAAAAAAACGGACACTTGCCTTTGGCCTTGCACTACACTTCACTTTTACTGCAGGAGCATTATAATAAATATTCTTTTATAATTATTTAACAGTTGTTGTTTTTATATGAATGAAAAGTTATTGGTGGTAGCACTGCAACTGTTACAATGTGCGCATCAGTTGAACGACCTGTTCGTTTCTTCACTCAGTCGATTAAACAAATAAAATAAAGAAAAAATAATATATAGTAGGAACTTATAAAGAAATAAGAAACAATTTAATCATCATCCGCTTTTAACAGGTCATTATAATAAGCCAATGTTCGGACGGTACTCATCAAAATTAAAACTCTTGAGAAAACTCGATGGTCCTTTGAATAGTTGATGAATGGCAACCCTAGATTCAATCATGATGAAGGTGCTCTGCGAGCGTCGGGCTCCGAAGGTGGGAGAAGAGCATAAATTCCTGTATATTATTCTCCAACACCCTATAAATATTTACTTGCTTTCAGTTCCGTTTCAGGTTTATAGTTCGGTTGTGAGACAAAAAAGATTAAACAAACTTAAACAATACAAAAAACTAAAATAAAGGTAAAAGCATGAGCTTTTCATTCGGCAGTTCATCAACGGAATGGTGATTAATGGACGAATGCGTTTTTGGAGTTCTTGAGATATTTTTTAAATATACAATGATTAAAAGGTTTGCCATTTACAAAATCTGTATTTGAGTAAGGTAAGTGAACAAAGAAATAGAATCTTATTTTTTAAAGTTATTTATACTTTTTTATTTATATGCATTATTTGCAAAAGTAGTCTCATATATCTCGTACGGGATACCAATATTATAGCCGAGAAGATAAACAACTGAAAACAGTTAATTTGACAATCACTGTGAATTTCGGCCAAGGATATAATCGGATTAAAATAATGAAAGATGACGAATATGTATATAAATTGTGGAGGAGTTCAACCGATACAAGTACATTAATAGTTCTATAATACTTCCTAGATAATAGTTAAATAATAGGTATGTTTGATGATATTTAACCCGCTGTTTTGGCATAAACTAGTGGCCTTAGCTTTGGATTTACTTAGTCATTACAATAATTTAATATACCTAGTCACACATGCAAAGAAGCAAAACAAAGCAATTCCGAGGTTCACAGCACCGGAAGCAAGAATCTGGCAACACACAAGATTATGATTTGTAAGAAAAGAGGGGTGTTTATATCATGTTTACCCTGATCCTTTCACGTTTGTTTTGCAACACAAACATCGCACAAATATATTTATTAGGCATAAATTATGAGCCCATATAATCTGCACAGAATCTTGGAATTTGATACCTACTCTAGCAGAATTATAAAACAAAAGAGGGCACATGAAACTCAAGTAAAAAGGTCAATATAAACAAATCAAATAAATACTGTTAAAGAAACCTCATTATAAAATTAAAATACCTATTAAATAAGAATCAATTTGTTTTTTATTTTTTTGTACCCTTATGCAGCTGAATTATTTATACACGAGCAAAATTTTAACTTTGTAGTATTAGTTGTCTATCTATACTTATATAAAGCAATAGGAACGAAATAGTCTGTACAAAGAAGATAATTAAAAAAAAATAGTATGAGTAATGAGTACTTAATGAGTACTTAAAATAAGCTACTAAAAGAGAATATAACATATTTTAAATCTTATCTGTCTGTTTTTCTGTTTACCTGTTTGTTAGTTTGTTTGTCTGTATGTTTGTTAACGCACCACGTAAAAACTAGTGGACCAATGCTGTTGTTGACTTAGGGATTGACTTAAAAACTGGGGTACTTGGTATCTCAATCCGATTATAAGATGCCGAGCAATCGATAAAAACTATTTGACGGCTGAAGGAATTTTGATCAAATGTTGGTATATTGGTATTTTAGGTCTTGGAATAGTACCTAGAGAACTTTTAACCTAGAGAAATGACCACGCGTGCTAGTTTCAGAATAAAATGGCAGTGACATACAGACAGACGAACGGATAGACGGACATGACGAAGTTAAAAGGGTTCTGTTTGACTACGAAACCCTAAAAATATTCGATTTAAGAACCGGTCCTTTCAAACCGGTTTTAAATAAATGTTCATGTTCAGACACCCATTTCTTTAAAACATGCCCGAAGAGACCTAAATAAATTCGCTACTTCGAACACGGCAGCAACACATTTAACTTGCGAATCAACCATTGTATGAAAATGTTTACGCATCCCCTAATTTCCATTTCACGCAGTCGAACAAAGGACAACAACGTTATAAAGGTGGCTGCTGACTGCACCGGCACCCAAGAATAAGGATGGCTCGCCACTTGTGGGTAATGGGGCGAGCACACTGGGGGACCGGGTGGACATGCGAGCTAATCTGCATGTGAACTTTAGATACTTTAGATATCTTTTTTGTATAACCTCTTTTATTCGACTTCAAAAATTATTATTATTTTGTTTGTATGTTCTCTTATATCTCCGATATTTCCGAACCTGAACCGATTTAGACTATTATTTTTTATTTGAGAAGATCATCCAGAGTGATCATATATAAATTTTATCAAAATTCAATGGGCTGTTTTTTTGTTGTAAATAAATATGTCATGGTTTTTTGTTTCATAGAAATATTTTTCAAATAAATACTTATCTTTAAAAAAATGAGCCGTCACGATATGTAAACAAAAAAAAACAACGAGCAACGTTTGCACCGCGCGCTCTCATTGGTCAACTGTGATTCAGCAACTCTTCATCTGATCTATACTTGCTTACTTTTACTTACATAATTACTTTTCGGCCTAATACCATAAGTCTGGTTGGAGCAACGGAAGATCGTTCGGCCGTCAGTCTGTAGTACCGGAGTTCAATTCCCAACTGGAGTGTTTACATTTTGCACATTAAAAAAAATATGTGATGGCTTATAACTTGTAGAAGGCCGAGCTGAGGCGGAAAGAGCCGACTAGTCACGAGAGCCACATCGCTATGTCATGGCGATGCGTCGCCGGGCCAAGAGTCGTCGTTATCCCCCTACCGCGCCATTTGATGTTTACACATCAAAAACAGAGTTCTTCAAAGACGTTTGCTGTTTAAATCCTGAATAGGTAAAGTACAGGACAGTCGACCGTATTATGCAATCCTATGGAGTTTGATATCTACGTTTTTAATTATTGTTATTAAATTTTGAGCCGCAAAACTTTTTGCAAAAGCCATAGAAATACAAAAAGTTGCCCGCTAAAGGGCCAGCCTAAACGAACTAACGAACTGGCGGAGTGAGTACCACTCCACGACCATTATTTACCCCGATTGGGGGTCCGTGAACTGTGTATCCAATCTGCAGACCAATTACCTATACCGTAATCAAGGAGATTCGCGAAAGGGTTCCGTCGAGGCTCAATCAAAGTTTGGCAATCATCACGCCTATCTAATCTCTTGAGCCACAATGTAACCGGGATTGGATCCTCGACGGACCGCATTAACTGCCGCTTTATTTATGCGTAATGATAACAAGTCGAATAGGACAAGCCCCGCAGTTTGCCGGCCTTTTATTGCGGCCGGATTATTATGCGTAGGGCATGCTTATCGCGCTCCTATCGATGTACTCGCTACCTATCCACCGTGCATTGTTGTGGAGGGATGAAGGTCGGTAATGTCCACAATTAAGTTTTATTGAGCCGCCTTTAATTGCCGTCATTTTCCGTCCAATTCGCCGGTACCATCTGAATTTTTCATGTGCCGAAACCTATATTTTTCGCTGAGCATTTTATTACATTTTAGTGGACGTGAAATATTTCAAAATAACTTCACGTACCCTTTGGGTTTCAGTAAACATTCATGGTAGACAGTTTTTTAATTTCCGGCGGCCCCATAGCTTCCGCTACGAAAAAGTGTTAATTGAATGTATGCGCGAGTTGGGGAGATAGAAACGGTTCTAAATCAACGTTCCTCTTGTTGTGGAAATGATATATCGTTGTTGAAATAGTTTTGTCTACACGGAGTTATTAAAATGTACATGTGTTGCTAAAAGAGTTGAAAATCAAGGATAATAATCAAAAGAAAAAACACTAACTGGATCGAACGAAATAATTATAATCAATTATATTTTTAGAAAAATAACTTGGTATGGGGTGGTAAACTATGGCGATTCGTTTAATTCATTTATGAAACAAACTGCAGAGCCATTTTTCATATAAAATAACCAGCTAAGAAAAAATACGCGTATTTTCCATCATGAGAATTTGAAACTAATGGAAACTGTCCGAACCGCGACGCTGGAAAGATGACACAACGGCGCCCCTAAGGTCCTCGGGTACTCCGGATAACACTCTTGGAAAAACTACACATTAATATTCCACTCCTGGCGGTGATAGCTAGTTCTTAGCATTATAGGACATCACCTGAATTGAAAAGGGACGAAGCCAGACGGAGAAATTAACTTTTTAACTTAGCCTGCACCCTCGGACGATTTGTCGGACTGGAGTTAGAGTTGCACTTAAGAGAGAATATAAGAAAATAGAATTACCTCTCCTACAAAATTTATACTAATTTTAGTCTGAGCTATAATTTATCCAATTTAGTGATTGTTTAAACAAGTTTTTAGAAATCTCAGGCACCAATCGAAGCTCCACACTTCGGGTGTGAGCTATTCAATAAATCAGTTCGGATCGCTGCTATTTTATTATTACATTGGACCTATAACTGAGCAGTTACTTTCTAATAAAAGAAAACATAAAAAGCGCAAAAACCCAAATAATTTCCCCCGAATTGATAGGTACAGCAGTAAAGTGGGAGCGCCAACACCAGATTTATAGGGCGCCGCGGAGTGCGTGCTTTAATAAAAAAATCGCAGAGGTAATTCGCGCGACAAGTTATTACTGTGCTGGAGATATATACGGCTTTCATATTCTCATATGAATAAACGGACCATTTTTGTCTAGTACGCCAACTTAGGGAAGTGATTCATACCGTACTGTGTTTAAAATTTCTCTCTAGGAATAGTTAAAGTTTCATTGCGGATTATACGGAGCTCAAATCTAGATTGTAGTTAGTACTATACAAATTTTGTGATTGTGGTCCGCTGTTAAAGGTTGTGTAGTGCACTTTATGCGTCGTAGATTGAGCTATAGATGGGCGGTTATATTTCGCTCAGCGTTGGCAGGTCAATAGGCCCATCGAGGTCAAAGCGTCATCCATGTAAATGGGTACGACGGGAGGTACGGTCGAGAGGCTCGAATAGGCCGGTACTGTAACTCAAAACTGTCAGGATCACGCGCCCTCGCCGTTGTATCGTAAGCCTACGCCGACAAAGGTCTCTGAACAAAGTTTTTATTGGTCACAAAATTAACTGGAACATTGCTGCAGTTTTTTTTCTAACTAAGCTTTCAAATCGTACAATTTATGAAGTAATTGCGGCTAGGAAATATAGCTTTGAACAAAAGTAACAACAGGGCCAGACAAAACAATTTTTCATTGTATATTTATGTACCGGCCATTTATGTTATTTTCAGCTGAAGCTGTCATAATATCTAGCAAAGGATCGATAAAATATAGTGTATAGTGTAATACAAGATGTTACCAAAAGATAAGCCATGAAATAATAACCTCTCACGATCCCAAATATAATCCGGCCCTAACTCGGATTCAATGTATTTACGAGGATCATGAACCGACAACATCCGTACATGAAGTCAACTCACACTCGGTTATCTAAGCACAAATATTTGTCTTGTTGGAATGGAAACTGCAACCTCGTCCTTATGAACCGACCTGATGGAGGCTGACAAACTCAAATAAGAAAGGCGTAACTTATTCGTAACAAAGATAGAGATCTCTGAGCTTTTATACGACACAAATTGAAGAAAATTATGTTTTGAGATTGATTATAGTGCATGCAAGTCTATTTAAAAACTACCTGTTTGGCGTATTTTCAACTCTTTCCCCAGTCGGTAAAGTTTATATTTTGAGCCGCTGTTTATGCTACTTGCATATTTTTGCGCCACGTGTGAGACAAAATGAAAGTTTCATTTTATATTATGACGGAGTTTCAGGCTTCGCTTGTTGTGGAACCCGCGTGACCTCGCCTACACATCTTCATTAGCCGAACCGTGATTACTCCCCGGGGAAATAATAGGTATTACGTCACAGGAGGTTGCTTTGTTGCCCGGTTGTCATACATTGTCTTTGACACTTTTTTTTTTAACTAGAAATACGAGAACATTTGTACACGTTAATAAAATGATATTGATCGTAAGCTAACGTTATTAAAATTAAGTAAGTTTGTTCCAATAAACTAAGAATTCGAATCGCGAAAGAAAAATGTAACGAGAACATGAAAAGTGTAAAATCTTTACAGAGTAGCCCAATCCCAACTTATAGCAAGCAGATTTTAGTAAAAATTGTAAGGCAAAGCCAATCCCGAAAGCAGAATGTTTTAAGCTCAGCCGGGCAGTTGGCAGGAGATCGGATAATGTCGCCATAACAGATTACATCTTGGCACAGGGCGTCCGCGGCGTCCGTTTCAAGACATCACAAAGAGATTTTATAGGTCTATTGTCTACATAGCCACTTAAATATTCAGTTCAACTTGTTTTGAAATGTCTCTGTGTGTATGTCTGTCTATCTTAGTAAGTAGGTTTTTGCATACCAAGGATACGTTGAGGCTATGTTTTTGCACTCATTCATAGCGCAGTTGCTTGCTTGGTTAATTACTTGTCGTATGAAGTGGTGCTGGCCTCTGGAGTAACAGTTTGTCAGGCCGCCCTAAGGCCTTTGGCGTGGCTTAACGACTTCTAATAATCAACAACAGCCGGGACCCACAGCTTAACGTGCCCTCCGAAACACGGAGTAATGGAAATCCACACATAACTTAGAAAAGTCAAGGGCGGAGCTAAGGATCGAACCCGGTATCGTTGGGTTCTCACCTGCACTAGTATATCACTTGTCTATCATCGCTTTCGCTAGCATTGCGCAGTAAAAAACGGTAGGTTCTGATAGCTTTAATCATATTTTAAGTAAACCGCTACATTATGTACTTACATTTTTAATAATGACTCCCATACAATAAAAGAGAAGAATTATTTTTTTGTACCCCGTTGAGTTGGGTTTCGTTAAGACCAGGCTCTGGTTTTAAGGGTTATTTTCCATAAATATGCTGAGTCAACCACAAACCTGATAAATGTGTAGCTTAACATATATGTTTTTGAGATCTTAATCTCTCTAAGACATGATTAACAGAATTTCATTCGATACATTTTCTTATCAAAAATTACTTTATTTTTGGTAATATTTACATTTTTATACTCAACGGCTTAAGTTTTATCTCTAAAATAAATCTCACATCAAGAAAATATAGTATTATATCTAATGCTTAGACTAAATTTACCTAAGTTATTAGCATGCCAATAAAATAAATAACTTTTGAGACATACGTAATTTAGTTCTGAGCTAAATTATGTGTTCAAACAGCGCTCGCAATATTCAACCTTGTATCAGGCTCTTCAGTGCTTATTACAGGTAGCGGTTGGCAGAGTGTAGCGTAAGGGAGGTGGCAGGGGAGTGGGGAGTGGGAAAATGTAACCTTGGAGTGTGGCCTTAAATAAGTATTTTCAAATTATAAGTGGGTTGGTTTCCTGTATTTCTGAACCGATTGGGATGATAAAGTACATCGGTCACAATGTACCTGACTTCATCTAGCTAGAGGATCTCTCGAGATGAGGTTTACACGAAAAAAAAATGCATTTTATTGTTAAACATTTTCCTATTTTTTCATCTGTTTAAAGCACACTAAGTAAAGTGAGTGAAGTGAAGTATATGTTAATTGTTTTATTTGAAATAGTACACCTCCAGGTTGGCCCTGTTTTAACCATTTCAAAATAGGTTCATCAGAAGTCAGTTTTTTGTACTAGGAATTATTTAGTTATACATCATGAACACGTGGTTTAAATTACTCGTAATGTTCAACAGTATTGATAACTTTCTGAAGTTAATTGATTTCACTCTACATCACAAAATCCTCGTAATTAATTCACAGCTTGTAATAACAGCGTACTACACATACGAATCCTTACGAATAGTGTAGCCGGCACCTGCGAACTCAGTCTTTAATTGGAGTAATAAATCCCGAGGGTCCTTGCGATCACGACTTATTGCCACTTCCCTCTCCGACAATTAAATCTGCTCGCGATTGTACGTCAAACACGTGAACTGACGTAAACTCTAAATAAGTCACACTTGGATAGCTAAGTACTTATGTAAGCATTGAAATTTCTACTCCAGGCATGTTGGAAGCGCTTTGATATAGGTACTGTACTTAATGCCCACTTTGTTAGGTACTCACTTTTCCTTTAGATCCTTGAAATAGCTAGACCCGGTAAGTCAAGAACAGCTTAAGGTACTTTAGAACTATGATCTTCATGAAGTTTATGAGCTTCAGCCCCGACTGAAGCTCATTCGTTTTCGAGTCATGGGCAACCAAAAAAGAAGGTTTATGTTTGAAAATGTGACAATAAAGTATCAAGATAATCAATAAAATGTCATATAGAAGGGATTTAGTATGTAGGTACATTTAAAAAAAAAGATTTATAGTTTTTAAGTTATAAGCCAAATTATGAAAAACCGGAAAAAGTTAGAAAATGTAATAATTTCACTTCGGCGCGAATAACAAGTCTACCTACAAAACATTATCATATTTTATGACGTTATTTATTTTAATGCTGCATTTATTTAGATTATTTTCATAGTCTGCATAATCTGCCCTGGTGACGTTATTTATTTTAATGCTGCATTTTTAGATTAACTTCATAGTCTGCATAATCTGCCCTGGCCTCAAGGCGGCAGGTGTAACCTGGGCGGGCGGCGCATATAATTGCGGCAATAAATCCGTGGACGCCTTAGCCACGCTAGATGCGACAATTAAATCATTCTGAATCATGGAACACCACTAATTACAACCAGCAATGTAATTATTACATTGTTAATTGCTATATTATTTATGGCTGTATTCAATTAGCTCTATTTTAAGTAGTTTAATGAGCACTAGTAAATAGGTTTACCATTTATTATTTCAATTTGGAAATGTCACTGTGTTCCGGTATGAAGGTAGCTAACTAAAGTGCAGACGAAATCTTACACTATCGCTGAATCGTTGCAGTTGATGTTGGATAGCCTAGCTGAAGCTTCAAAGAAAATTTGTCTAGGAATGAACTTTGATAAAACCTAATCACCTAATCATGCTTAACGACCACCGTTACCGATTATAGTTAAAGGCATTGCCCTCAAAATGTTTCAATACTACGTTTACCTAGGGCAAACCTACAACTGGGCCGGAACAATTTGGAGAAAGAAGCCAATAGAAGAATTCAGCTGGACTGGGCAGCATTCAGGAACCTACGTCAGGTCTTCTCGTTGACTATCCCAGAGCCGAAAGACAAAGGTGGTTTAATCAGTGCGTCTTACCATTAACGACATACCAGTAATGAGCGGAGTTTTTTTTTTCATCTAAAACACCCAGAAAATATAAGATCGCAGTACCTACAGCGGAGCTGCCAAACTGATCTGATTCTGATCTGTATACATAAAATGTGATAGGTTCTACTGTCGATAGATAAGGGACTTCGCAATCCACAAGTTATAATAATTGCTATGGGCGGGCGTTACCCTCTCTATTATGCAAAAAACCTGTTCGTCTCAACTAAAATTGAATAAAAATAAAATATGTGGGACCTGTGTGACTAGGTGCAAACAAAGACTATTTTTACACTTAAGCACCAACTTACTCTCTTTACAGAATCAGTTTTCAAAGCAGGTCTACAAGAGCTGTTACCTATTTTATTAACAGCTCCGTTACATGATATAGCGATAAAAATAAAATACTGAAAAAGGCCCCAGGTGTTCAAACGAAAATTATGTAAAGCGTCTGTCGTTGATAATATAACTTGAAAAATGAATATCAAATTTAGCGAATAAATGAAGGGATCACACGTAAAGCGATATGTGTGCAATAAATCCACTTTATTTCGGCTACTGTCATTAAGGCTATGCGAAGCCCTAACCCTTGATGTTGGTCGTAACTTGTTTATAGTGACGCCTTAAATTAGAAAGGTATGCATAAATTACGTCGCCGCCAAAGAAACCGCACAATTCTACAATCCGAGATTGTAATTACTTCACAATCTTTTATCTTCGCAGTAAAGTCCCGCCATTAAATAACAAATTACAGGCGAGACATGGAGTCGAATTCCGGGTAACAATGTCCGGGACAAATCTCGAGGTAACATTTTATCTCTAGTTTTCTTTTCGTGAAAAACGACACTTTGGTCGCGCTACACCCCCGTCAGTGTCAATTAACATAATTCTAAGTGAAATATAGAAAGAAAGGAGTGTTTTTAGGAAATACACACCAAGTCGATATCTCTAAGAGTGCAAAAATAGTGTTAGTAAAATATTGGTTGAATAGTAACGTATTTATTTTACTTCATCAAATGCCAGAGTAGCCAAGTTGTAGAAAGATATGGAACACTATTCTTTGACCGCGACTTCGTCCGCAAGGACTACAGCATGTATGTCCTTCGCCAGGGTTCAACCATCTCCATTCCAAGTTTCATCAAGATCGGTTCATCTGGTTAGTCATGAAAAGGTGACAGAGAGACAGAGTTACTTTATTTTTTATAATATTAGAACAGAGCAAGGATTTAAAAAAACTGCTCTGTGTGAAAAAGGGTTTTCAATTATAACTTATTTTAATGTAGGTTTTAAAAACTAAAATTTATTAATATGGCCCTGTATGCTGTATTCATTTGATTTAAGACCTATCTTATAAAGTATCAAGGATTCTATTCAAGACCGTGTAGAATTCAATAGCTAAAATCTTTGCAACCGGAGTCAGCCATCGTCAACCTTTATCAAGGTAGGTATCCACAGTGACTGGTTTCTTGAGAAAGTAAGCTACTTCTTTCCATCGTCTTGGCAGAGAATTCAATTGAGACACAGATTCCCTTGTCTAATAAATCTATTGAGAAAACCGTTCGTCCAGACTGTAGGATAGCTTATATCATGCTCCTTGTGTGAAAAATGTTCAATATTCATTTTTATTCGTTTTTTTATTATTATTAATATTTGAAATGACTGTCCCGCATGGTAATCCGTGCTTGCATGCATGCATGTATGTATGCATGTATGTATGTATGTATGTCTGTGAGTTTCTTTGTTCATGCCTGACCGGATTTAGAGGTATGTGGCTACATACATCTAAATCTGTTCAGTTTACATCTAAATCTATGTAACCTTACTTACATGCACCCCTCCTCCCCCCTCTCCCAGTAACAAAGCTTTTTTTACGTTCTTTATTGCGTCAGTACGGCTCCATCTTCAAACGCGAAAAAAAACGTCGAATTTTTCAATATGGGTATCAAATTGAAGGCCTTGATGAGCACATTCCTATAATAAAATAATCTATTGGCATTAAAACTTTTTAGATCGTTTTTGGCGGCCACTCGTGCTTTTGGCGGGCGGTCGTATTTTTCTCTTACTTTGCTGATGTACTTGTTTGTGTGTGTGTTACTTCCTACGAATAACGGGTTAGTCCAACTGGTCCTACTATTTGTTCAACTATAGAACTGAATGGAAAAAAAACAAACTATTCTACTGAACAGTATGACATATAGGACCCGAACAAATTGTGTATTGGCCGTCCATGCTGTTCTACGATAGAACAGATTGGAAAACAAAAACTATTTGTTCTACTGAGTAGGTAGTAAGACATTTTAAAGTGACAGGTGTCAAAGTGAAGTTGACGGGAGAATGGAGTAAGTTGGTGGAGGATGGGAGATCTCAGAGGAGGGTAGGGGAAGTTGACAAAAGAAGAGGGGAGGGTGGAGTAAGTTGGGAAAAAGTAAGAGGAGGGTGGGGGAGTTTTAGAGAAGGGTGGGGGGAAGTGAGGGTAGTGTGAGGGAAGTTAAGGGTGTCGCAGAAGGATGCTGCGGAGAGAGAGAGAGAGAGAGGGAAATATTTTCCGAGCTCCCTCTTCGCAGAAGGAGAGCCGGAGGTCGTAGTCGGAGGCCTCTCCGCGCCCTCCTCCGACCCCCATAACAGAGGCTTGGGTGGCGTACTCTGGGGTTATCCGCTGCCCACTAGATGCCTCGAGGTGGCGCGCGCGGTGTTTCCGCGCGCCTCTCAAAGGACAGAGATGGAGTGGAGAAACTCCCTCTTCACTCCAACGGGCTGGGGTCCTTTTGAGGACCAACGTCGTCGGGGTCGCGGATGAATGCGCATGCGTCCCCGCAGTCCCGACATCATAGGCGTCCCGGAGAAACACCGTGGGGTTTTTAGTCGGTAGTGGCAACAATTGTTGTTGAGTCCGACATAACCCGCTCAACTCCCCCAGAAGCGGGCGGGTATGCGTAAAGGCATTTTCCCCACGCCCAAAAAAAAAAAAGTTAAGTGATGGGAGGGAGGCGGAAGTTTGGGGGATGGTGGCTGAATGTGAGGGGCAGATGGGGAAGGTAGGGAAGGGTGGGGGAAAGTAAAAGGAGTGTGGGGGAAGTATGGGGAGGGTTGGGAATGTAAAGGGAGGGTAGGGGAAGTTGTCCAAAAAATAGGGGAGGTTGAGGTTCTTCCTCCCTCCCATCATTAAAGTTTGGGGGAGAGTGGGGGATGGAAGATGTGACACCTTTTAAATAATTTGGAGATATTGTAGCTAAAAAAAATTACATGGTATTTCTGAACTGATTTGGATGATTCATTTTTATTTGAAAGGGTGTCTAAACTTTTGTTCTAGGTACTCCAGTCTGGTTCATTGCATCAAAATGGATTCAGTTGTTTTTTAGTAAATACATATGAAGACTATTTTTAGTTCAATGAATTCTTTACCCATCCCGCATATCTGCGTCCCGCTGTTTCTGTTTACATTCAGTTCACTTCCGTGCAGTTAACAAAAAGTGGGCACTGGGCAGGGAAATCAGCAGCACTGGCATGTAAACATGTCGCCATGCTGACATTGCTCTTGCGAATATAATACCAAACCGAACCATAATACCATGCTGATACAGAAGTATTTTGCAAAGTCAATATGATTGTTATTGACAGCAGAGAGGCAGCTGGAGTGGAAAGTGGACGTATAGATTAAAATTAAAACGGGTAAATAACTTCAGAAGTATATGAATAAAACAATAAACCGGCCAAGTGCGTATTAGTAGCCAGGGTACTAAGCTATAATACCCAACTATGAAAACCAAATTGCAATCGGTCCAGAACTTTTTAGATATTATTCCAACATATTCGGTCTAATTTGGTCAGCCATATCTCGTAAACTAATTAATTTTGGAAAGGTGTGATAATTTTGTTTTTCTTTTACTGTACAATACAATACAATACAATAACTCTTTATTGAAAACATTACAATAAAAAAACAACATAACAGTAATTATATATCAAATCTAATGTTGTACAATAGGCGGCCTTATCGCTATTTGCAATATCTTACAGGCAACCTTTTGCACCTGTATGTGTTAGACTAGGGGATATGCAACTCAAGTAAAAAGGCATCAAAAAGGTCACTTTGGACTTTAATAATCAACTCACTATAGAGCCGAATATTTTGTGAACTTGGTTTCGTGGCGGTATTTCGTGTTTTTTTTCGAAACCAATTCGAAAAACTATTCAGCAAACCTCATTATAATTTTAAAATACTGCAGTACGTGCACGCGCACGCGCATAAACCGGTTTTTCGTACTGAGTTTTGTCTACCGCCGCAGTCGCGGGGCATTGAGCCTCTATTCAACGAAACCCACCTAGATGAGGTACAAGAAAAAATATTTATTCGTATTTTTTCATATATTTTTCAATATTTCTGTATTCACCTATGTAGCGGTTATACAAATCTATTATGCATGTCCCAAATTTCCAACTTGAAGTATTAATAGTGGTTGAATAAAATGCCTGTGACCTACAGACAGAAGGACGGACGGACGGCTAGACAGACCTAACCAAACTATAACCGCCTTACTAATAAAAAGTTATGCAAAGATTATTAATACTGCGCACAACAATATTGTACTGCGCAGTACTAATGTACATTTATTAACTTTTTATAAGTAACGCAGTAAAGGTTTTTAATGAAGACCTATTAGTTCTAAAAGATATAATTAAACTGGGACGGCAGGCAATTCAGTCACCAGTTCACCACCCAGAATAATTTCAACAAATACTTATTTTCCACATAGGAAATGTTAGTGCCTTCGCATTTAGATATCACTTAAGTACCTTCATAAATGTTTATTAGAGCCCATTAAAGTATTATGCGAAATTACTATCATAAGCGATTTAAATACTAAAGGTATATACTACTACTACTAGTGGTACTTTAGGTATGTCACCAGGGCGACAAACACAGTGCAGTAAAATAGGCTAGACTAGAACAACAAATGGCAACAGTTGCAAAATTGAGATCTTAGTTATAAAGCTATTTTTAAAGCTTTTATTTAACTTCACTTGTATGTATGTATGTATGTATTTTGTCTGTCCTGAAATCTTGCAATTCAAATTTCGAGCACTTACCAGTTAGCTATCCGGCTGAATCTTTCAGGGTAGTTCACAAACCGATGACAAAGTAATAAAAAGAAGGAAAAATGAAAAAAAAATACTCGTGAAACCTTTTTTTTTATTATATATTTATTCTCTCGTACACGGCTCTAATTTCAGAAAAAAATAAAATAGAAAAGAGTCATTCACAAACTGAGCTATAGGATGTACAACTCCGAAAGTGATAGAGAAAAATGTAAATATTTATTGAAAAATACTCAAAAAAAATTGAATGGCGCTGAAAAATAGCAAATCATTTTTATTTTAGGGATATTACTGCAACCCTGGTACTATAGCGCCATGACTGTTACCAAAAACAACTACTTTTATTGACCCTACTGACGGCCGTTATTACAGCAGCAGTGCGATTCAGCTAACAAACCTAACCTGCCCTCAGAATAAATAATTGTACAAGCTGCACTGCAACGTGATTCTTACCTTTCGATTTACTTAGAAAAAAATATAAGCTGGGCAAATGTGGGGGAAGTAACGGATGGTGGGGTAAAGTAAGGAGAGGGCAGGGAGAAGTGGGCGAATGGTGGGGCATGTCAAGGCAGGGTGCGGGAGGTTGGGCAGGTGGTGCGAAGTGGGGCAAGACTGAAAGGAAGGGTGGGAGCAGAATGGGAGAAAGGAGAAAGGGTGGTGGGAACAAGGGTGAAGGAAGGTTTCAGGGAGATAAGGGACGGGTAGGAAGAAAGTGGAAAGGGTGAGGGGAAGCGGGAGAAGGGTGGCGGAAAGTCATCAATTTCACTTCCCCTCACCCTCTCTCTTTCTCCCACTCTGCCCCCACCCTTCCTTTCAGTCTTCCCCCATTTTGCCCCTTCTGCCCCACTTCCCGCACCATTCCCCGACATTCCCCACCATTCATCCACTTCCCACTACCCTCCCCTTACTTTCGGCCACCTTCCCCAAACCTTCATCCCCCCACATTTTCCCAGTTTTTTTATTATAAGTATGGCCACGGTGCGGTTTATTAGCTATATCGGGGCACTGTGCGTGCTGTCATGCTGTCAATTGCTGATCTTGACACTGACTTTCTGACAGTTTACGTGATAACATGGCGGAGTGTTGCAAAAATTAACAAAGTTAAAAAATGATTTGCTTTGTATACACTCGTTACTAGTTAATTTATATATATCTACTTCGAATTTCGTTATATTTTTGCTGTTTTATGACATGGTGTACAGCAGTTAGCCTAGGCTCCCATACAAAAAGAGAACATTTCTTTTGATAAAATGTCATGGCGCGGGCTAAGACTTCAAAATGCCAGGAATAACTAAAGTACACCTCTAGTAAAACCGCAGAACTGCATTACTACAAACAACACATTATTTTTCTAGAAGTGACGCAAAAGATAAATAAAATAAGTATATAGAATCGACAACCATGGCCCATTCATTGTAAGCCAATGCTATAAAATGACAATGCTCCGTAGCACATTCGAGTAGGTATAAGAAGTACCCTGCACGTCTAGAGAGAAGTCAAAAGGAAGTCAGGTATCCAAGTTAGGAAACTTCAACCTGTTGCCGAAGTTATGTGACTGTTTCCGGTTCGAGATAACGTAACCTGGCGTTATGGAAGCGATTTCAGTCGTCGGTGAGTCAAGCGCTTTGCGGCTTACATCATAATGTAAGCCGCAAAGCGCTTACATTATGATGTAAGCAAAAAACAGGAACATATAAACATATTTAGTTTTAGTGATTATCCACTCGACAATAATCATCTAACCTAACCTACCCAAAACAGTTATCTATAGATACGCATAAAATATAATGTCATAATTTAGTGTAGAATAATTTTTCTTACCCCATTAGTGTGCAAGCTAAATAATAATTACGCATAAATGTTTAGACATAATCGTATTTACCATATCTAAAATAAGCATAACGATAAACAACCATTTTATTTAGTAGCATAAAAATGTAATTATTCACCGTGAGTGAATAACTTTAACTAAATGATTTTACGTGCCTACCTATATGTAAAACAAACACTTGTTCGCGGCTTACGGGTGGCCCAAAGTTTATTCTGTGCCCAAGGGCCAGCCCGCAAAGGCAACACATTAACCTACTGTCACAGTATCTAGATTAGTATCTAGAATAGATTTATTGCGACTCCATAATAGTCCAAAATAATTTAGCCAAAAGATCATTATGCCTACCTTAACAGTATGCCAAATTTTGACGACCGGTTGGTCTAGTGACTAGAGATCCTAGGTACGAAATCGAACGGTCCCGAGTTCGAATCCTGCAAGGTGCAATCATTTGTGTGATGAGCAGAAAAGTTTGTTTCCGTGACATGGATATAATATTCTTATCTATGTATATTTATCCGTTATCTAGTGCCCATAGTACAGGGTATCCTAGTTTGGGGCTAGGTAATTGGTGTGGAAATGTCCCGAATATATTTATTTTTTATATTTAAATACTGTTGATGTAAAATTAATATTATGTCATTAAAAGTTATGCCCAACTCATTACGCCAAATGAAATTAGTATTAAAAAAGTTATGCGAAATAAAAGGATACCATCCAAAACATGTGTTGTAGAATCAGAAAGTTTGTGTATTCGTTTTAATCTCGAGAAAAAATCAAATTAACAGAAGAATTATACCTACCAATGTGGTAGTTGAATCATGTCTAAGAGGAATTGGAACAGGCACGGTTTCTCATGTATGTTGATGACACCAAAATCTACATGAAACATAGACATATATATTTACTACATGAAAGTTCAGAATTAATTGGATTGGCCAAACAAGCAGATCTAGACAAGTTGGCCATATATTATGCTGAATCACTTAGGCATCATACATCTGTCCACTCCTGTGCCATTATTCTCTATGAACAGTCACACGAGTAACGCGTCTTGCTGTGGAATCGTTCGGAAAAGTACGGCAATTCTCGAACATGCACGAACAATTCCACGCAGATATCTTAACGCGGCGCGTTACGTGGCCGAGTGGCAATAGAAAATAACGGCCCTGGACGTATGTAGGTCTCTCTTAATGCACGGCACTAACCTCGATTTTCAGCTCTCCTCATCCACTTTCAATTCTTGCTTAGGCATTGTAACGAGAAGAAAGGTGTTGTAACGATATAAAAGGGTGTTTTAGTGATTTCTGAAAGTAAAGGTAATAAAAAATAAATTGGGGCAAGTCAGACCAAAAGTGGGGTGAGTCGGGATTCTTGCCCCATTCGGTCGCTCTGTACGCGAGGACGCTATACCTTTCTTCGGAATCACTCAAAACTAAAAATACTCGTTACTATTTTGAAATTAATAAAATTACCTGGATAAACTTAGACCGGAACGAGCTTCAAGAACTATTGGATCAAGACCGTTCGGTAATGTAATAGCTAGTGGGTACTATAGTAGAAGATAAAACATACAACTCAAATTCACTAATATAATCTTTATTACCTTTGGTTTAATCTTGCTTATGTACTTAAAATCTAAGGAACCGTGCCGTCGGTACGTTGAACGGTCACTCAAGCTAGCATGTAAAGTTGAGGACAAAACATGCAATTTAAATTCACCAATACAACATTTATTATCGTTGGTTTTAATTCTGCTTACTTACTTAAAATCTAAGGAACCGTGCCGTAGGTACGTTGGACAGTCACTCAAGCTAGCATGTAAAGTTGAAGACAAAACATGCCATTTAAATTCTCCAATATAATATTTATTATGCTTGGTTTAATCTTGCTTATTTACTTAAGGTCAAAGAATCCTAGCCTGCAGATCCAACTCAGCAGCCAAGAAATACCAAGATCTAAGATTACCCTGTTATAATTAGGGTCGATATAGAATTGACAAAATTAAGTATTTACTCTAACAAAACATTGATGAATTTTCCGGCCGGCAGTATAGTCTACTTATTTACCTTTTTCTATAGGGTTTAGCCGTTATGTTAGTGAAGGTCCTCCATTCGACGTTTCAGCAATGTCCAATTCGCGTGAGAGGTAGCCAGGCTAGACCCCTCAGGCGTTGCAGGTGTCCAGCAGGTCGGTGGGGAACCAAAGTTCAACACTCCGGTTAACGAAATATATGGATTAAATACGATACCGCATCCCAAGTATGTGACAGGAATCGTTGGGTATAATGTCGGCGTGGCGTGACGTATTGCAACATGGCGCCTTTTTTTTACTCAAATCCGGGGAAGCCTCCTTCGTGGGGTGTTTTTAGTCCGGGGGGAAAACCCGCTGTAAATGGATAGACACAACGTTTTTTAGAATTCGAGACTCCGCAAACGCCACCGCTTTCGGTTCGCTAAAATGGCGTTTCGAAAAATGGAAAGTGATTTCACAATCGCAATCATTATTGCCGACGACACAAAAATACCAACAGAATATCTCTCTCACCTTTTTTTACGGGTTTTATAATTTGCAGGGAAAAATCCTGTCAGTCCTGCTAGGATCTCCAGCACGAAAAGAAAGGACACGTCACTCCTCTTCATTGTCTCGGTTTCTTTTCTGTCTAGCCGGATCTAGTTTTTTTTATTTAGCAAAATCTATCAGAATTACATTTCGTTTCACTAGGAAACCGATCAGCGCTTACACATGGGCTTTGGACAAGTAATATGGTTTTATTTTTATGTTCAAATTTCTCACCCTAGAAATCACATTTGTTTATTTATCGTTTCTTTAACTACTTTTGACAGCTAAACAACTGCCAAGTGACGTTTTAAGAATTGTTATAAACTATAGTCTATAAAAACGTTCCGTTCCAGACGAAAGGTACGGAACGCGGTTTCTTTGCTCCGCCACCGTTATATCATCATAAAACTATATACCGTGACTATTAAATTATGATATTGTATGGGTTTGCTTTGGAAAAAATCTACGTTCCTAAATTTAACATTTGTTGCATTTAATTGGTTTGTTTAATTTTATTTTCTATTTGCTGACATTGCGGGACCGTGCCGATCAACGGAACGCGCCCTTTTGCTTTGACAGCTAATCGATGCAAAGATAAGTAAAATTTCCGGTAGATGTCACCACCTGTCTCCGTGTTTATCAATTGAACTTTATTAACCATCCATTTATTATTTAATTCCCAGTTATTCCTTGTTCCCTTTTGTATTCATTTCATTCAATTGACCTAATAAGTGTTATAAAGTCGTGATCAGTAGTGCACGAACGTACAACACGTTCGTGCACTACTGATCGAAGATTATCGAAGTGTTTATAACCTATGAACATGACTATTATTCTTTTGGAACTGTGTTTTACAGGATTATATCATGTAAGTAAACAACGTACGATAATCTATTCTATGTATCCGATCGTCTGTTATTCACCAAATACGAACGATAGTACTGTTTCAATCAACTATATGCGACTTCAATGTCGTCATCTTATAGATTCTAATATGTTAGTATATTGAACAATATGCAATTATAATTCTAGTTTTACTATTATAAAGATACGTTTCTATTAGTTGTTTATGTGCTGTCTTGTTTATTCCTACTTTTACTTGTCGATTTTTTGTTTTGTATTGCTATTTATGGGTTTATTGTTTTTTTATTTAAGTAGCGTTTTGTCAACGCTACAGCATCAATATTAGTAAATGCTCATTTGTTTCGTTTACCCGCAAAAAACTTCCTACGCTGTATGAATACCAAATTAATAATATTAAGATAGGCAAAGGAAATTCTCCTATGGACCTAGGGGTAATTATAGATGCAAAGCTTTCATTATCTGAGCATGTGGATTCAGTGGTTGGTTAGGCCTATAAAGTCATATGAGTATCATCATCATATATTTCTTATTCCTATTTTATTCAATGATTATGTCCATTCTTTCCATTTTTATTTAATTATTGTGTTCTTTTTTCTGTAATTAGTTATAGTGATTGGCTTAGGCCGCATAATTGATTAAATAAATAAATAAATGAGCTTTATATTGAGAGTTAGTCGTCTGGTCTCTGATATTGGTTGTCTGAAGGTCTTGTATTACTCGTATGTGCGAAGCATCTTGGAGTTAAAGCCAGGTGTGGAATCGGCAGTACCTTATATACACAGCCTGGAGAGTATTCAGAGCAAGTTTTTAGAACACTTAGATTATCGGTGTTACCTTGAACTTGCGGTTAATTATTATCAGGGTTCGTTTTATCATCTTCATCTTACTACCCTAGATAATCGGCGCAGTTTAGCTGACAATGTAATTTCTTCTTGGTTTGTGCAACGGCTACATACATTATCGGGAGCTTGCATCAAAAATCTTGTGATTTTTCTCTCACTCTATGCCCATAATTCACATATTAGTCGGTTGCACAGTAACAACAATAAAATTACAGAGGCATTGATATTTTCGACACCAGTAAATTTGTTTTCATACGGGAGGTTCTCCTAGTCAGTAAGGAACGCGATGAGGTTAAATATGGAGGCAAACTCGAGAGTAACCTGTAAGACCCATCAGGTCGATATGATGTTATTACAAAAGACCTTTCTCAAACCTTGCAACCGCAATCCCAGGATTGCCAACTACTTGGTCCATCGTAACGATACCAGAGTCACCAAATTCAGCTGTACTCTAATTTAATACAAAAACTCACTCCACTGTATCCCGATAGACGCCCCTCCTCTAACCAACTTAGACGCCTCCTGCTGCCAACTTGCGATGACCGGTCATCAATCGATCATCATAGCCTCCTGCTACCTCTTCCCCAGTAAAACCTTACTAAAGAGTGATCTAGAGGTACTCCTCTCCATGGGGAGCGCAGTCATTCTGGCTGGCGACTTCAATAGCAAAAACCTCATTTGGGGGTGCCGGAAAACCAACAGCAACGGTACTAGACTTTTTGACTTTAGCGAAACTTGTTTTCGATATAATCCGACCCTCGGAGTGGACTAACTACGCCCATCGTTCCGACTAATTACCCGACATACTAGACATACCGCTCCTAAAGAACATAAATCTTAGTTTCCGCTCAATCGAAGTTTTCCAAGAGTTAGAATCCGATCACCGTCCCGTTATTATGTGCCTAGACCCCGACCCGACTGACTCGTCCTCCCCTCCACCGATCAAGATGATAGTGGACTGAAAGCGTTTGGGGGAAGCCCTAAAAGCTATCAGTTCACCCGATCTCGATCGCATCCCTGACGACATAATCACCTCCGACGACGTTTCTCGCTCGATCAGTGTCCTCACCACCCACCAGGCCTACTCGAGGTTGGCAAGAAAGCTTAAATCTGATACCATCACCATAATGCCTCCTCTCAATAGAATCGACCTCCCGCCAGCATTCGAAAACGAGGAGAAGGCCGAATGCTTGGCGGAGAGTTTTGAAATCCAGTGCACCCCCGTAAACGATCACGTTGATCCTGTCCATATTGCCGCGGTAGACCGCGAACTAGAAGCGTTGAATCGATCATCAAGGACCTTAAAGTGCGAAAGACCCCAGGGTCAGCAACAGGGTTCACAAGCATCTTTCTGTCCCGCTAGTTTATCTCTTAGTTAGCATTTTCAATGCAGCCATGAGCAATTACTCCTTCTCCGATGCCTGGAAGAGTGCCAACGTCATCGGCATTCACAAACCAGGAAAGAAAGCATCCGAGCCCTCTAGCTACCGCCCCATCAGTCTCCTCAGCTCTCTGGGGAAGATCTACGAGCGAATCCTTCTGAATCGACTCTGGTCCATCGCGAAATTCAAAAAACTCAAAAAAATCCTGATTTGCTTTAAAGCAAAACTGCTCATCCGGGTCCATCACTGTTCTTGCCCTCAGCAAGCGCACCGCATCACGGAGCACATCCTTAAGGGTTTCAATAGGAAACCAAAACCCCAAAACCACGATAGCCATCTTCCTAGACGTGGCTTTTGACAAGAGACCTTATTTTCTATTGCCACTCGGCCACGTAACACGCCGCGTTAAGATATCTGCGTGGAATTGTTTGTGCATGTTCGAGAATTGCGGTACTTTTCCGAACGATTCCACAGCGAGACGCGTTACGCGTGTGACTTTTCATAGAGAATAATGGCCCTGGTCTGGCACGCCGGGCTGATATACAAGCTGTACCAGCTCGGGTTACCAGATCGTCTTACAAGAATACTTCACCAACTGGAGTTTCCGCTATCGTCTCGAGGGCGACCGATCCACCGGCTCGATGCTGTCTCCACTCCTGTTCACGCTTTACACATACGATTTCCCCCGCACTCCCAAAGTAGAGATTGCTCTCTTTGCGGACGACACCGCGTTTTATTCCACCGGATGGAAACTAACCGTTCTTCAAAGAACGAGCGCTCCGAGCACTAGATGAATGGTTCCGTAAGTGGCGAATAACGATTAATTCCGAGATGAGGGTAGCCATGCGTTTCACTATTATATTCCAATTGACAACATCACGATTAATGACCGACTCATACCGTGGGAAAGGTCAACTAAATACTTAGGAGTAGGAGCTAAATACTTGACTATCGACTCAACTTCGATAAGCATAGCACCGTGCACAAAAAGGCGGCATTCTACCAATACCGCCTCGCGTTACTCCTAGGCAGGCACAGTAAAATGTCTCTTAGAAATAAGTTGCCACTTACAAAACCTGCGTCTGACCGACAATGACATACTCGTCAGTAGTATTCGCTCACGCCTCTCGCATTTCCCTAGAAAAACTTCAGACTACAAAATAAATTCGTCTGCTTTGCAATAGATGCCCCCTGGTTTCAGAGGAACATCGACCTGCATAGCGATCTCGAGCTTCCCTCGATCCTTCAATACATGAAGGATGCCTCTCGCCGCAACTTTGACGCGGCAACCCTTTAATAATACCATAATAATACCTCAAGCCTCTTGTAGTTCAGGCCTCTGACTACTTGACAGATGCGACAACAGACGCACAACCCCTCCGTAGACGCCTTAGAGACATCTTGAGCGATCCGGACGATGAAATCGCTGCCGCAGTGCATGCAGCGATAGATTCGTCCAATCTGTCCTCACTATATTTCAACACAATTAGACACAGACACCGACCTCGCCGGTGAGGTTGAAGGTGCCGTAATTAAATTCGATTTTATTAGCTTTCGAGTTTCTTGCCATTCTTCTCGAATGTGTATTCCGAATCAGTGGTCAGTTATGCAAATAATTTAAAGGGCTCTAGCCATTTCATCACGGCCCCTCGATCACTACCTAACAGTAGCGATCCAGGGGTGTTTAGTCAGACCCCCCGTAATCAATGGCAAGTGGACAAAAATTAACTTTGGCGTTCGCCTTCTGCGTCACGCATTGCGGCGGAGCACTTTCGCGCCCGCCCTACTGTCCCGTTACGCTGTAGAGGTTAGTTACAAACCAACAGCACACAATCATTCAAAAAAAATATATACAAAAATGGATGTAACCAAACTAATACATAGTCACACGCAAGTAAATAACACTTCAAAAAGCAAATGTATACATTTTGTTTTTATTTTTAGCAGTAAGTTTAGTTATAAGTTTTACTTGTATTAGTTTTAAGGCCTGTGTTTTTTTGAATAAATAAATAAATAAGGATCCATGATGGGTGTTAAATTTTATATAATAAATTTTGCTATACATTTATTAAGGTCAATTTAAAAATTCCAACAGAAACCCGCACAATAGACCCATGAGGCTCAGTTTATAATTACAATCATATATAGGAAGAAGTAAGTTTCGAAATAATAATTACAATATATTTTTACGCATAATTTTTACCATTTCTATATTATTATCCAATAATAAACCAACATGTTAGCTAGTATTTTTACTAGTATTGAACATATTGTTTTTGTTTCTGCGTCTGGAATCGAGTTCTCCGAAGTTTGAAAATAAATAAAAATCTTTTCGTATTTTGTATCAACCCACTCTCGATCTTAGAACAAAGGTGACTCCGGCTTCTCTTGCCATGTTATCCACAACTTTTACGAATACACACATAACAAACTCTAGCTTGTTTTACTAATTTATGTAGGCCTTCTTGAACATCAACTGTATTTTCGTAATATATTCGTAGTGTATTACAGTTATTAGGAATATGTATAAAGCTAACAGAGCCAGCCCTAAAAAATACATTACTAGAGGGCAATTAAACTCAGTGAACGCTTCTAAAATCATACTATTTCCACTATTTGCAAACACCTTGTAGCCCTCGAAAGGCGGTTAATGTTAAGATAGAGGCTCGAGACAGCGCGTCCGGTTTCCGGCCGGCCGGGGCCGCCCAGGCCCGAACACGGACGATTCAATTTACGCTATCCCCGCCTAACTCCATTGATTATTTCTATATTCCGGTCACAAACTGTAGTTTTGCAGTCTTATAAGACTAAGTGCTGTTATACAAACAACTCGAAAGTATATATACCTACGAGTATATATGCCGCTTTGTGCATTGCCGTCGTTTCATGCTATTGTTTTCTGAGCTATCCTCTTATTACGTCTAACCTGTCTGTCCTATAAGGTAAGACAGGTGTTGTTGGCCATTGGTTTTGAGGACCTGTTATGGGATCTAATAACATGATTGGCTATTTTACCCGGGCAGTTCTGTTTATTGGGCTCCATAGTCAAAGAAAAAAAAAACATCTATCTATCTATCTATTCCAATAAAACAGCACCGTGACATACTGACAGACAGCGCAGAGCCTAAATCGGAGGACTTAGAGATTTGAATTTTGGACGAAATATCCCTTGAGTAATATTTGTATTTTTTAACGGGGACACTAAAGAAGAATTTTTGGAATTATATCCCTGTACGTGTTACTGTTACGAACAAGCAAGCGAAGTTTAGGGAGGTCTCCCACACGATGGACGGACGACATTGTAGCCATCGCAGGGAGTCGGTGGATGGAGGCGGCACAAGACCGTTCGTTGTGGCGCTCTTTGGGGGACGCCTATGTTCAGCAGTGGACTGCTAAAGGCTGAAATGATGATGATGATGATGACAATGAGAACGTGTTTGAATATGTATTTAGTAGAACGACTCTTTTACGAAAATTACTTTGAGATAGAGTAAATTCTCAAGGTATTATTCGATACTGTCCCCAAGTGTAAATTGTAATGATAAGTACAGTTGCCATTTATCATAAATCTCTACCGAAAACAAGGAACCCAGTATGCAGCATTAAAGGATATAAGAATTCTGCCCACGCCTCGATTTGTTTTCATAGGACCCTAAGCTTTTATACAGTAAAAATCTTTTTACTGGCCTTTCAGTGGTTTTGCGTACGTAATCTTGAAAGAAATAGTATGGACACATTACAAAAGTGGGGCGATGAGTAGGGATGCCAATAGATTATTAAGAACTAATGTAGAATATTTAATACTTAAACTTATTATTAAGCATACAAAAATATGTGAACATTATTTAAGATGCACCTGTGCTGTGGTATGCAGGCTGCGCAGAATATGCGGGGGTGAGAAGAGGACATCGGTCTTCTGTCGTATGAGGAAGTCGATACAAAAGGTTTTATCGCAGGCCATTGATACTATCCGAGCACTTCCTGTACTATACAAAGCTCTCTCCTCGTGCCATGTCTATTTTAGGACTTACATAGCAACGAAATGTGACTGATTGAGAGCTAAACATCATCGTCATATATAAAAATAAAAATATTTAATAAAAATTACTTAATTTCGTAAAACATTATCTCCCATGTCCGTGAGAAAAGTTTTCCAAAAAGAGGACACAAACCAATGTAAAATTATTTTTTTTCATCCATGCTACAATTACACTTTGTAACAAGATAACGTCAACAGCTACCGCCCAGCCGTCTTGACTGGTACCTACCCAGGGTACGAGCTCGTCAATATCATCACTATACCTGATAATATAGTTTACTTTATTTCCGGCGAGAAACAAGTTGTCCCACACATATGCTCGCTTTCCGCCGGCGCCGCTGCGGCACAATGGGAAGAGCCTTAGTGATTTAGTTTTATTGTTATGCGCCCCCTATTCACTCAGCCGGATTATTCAAGAAGAGGTGATGTTTGCGTCGCTGGCTAATTCAGAAAGCTTTATTATTTAACTAGACTTTTTCCTGACTAAAAATACTTGATGTTCCCTTGATGTATTTTCGCTTTTCAAGTCTAGAATAGTTAGATTTAGGGACTCACCGTCAGCCGGAAGATGTTCACTGATGAACAATGGCCTCCCTAGTAATAGGGGGTTTTGCCATAGTTTTAGGGTAATTAAGCTAATTTTTAAGAAAACAGTAAACAAAGCCTCAGGTACCTTGACATCCATAAAGGTGATGTGTTCAGAAGTCGTGCTGGTATTTCTAAGTGTCCGCAGCTGCGAGGTGTGACAACGGATGACAAAGAGGTCACGACACAACCTTCACGTGAGCGCGAGCGGTTTACCTTGCATTGTAATGTGCCCTCCACTGGCCAACTGCTTTGAATAGCAATTTCATAGACGCCACCCCTGTTATTAGGGGTGGTATACACCCGACTGCCAGTCGCCGTCTCAGCGGGTTAAACAGACGAGAACCCTTAAATTAGACGCTTTGTGCATTGCCGTCGTTTCATGCTATTGTTTTCTGAGCTATCCTCTTATTACGTCTGATTTCGAAGCTATCTAAATGCAAATTGTTTTTAGCGATTTAGCTTAAACAGCTCCAACAGATAGAAGTTATCTCGTATAGGATCGCCATAAATTTGTGTGGACTAAATCATAAAACGATCTGTTCCGGCGATGAATCGACACTGTTAACCCATATCGCGGAACGGCTACACTTCGCCCGGGGACGATCTTTTGCCGAGACGTGACCGAAGGAGCCAATAAAATCTTTGCGGATCGGTTCGGGACTGCCGTCCGAGGCTGTAAAAATTGTAAGACGTGACTAGGGCTTGCTAAGACTTTCGCAAACTGACACGTGTCATGGTGTCCTACAAGACTAAACCTAATATAAATTCCTCATTGCCATGCATTTCAAGGTGTATGTTGCATATAAATGACTTGGTTTAAGTTCATTCTCGGGGTCTACAGTTTATTTATTTAATGCCTGAACTTCTATCGGGTGGTGTAAAAAATGATGCTGACCAGTGATTACCTCGTCAGGTAAAGCACTATTTCTTCTAGACATCAAAATAAATCCATTTGGCAAAATAAGTCTGTAGAACGCAGCATTAAAGTTGTTTTGATAATTGTGAAGGCACGCATGGGTGCACCGGGGTTCGCCGTGGTTCAGCGACATTTCGATCTCGGATAACAATAAAACTAAATCATCGGGAAGTTATCTATCTCCGAACCGACGTCGACCGGAAAGCGAGCATGTGCACGAAATTGTTACAACGGGATAAGATGTTAAATGATGCAGTGGCGATGACTTCCACTTTGTCTAATTTGGTTTAGTGTTGTTGTGGATCTTTCTTAGCTTTCTTAGTGTTTAAATTGTTTAATTTAATATAAGCTGGTACAGTCTTCTTGTTGCATATGATTCTAACACAGGCACATAGTACAATTCATTGGTAAAGATCTTAAATAAAAATATTATTAAAGAAATTACCGGATTGCGTTTTAATAGGATTGTTTGATTTCATTGGAGAAAATGAATGCATTTCCATATGCTTTGAAAATTTTTCTCGCACTTTCCATATCATGTGTGGGCTTAAAGATCAACGGCCCTTTTTAACCTCGCTTAAGTACCCAGTGTCATTTGTCTGAGCAGGTTAAAAGATAACTTTTATGTAGAGACATAAAAAGGTATCTAAAATGTCGCAAATTGCGGGTATGATATTTATAGGGGATGACATTTCGCAAATTACCGATCCCATTAATTTTCCATTAGCATTAATTGGGGCGGATTTACACGGAAAAGTGGCTAAAAATCTTTAAAATGTCTTTATCTAGTCAATTTTATCTTTTGTAACGATATTTTGTTTGTCAACTAACAACTCGGGCCTATAATGTGGAGCATAAAAATTATAACAAAACGACGGATTTTATTGAACGAAAATAGTAAAGATAATGTCAGGCTCATGGAATATCGTGGACGAAGCCGATGGTACCTAGTAACAGACAGAATATCAGTTGTTAGAATAGTTATTGTAGACAATACATCATTATTATTATACCGCAGACGGAGTCCTCGTTCCCAAATAATTTCTGCGAGGGCGGTAATAGAAATAGTTTCTTTAGCGAAACGGAGGCAGATATAAATGAGGTGGTCAGCTTTAATTATTACCAGAATTAATAGTTAAGAGATAAGGTCAGTATTCTTTCTGCCATAAATAACTGTGCCGGGTCGGTTCCGTTTCGTTCCCGTCGATAACTTAATTCAATCTTTGCTCCCCTCGTCATCTCGTCGGCACAATATGCTGCCGGGAGAAACGCAAGAAAATGAAACGTGACTTTTCCTGATCTGCAGACGTGTGTATAGTTGGTGTCTATTTAATTATTTTGTTACGTTATACGTGGTTGTTTGATAAAGTTATATTCAGCTGGGGGAGACGTCAGTTTCTTAATTGAGACTACATCTACACAATGGACCTTTATAGTTAATTTGATTGTGTTCTGTTTTTTTCGTTATATTTTGAAGTACTTCTGTGTGAAGAGACAAGCAGAGCAAATCTAATAAACGCGCCTGTCCAAGTTCCCATAACAGCTGCATTTCCACATATCTAGAGATTTGGAATGTTAAAGCTTGCGTACAGTGCCACTGCGCGCGCTTGTCTCCCTGAGATAATAGTTTTTAAATGTTGTAAAGCTCAGTAAGTTTGCTGGCTAATTTGCTGATAGTCACATTTTTTGCAATCATTTGTATTTTCAAAACCGTTACAGTTCCAATCGGCTCTATTCCTAACGATGACAAAGTAGCCGATCACATTTCAAGCGATTTTAATAAAACCAGTGAAGCGACGGAAAACCCCATATGTCACTGAGCAGACAGAAATAAAAGAGGTTGTTCCGAGGCCAATATGAAATATGCAGCTAACTGTTCGAACTCGGATTCTTGGCTGCGTTACTCACTTCTGCGATAGATTTAACACTGAATATCTTCTACAATTATAATAAAGCATATATATATATATATATAACAAAACGTCAGTACAAAGACAAACATTTAAAAATACTATATTATTTAAAATAATACTATTTTGTTTGTCGTATGAGGTATGGCTGGCCTCTGATGTCAGAGTTTGTCAAGCCGCCCGAGGGTCTCTGACATGGCTTAACGACTGCTATTTATCAATAACAGCCGGGACCGACAGCTTAACGTGCCCTCCGATGCACGGAGCGATGGAAAACCGCACATAACTCATAAAAGTCATTGGTGCGGAGCCTAGGATCGAACCCGGTGTTGTTGTAGTCTAAATTGTATTATAGAACCGTTAGGCCACCATCGCTCTGCTAATACCACCATCATAAGCTACTGAACAAGTTTTTATTTTTATTGTGTCTGTCTGTCTGTTCGTTTGTTCACGGATCACGTAAAACTACTGGACAGATAGTGATGCGGTTTTCACTGATAATCCTAAGATTTGAGTTAAAAACTGGGGTACTTGGTACCTTAAACCGATGATTAAAATCCTATCAATCGATAAAATACAATGTGATGACGAAATTTGGTATTTTGTATTTTATAGGTACTTTTGGTCCTGGAACAACACATAGTTTACTTTAACCCCGAGAAATGACCAAACGGACTGAGCCGCGGGCACAGATAGTTATACATAGATAAAAATGTTTTACAGATATGCACTGCTGATATATTATGTACATCCATTCATCATCCATGCCGGCATTTCGACCGGCGACTTTGCTTCTGCTATAATTTAATTGTACATCATAATCTTAAATTAGAGTTCCTATTCCTATCATTTCGAGCAGGTGTGTTTTCCAAGCACAGATAGATGCTTGATGATCTATTTTGTGTGTGTGTGTGTGTGTGTGTGTGTGTTGTAGGGTGTGTCTGTGGAATCTGTTTGAAAGCTGATGTGATCGAGATGGTTCTTAGCGATATTGGGGTGAGGGGGGATGGGGGTGAGGGGGGATGGGGGTGAGGGGGGATGGGGGTGAGGGGTGATGGGGGGATGGGGGTGAGGATAGTTGCTCCCAAACGAATGGACCGATTTTGAAGAAGTTTTTTATGTTTGAAAAAAAGATGTGATCGAGATGATACTTAGCTATATGAAGGGGGGGGGGGGTTGAGAAAAGGGGGTTGAGAATCGTATCTTCCAACGACTGGACCAATTTGTCTGCAGTTTTTTATGTTTCAAAGCTGAGATAAACAAGATTGTTCTTAGCTATAATGGGGGGGAGGGGGAGAAAAGGGGGGTAAGAATCGTATTTTGCTAACGAATGGACCTATGTAGCTGCGGTTTTTCATGTTTCAAAGCAAACGAGGTGGTTCTTAGCTATAAAGGGGAGGGGGAATGGGGGTGACGATCGTAGCTCCCAAACGGATGGAACGGTTTTCATATTTGAAAACTGATGTGATCGAGATGCTTCTTAGCTATAATGGGGGTGTGGGGAGTTATATAATTTTATAATTTGTGCTTGTTTTACTTTATAGGCAATCGTTTGACCATCATCACTTCCCATCTTACCTGATGGGAAGTGATGATGCACTCGAAGGTGTAGCACGCTTGCCTAATACATACCTATACACTCTAGACTTGAACACGTACCTGGGTTAAAATTAGCTGGGTACACTGACGAGAGCAGAACTTCCACTCCTTTGCAGTTCTTATAATAAATGAAGAACGCTTCGCTTCGCTTCTTGTGCGTACCAGAAAAATATGGCGCTTTGCCGATCGTCTGGTCGTACGGTGATGGAAACATGATGCGGGAATCGATTGTGCAGTTCTTGTGCACACTCTTCATAGTGCAATCTGTAGAATACCGTCAGGCTTGCGACCTCACGTCGATGCGCCAGACTTTGAAACCTACTCTTTACTAGATTGTCATACGTCTCTCAATTGAATCCAAACCGTCGAGGGACCGTGTACTTGACAGGACCGTCTCAAAGGTGGATGCGGTACTCCATACAAAATTGGAACTGTGCTTGATAAAGATTCTGAAGCTGTCCCGGTGTGAAGGCCCGACCTTAGACAAAATACCAAGCTTCTTTGCTAATTTCGCTTTGGATTCAATGTATGACCCGAAATTCAGGTTCGATGTGAGTTCGACACCTAAAAGCTCTAGATGGTCACGAGTTTGAAGCTCTATTTAGTCTGAAAGCTCGCATGCTTTTTAAATTGTATAGCATGAACCTCATAGTGTCGACTTCAGCGATTCAGAGGTCAGAATGTAACATGCGGTCATCGTTAGCCGTCGTCGATCAAAAGTCGAGACAATGACAGTGACTCGTAATTTCGCATTTTGGCCGAGTCATGTCGTTAATTACCGAATATTACCGATCGTAGGTTACGCGAAAGTCGACGTGATGTGATATTATGTGATAATTGCATTTTGTCGAACGAAAGCTCGATATTAGTTTTTATCGCGTTTCACGATGATTTATAGCGCGGTTATGAAAATAAATTGACGTTTTCGTTAGGTCTCAAAACAGGTTACGTTCCAGATGGCAAAAAAATGGCTTTTAAAAAAAATTAAGAGCCCTCTTTTATTAATGTATTGAATATGGGGCTGATAAAAATGGATTGACCCCGTTAATATCAATTGGAAGCTAAAAACGTCTGTCACGCAACTAAGAATTAAATATACAACTTTAGGAGACTTATTTGCATCTCCTCTACCAAATTCACGTATCCTGTCTCTGAGGACCATCACTAGAATGAAATCTCTTCTACAGTCAATACATTTAACGCTAAACCAAGTTAATTGACCGAGCGAGTGAAGCGTCTCTGCTTCAAGTTCAATCAGTTTGTTTTCATCTGTCAGTTTGTTGGTACTCCTCTGCAGGTCGTATTTTACAAACAATATGGGGGGCGATTCTCACGACGTGATATATATATATATATATATCACAATAGATATATATCGAAAAATGTATGGATTTTTCGACATTTATCTACTGTGATATTTATATCACTTCGTGAGAATCGCCTCCCTGGACGAAACTTTGTTTTCTTTTTTTTTTGTGGATTTTTGATTAGGGGGCGACTTCGTCAAAAATAGGGCCAAAAGGGAACTACTGAATATCTCCGCCTTATGAGATCCGATTTCCATGGTTCTTTTTTATTTGAAAGGTTAGACACATTCAGTTCATCTCAAAAAAATTGGTGAATTTTTGATGATGATCTTCGGAATAATGAGCAGAATAGCTCCTCAAAATGTAGTAAATTGTCCACTTTAAGATTTCAACCAGTGGAAACGACCCTTTAACTACTTGGTAGCAATTGATGGAGCACCTGGGTTAATAATTTTAGTTTTTCAATAAGCTCACTAGATGGCGCTACTGCACACAGCTCGATTGTTGCAAGACTGTGCTCGCGAGACCTACTGTTCACAGAACTACTAGTTATATAACATGAGAAAATATCACATTATTTTACGGAGGAAAAGTTTCTCACTTTTCTGATTATATTTTCATCAGCTGAAAATTTATGAAATCGAATATTATGTCTAATAATATTTGTATACGTACTCTTTGATGTCTTCAAATCATATGTTACACCCTCAGAGCAAGTACTTTAATACTATGGTCTATGGTTACACCCAAGGAATTTCTATGTACTTGCGTACAACTGGAACGACTTCTTCAAAGTAAAAACGGGGTATCGATTATTTGACTTTGAAAACGAATTAAAAAGAAAAAGAGACAAGGAAGTTAACGGAAGCCCCAAAGAAGTTATATACATACGACTTCCTTGGGAAGCCCTTATTGTCTCTTTCTTATTTATAGTGCCAATCTAAAGTGGCAGCAAGTTTATTTTAATTTGAATTTGGTACGACCACTTTTGTACTATAGAGATATTATTCCAGTTGTATGTAAGTGCATATAACTTCCTTGGTTACACCACAGATGTAGGCAACAACACCAAAAGGCTGAATGTGTTTTCGCCCGGAGTCTATGGTTTTCGCCATACCAGCAGGCCTAAGGCCCAAGTTGAGTGATTGCCACCGAGCACCCATTGCGGGTGCGCTTGAAGGTCGTGAAGGTTTTGGAATTCACTAAACAGTTAACGCGCACCCGTCAAGCAGCTGCAATTAACACTAATACCGGGAAACCGGTAACTATACGGCAAAATTAAGCTAAACCTAGCCTACAAATACTTCTAGCAGAAATAGGACTTTTCAAATTTTGCCGGGTTTTATGTTCGAGTGATTATCGAGTTATGAGTGATTATGTGGGTGGTGCGCCAGCCAACCAATGGCGGCAATCGCCCTCGAACAATCATCGTCTGAATTTATTTTCTGTTTTTTCTCTCTCGATAGAAATATTGTTCCCGTTTAGATATTAAGTATAATTAAAAGTTAATTAGTATCGTAAGTTTTGTAGTGATCTAAATAATATGCCAATAACCTTTTTGTAGATTGTACGTCTCTGAAAGAAAATCTAAACATTGATATTATTTCTCAGCAATAATGTACTTACCTATGTACTTCAAATAATTGTTACGACTGTTATTTAAAAATACCACATTCCTATAGGTATAGTGCTTCTCAGGTAAAGTTAAACTTCAACTGAAAATAATCTTTGCCGTCGAGTAAAAATGCTGTGAATGAAAACATGTCATTCCTTGTACTATAAAACTAATTTAAACGCCAAAAAAACGAAGAAAGAAATATATTTGCGATTTAGAAACGTATTTCTAGATGAAATCTCCTGCTTTGTACCTATATATATAAGTAAGTGTATTGTATCTACCTAAGTCTTACTCGTATGTATCGTTGTAGATTCACAAAAATGATCAAGGACAAATGGAAGCTCGACAGTTGATAATTATAGCCTAGGACTTGATAGACAAGTACCTAACTATGTTGAATCTACTTGATTATACTAATAATATGATACATTTATTTCAGGTGGATGCACACAGAACTGCAGTTCATAGAAATGTATAGATCTCCGCTTTCCGAGCTCATAGTATAGTGTAAATCTCAATTTATGTGAAAATTATAACATTATTACATGATATTTAATACTTACACTTGATTTCGTTTTGCTTATATTTGCATTGACCCCTCGTTATTAGTAGAACTTCACATAATTAGTCATTGTAAGAAAACTACTAGATTTCAAAACCAGTAGGTATTTTTCTATTTTAGGGTTAAAATCCTACTCTAGGTTAAAATCCTACGCTATGAAATAGTTAGGTAGGTTTTATGAAATACCACATACATACATACATGTCATTAAACCTAACTTTCACAAAAACAACACAATTTCATGGCACGATAAAACATGAAACAAAGTGTACCCGGTGTTAGAACTATAAGTTTCATAGTAACTATGCATTATCAATGATCTTCACTAACCAAACACTGCTAGATAGTAAATGCAATGAGCGCACCGGGTGCTCTTCGGTTGACGAAAACTCATTGCTACTGAATTCTTTGTGAATTCTGATTTTGAATTACCGGTTTTGTATTTCCTAGTAAAATGACAGTTTCCGTGCGGTTGAGTGCTCATCGCCTTGATGACGTCATTTTACATACTCACTGAGCTTAGTGAATTCGAAAGGAGTGATCGGTGGCAATGAATGGTCCAAGTGGCATTAACAGAACCGCACTTTAACTCTACGGAATCAGGCCCCAGGATAACTTGATTAATCCACAGACTTTTAATTGTGGATAAATCATCAAATCATGTAAGTACAACAAGTTTTTTTGTCTAGAGAATAAATTAAGATACGTACGGTAATGTATTGTTGTCTATGGATACGAAGGATAATTATTATTTAAATAATTTGATTTTTAATAATTCAACATCCTACATGCTAGAGATGAGCCATAAAACTTCAAAAAATCAAAATGCATTTTTTTTTAGGCCATAATCTAGCTATTAAATAACTATCTAAATGTTTAGCGGTTTATCCGCTACAATCCGGTTAAATCTAGATAACTAACAAAATAGCTGTTTAAACAACATTAAATTGAGACAAGATTGCATACTAATGTCTATCTTCGGAAATATCCACTTAAAGAGCAGGAAACAGACGAACCGGCGGGAATCGGGATTTTATAAAATGAAATGGGCGAAGCCATCCTGCTCCTTATTCAATTTGAGCCGTGGAGGAGGGCAACACTAGGCCGAAACAAGTCTCGGTGTAATCCCTCAAATCCAAATTAGATTTTCTTTCAGTGCGCTCACTATTGACAGGTTTCCGGCATCGGGCTCGAAGCCGCGAAGCTCCAAGCCGCGTCTCCGCGTTCTAGCTCAATCTTTATCCCCACCTAATTGGAAAAAGAACAGACGTAAGGCGTATTTTGTACGTCTTTTTCAGTGGTGTCTAAGTTTGGTGCATTGCTATAGAGTAGTTTCTTTTATATCAACCCTCTATGTATGTCATGTATGCGTGTGTGTGTGTGTGCGTTTAAACTCTTCGCAACTGATAAGTAAAGCAATAATTGATATTGGAGCAAGTAGTGACCTAAGCACACACTCATAAGAATTCGTAAATAGAATGACTAATATAATTGTGCCTGTAATATAGGCTACACAATGACTAGCTTAAAAGCTCAAGAAACACGCCTGCCCTGCCAAAAAAGAACTAAAGCCAATAAATTATATACTGTTGGAATTTGCTTATCACGGCCTTCAATTGGATTATTACCGAAATCCACACCAGAACGTCCTCACCAGTGGGAATTTCGGGAAAAAGTTTTGATATCCATATTGTCAAATTCGAAGTAAATTTTTTTTCGACTTTAAAAATGGAGCCATACTGCTGCCATACTGAATCTTTTCAAATCTGTATTAATCTGTTCAGGCATTTAAAAATTATGGTAGACAGAAACTCACATACGTACATACAGTAATCCTAAAAACAATACACTCCTTTTTTGGGCAGTCGTGTAAAAAATAATCTAAATAACACTCAAACTCCTTTAATATTATAAAAACAACTACAAATAGCCCGTAATTAAAACTATACAACATAAGCCCATTGAACAAATTTTAACAAGCGCACGAAAAGAAGCAAATGAGGTTTCGTAACAAGAAGAAACAATAAAATAAAGCGGCTCTGGTAATGAATAGGCTGTACAAATATTGGGGCAGATTTAACAGGGTGTAAGTCGATAGTGCGACAGGCGAGATCGCGTGCCTGCCCGCAGTGAGCGCCGCACGCACGCGCCGATTTAGACATCACTTATTACATACAATACAGTACAAAGTAAGCCAAATGAATTCTTCATCAAATTATTACATGGTTATTTACCCATTAAGCGAGTAATCCGAATATCAAAATAGTACTGTGATTTATAAAGTCGTGTAGACCTTGGTTACGACGTAGCACTCGTAGCTGTTTACTACGAGATCCTGACAATTTTTGCCTTCTGTCTTCTACCTATGCTCTAAATCTATCTATCCATCCCAAAATATATAAAAGTGAAACGTTGTCTGTTTGTTTGTTTGGGGAGCTTTCACGCGATAACGGCTGGATGGATTTTTATGAAATTTGGAATGGAGAGAGCTTTTATATCCTAGAATAAAATATAGGATACTTTTATTCCGGAAAATTGTAAGTTTCCACGGGAAAACTAGAAAATGTTGATTACTCGCTAAAAGGAACGGTTGCCATGGAAACGAAATAACAAGTCTGTCAAAAAACTTCAAGAGCATTGGTACTATACCTACTTTTGCATTGGTTTTCAATATCCTAGAAGAACATAGCATGCTTTTTTCGCGATAAACAGTAGTCCGCGCGGACGAAGTCGCGTGCGGGAAATCTAGTCTTCTATATAGATATCTATACTTATAATAAAACAGTATGTACCAAAAAGTCTTTACTATAAAGTTCATAAAAAAACTTGGTCTAGGATAAACTTAAAATATGGAACTAAACATTTTTTTTTAAATCGTATCTGTCCGTTTGTCTGTTTGTATGTTTGTTCGCGCATCACGTAAAAACTACTGGACCGATTGCGATGCGGTTTTCATTGTTGGATACTTGGTATCTCAATCGGATGAGTAGAAGCAGAGCAATTGATAAATAACTATTAGACGGCTGAACGAAATTTTGTATTTTGTACTTTATAAGTACTTTTGGTCGTGGAATAACACCGATATAAATTTAAAACAAGCAAATTATCACGAAGGCAAAGCCGCGGCCACAGCTAGTACTTATAATAAAGAAGTAAGCAAAAAAGTTTTTTTTTTATAAATAGGGTCTTGACTCATGGTGTATTAAAATAAGAAACTGACAAGAATTTTACATTTTGAAAAATGTTGTCTGTTTGTCTGTGTAGTAGATTTTAAGTGATGCGCGAATCACGTAAAAACTACTGCACCAATCACAATGTGGCTTTCACTGATGGTTAGCTTAGGGTTTGACTTAAAAACTGGTATCTCAATCCGATTAGTAGAAGCTGAGCGATCAATGAAAAACTATTTGACGTCTGAACAAAGTTTGATGAAATTTGGTATATGTGTTGGTACTTTTGGTTCTGATACAGGGTCCTTATATCCCAGTAAAATGACCACACATGAAAAGCCGCGGGCTGAGATAGTTTTAATTTAGTACGTAGATATATAAAAATGACAAAAATTTAAAGGTTCTCTTACTCGATATTTTTACTAAATTTGTAATAATTGTAGTAGCACGGGCAACAAACGGTTTCAAGCACTTAAATGTGTTGTAATTTAAGAATGATTAACACATGTTTATAGTCTTTCATAGCATAATATAATATTGCTCATGGGTATTTATTTGATATTACAATATTAAGCAATAATAAATTAAGTAACTGTGTCCAATTACGTATCTTCGCCCTAAATTGATATTCATGAGGGTATATTCGTGCCTATAAATAATAATAGACAGTAAATTATTTTAATTTACAACCACTTGTTTATCTTCAGGTCATGCGAACATAGAACATATTTGTCTATTTTATTCACATGTTTAACATGTTTTCTATCTATCTAAAACTGCATTGACATTTTCTTTGAGACAAACAATGGTACGGATATCTATACTTATAATAAAGCAATAAGTACGAAAAAGTCTATACAAAGAAGATAATTAAAAAAAATGGTCTAGGGTATGTACTTAAAATAAGCTACGGAACAAGATTTAAAAAAAAACGTGTATGTCTGTTTGTTGTATGTTTGTTCACGCATCACGTTAAAACTACTGGACCGATTTCGATGCGGTTTTCTGTGTTTAGATAGCTTAAGTTTTGACTTAAAAACTGGACTACATAGTATCTCAATCCGATGAGTAGAAGCCGAGCAATCGATAAAAAATATTTTTGACGGCTGAAGGAATTTTGATCAATTTTTGTATATTGTTGGTATATTGGTATTGTAGGTCCTAGAATAGCACTACAAGTACTTATAACCTAGAGAAATGACCACGCGTGCGAAGCGGCGGGTACAGCTTGTTGATAAATACTTGAGAAATTGCTAAACCAACATTTCTATATCGTAAACGTTTTTCGTGAATAAACGGTTTGGTACGTTATAAAGAGTTCGTTTCCACATAAGGTCGTCTGACGTGCATCCCTCAAAGAATTAAATTGAATATGAAAGGAAATTACATAGGCCCGTATCGACGCCTCACAATCGAATTTCCTTCGGAAAACAATGCCGAAACGGAAATTAAACCGACGTATGAAAATAACGGATCTTCAAATGGACGACGATTTACGGCTTTGTGTGTTTTAGATGTTGCAGGCTATGTTTTTAATACGAACGCCTCTATATACTATGCTATGTATGCCATGAAAGTAATACGTTTTAGGTACTATTATTAATTCTGTGTATTATTAATGCCGGATTATATTGGGAATGATATTATACAAGCTGTTGATCACTATGTTTACTTAGGGTTTAGGTCAGACGATCCAACTGGGTAGATCCAACTTCGACAACTCGGATAGGCAGCTGTCGGGAAATTACGCCATATCTTCTCGTCGCAGATACCGCAGAGCCTCAAGACGAAAGTTTATAATCAGTGCGTGTTGCCAGTGATGACATACGGCACTGAGATGTGGTCGCTAACTATTGGTCTCATACACAAGCTCAAAGTCGTGCAGCGTACCATAGAGAGAGCTATGCTCGGTGTTTCGCTGCGTGATAGAATCTTAAATGAGGAAATCCGTAGACGAACCAAGGTTACCAACTTAGCTCTCAGAGTTTGCAAGTTGAAGTGGCAATGGGCAGGCCATATAGCTCGCAGAACCGACAACCGCTGGGGAATAAAGGTTCTCGAATGACGACCACGAACAAGCAAGCGAAGTGTAGGGAGACCCCCCCACACGATGGACCGACGACATTGTAGCCATCGCAGGAAGTCGATGGATGGAGTTGTCACAAGATTGTTCGACATGGCGCTCTTTAGGGAGGCCTATGTTCAACAGTGGACTTCTAAAGCCTGACATGTTTGTTGATGATGATGATGATGATGATGATGATGTATGAGTCATGCAATTAATTTATTACTAGGTTTGAGCAGCAGAAGACTGCATCAGTTTTTTTTTATATTAGGAGGAATATAGTCTGCACAGTCGAAGAAGGCAACGTGTAAGTAGATATTGTTAGGTAGTGGTAATCACAGAATAAAAAATACAGTGTGCTAGATACCATTAATCACATTGCCAGCAACATACGCAATGAATTTTAATACATTTTATCGAATTTTACCGTGTTGCTAGACGACCTGACGGGACCGGTGTGAAGTTAGCAGCAAAATTTGGCAGCCATTATAATCCGACCAAATTAAAGTGGTATTTTTGACACGGTAGAAATAACCAATTTCATGGCTTTTTTACAGTAATAACTGCTGTATATTCATAAATTTTGGGCCCCGTATATTTTTAATAATTACTAAAAACATTTAAAAGCGCATGAAACAAAAAGATTACAAATATTTATTACGATGGCTGCTAGTAAATGAAGACCAATTATCCCCTGAAATCTAAAACAATAACGACTGAAACGTCAAGGTACATACTCGTAACCTAGATATTGTATATTGAGCGATGGCAGTCTAGCGGTTTACTAGTGCGACTTAAAATCCAACGATACCGGGTTCGGTTCTAGACTCCGCATCAATGACTTTTCTAAGTTATGTGCGGTTTCCATCTCTCCGTGCTTCGGAGGGCACGTTAAGCAGTCGGTCCCGGCTGTTATTGGTTAATAGAAGTCGTTAAGCCATGTCAGAGACCTTCGGGCGGCCTGACAAACTCCACCTGACACCAGAGGGCAGCACTACCTCATACGACAAACAAACAATGCAATTTCAGAGCGGGAGGAAGCTTATTTAACCCGACAGTAATAACTAAAAATATTGCATGGATTTTTATACCATACGGTTTTCACTTCGTCAGTTTTGACTTTTCAGCCCTTGAAAACTGTAACAAAAGCTAACTCAAAGTACCGACGAGCCCATAAATTAAGGCTCGAATAGCTCTTTCTTCTTAGAATTCTTATTAGCCAATCTTAACTTATTCTAAAGCACATCTCCATACCAAACACTAGAGTAGACCACAGCTGCGGAAGATGGCGACGGATGAATAAATCAATGTATTATGACGCTAAAACACAGGTTTATAACATGTTTACACAGGATCGGGTGTTCGAGAGAGTAGCTAAGTGATTGTAAGTGAGCCGACTGGCGCCTCGCCGGAAGTCGTTCCCGCGTGACGGACGCCGGAAGTGACGCCGGATCGCGTTCCTTCGTTATGTCGCCTCGCCATCACTTGAAGCCTTTTATCCAGCAGACGCTTTACGTCTCAGCTAAATTTTACTAGAGCTATGCGCTGCCACTCGTAAAAATGTTTACGACTACTTGCTTTATGCATTTACTGTTGTAGTATTTATGTACACTAAAATTATATTACGTTGCATAACACGGCTATAATTATGTAACACCTATGCTATATTTTCAGAGCGTAAAACCTTCGCTGCTTCGCGACTTTAAATTGGAAGCTATATTCAAATATCTCATCGTGACGTTATTAATAACAAGCTGTACCCGCGGCTTTGACCACGTGGACATTTTATTTAAAAGTAGTCCATACGTGTTATTCCAGAACCAAAAGGACCTATAAAGTACAATATCCTTACCAATATTTAAAAGTGAAACGTTGTCTGTTTGTTTGTTTGTTTGGTTGGGGAGCTTTCACGCGATAACGGCAGGACGGATTTTGATGACATTTGGAATGAAGATAGCTTGGGTACAAGCTATGAAATGTGTCCTCATCTTTAACCTATCATATAACTTAAGACAGTGCCAAGTTGCATCAAAACCCTTCCATTACTTTCAGCGTGGTACGTGTTCGTTTAAATAAGTTTCAACCCCTAAATAATACCCCATAATTTTTTCGATATGTAAGGTATCCATGTCCTACCTCGTAGTAGGAACTCAAATCATACCAAGTTTCTTTTGAATTCATCCAGTAGTTCTGACGGCGTGATGCGTGGCTAAGATACAGACTGACAGACATACAGAAAAAAAATAAAAAACATACTGTTTAGGCTTCATAATAGAATGTAGAGAAATATAAAAAAAAACTACATCTTTAATGTACAGAATTTGGATCCATATCACACAGAAACCCTTTATTTTTCGGGACAAAATGTATCCATAATTTTCACCTATCTTATAAACTATGCCTGTGCCAAGTTGCATCAACATCCGTCCGATAGTTTCAGCGTGCTAAGTATTCTTTTAAATAATTTTCCATCCCTATCCTGCAGGAAAACTTATTTTTTTCGGGATTAAAAGTATCCAATGTCCTACCTCGAAGTGTGAACTCAAATCATACCAAATTGCATTTGAATTCATTAAGTATTTTCAGCGTGGTGCGCTGCCAAAGTACAGACAGACAGACGGACAGACAGACAGACAGATAAAAAAATACAGTGTTGGCTTTAGTATTGAACAAAGAACGTCCTCCAAAAAAAAAACATAATATCATCAGTTAGTTTGCAGAATTTTGGACATTATCCCGAATGAACACTTTATTTTTCGGGATAAAAAGTATACTCCATTTTTACCTCTTATATATATATATAAGGGGTAAAAATGGAGTATACTTATATATATATATATATATATATATATATATGACTGTGCCAAATTTCAACAAAATCCGTCAAATAGTTTCAGCGTGATACGTGTTCTTTTAAATAACTTTCAACGCCTATCCTGCAAGAACCCTTTAATTTTCCGGAATAAAAAGTATCCTATGTCCTACCTCAAAGTATGAACTCAAATCATACCAAATTTCATTTGAATTCATTGAGTATTTTCGGCGTGATGCACTTCCAAGTTGCAGACAGACAAACGGACAGAAAGACTGAAAGACAAAAATTTAAAAAATTCAGTTTTGGCATGGCAGTTTTTGGTATTGAATAAAGAACGGCCCCCAAAAAAATTACAAAATATCTTTAATTTACAGAATTTGGGACATTATCCCGCAGGAACTCTTTATTTTTTCGGGATAAAAAGTATTCTCAATTTTAACCCATCAGATAAACTATGACTGTGCCAAGTTGCATCAAAATCCGTCGAGTAGTTTCAGAGTGGTAAGTGTTTTTTGAAATAACTTTCAACCCCAATCCTGCGGGAACCCCTTAATTTTTCGGGATGAAAAGTAGCCTATGTCCTACCTCGTAGTATGAACTCAAATCATACCAAGTTTCATTTAAATTCATTCAGCAGTTTCGGCGTGATGCCTAGCCAAGATGCAGACAGACAGACAGACAGACAGACAGACGGACAAATAAGAAAAAAATACAGTTTTGGCTTCAATATCTAATATAGACTAAGGTCCAAAAAAAAATTCTAAATGTCTTCAATGTACAGAATTGGACCCGTTACAGTTTTATTATAAGTATATATAGATTATAAGTATAGATTGTTAAAGAAACAGCAATCGTAGATTAAAAAACTAATCTAAACACTACTTGTATTTTTTAATTGCATTCTGAGCTACTAAAAGTTTCAGCCGGTTAGCTAATCGGGAAGTGCTCGAAATTTGACGTGCAGGATTCCACCCGGAACGTCATACACAGACAGACACAATTTTAAAAAACTTTATATTCTTGTTCAGTAGGTTATTTAAATTTCGGTCAAATAAAAAAAAGGGCATTTTTTTTATTTGACCGAGCGAGCGCGAAGCGCGAGCTAAGCGTCTTCGTTTTAGCTTGGACAAAAATGCTCTCGTATATCCGGATGTCCAGATCTCTGTTCTCCTGCACAAATCGCATTTCTCAACCGATCTAGACGAAACTTGGTATACAGTTTAAACGAATTTTTAGAATTTTTGGTCTTCGGGGATTATTGATTGGGTGCTACTTCCTCCAAAAAGGGGCAAAAAGGAGAATACTCAATATCTCCACCTTATTAGATCCGATTCCGATGGTTCTTCTTTTATTTGAAAGTTAGTAACTATAAATTGGTCTCATAAATATAATGGCTTCAAGTGACTACCTTGTAAACTGCAAAAAACATCACTTGTTACCTTTAGAGAAGCGGCGGGAAGCTGCAGATCTGTCATTCTTATATAACACACTTAACTGTAGAGTGGATACACCCGTACTTCTGTCTTCTATTTACCTCGAGGTTCCTAATAGAACATTACTCAGGCGCAATTATCTTCATCTTCATATTCCTTCTTGTCGCACAAAATATAGAAAAAACTCATATATTACCCGTGTATGTAAGAAATTTCATTATTCTTACTCTAAAGACATTGATATTTTCAATAGTAGATACAATGTATTCAAAAATTTCATATATAGTGACTTCTTCGGCACTGATGACAATAATTAAACATAGTTTATAATAAAAATATATATTAGCTATATATTGAATATTAACGTTAAGTTTTAATATAAACGAAATCTGTTGAGATGTCTCAGCGTGGTATTACTTACTCAAGATTTTGTTTATTGTACTGTGTACTTTATTATCCATATGTGGAAACTTTTGTAAGCTGCATGTATAACCATAGTTTTTATCCTAAGTACTATACGTGGCTGTAGTTTTCCTAAGAAAATAAAATAAAATAAAAATAAAAATTTGGTGAAGATCTGATGAGGATCTTCGGCATGATGAGCAGAATAGCTCCTCAAAATGCAGTAAATTGCTCACTTTTAGGTTTCTACCAGTGGAATCATCCCTTTACCTACTAGGTAGGGATTGAAGGAGCACCTTGGTTATTAATGTTAGTTTTACAATAAAGTAACTAAGTAGATGGCGCTACTGTGCACTTCTAGATTATTTGCAAAAACTTTGTACGCGCGAGGTGTATACCCACAGAGCTACTAGTTATCTTTGTACAGACTTTTTGGTGCTACTACTGTATCAAAAGTATAGATACGTATAATATAGATAGATACCAAAAGAAACCCTAATACATTATACGCGCGTCTTTATCACCGCGGCATAACCATAACTACAGAGACCATAACCATCGGGGTCCAAAATTAAGAAGTTGGCAGAAGTCGGCGCTGACAAACCGTTGAGTAATACGGGTTGAAGTGCGTCGTTGTTTTTGTAATGCGTTTTCTTATGACTGGCCCTAACGATTATTTCCCCTATTGTGATCTGGCTAACATAATGGAGCGTATTTTTTACAGTACTGAAGTTCACGCCGTTTCAAGATGCTCTACGTAAGGTGGAAGTATTGTTACGATAACATCGGTCGCAGTGCGTAGCAATATTGACAAAAATATAAATAATACCTTTAATATGCACGTGCATTTGACTTCATTGTTAAATGTTTTTTTACTCGTATTTATAAGCTGGTGGTGATTTAGTAATAGACTCTTCCACTGGCTTTTGTGTTTTCCAATAGATTTAGCATTCTCCAAATGGGGTTTCCCTGAATTAATTCTATAACGACCGATAACCGATCGAATATTTCAACAAGATAACTTAATTTCAAAGTGTTTATTCGAAATAGGCAGAGTACCTTATATAATATTTATACCTGTGATTGCTTTTTATTAGTTAAAATAATTCCCTGAATCCGTCGGTAAATAAACACTCTAATGGATTCAGGGAAACCCTATTTAGCCAGCCAGCTCTTCCAATGAAAGGCTTCGTCAATATACGGGGTCTTTATTGGTAGGATCTTGTAATTGGTAGGTTTTCCCTAACTTCGAGAATCTTTAACTAAGAATTCAATAAAAGTTATATTAACAAATAGGTAGGAGAATATACAAACAACCCGCGTTGACCTTTCCTTCTATGTTCGTGGTTTAAATCCCATAACTTGTCTGCAACTCCGTTACTGTGTCACTGTGTAGTGGAAGCAGAGTGGCCGCTGCCAAGACCCGCGCAGAAAGAGCTAAACTTACAAAAGTTCCCGACTTGTTCAAATGGCCGGTCTTTGTTAAAGAGCGACTTATTGTTCGGGACAGATTGCCGGGGACCACCGCCGTCGCCGCAAATTTTCACTCCGAAATAAAACGTGTGAGTACATTTTCATTTAGTTTTTTTGTGGAGCAATCTCCATGATCAATATCGGCTTGGGTCGCTTGTCTTTCATTTATTGCTTTTTTGTATTGAGCAACTAGTAAAAATGAATTGTGCCTAAAGTGAAGTGTGCCTTGCCACGCAAGTACTCTATTATCTACCTACAGTTTAGATAGATGAAGACTAAACGTGAAGAAGTCATCAGAAAGTTTTTCTAGGCAAAAGCATAGTTCTGGTTTTTCTTTAGACTCACAAGCAGAGGTTCAAATCCCAGGACGGATCAAAGTATTAAGAAAAAAGCAATGGGACAAACGATTAAAATAAATAAATAAACCATTTTAACGCCAAATTAAACTTAAATTAAACGCGTTTTATAACACACTTTTTTTTAAATATATTCTAGGCATAATAATATTTTTAAAACATATTTTGAGATACACATAACTATAGGAAGTTTTTACAGTATACATTCGGGATCCTGTTATCCCTATTCAACAGAATCTAGGCTGAATTTTAAACTCTTTCGACTCGTGGTCTCACTCAGACTTTTATTTTCAACTCTTTCGACCCTTGATCTCACTCAATGACTTAAAATTTCATGTGGATTTTGCGCCGGGTCCGGCTTGTTGTATTTCTAAAAAAAAGCAAGTGTATCAAATCTTGAACAGCATTTTTGTGAAAATCATATGGTATCTATACTGCATCGGGAAAGAGGCTAATAGAAAAATATTGAAAAGTAGCAAAAATTAATGTATATGCATCGCAACTTTTAGGGCGTTTCTCAGTCATGCGGCCGCCAGGTTTGTTTACCAACAACCAGCTAATTTTTCTTCTATTTTCCCCAAACATCTGAATGGCATTGTGCGACCCGGCGTCTCGGCGGCGCGCGTCACGGCCCGGCTGCTAGCCGGGAGGCTACGCACCGGCCGACCGGGAATCCCAGCGTGACGCGAAAACTTTACAACTTCGTACATCACACGATTGCATTTCCCACTTATTACGTTGTAACTACGTCTCTGCATAATAATATACATTATATCTAAGGTCGTAACAACAGCTGATATGAAAAAATATGCTTGAATCTCAGAAAGTATTTTTTTCTAATCCGAGGATTGAATTAGGTTCAAAATGTCAAAATTGAAACTTTTTTTTTGTATTTTGGTCTCAATTTTCAATAAAGAATATTATTAACATAATTTTAAAATTTCATAACAGCGATCATTTTTTATTTAAATTAAACGAAAAAATGATTCAAATCTCCCTAGCAAAAATAAAATTACACTAAATTTACATGTCGTCTGATACATTCAACAAACGCAGCGATGCGCTCACGAAGCCATTTATTTTTGTTTCTAAAGAAAACTGTATTATCTCCGTATAACTCCGAAACGTGTAGCAATATACTCAGTAATAACGAAATAATATGTTTTGTGAGATAGAATTCATATTTCATAAGCACTCATACGCATAAGATATTACAGGCGAAAGTGGCGCTTTTTCCTTTTATTCGTAGTAAAGATAAAGGGGGACTAGAATCAGATACGAAGCGAAGGGGGCTGACTGGAGTAACTGACTCGTTAGGTTGTTGCAGGGGGCTACCGTTGGTTTTGATCAAGGTGTTCTGGGCCCTTATTCTCTATTGCCACTAAGTCACGTTACGGTGGAATTGTCGTGTAAAGCAAGAAAAAACGAATCGTTTAATTTTTATAGGAATAGGGGTTGCCAAGGTCAAATTAGACAAACGACAAGGTGCGTTACGCGCACATTATAGTCTATTTCTATATTATTATGACCTATGGAAAAGCTAGCCTTTTCAGGGAATAGGCTAGGGATGTGACTAAATGGTACTTAAATCGATTTTTCGCATATATATTATTTACCGATTTATTTGGATCCCTTCAAAATCGAAATCGAAAATCGATTAATTTTCCATAAATAAACTATTTTTCTAAAAGAACTAAATCTAATAGATAATATTTAAAAAAAAACGATTAACAAATAATCGATTAATTTTAAAACAATAACCGGACCAAAAAAACAACATTTTGAAAATAAATAATCATCGACTATTTTAATAATCGTTTTTTTCTTCACATTCCTAGAACAGTCAAAATTCCAAAACGAACGGCCGTTATCTCAATAAAACACCACGTGAAATCAAATAAAATAAAAACAACGGGCGTATACAACTTTCCTTGTGGCATTCGGAATTCCGTTTTACGATTCCGCTCCATGGCGCGTTTTGGAAGCGCGTTTACGTTATAAGCACGTTATGACGTCACACGTTTTCTGCAAAGAGTTTCGTGTGGCCATAGCAGAAAATTTCTGAAATAAAATTCATTTTTGACTGAGCCTGCTGACCCACATATACCACAGCCTCACAATACATAACTTCCTATTATTGTCAGACTGTGCTAGTGCTATGTCGAGTGGAGTAGCAGCGATTAGAATAAAGCAAATAAATATACAACATGAGAACCTCCCCCAGGAAAGGCGGTCAAAAATAAAAACAAAACTCAAACACACCATTGTAGATAGTCACATAGATTGTGATGTTAATATTTTCAGTAGTGGTAGGGGTCCTCGCTGGATGTCGGCTTCTTACAGATTCATTCCCCGGCATTTGCGTCACATAATATTTCACGACGGGTGCGACTGAATTTTATATGCATGAAGACAACAGGATTTCATTCGGACATATGGGGAGCACTTTATTTTATTTGCGCAGATATTGCTGCAATATTTCGTACCGGCACAATAAGCCGTGATGCTCATAGGACACTCTCACTAAAGTTAAAGTAGTAATTTGAATGATTTAGTTAATGTCAGCAATTTCAACATTAACAATCCAGTTGGGTGCTGTACAAGTGCTTTTGGGATTGTTAAAATATTTAATGGTAGCGAAAAGTTTAGAGCCGCCATCCGGACAGCCATAAAGCGACTCTATTAAACGCTATAACTAATTCAATAGTTCGTTCCAACATCTGTAAGTGTTATGATACCTATAAAAAGCTCATTTGCGCTGGGGTTTAATGATCACTTTCCGACACGCCGAAGCACCCGTAAACAACAATGGCTGCATTATTATAAAACCTAAAATTAAATATAATATTTTACCTTAATGTCGTAATTTGGCGCAGGCGCCTAATAACAAAAACATTCTTCTAAATCTGGCAGGATTGTATTAACATAACCGCTTTGTTAAATGGAGTCAAGATAATTTGTGGCCGAACTTCGGCCTGTAATACCTCGCAAATTGCCGGATAAGACTGTGTGAGACAACTGTTAGTTTTAATTAAACTGCTGGTTGCGCTCGCGGGAGTCCTCGGAATGAGAAAATTATTCTAATCTTATAAGCCTGTCGGTGGGCCAGAACTGGCTTGGAATTAATATCGTGTGGGTCGGCCGCGGCAGCTCAACCTCTTGATTTCACCTCTGGCAGTATGCTTGCCACAAACAACCGGAGCGGAGTATTTTTCAGTTAATACATGAATACTTTCAACCTATTTCTCCCTACCTTTTTTGCCACAAGCACACTGGCCACACTGCGCGACAGCGACGAGAGCTTCAAATACGAAAAGCCACCGATTAAGTGAGTAAGGCGATTTGTCTCGCGCAGTCTGTTCAATTTAATGAAAAGTATAAAGCCAGGACAAATTCTCTGGGACGAGATAATCTGCAGTATCAATTTGAGGAGCAACGTAGGGGGTGTCTTGGGAGAAGTATTTCATTAGACGGACGCGAACCTATCATCGGAATCAGACAAGCACCTGTGTCCGATGTACCTACGGAAATGGTTTCCGTCTAATCCTTTTGAAAATGGGTTTTATTATAAATATCTAAGTAGAAAAAGAAGATTATTTACTATCATACAAGATTAAATGTTTAAAAGGCTGTACTTTAATAGCTTTACAATTTCAGTTTCAATGTGAATGGGTATAAGTGGGAGTGATTGTCTTCCGAAGCTCGCAATGCAGAATTATTGCCAGCGTAGTTTAGTGAGTAGGACCGCTTGTCAAACTTTGGTAATTTAACTTCAAAACAGGTCCCGTCGGTGCCAAGGCCGGACATTTGTTACTGAGCATTCTGGATGTAGCCACGTAACATCATAAGCACTTTGCAATTGAAATGTTTAATGCAAAAGTTTCACAGACATATTATACCGATAGGTTTCACGAATGTACTGAAACTGAATAGTTGTAATAGTACATTGTGATAGGTCTGCAAATAGGTTTTATGAAACGAGATGAAGTTTGAAAAAAACATTGCAAGGGCTGAAGGCGAGTGCTTACCACGTCAACTATGTAGTTTGATAAAACCTAAAAGAGTCAGAGTTTGTAATAACCTTTACGCCCGTGAATCATACGAGGTTTATCTATACAGTGTACAGTTGTGAGAAAACAAGTAAAACATTGTAAAATACAATTAGGAATACCAAAACAGTTGCTTTTAAGGAATTTCTATGTCATTTTTGGACTTCAGCCAGAGTGCTTTTCAACATGGAATATACTGACCAGACTTATATATTGGCTGCTCATTTCATGTAAATAAGCCATCAAAACATCTTCCGAAAACGACCTAGTTTTTCTTTGTGACTTCCACAATAAGAAATTATCGTAAGTCGCCGAATACCTATCACGAGTTTTTTTTTCATACTTGCGAAATTTTCGCCTTAGATAAATATCTAACGGAGCTAACTCCATATTTTTGTCTGTTTAATCACTTGAACTACTCATAATTAATAATATATACAAAACATAACTACTCATATTTTCATAACATAACTCAAAATAACACGAATGACACAGTCAGTTCGTTTATGTAACTTTACCACAGAGGCACAAGTTACTACGAATATAGACAATTTTTAATTGATAGTAAATTGGCAAAAGTAACTTAAAATCTGCGGTAATTCAATACAATATATAATAAAATAATTCAACTTTGTCAATCAATTGCTTATTTTTATCGCTTTTCATCGTATAAAGTCTCAGTTCTCATTTATCAATAATTAAATTAAATTAATTATTATTAATTTTTATTTAATTTTGTTTTATTTATTTATTCAGTTTTTTTCCTCGATACAGGCTTGGCCTAGTGAGGAAACCAACAGATATTAGTACTCTAAGATTAAAAATGTCTGCAATATGTATATGCACTGATAATGTAAAAAGATCTGAATACCTATGTGTTTTTTTTTTTGCAGTAATAAATATATTTTCATATTTTTTCATATATAAAACTCCTTGCTAGTGATCTTTTTTGAGTACCTATATAGAAAAAAACTGTAATGAAACTGCACTAGTGCTTTTTTTTACACTTACCTCACTAGGGCGGTAAATAAACTTTCAAGACATGTTTGGGCTTGAATGTATACTTTCTATGAAAAAATGTATCTCAAACAAGACTTTAGAGCCAATATTACAAAATTAAATCAAGAAACATCAGAGACCCTGTAAAAAAGGGGTAGGTACAGGTAGGTACATTACACTGATATAAGATATATCAAACGTAAAAAAGTAAGCGAGTACGTAGGTACTTACTCTTAGTGAGAATACCACATTTTTGTTTTTGTACTGCATCTCAAAATTATTTGCTTGATACCTTGAAAGGGATTTGAATATTAACAACCGAGTGACTCGCAACTTTTTCGTGTTTTTTATTGTGCTCGTGTGACAGAGTCGCTTACTTTTTGAGGTTAGTAAGTATAGAAAGGGCTTTGTTGGAAGCCCGCGAGACGAGAGAAAAGCGAATACATGACCGGGCCTTTTGTTGTAAGCCACCGACTGTGAACTGATAATGGTCGTGCGTGTTTGTTGTTTTGTCCTGCGGCGCTAACAGCCTCTGGAAGAGCAGTGTCCAGTGGGATTCTGTTTGTAAATTACTGGTGTGTGATGATGTTGATTGTCGAAGTGGTGTCCTTTGGGCGAAACTATGTCAGCTATACGTAAACTTCATCATTTCACAAAAACACAAGACTCGGCCCGTGATCTCGTGAAACTACCTGTTACTTATTCATCAATACTATAATGTGACTCCCCTACGCCTTATTAAGTTTAGTAAAAACTATTATGATTTTCTGTAAATAGGGTAAGGTTGCTCAAGTCGTACCACAGCCTAAGTCGTACCTCAGTAATATCTCAACTAACAATAATAAAAAGTGACATCTAGTAATATAATTCTGAACTATTTATTCACAAGAATCAATAAAAAGAAGTGGGTGTCTGGCCGGTATCGCGAGTCAAATATAATTAACAGATATGTTTTTTCCACAAGTTTCATTAAAATATTTCACTCATTCGTAAGTTTTTCCAATGAGGAATATCATTGCAAAGTTATTTTTCTTGCTACCATTTATATCTATGGTTGTTGGCCAATTATTTAGGCATACTCAAACGGTAGAAAATTTTGAGGACATGTCCGTAGTTTGGTTTGAAACTTTAGAAACCTCTTTGTTTAAGTCGTACCTGTAGCAAATTCCTTAGTCCATATAATTTAATAGGGAAAATTGTTGTATAATATAAAAAAACTTTATGTAATTTACTTGGTTATTAAGGTCAATAACTAGAATGTAAGTTGATTTAGACTGAGTTGTTTGTAATTATTTTTATGTGATCTTGTGTTATCAAGTATTATTCTGCAGAGTTTATCCTAAGTGCAACTTAGGCTATAATAGGTGGTACGAGTTAGGCGACCAGGCGCCTTAGTCGTAAAGAAAGTGTTTTTTTTTTTAAATGTCTATATGAGTATTTAATGTATTAAAATATTTTTGGATTTTATGAATGTTAAATTTAAATAAAATAAGAATCAGTTACCTCAGAAGATTTTCTTTATATTAATTACATTCAATATTACAGCATTATTTCCTTAGGGGTACGACATTAGACAACCTTACACTACAAAGGATGTATGCTTTAAAGGAGGATTTTTCTCCAAAATGCTTTGAAATTAGCAATGAAAAATTAACTTTCACAGCAGTCATCAATAATACCAGTCTCCTTTCCAAATTAGTATTTTTACACACGCTGCACACAGTTCCCATTTTACTGCCACATCTAAATCATACGTGTAGAACATTTGTACCAACAAAGACGCGGTCGCATAAATTCATTTAACGCAAGTCTACGGCGTCGTACTCCGACTAATTACAACATAAATCTACCTTAATACAAAATCCTTCCTTTTTAGAACCCTGTGTTATTACGATATTACAATAACTTGCCTCAGTTTTTTTCTTCTTCAAACAATAACTTGGCTCTCCAGCAAAAGCTTCTTTTACAGTATAACTGATTCTAATGCTTTTTAAAAACTTTTTTATTATAAATCGTAAAAAGTTGGTAATTCGTGGGAAAACTTTGATATTAGCTTTATTAGATCATCTCAGCTGAAATTGGTAGAGTGGTTGGATAGCTACATAATAATAACATTAAGGAATAATTTACAACAGGTGTTACGAAAGCTAATGACATACATACCTTTTCTAAGCTAGCAACAGCCTAATTTTATTTGAAGAAAATGTATAAAACTTTTTTATAGAGGTTATGGATAAAAAAACGGTCAAGTGAGTGTCGGACAACACGCATAGGTAGACTTAAGATTCCGTGGACAGGATCCTAAGCTAACAAACCAACCTAACCAACTGTGAAAATCACATTGTAATCGGTCTAGTAGTTTTATCGTGATTTGCTAACAAGTTGGAGTAACTTGGTCAGGTATATATTTTAAAAACTAGTAAACTTTAGAAATCATTGCGTTTTTGTAAATTCGTATTAAGCGCTAATACATAAGCTTTTTTCAAGTTTTTTAGATCTGATCGTTATGATTTAGAGGAGGATATGTAACTCCATCAAACAGGTCACTTTAAAGCCATATATTTCGTAAACGGAACCAAATGGAAAAAACTTGATAGAAACCTAAGTACCTATAATCCATCTTTCAAAAGCGTTATAATACCAATAGCGACCATATTGGAGCTTTTGGGTATAGATTTGTCGAACTCACATCGAATTTGAATTTCGCGTCTTACGTACATTAAATCTAAACTGCAAAGGAACTTGGTATTTTGTCTAAAGTCAGCTATTGAACATTGAACATTGACGGTACAGCTATTGAATCTTTATCAAGGACAGGTCCAAACTTCTATGGAGTAATGCAGGAGTGGCAGCTTTGGATTCATTTGAAAAGCGTGCTATGAGGCTCATTGGGGGATAACACTCTGGTAAAGAGTAGGCTTCAAAGTCTGGCGCATTGAAGTGTGGATGCAAGACTCATAGTTTTCTACAGACTTTACTATGGAGAGTGTGAACAAGAACGGCATAATGATTCCAACATCACCTTTCCAAAACAGCACGATCAGGCTATATAAAAAAAGCTCTCTCCTGTTGTGGCAGAAATACGACAATGCACAAAAAAGAAGCGCTTATTCAGAAACGCATCTTCATCTATACTTATAATAAAACTGTAACGGGTCCAATCCTGTACATTGAAGATATTATGTTTTTTTTTTGAACTCTTAATTCGGTACTGAAGCCAAAACTGTTTTTTTTTTCATTTTTTGTTTGTCTGTCTGTCTGTCTGTCTGTATCTTGGCTAGGCATCACGCCAAAACTACTGAATGAATTTATATGAAACTTGGTATGATTTGAGTTCATACTACGAGGTAGGACATAGGATACTTTACATCTCGAAAAATTTATGGGTTCTCGCAGGATAGGGGTTAAAACTTATTTAAAAGAACACATACCACGCTGAAACTCATGGACGGGTTTTGATGCAACTTGGCACTGTCTTAAGTTATATGATGGGTTAAAATTGAGGACACGTTTTATCCCGAAAAAGTAAAAGGTTTCTGCGGGATATGGGTCCCAAGTTATGTTAATATTTAAGTAATAAAAAATATTTTTCGAATGGTTCTCTATATTCGATACTGAAGCCAAACTATTTTACTTTTTAATTTTGTCTGTCTGTTTGTCCGTATCTTGACCGCGCATTGCAACTACTAAATTAATTCAAATGAAAAAAATGCTCTTGGGTGCCTAAAAAAGGTATTGAACAATATTTTTTTTGTTAATCGTGTCTTTCTTTCTGTTTGTCTGTATGTTTGTTTGTTCACGCATCACGTAAAAACTACTGTGCAATGCGGTTTTCATTGTTGGATAGCTTAGGGTTTGATTTAAATCTGGTGTAATTGGTATCTCAATCCGGTGAGTCAGAAGCCGAGCAATTGATAAAAGTATTTTTGACGGCTGAAGAAATTTTGTTCAAATGATGGTATATTGGTCCTGGAATAGCATATTATGGTACTTTGAACCTAAAGAAAAGACCACGCGTGCGAAGCCGCGGTTACAGCTAGTTTATTATAAAGTCAAAGTCAAAATATTTTTTACCTCACAAGCTCGGAGATTCTGTCGTTCGAAATTTGAGCGCAAAAGTGCTAGCGTGGAAATATTTTTTTAAATTAGAACCTATCTATTCAATAATTTTCTATACCGCCAGTCTACTAAAAATACATTAATACTATATTATATATATTATGTTTATATTATACTAGCTTACCCGCCCGCGACTTCGTCCACGCGGACTACAGTTTATCGCGAAAAAAGCATGCTACTTACGCTCTTCTAGGATATTAAAAACCAATGCAAAAGTAGACTTAGACTTCTTGGTTATGGCCTCCGTGGCTGGTTGATTTAATATGTGGCACCAACGCTCTTGATAATTTTTGACGGACTTGTTATTTCGTTTCCATGGCAACCGTTCCTTACAGCGTGTATTCAACATTTTCTAGTTTTCCCGTGGAAACTTCCACGGAATGCGTGGAATTTTCCGGGACAATATGTACCCTATGTTTTATTCTAGGGATATAAGCATCTCCATTCCAAATTTCATCGAAATCCGTCCAGCGGTTATCACGTGAAAACAAACAAACAAACAGACGACGTTTTACTTTTATATATTGGTATGGATTATAGTATTATTCGATTCGACTCTACTAGACTCTATTTTACTCTGTTCGACTATATTCAACATTATTCAACTATAATAATTATAATAACTAATTCTACTCGACTCTATTCGATTCTAATAAAATATGATGATATTCGATTCTATTCGGTTTTATTCGATTCTTTTCGATTCTATTCGATTATGTTTACACATCTGCCAGGCGTCCCGCTACACCTCATTTTTTATTATTATTATAAACACTAATTTAATATATTATTTAAGCTGTTTTTCTTGCACCTGGCATTTTCCTCGCTATAGTGAGGTGAAAAGTTGCGTGCTTCGCACGGCAGCAAAGTTATTCGGCGTCTCGTACTTTTGAAACTTTGCAGCCTTGCATAACATATAACTATTATTTTTAATTGGCAAAATAATAGAACTTTTAGTCAAAATTAACATCTCATAAATAAGGAGAAAACAAAAAAAACTATAAATAGGTAGCTCAAATCCATAAAATCATGAAAACTAAGTATGGTCTGAGTTTGAAAAGAAAATTTCCCTTTCATGTGCCGTTAAAGCTCACACGAGAAAAGGAAATACCTTTCTGACTCTAACGGTGCTTCGAAAATACGCCCGTTAGAGTAGAGAAGCACCAAGAAACTCTACGGGACGTATTTTTTCAATTTTTGACAATTATTTATATTTTTTTCATATATAATAAATTATAATAAAACACAATTAAATGTCAAACAAGTAAAATTATTATATAAATACAAAAAACCCGACTGCGAACAAAATTTTTGATTAAGTGCTGACCGCCCGCAAAAATAATCACACAAATATTACAAAAGCGAAAGTATGTATGTATTAAAGGGTGTGTGTGAGTGTGTGTGTGTATGTTTGTTACTTCTTCACGCCTAAACGGCTGAACGGATTTAGATCAAATTTGGTACGGGGGTAGCTTATAACCTGGATTAACACATGGGCTACTTTTTATCCCGGAAAATTTACAATTTCTGAGAGACGCGGGTGAAACCACAGAAGGACAGTTTAATTAAGTGTAAGTTTAATTACATAAATACACAGGAGCTAGTATTTATGTAATTAAACTTACACTTAATTCAACTTTTGTTTCTTTTTTACTTACATATTTTACTTTACTTTAGTAGTTGCAATAGCTACATTAAACTGTAGTATTAACATTAACTTGAATAATTTAAAAAGAAAACTTTGTAAGAAGCTTAAACGAAAATAGCTACTGTTAAGTTATATGATTTATATATTTTAGAAATGGTATTTTCAAGACCTGTATTTTGATACCTCACTCGATAGGTTTTGGTAATTTTTTGTTCCGTCGGAAATACAATATGGCAGCTGTAAGCCATGGTGGCTTACAGCTGCCATATTGTATTTCCGTATTGGTTTGTTTTTCTTGTATTGGTTTTCTTGATATTTCATATATCCTATAGCACTGTCGTGGTCAAGACGAATCCAATGATAGCTCATTTATCAAAATCCATCGTTTAGGTTGTAAGGCGCGCCTAAGAAACGTACAAACAGACATACATACATACATACAACCCAAACACATAACCCTCCTCAGTCGGGTAAAAAGGATACATAATCATCAAACCAACAGCCGGGAAAAAAAACAAATGACTAATAAGAAACGAGGCTGGACCAGTCCTTCAAGCAGCACCCGTTCACGAGTATGTCTTATGTACCAGCCATCACACTCTCAATCACTTTAGAGGAAAGGGAGTGATCCGCTACCCAGAGCCGCTGCAAGCCAAGACATTTTAGTGGGCACGACCATAAAATCTAGTTTCTCAAAACCCTTACTTACTAAGTATATTGTTTAAAAAATAATCAAAAGCACTTACAATCGAACATAGAACATCCTCCTTTTGTGAAGTCGATTAAAAAGTCATGAGACATCTCACAAAGCACTAACATAAACATAGAAGTGATCACTTATTAGGTATTATAATGGAGCTTGCTGACATCAGGCCATGCTCATGTCACTAATATAATCACTTACATTGTAATATGAAATGCAAATAATAACAAATGCATAAAAACTGTAAAGGAGTGGAATGCTCTGCCTCTGTTCAAGTTTAGAGTGAATAGGTCTACGAGGCAGATATGATAAATGTTCGACCACATTATCGCTTTCGTTAGAGATCGTGGTCAAACGATTGTCTGTCCGCATCTAATAAAAAGATAAAGAAAACTTTTTCAACCTCACTCGATGGGGCACAATTATTTTTTCCATCTTCACTATTAATAAACTTATAGTAGTCGCAACGAATCTTTGTGGTTGTGAAGTTAGGCTTTGTGAACGATTGCGCAAGTACTGCTGTGAAGATAAAACTGCATAAAGTAAGAGCGAGATAGATCATGCGAAAAATGTAAGCGAGTGAGCGAGGCAGCTAAATAATGCTGTCTTCACCTTCAACATTGGAATTGCGCCTGAAAAATAGCAGCTTGCGCGGCGACTTGCAGAAAACTTCCAAGCCACAAAGATTCGTTGTTACTAGAGTAAGGGAACCAATCTAAAAAAATATGCTTTTATGGAGCTATGTAGCTATTATAAATATCAATAGTTACGTGTGCCAAATTTCAACATTGTAGTGTTAATATTGTCTGAATAAAATGCCTGTGATATACAGACGGGCAGGAAGACAGATATGGGACTGTCTAAGGGTTCGTAGTCAAACAATGACTACGGAACCCAAAAAACACATTACTTACGTTACCAGGTTCGATAAAACATATTCAAGTTTATTCGATACAAAATTCATAAGGTACAAGGGCCCAATCGACTTCTTAAGAGGCCCATCTATCCAATCTTACGTTCGATTTAAACGCCTTTGAATCACAATTTCGTCCTAGGGAAGTGAATGAAATTGGGGAAACCAGTCCAGAACACATTTACCACAGAATACATAATAGTACTACGTACATTTACTACGTTTGTAGGTTTTGCATGAAATTTAAAATCTAAGGACAATTCTCCGCTAGCAATATTCTCTTTTTTTGTATTTAGGTATATTGCGATGATTCGAAATATAGCCACGCGAATAATGTCTAACAAACAGTTGTCTTTCTATTGTTAAATTAGGTGAAAAGACCTGAACATTCCGCGCTTTTGGGCGTTTTTTTACTATTGGCCGGCGACGGCACGGCAACCCATAGGTCATGAATATAAGAAAATATATTATGACGGCGATTTTCTGGCTGGCTGGTGTGCCGGCGGATTTTCATGCGCATAAGTGCCGTCGCCGCAGATGCCGTTGTCGCCGGCCAGTATAACGGAAAAAACAACCTTTAGGTAGATACCTTTACATATCGCTCTTAATGGTAAACAAGGTACCTATTATAAATGTACCCATAGACTAAAGAAATAATTTAAGAAATAATAATATTTATAAATCCAATAAAGTTAGATAAAAATTCAGAAACTTATACGTTTATCAAACAAAAGCGCAAATACGTTGCCATTACTAAACTGAAATAAACATGTATAAATATGTGTTCGTGTCACGTATACATGACAAAAGGTTACGTTATCAATATGTAAAGTGAATATATTTTAATGTGATGAATGTTTAATATTCCATCCACATCCTCACGCGCGTTATTGCAGCGGGGTGGGATTTACGACACCACTCGTTTTAAAAATGAAGCTATTTCTTCTAAAATATTGTCATATCTGCTTTAAATATTTCACTTTATGCGTCCCGTAGGTGGCATTACATAACTCCGACTGGATATCATAATCTGGATAATGTTCAATGAATTCCTGATTTATTGTTCGCGAATATACCAAAATCTGCTTATTTTCAGATTTTTGTAATTTACTGTCATTACGAAAAGCTTTAAATAATTAACCAAGTAATAAAAATATTATTATGTTTGGACGACTTTTTTTTTTACTTTTTGTATTGTGCAATCCTAGCTCTCATTTCAAATCGGTACGTTCACGCAAAATGTTCAAAAATATTTTGCCCGTATTTGTATGACCCGTGCTAGGTACCCCCTGCTTACATTAACCGCTTCTCTGTGATTTCCATCGAAATCGTAAGTGCTTATTTGGATAAAGCCATTAAAATCAGGCTTTGCTCTGCTTACATCCGTATTAAAAGAGATGAAATGATTTACTATAATTATTACCCTAAATAACTACCTTAAAAGCTAAAAAAACACGCCTGCCCTGCCAATAAAGAACTTATGCCAATAAATTATATACTGGTGGAATGTGCTTATCAAGGCCTTCAATTTGATACCCATACTGTAAAATTCGAAGAATTTTTTTTTTTATGCGCCTTTGTATTTGGAGCAATACTGCCGCCATATTGAAATTTCCCAAAAAAAATGTAGCCTATGTTACTTGAGGGGATGTAAGAATTCTAACGATACTCCATACGTCTAAATCTGTTCGGGCATTTAAAAGTTATGGTGGAATAAAGAAACTCACATACATACAAACATACATGATTGCTTAAAACATAACACTCCTTTTTTTGGGCAGTCCTGTAAAAAGCTGCATATCCATAGACATAGACATAGACATAGCTTTATTTATGGCAAAAAACAAGTACCGGCCTCTAACGTTACTATACGCATATCTTGCATGAAACCTTATACCGTAGGATATAGGTACTGTGTATTTATTTTACCTAACCTGCCTTGTAATTTATTTTACCTAACCAACATAGCTCGTTTCCCGAGAAGTAACTTTCCCAAATTTTCCCGAAGAGGCGACAACATTGGACAATGATGATACATGTTCTTATTTTGTTGATTCTCTTAAGACTACAGGTGGAAAGGTTCTCACAAAGCAATTAACGAACGTAGGTAGTTAAAGGGTTGAGACCTTGAGAAGAGGTAGCAAAGAAAAACAGGAACAGGGGTCTTTAGTCGTTATTTTGCTACTTATAAGTAACGCTTTTGTGCAAATAGACAGTTTACGGCGCTGTCCCTTGTGTGCGTTTTAGGCCCAGAACCCAGAACTGGCTGGGTAAGGCCTAAAAATAGTGGTCAATGAGGCTTTTGCGTACTTTCGCTCTTTGCCGACTTTTTATTATTTACATACATTTAATTATAGCTTTGTAGCCATCGCAGGGAGTCGGTGGATGGAGGCGGCACAAGACCGTTCGCCGTGACGCTCTTTGGGGGAGGCCTATGTTCAGCAGTGGACAGCAAAAGGCTGACATGATGAATACGAATACGAAATGTTTATCAAAATAAAAAATAATTACAATAACGATAAGATAGATCAGTAGGTAGTCATTCCTAAATAAGGTTAAGAGAATAGATTTTAGAACGAGTCCAAATTATTACTAGCTGCGCCCCGCGTGTGTGATTATGATGATAATGAAAAGCATCCTATGTGTTAAGTATTCTATGGGTATACACTATCTCCATTCCAAATTTCATCGAAATCTGTTCAGCCGTTTGAGCGTGAAGGAGTGTAATATACACACACACACGCATACACATTAATACAAACTTTCGTTTTATATATATATATATATATATATACAAAATATATATATATATATATATGTAAAACGTGCGCTCTTTGGGGGATGCCTATGTTCAGCAATGGACTTCTAAAGGCTGACATGATGATATACAAACAGTGTATAACGAAATAAAATTAACGCGGCGTGTCACGAATGTCTCCAGAAGCTCATATAGCCGCCGCGAAGTTAGCGCATGCAGTTGCGGCAGTGGGCCATAACTTTACACGCAACATTAACTTGAAACGCAGCGCAATGTGCCCTCACGCAGATGTAGCTAGGAATCTATGCAGGGCTGGAAAAGACATTCTTATCAGAGTTCCGTACGTCCGAACGGAAAAAAAACAGAACCCTCATAGGATCACTCGTGTGACTTTCTGCTCGTGTATCACAGACAATTTGCTCCCAATCTACTGAACCGATTAAGTTATATGGGGGTCACTTTTGTAAAGTCTTGCAAACTGTACCGTGTGTCATCAAATAAAAGGGCTTGTTGTGAGGGCCTACATCTTAATTTTTTTTTTGTTTATATGGCTTTAGAGTTATTTAAGAAAATTGATGAAAATTGATTACTCCCGCCTTTATCTCCGAAACTATTAAGCCTGAAATGTTGAAAATATACAGAAAATAGTTCAAAAATAATGTTAATAAATAAGAATAACAATGGGTGGCTTCATCACTCAAAGTGATCTCTTAGAAACAACCTCTATAGGAATGCAGAAAAATGACGCAAAATTGAAGACGGTGGTGTATGCGGTGTGGCGGTGAAAGTTATTTAATAATTTCACGAAAATAACACTCAGTTCATCATCATCAAAAGCCTAATTCAACCTATAGTGTTGGATGCGTTTTTGTATGACTAAGTTTTTAATTGTAAGTTACACAGTGATGCAGGAAAGTATGTTGTTGTATTTCAATAATTCGTTTTACTAAGTGCCAAATAAGCACGAAGACAGATGTTCACCAGTAAGTTGATTGCGGTATTTTGACTTCATTATTTTTATTTCAGAATCAGATTCGCACAAATACGTTGCCTAAACAAAGCAGCGATTTGTTTTCGATTTGGGTATTTTTCTCGAGTTAAAAGAGACTAAAATTTTGTATCTGTTGCTCTGGTTTTGAGATGTAGGTATATCTGAAATTATCTGTATCATCCCGTTTTCAAGAGAAGGCAAGTCCATATATAACTAATTCCAGACATACTTTCTAAACATGTAACATACCTCAGTGTAATGTATTTACATAATAAAAGTAATTTTCTGCTTATTATATTAGTGTCTGTGATGTAAAATAAGTGGTGTAATTGATGTGTTCAGAGATAGATGTTGGATAAAAACGGTGTATGAGGTGTTATTGTCTGTAATTCTTACCTTAATTAGTTGGTTTATTGAGTGTTTTTTCGTTATTTTTGGCTAAAATTGTAAAGACATACAATTACAGATTTTTGTTGTAAGAAGTTCCACAGATTTGTCTGTATCTAATAAATGTAATATTTTTACTGGAAAACGCACATAGGCTGAGTATTTTGTTTTTACAGTTTATTTTATTTTGACAGAAGTCGTCAACGTGCATTTGTTGTCAATTTTATTTGCTTAAATTTCATAATTTGAATGTAAAACATAACCAACCTCATCTAATTATACACGAAAGTCACTGCTCATTTATAATTCTGTAATATATTACAAAGTTCTTTGTTCAAACATTAGAAAGTCTTCATGTAGTATTTATATACTCTTTGGTCTTCATGTTGAATCTGGACAGATAGGTGGTCAGTTACCGTTTGATCTTTAAACCAATAGGTGGTTAATACTCATAGGTAAGAGTTAATCCTATTAAGTCCTCCTAATACTTCAAAAATGTGATTCTTCTAACTTTCTTTTTAAATAAGTTATCATGACATGACATTCAAGTTATTAATTTTTCAAAAAAGTGAAATAGTGCATCCGTGTAAAGGGACAGTAAGTCCCAACCGTAACAGGAACACGCGAGTTTTTCCAAGGACCAACAAGATTGGTAAATAATAACTCTCTGGAAATTAAAGAACATTCTATAAAGGTTTCTATTTAAACTCATAGATTTACAACACGTTCTGCCTACGGTTCGCAATCATCATTGTCTTCGCATGCTGTGCGACATCAACAGACATCGAGGAACTTCGGAGCTCGTCGGTCCAGTCGAAGATCAAGACTGCAAATAAAGAGGAGCTCGAGCGTGATCTGCTCATCGGTCATCAAGGAACTTCGGAGCTTGGCGGTCCAGTCGAAGATCAAGACTGCAGATAACCATAAGAGGAGCTCGACTTAAGCGATCTGGTGTGGAAAGCTATAGTGCCCTATTGCACCTGATTACTCCGCAGGTATCGTAGAAATAATCGAAGACAACTCCAGAGCCGGCTGCACTCCATCCCCGAGGAATGGCGTTGAACGAGCAGTTAAAGTGAAAAACCTACATCGGACCAGCTGTTCTCAAGTTGCTGCCACCCGTTCCTGTCTACATGCTGATGGAAGACCACCCAGGATCAGTTCCAGTCACGGTCTCCGGATGAAGCTCACTTAAATTAATCAATATCTTAAATCATATCTATAAAGAATTACCTCTTCGACATAAATAAATTTAGGAACTCACATAAAGGTATTAGGTAGCTCCTCAGACTAATAAACTTTTAGAGAATCCTGTTAGGGAAACTTTAGAGCCTCGATTTCTTGTCTAGCCCTTTAGATATCAAGAATAGTCTTCTAGCTAATTCCTTTAGGCAAGATTGATATACTACTTTGAATATTCTATAGGGCTCGAGGGCTATCCCCTCGAGCATCTATAGGTCCTCAAGATAGCCTCTGATCAATATTGACAGGGTACTTCGACGGATAATCTAGGATAGCCCTTCCGATTCGATACTAGATACTCTATAAGTCTTCATACTTATTACTTAAGTCAATATTGATAAGATACCTTGAGGTAATTCTATTAGCCCTTGAGCATCTCAGGACAGATCTTCAAGATATCTCAGGAAAGCCCTCGTGCCAAAGCACGAGGGCTTGATTTAAAGGATTTTAAGGATCTGCGATAGCGTCAAAACGCTATCGCAGATCCTTAAAATCAAGGAATCTTGGTACGCGTAATCTCTATTCTTTATTTTTTGTTCGTAACGTACCATAGCCCAGACTACGAGCGTCAGGACTGCGGGTGTACTTATCACTTTTTGTGTCGAAATGCAGCAGTTCGAATATGTGTGTACTGTACCTGCAATGTAGCTCATAGTACCTGTAATGATTTTATATGTACCTCTATAAATTCGGAGTTATTATTAATAGATGGTACACCCGCCAACCTGACGTCAGGGCCGCGGGTGTACCATTGATTTGGAACGTATAGCTAACTGTATGTTTACCAAATACCTACCACAATTTAGTACCTAGAATGTACCTAAAAATTATAGATTACAAACATAAAAATATGCAAGGATTAGCTTTTAAAAAGCAATTTTAAAAATAACTCTAACGCCTGCCACAATTTTATTAGCAATTAAATTAACAAATTTCGTCATAAAATTAAACAGGCACTTTGTATAAAAGCAGCAAATGCTTGCCGTGGTTCTGATCCAAGCACCACCATCAAGTTTGCAGTTGAATAGCAGTATATCAACTTTCAAAAATTAAATCGGTGTGACCACGAGTCGCCTTAAATACATCCGTAAATCAAAATTAGACCAAATCATGTCTCGCATTCAAGGTTCCAAACACCTTTCTACTTTTTTACTTCTTTTTCCTGTAGGTAGTAAATATGGATATTGCATGAGTCTGAGACCTCTCTCTCTCTCTCACTCCTTTCTAGAGATCCTCTCCCTCTCATCTCCTTTTAAAAACGTTACGTCGCAACTTATGGTCAATAATACAATACAATACATTATTTCCAGAATAAGGTACTGCGGTAAATTGTAAATGCTCCTTGGTACTTAGGATACGACTATCTCTATCGGGACCTCAATGTAGAGTTTGTTGACAAAGTCATTCAAAAATATGATAAACTCGTCTATTCCCGTTGTCCCCCACTTTTTGTCCTCCACTGGGAGACAACGGGAAAAAAACTATTCCCTACTAAATATTCCGCTACTAAATCATTCGCGTTGTGCCGCAGTGGTGGACATCGGGAAGAAATGAGTTGCACTGTCCCCCAGTGGTGGATTTCAAAACTAATGTGGCATTGTCCCTAACTATATAACTATTTTATTATTACTATTTCATGTACATAGTGACAGGTGTCAAAGTGACAGGCGTCAAAGTGACAGGCGTGAAAGTGACAGGCGTCAAAGTGACAGGCGTCAAAGTGACAGGCGTCAAAGTGACAGGCGTCAAAGTGGCAGGTGTCAAAGTGACAGGTGTCAAAGTGGCAGATTTCTAAAAGACAGATGTCAAAGTGTCCAGTCAACACCTGACAAACATTTAATCGATATCTTCGTTTTGGATGACAACTGTCGAATTTAAAAGGGCTATAACTCTGAAACTAGTGATCCTAGACTAGTAGTTTCTTTACAGAAGTGATAGATCTCATCAATATCTTCAATTTGTATGACATCTGTCAAACTTAAAAGGGCTATAACTCTGAAACTAGTGATCCTAGACTAATAGTTTCTTTACAAAAGTGATAGATCTCATTGAAAACTTTATTTTGGATGACAGCTGTCAAACTTAAAATGGCTATAACTTTGAAACTTACGATCCTGGACTAGTAGTTTCTTTACAGAAGTGATAGATTTCATCGATATCTTCGTTTTGGATGACAGCTGTCAAACTTCGAAGGGCTATAACTCTGAAACTATTTACCCTAGACTAACTATTAGTAGTTTCTTGAAAAATGTGTGAAGCCATCACACATTTTTTAACGTGCAAAATGTAAATCACTCCGGTTGGGAATTGAACTCCGGTACTTCAGACTTGTGGCCGAACGGTTTTCCGTTATACCAACCACACTTAAGATATCAGGCCGAAAAACATAGATCAGGTTGCTGATTCACAGTTGACCAATGAGAGCGCGCGGTGCAAAACTTTGCTCGTTGTTTTAGTTATTTTATTTTTTATGTTTACACATCTGCCAGGCATCCCGCGATGGCTCATTTTTTTATTGTTTTCTTGGTCCCTAAGTATTCTGTTTGAAGTAGAATTAAGCTATTATTGAGCCGGCCGGACAGGGCTTTATAAACTTTAAGGTACGTTTTTGTAAGTACGCGCGGGATCGACCTTAAAACCGCTTGCGATAGACCGGTCGACTGCGATCGACTGTCTGCCCACCCCTGCTTTAACAACTTTAAGTAAATTTATACTGCATGGCTATTTAGAAAGAGATTAGACACCATTTTTTTAATTTATTTTTTTACATGGGGAAATGCGTTTATGCATACCACTGAGCCCGGGGAAGGCCCAGTGGTCATATGGGACTCACTGGCCACTGCTGGTACTACCCACTAAAACCCCATGGTGTACCTCCACTACCGCTCACGACGGGAACACGGGAACGCTTACGCACACGACTGCGAACTCGCCACGGCTGTCCGTTTCCGGACCCGCCTCTGAGGAATACCCCCCTTGCGACGCACCAGTACACATGGTGCGCTGCAACCACCCGGGGACCAACCCGCAAATGAGCGCCAGACGAAATCCCCGCGTCGGGACGCTCGAGGTCCCCCTGCGATGGGTCGGTTCAGTGGCCCCACCGCCAGCCACTTCGGCCGCAGAGGATAGGGAGAGCGGCGAACCGTTATACCGGCACTCCTCTTCCCCTGCGGCCCCACCGCGTCCGCCATCAAACGGTGGCGGCCCCGCCGAGGCCGCGGAAGGTAGGAAGAGCGGCGCACCTTATCACCGACACTTCTCTCCCGCCGCGGTCTCTCTTCTCTCAGCCGCGGTGCTGCCCATACAACACCGCGGCCCACCTCAGTTGCGATGCCGCCCATACAGCACCGCAACCTACTGAGGCCACTTCAGCGTGGGCTTGAGGAGCAAAGCCCAGTGAAGCGGCCCCTCCATGGGGCCAGCCGGCTACACCCTGCCAGCGCGGCCCCGGGTTCCTCTTAGCTTCACCGTGGTGTGCGAAGCCACGGTTACTAGAGCCCCCCGCCACGACAAGGCGGGAACCCACGGGGGGGAAGAGATTAGACACCATCCCTCAAGCTGACGTAACCATACATACTCATTTTAAGAATATGAAACACCCAAATGAGTATTACAAGAAGGCTCTTATTTATTTTTATATTATTTTTATACTTTCTACAAAAGTTACCCCAGACCAGATAGTTATCGCTTCAAGGTAGGCATTCTGCCTGTGATGTTTTCGAAACTTTTATCTTTACTCGAATTTTGTGGCTATACGAATATTTGAGGTCGTCAGTCGAATTTCACGTATGTTTCAAAGGCAAAGTTATAAAATAAATTATGGCCGTATTCAAATACTGCGTAGTCACACGTTTCGTTAAAGGTACATTTATTCAATAGACTTGTGGGTATCATAACTTCAGCGTTAGAATAGGTATTTTCAGCATCAGGTATGTACATAAATAGTAGAATATTTTGTGGGAGATTGCTACGGCTGTAAATACGAGATGCAACGTGCTTAAGTAACCGCTATAAAGCGGTTCCTAGGAACTTTCAGTGGCAACAATTGGGACTGATTCACTAGACCCGCTAATAAGTAAAGATGATATTATATAGCCACGTTCCCACGCACCCAAAATGATTTTGGATGACAAACCCCGATGGTATTTAGTGGGGAGATTAGATTATGTTACATGCAAAATATGTGGTTTTCGATAGAATATGGTTCGTAAACACTTTAACATTCATAAAACTTCTTCCAGTAGTTCTTATCCTTGACGCAAGCTTTATACAGCGTCGCACGAACAAAAATATACAACCTTAGAATTGTTCAGAATCATATTTCAACCTACTTCAGGATCTTCAGGTTTGATCTCACAAATTACATTTTACACACAAATGGCGACCACTAGTCGTAACTTACACTGGGTTGCCAGCCAGTGGTCAATTGTCTAAAGTTTATTATTGTTCAACAACTTTACCTACCTTACCTACAATCAAAGAATTGTTATCAAAGTGGGCGAAATAATTTAGTGGAATAGTTTAAATGCCTGGAACTATTTAACTGAATCAATTAGGACATTCCTATTTTACAATAGAACATAGGAAACAGGCTGGATATTGAAGCAGATCACGTTAGTAACTAAAAGACCGAATGCTGAGCATTTTCATTAAGTTCATATTTTTTGCTTCTTTAATGAACCAATGTCACAGAATAACTAATAGAGCAAGCCTATTTAAAGATGCAAAAAAATGTAGTCGGCAAAGAAATATTAAATCTTTAGAAGAGGCACAGAATAAGTATTACTACTTTATACTTAGTTTGTTAAAAATGAGAGCGGTCGCGTCGTTGCAGCGAATGTTGTCTTAATTTATTCAGAACCGGAACGGAATTGGCCTCGACCTTAACAAGGTACATTAAGAAAATTAACGCTCGACTCAGTTTTCTCTTTTGACGCGAATTTCCTTGATTGGCCTGCTTACGTCAGGGCAATTGAGTTATCGTGTGCGCCGTATACGTGTAAACGAACGCGTATTTTATTAATGAGCGAGAAACGGATTTGGGTATTTAAAAAAAAGTAATGGTTGTAAAAGATTAGTGAGCGTGAAACAGACGTATTCCCTCAGGGCCATCGCTTAAACTGAGTGCCTATAATTCGCAAGAGTTTGCCCTCTTGCGTCCGTGGGGAATCGCGCTCCACTGCTCTGAAACATTCCTGATACTCACACATACGAGAAGCTAGCAGCACGTACACATATTATCACATGCAGCTCTTACTACACCTGTTCTGCTGTTTGTTTGTAGAAGTTAACTGTTATTATAGTAATGGTAGACACCGCAACGTAGCAAAAATTATCCTCTAGCAATGAGTACCCTCATGAATATTTAGCACGTTCATCCCAATTCTCACAATGCTTTTGTGGTATTTTTCGTGACTCTGACGTAATAATATTAGGAATTCAACTTTGTAGACAGATACAGAACAATAATTATTCCGAGGATAAGGAGGCCATTCAAGCACTTATTGTTTTTTTATAGGCGTATGTCGGCGCTTTCTAAACTTTTCCGATGAATTGGAGATCAATGAACAGATATCAGACGCATGCACATAGGTAGGTAGGCACCGGTTCAGCGCGTATGTAATGACTAGGGTTCTGTTTAAAGGTAAGGGGTGTCAGGAACACGATTTTTGAACTAGTTAGGTATGTTTGTTTTAATTAAAACTTAAACTATGACAAACATGTTGTGCAAATGAACATTTCTAGAGCTTTTCTCCTTGTTTTTATATAGCTATCCAATAAGGCACATACAATACGGTATAGTACTTTGAACCGTTTGTTTTGAAATATGTACCTACTAACTACTTATTTATTATAAAACCATTTTATTTATGTCACCAAGGAAAACATTTTAGGGTTGTTAAATTTATTGTAAATTGGGTCGAGTGTTTTTTTCTCGGTAGAGTGTATATTCCTTGGTTCCTTCAATTTTTGTAAAGTCGCCGCGTTAGTGAATTCTAGCTCTTCTTTCATAATACAGGGTTAATTTTTGAGATCAGGCAGTAGGGGCAGGTACTTTAACCGTTGTAGCTACATGAAAACGTTTTTGGGAGATTGTCTATAATTTTTAAAAACATTTTGATATGCATTCACAGATATTGTAAAACATGTCAGCAATAAAACGACATTTTAAACAAAAACTATTTTGATGCCAATAGATCCTGTTTCTTATAGGGATCAAAAGTCTCTACTGGACCGACTGAGGTTTGAGTACTAGAAATGTTAGTAATCGCGAAAAACTTTTTCCATACCATGAACGAAATTAATTTAACCGTTGGTTGTAGCTACAGGAAAACGTTTCTAAACGATTGTCCTTAACTTTTGGAGATATGTTGACCTGCATTCACAGGTTTTGGGAAAAAAATACAGCCAACAAGAAAATGGGGAATTTACTCAAAAACTTTTTTTAATGCCAGGTGATCCTGTTTCTTATAAGGATCAAAAATCTCTATTGGACCAACTGAGGTTAGAATATAATCGATTAGCATCAAAAAAAGCTTTTGTATAAATTTAAATTACCCATTTTCTCGACGAATGTATTATTTTTCCAAAATCTGTGATTGCAGGTCAAAATATCTCTAAAAGTTAAGGACAGTCTCACAAGAATGTTTTCCTGTAGGTAAAACTTAGAAAAAAGATTTTTACTATTCCTGTCATTTCTAGTACTCAAACCTCAGTCGGTCCAGTAGACACTTTTGATCCTTAAAAAACAGGATCGATTAGCATCAAAAAAAGTTTTTGTGTAAAATTACCATTTTCTTGCTGGCTGTTTTTTTCCAAAATCTGTGAATGCAAGTCAAAATATTTTCAAAAGGTATGGACAGTCTCCAAAGAACATTTTCATGTAGCTACAAAGGTTAAGGTACCTGCCCTTACTGCGCCATCTCAAAGAAACACCTTATATATAATCTTCGTGTCTTTCTAAAGTCGCTAGACATTTTAGTAGGTATTCAAGTATCGTATCACAGAAAGTTAATGTCCTGCGAGTCTGGCTTACCTCTCCAGGCAGCCCTACAGAGCGGCGAGCAGTCGGCCGGTTTTATTGGCGTCACTAATGAGTTGCTAATTCAATTTCACGGACGCAGCGCAGAGCTGGCGGGCGGCGCCGGCGGCGGGAGGTACTAAATAGATACGCGTGTTCGCCGCAACAGTGGAGTGTAGAAATTAGGAAAACGGCAACTGTCGTAATTCTCGTGCTTTGATATGTCAATTTATTCTCAACACAAAAGTTGGTGGTAGTGGGAGAGCTCTAGTGCAGTGCAAGATTCCATCTAAATTCATCACTTTGCTAGATGATCAGAATAGCAGTACCTACATACTGCAGCAGTACCTACCTAAATAAATTACTGAATTATTCCCTGATGATTCACTTTCCCCATAGATTCACTTTTACTACAGGTGTATAGCATTAGAGAGTAGTAGGTATATATCACACCTGCGGTAATTGATGGAGACGATCCTCTCGAAATTGTTGACGAGTATGTTTACCTGTTACATTAGGTAGGTCCAACTTAGAAAAAGAGTGTCATGCTCCGCAGCAGCGCCACCATAATTTATAGGGAGCAGTCATAGCGGAAAGTAATGTACGTTGAACCACAGAATAAATAATAGTACAAGTATAGAAGGCTAACTGAGTAAAGTCATTTAAATAAATAGCGACTCTCGCTACAACGCTATAAAGTGCAATTTAACTCGCACGGTGCTGCGAGCTTTCAATTATATTTACCTAGAAGTCGCTCGCCCACCGCGTGCAGGCTAGAATGCACCGTATCACAACGCGCGAGAACTTCCATTGCTCTAACCGTTTCAGAATCGCTCTGTCCCTTTTTCGCTCGGTAGGGTTGTATTAAGATATGACTAGGTACTTGTACTACTAATTATTCTGTGATATGGTATGACTTAGATATTGTAACAGAATAAATAAGTAATAATGTATTATGTTATCACTTATTATTATAAATTAAAATAGTTCTATTACATACAATGACATTCTTATCAGAATAGACCGACTACCTCATTTTTACTACCTACCTATCCCGTTTTCAGAACGCCGATAAGTTTAGTGAGATACCTACCTACGTGTCGTTGGTTGATTATGATTATATCCTATAGGTATTGCACTTTGATGAATAAATGTGCCTGTCTGAATTCCATGCTTTTTAATGAGTGAAAAATAAATTGCAACGTAAAAATACCGATGTAATAAAAGGTATTAAAAGTAAGTAGGTATTATACGAGACCTGTCATCCATCACTGGTGGTTCTACGCGGAAAAACCTTAAATATGCGTAGCTTCGGTATGGAACACAAATGAAATAACATAAAACTATAGGAACTTACGTAATAAAAAAATATCAATATCTAACTACATAACTAGTTATTACAATTTATTACCTTTCGATATCCTTTGGAAGCGTAAAGAATGACAATTCGTCATTTCTATCACTATTCAAACAGCCGAATGCTATGCAGTGTTTTCTAGCTTTCTTCTTGGTACTCATAATTAAAACACGAATAAAGTTTGTAAAATAACTTTACGTAAGTAGGTGCTCTATCGCTAAGTACAAGGCGCGCGACTCATCGAGCGCACGCTTGACACTCGACTGAACGGACCCGAATATTGGGTCCTTGAATTTATTTGTACTTGTTGCGGAGTGCGACCGCCCTGGTTGAACGTACACCATGTACGTAAGTCGATAATTGCTGTGCATAGAACAGAAAACGAAATAATAAATATTTTATTGTGGCGCTGCTGGGGAGTATACTCCTCAGCCACATAGAATGCGTACTTAGCAATATTATTATAAACTATTTAATATTGAAAACTAGTGTACGAACGCTCCTTATAGTGTACGTGCTGAAAATATTATGATTTAGTAGTATTTAATGCATTTAATTCATTGGGAAAAATTCAGGTAAGCGAAATCTTTTCTGACAGATTTGTGTAGCCATAGATATAGATCAATCTAGATACCTAATACGTGCACCGTGAATTGCTTCCAAATTATTATTGACTTTTTTCAATCCTCCCTCCACTCGCCAATATCGTTTTCCGCGATATTATCAGTTTTTTTTTTTTATTTACTGTTTATTCATTAATGTTACGGCAACGGACTCGTGCTCACACCATTTTGTCACCACGAGTTTTATTTTTTATTTTTCCTCGTTGGACGTCACGACACGAGGCTAAAACGTATCGAGTTATTATAATATTTATAGTACTAGGAGAGCAGAAGCCCTTAGAAGGTTGGAGGTTGGAAATTGGAGGGGCGGGGAAGGGGGGAGAATTGGGGAGGTTTATACAAAGTGTGGGGAGGGTATGGTAAAGTTGGGAGAAGAGTGGAGGAGGGATGAGAAAATTGAGGGATAGTCAAATTGAGAAGTGACAACTGTCAAACGTCAAATTATCAAGTATTGACAGCTGATGTCAACAATGACAGACTTTGTCAGAAATAACATAGTACACGTATTTATCCGAAAGTATTCGTAGTTGCTTTAAGCAATAAATTGCCCTATAGGTAAGTCATCATCATCATCATCATCATCATGTCAGCCTGTAGAAGTCCACTGCTCAACATAGGCCACCCCCAAAGAGCGGCATGACGAGCGATCTTGAGCCACCTCCATTCACCGACTTCCTGCGATGGCTACAATGTCGTTGGTCCATCATGTGGAGGGTCTCCCTACACTTCGCTTGCTTGTTCAAAGTCGCCATTCGAGAACCTTTATCTCCCAGCGGTTTTCGGTTCTGCGAACTATATGGCCACTTCAACTTGCAAACTCTGAGAGCTATGTCGGTAATCTTGGTTCTTCTACAGATTTCCTCGTTTCAGATTCTATCATGTAGTGAAACACCGAGCATAGCTCTCTCCATTGCACGCTGAGCTACTTTGAGCTTGTGTATGACCAATAGTTAGCAATCACGTCTCAGTGCCGTATGTCATCACTGGCAACACGCACTGATTATAAACTTTTGTCTTGAGGCTCTGAGGTATCTGTGACGAGAAGATATGTCGTAATTTCCTGAACACGGGCAGTGTTCAGGAAATTACGACATATCTTCTTCATCATATCCGAGTTGGATTTGTCGGTTGACCTCTTTGTTGAAGTTAGATCTACCCAGTTGGATCGTCTGATCTAAGTACACATAGTGATCAACAGCTACAATAATATCGTTCCCAACATAAACCAGCATAGGTAAGTAAGACTGCTTCATTTCTCGTTGTTTATATATCACCTGTCATTATTGACATTGTTTGTCATTTCTCTCATCACCTGTCAATACTGGATGTTTTGATATTTGATAGTTGTGACCTGTCAATTTGACAGCTGTCATATGAAATAAAGATATCAATGAAATCTATCACTTCTGTACAGAAAATACTAGTCTAAGATCAAGAGTTAGCCCTTTTAAGTTTGGCAGCTATCATCCAAAATGAAGATATCGATGAGATCTGTCACTTTTGTAAAAAAAACTATTATTCTACAATACTCATAGTTAGTTTCAGAGTTATAGCCTTTTTAAGTTAGACAGCTCTCAACTAAAACGAAGATATCGGTGAGATCTATCATTTATGTAAAGAAACTACTAGTCAACATGATTTTCGTCACTTTAAAATGTAAAAAAACTATTAGTACTCAATAGAACAAATTGTTTATTTTTTGTCTAATCTGTTCTATAGTAGAACAGCATGGACGGCCAATAAACAATTTTGTTCGGATCCAATATGTCATACTGCTCAGTATAACATTTTTTTTTGTCGTATCTTTTCTATAGTAGAACCAGACTAAACCCCAAGAGACAGGTCCAATTTTATTAAAGTATTTTTTTATATAGGTAGATAAGAATATAATTTATTTTTATAAATATTATAATTTATGTTTAGGCTAAGCAGGCGTTAACTGCTATAAAAATAACATAAAAGAAGAATATAAAATACATTAGTCCTGTACTTTATTGTATTATGTGTTCAATTTTATCCAAAATGGGTTTGGTAGTGTCGCTAATTGTAGACGACACTACTGGTAGCGCGGCTGATAGTGTCGTTGCCAAAAAACGGCCACGGCGCGGGACAACCGCCGCTCGTGGCTCGTCGGCTCTTTCCACCTCAGCTCGACGATATTCAATGTTTCACATAAGCGAGGCGTCTCGCCACAGTTTTTTTTTTAGGTTTTACTTCATTACCTGCCACGTTCTTATGTTTTTTTTACAATAAACCCGTTTATCTTAAAACATTTACAACTTATTTTATTTCTAAATGAAAATGCACCAACTATCGCTGCAAACGTTATTGGCGTATAGCGGGTGGATGGAATGGAGTCGACAATGTTGTTATTAGGTATCTAGTTTGATCTATATCTATGGCTACACAAATTCTGTCAGAAAATATTTTGCTTACCTGAATTTTTCTCAATGTAATTAAATGCATTAAATACTACTAAATCAAAATATTTTCAGCACGTACACTATAAGGAGCGTTCGTACACTATAAGGAGCGTTCGTACACTAGTTTTCATTATTAAATAGTTTCTAATAATATTGCGAAGCAATTAATGACTTACGTACATAATGTACGTTCAACGTACATTACTTTCCGCTATGACAAATCCGTATAAATTATGGTGGCGCTGCTGCGGAGCATGACACGAAAAAGAGGTCAACCGAAGAATCCAACTCGGATGCGCGCTTATGGAAACTGAATCATATTTTGTCATCCGAAACTCCTCAAAGGCTAAAGAAGTGTACAAATCTAGGAGGGAGGCTGTGTTCTACGTTCTATAACGGGAGGCTTATGTACTATAAGGGAGGCCTATGTTTTATGAGGGAGGCCTATGTTCTATGAGGGAGTCCTATATGTTCTATAGCTATGTTATGTGAGGGAGGCCTAGTATGTTATATGAGGGAGGCCTAGTTCTATGGCTATGTTATGTGAGAGAGGCCAATATTATATGAGGGAGGCCTATGTTCTATGTATATATTATGTGAGGAAGGCCTATATTCAGCAGTGGACGTCTTCTGGCTAATGATCAAAGCAAGTTCAAGACGAGCAGATTTTAACATTTCTATGACTGAACGTAAACAAAAACTGGACTAGAAACAACCACAGACAAAACACATCCGCATTTCCACTATCGTGCTTCATGTGCATGAACAACAAAGGTAATACGTGGATTGTAGCGCGAATGAGAGTCACTGCTACACAAATGCCACTCCATTTGTGACTAAAGGCCACAGAAGGCCAATTGTGTGCGTTGTACCTAATTTAGGGTCGGTACTATGCACTTTCAAGGAGCTGGTACCTAATTCATTAGACCAATGCTTTGTGAGCCTTTCTTAGACAGGGGGGATGAACTGATGACCACAACCTAACGAACGTCTTGAACATTGACCTTTAGTTAACTTATAGTAGAACAAAGAGAAACCCTACTTTTGATGAGAGCCAACATAGCCCTCCGCACGTCACGTGAACTAAGTTCGTAACCATACTCATACCATACCTGCGTTACAACATAAGTATTGGCCCTGACGTGTATCACTAATAGAGCTAAGTCAAACCGGTGGCACATGCCTGATCGCATCCATTAACTTAATGTATCTCATAAAACCTTTGTGCTTTTGGTTTATGACGGTGCGGTCGCCGTTCGGGCTAAAGAAACTCAGTAATGTAAGGAACTTTTGATTTCCCCGCACCCAATCTTTGGCGAAATAAATAACCTCTTTGTCTAATAGGTAATATGAGGAGGAATTGCTCTGAGGTATGTTTCTCTGGGATTGTAATAAAAATAAGACATATGGGTCATTTGCTACATTTTTTACTATATTGCTGTTTGATCAATGTTGACTTGGAAGCTTTTTGTCTCAAAAAATAAGCTTTCGATGCTTCTGATATCCTGCATATGTATAACCCATCAATTTTGATGACTCGGCACAGGAATGAGCTTTGAGGTAAAGACGTGTTTGCTGCGCACATAGGATAGTCAGTTGTACCTACTTGGTTCTTTACTTACAGCTGGAACTTGAAAAACTTTACACACTTAAAAATAATATAGTCTAAGTAATTAACTGAACAAGTTCCTGTGTAAGAGACCTGGAAACAGCACGTATTGTGAAGTCAATACACATAACTGTCAGTTCCGTTCAACAACAAAGTTACGCGTGAAAGAAATAACACACTTTAAACTTAGTGAATTCTATCGCAGGGAGACGGTAACTTGGCACAATTGTTTTCTTTTTCCAAGTGTTGCACTTACCTAGACGAATTTGTAGAGATACGGTTGAATCCAATAGTTCTCTGTAGCGGAAAACTTCCCGTTAGGTATAAAGTTTAAGACTTGTTACTTCAGTAGTAAGTCGGTACATAAATATATGATGTCAAGTCATTTGAATAATCGGACAAAATATAAGCATATTATTAGATCACATATATTTTCTGCTACTTTCCATACCTGTTGAGATCCTTTCAATGAACGCAGCTTTATTACGTCTGGCATTTGAATGTTCTCTCCCAATTCCAGCCTGAAACTATAAATCGTCTTGTGTTTAGTAAAATGATTATTTTTTCTAATTTTAGCTCCAAAGTAGCATTCAGTGTGATGGCAGAGCTTGGGCCGTAGCCCAAGCTCTCTCTCTGAGAAAACGCCTAAGCCTAACAACAGTCTGAATATAATTAATTATTGGCTAAAATTAGCTGCTCGATACGAGTTTATATTTCTCCATATATCAGTGAGCACTGAACGAAATACGAAAATCGCTGTGTCCGAATAGCAAGATAAAGTACTAGATATTTTTAAATGAAACTAGAATTACGTTTCAAAAAACGAAATTCCTCCCTACTCCTTGATAACATTTAGTAGCAGGTGCTAACAAAATTAGGATGACTTTTCAGATCATATACTTAACCTAGACGACATCAAACTACACGAAGCCCCTATGCTTATTCTGGTCACCAATGTCATCAAACACAAATGAGTCAAAAACGAGGCCAAAATAGACTTCAAAGCCACCAAGTTTAAGGTCAAAGTCATCACATTTTGTTCACACTAATCACTGTACGGATCCAATCCACATAATCCGCAACCCTGATGTAGATGTCCGGTGTTCGCTCCGTAATCACAGTGGATGTTTTCTGAGCTGGTCACGCCCCAAAGCTCCGTTTGTTCGTTCATCCACACTAGAGGATCACCAGCCATCACTGCAGGTGTCAATTTTGGCACAGATGACGCTTTTAGGCAAACAGTTGCTGCCGTACGCTTCTTGACAGCTAGAAAAGGGCAGGGGGGTGATCTTCTTGACGTGGCTGTATTCTCCTCTGAAGGAGATGATGCCCCAACCAGCTGCTATGAAAGTGGTGTCTGTTTTGAGTTCTCTAGTAGGCAAGCTCGCGACTATTTTTTATACGGGGTGGATGAAATCTGCAAATATGATAATTTGTTGTCAATAAATGGCACGGCAATGGAGAGAGGTATTCTCAGTGTTTCACTACGTGATAGAATCCGAAATGAGGAAATCCGTAGAAAAACCAAGGTTATCGACATTCCAGAGTTTGCAAGTTGAAGTGGCAATGGGCAGGTCATATAGTTCGCAGAACCAACAACCGCTAGGGGAATAAAGGTTCTCGAATGGCAACCACGAACAAGCAAGCAAAGTGTAGGGAGACACGATGGACCGACAACATTGTAGCCATCGCAGGAAGTCGGTGGATGGAGGTGGCACAAGATCGCTTGTAATGGCGCTCTTTGGGGGAGGCCTATGTTCAGCAGTGACTTCTAAAGGCTGACATGATGATGATGTCATGATGAAATGGCACGGCGTAAAACGAGGTGGAGGTCATAGTTTTCCTATTGACTCAGACCATAGTACCTAACACGCGATTTGAAAAAATTAGAAAAAACAATTAAAAAAATTATTTAAGATATTATTATATCTGTGTCGGTTATAATTAATTAACCGACACAGTTACAAATTTAGTCAACAAAGCCTTTTTACAAGTTTACTGGTAGTAGTATCACTTTGAAAATATATTTTGTATTGAATCTTTGGTACGAGTAACTTTTTAATAATAATAATGTTTATTGTCATAATAATTGTACAGAACAGTAATGAATCCATAGGCTCCCGAACTAGTAAGAACTGTGTTTCAGGAGCCAGTGATATATATGGGAGAATTGTCTTGTAATATATATATATATATATATATATATATATATATATATATATATATATATAATTATATATATTACAAATTATGCCTCATTCAGTTAAAAGCCAAACAAAAAAAAACATAATTAAATTACACTAAAAATAAAATTTAAAACACTTTAATTAAAATTAAAACAATGATTCCACAAACAATGATTTTAGTAGAAAATCACTGTTTGTGATTGTAATGTAATTGTGTGTTTGTGTATGTGTGTTGTATGTATGTGTGTTTTATGTATGTGTGTATGTATTGTGTAATATTATGCCAGTTGGGGCTTGCCCCGTGCACCCACTGGCTTCACCCACTGGTGGGTGCACGGGTAATTCGCATTTACCCGTCCACCCACTGCACTAGAGTTGGAAACTAACCAGTTATGTATGTATAATTATTTATGAAGCCTTCAAAAGTAAAAATCTGATAACTTATTTTCAATTCCATCATAGTCATATTTCTTTAACCAGTTAACTAAAGTGTTCTTAATTTGTCTATTACTATGTTTTTTAATGTTATTTTCCTTGTTTACTTTGTTGTATAGGTGTGGAACAACAACATTATTCTGTTTATGTGCAAATTTTGTTTTCACACGAGGAACAGGACATCGGTCGACTCTCTTGGTTAGTTCAGGTAAGGTAGGCACCGTTTTCCTATGATACCTTCGGATACTTTCAAATTTAAATAATTTTCTTACAGTGAGAACACTTGCTTTCTCGTAAACAGCGGTAGTGGGATGTCTGTAAGGCAGGTATTGCAGTACTTTTAGTATGGCGCGCTGTGCTCGCTCCGCAGTGAAGAGGTGAGTTTTAGCTGCACTACCCCATGCGCATATACAGTACCTAATAATACATTCACATAAGGCCTTGTAAGTTTGTATGACTGTTTTAAGGGTTTTAAATGCATACATTAGTTTCCTTATCCTCGAAGCAAGCGAAGTTGTGTGAATAGTCCAATTAAGTTTATCATCTATTAATCATCATCATCATCATCATCATCATCAGCATATATCTGTCCACTGCTGGACGTAGGCCTCTCCTAATGCACGCCACTGAGCTCGGTCTTTAGCTCTCCTCATCCATTTTCTGCCAGCCGCTTTTCGCAGGTCGTCACTCCACCTGGCCACAGGGCGTCCTACACTACATTTTCCTAAACGTGGTCTCCACTCGAGAACTCGTCGAGTGTGCCGAGGTCGGTGCGTAAACCTGTACGATCTTAAGACTATACCTTTCGGTCAGCTTAAGAACCAGGTACGCTACCCTGGTCGACACACTGGATATTTCTATAACATTATCAATGAGGACTTTGTTGACGAGGAACCCCACGCCACCCTGAGACTGCTGATCGCCCTCTCGGAAGTAGAATAGGTGGTCCGATTTCAGGGTTACTGTATCCTCCGCCTCTCTTCGGACTTCACTTAACCCTAGGATGTGTCATGTGTCACCTTATCTTGGTAAGCTCCATCTCGAGTTGCGCCATGTGATCATCAAGCCTAATCGTTCGTCCGTTGTACGTAGCCAGGGTCAGTTGTTTTTGTTTCGGGTGGCCTACGGTAGCCCGGGGATTCTTCGCACCCCCTGCCCTGCCATTTCCTTGACCGCCACCTTGGTCAGAACTAGCAGGTGGGGACCGGGTTTTGCCTATAATTGCCACGCTGGGCATGCGGGTTGACGATCGCAGGGCGTAGCTTGTCGCACCGGTGACGCTGCTGCCCGTCACTGGCCTGTGTCATTTGGCTACGCTTGTTTTCATGATGGTAATACCGCCATCTCTCAGTTGCCATCTATTAATACTACGAGATATTTAATAGAGTCGACATGGGATAAAGCCGCACAGGAACATTGAGGAGAACATTACAGTTACACGGAAAAGTATGTATTTTTACACCAAAATAATTTTCAGGGCCACTCGAGGACGTCTTACTGTTTTCGAGCCATTGTGTTACTTTAGCAAGATAGTTCTCGGCCAGTTCCGCAACTCCTAGCCAAAATAATAAAAAAAACGCGTGGGGCTGTGTCAGGGCGCACGGCCGTTTGTTTATCGTGAGACGTCTACGCTACGTACAAATCGTGAGTCACAAAAACATCCACTTTGCTGATTTTACTCTGTGCGTCCTGCCCCTTCCCCTCTGTCTTTTGACAATAATTTAATAATACGTCATCGAGCTGACTATAGAAACTAAAAAAATACACCAAAATTAGATCTTTGGAGCTTACCTATAGTTACAGAGTTATAAAAGAGAGATGATATAGACCTTTTCGTTACAGTTTACTTCATAGTCATGCTACCCGTATGTATCGTTGTGATTTTAAAGACGTTTCGCGTCAAAATTTATATATCATCATCATCATTTTTGCTCAGGATCATTATGCTTCTCATATTTTATCGGAAACCTGCTGCATAAGGTAGGTGCCTAGTAAACTTTTAAAGTCAAGTCCAGTTCAATTGGGTGCGTCGGCCTTAGTTGTAAGTTCACGTTCAAGTTAACGAGGAAAACTTATTTTGTAGTAGTAAATTTGTTTTATACTAGCTGTACCCGCGGCTTTGCAGACGTGGTCTTTTCTTTAGGTTCAAAGTACCATACCAACATTCGATCAAAATTTCTGAAGCCGTCAAAAATACTTTTATCAATTGCTCGGCTTCTAACTCACCAGATTAAGATACCAATTACACCAGTTTTTAAATCAAGCCCTAAGCTTTCTAACAATGAAAACCGCATTGCAATCGGTCCAATAGTTTTTACGTGATGCGATTAGAAAAATGTTATATTCATGTTCAATTTTAAGCACCCAAGAGCATTTTTTTATTTATCTTCTTGGAGAAAAAAAAACAAAAAAGATTTACAGCCTTTTTCGTACCTATTGCTTTATTATAAGTATAGATATATGACTGTGTCAATTTGCATCAATAAATCCGTCTAGTAGTTTCAGCGTGATACGTGTTCTTTTTAATAAATTTCAACCCCTATATTGCGGAAACCCTTTAATTTTTCGGGATGAAAAGTATCCAATATCCTACCTCGTAGTATGAACTCAAATCATACCAAGTTTCATTTGAATTCATTTAGTAGTTTCTGTGCGATGCGCGGTCAAGATACGGAAAAACAGACAGACACAAAAATAAAAAGTAAAACAGTTTTGGCTTCAGTATCGAATATAGAGAACCATCCAAAAAACTTATTACTGTATTAATATAACTTTGGACACATATCCCGCAGAAGCTCTTTAACTTTTCGGGATAAAACGTGTCCTCAATTTTAATCCATCATATAAATTAAGGCGGTGCCAAGTTGCATCAAAACCCGTCAATGAGTTTCAGCGTGGTATTCTTTTAAATAAGTTTCCACCCCTATCCTGCGAGAACCCATTAATTTTTCGGGATGTAAAGTATCCTATATATCTCCTTCGTAGTATGAACTCAAATCATACAAAGTTTCATTTTAATTCATCCAGTAGTTCCGGTGGCATGATGCGCGTCCAAAATACAGACAGACATACAGACTAAAATGAAAAAACATACAGTTTAGGCTTCATTATCGAACATTAAGTAAACTCCAAAAAAAAAACTTTAATGTACAGAATTTGGACCCATATCCCGCAGGAACCCTTTTATTTTTTCGGGATACCAGTATCCATAATTTTCACCCATCTTATAAACTATGTCTGTGCCAAGTTGCAACAAAATCCGTCCAGTAGTTTCAGCGTGATACGTGTTCTTTTAAATAACTTTCAACGCCTATCCTGCAGGAACCCTTTAATTTTTTGGGATTAAAAGTATTCTATGTCCTAAGTTAATAAACTCAAATCATACCAAGTTTCATTAAAATTCATTCAGTAGTTTCGGCGTGATGCCTTGCCAAGATACATACAAACAGACAGACAAAAATGAAAAAAAAAACAGTTTTGGCTTCAGTATCGAATATAGAGTAACCTCCAAAAGGAAATTTCAAAATATCTTCAATGTACAGAATCACTATCCCTATCCCTATCCTATGACCCTACTATCAAATGCATAGGCTCAAAGTTTCTAATCACACTTCACACACTAATATTATAAATAAGAGAGGTGTAGCCACTGTCCTAAACACGCCAATAAGAGCATAGAGTTTTAAAAATGAAGACACTCTGATGAAGCGGAAAACTTCGTATGCGCGATGCAGAACTCCCAAGATTATGTGTTAGAACTGAGAGTCGATGCAAAACGTCATAAAATGCATAAAAACCGATTAGCGCCATCTATTTGGAGTGTGTGTTTGTTTATGTTTGTTACTCCTTGACGCTCAAACGGCTGAACGGATTTGAATGAAATTTGGTACCAAGATAGCTCATATCCTGGATTAACACATAGGCTACTTTTCATCATATCACCATAATCCACGTGGGTGAAACCGCGGACCGCAGCTAGTAAGTAAGTAAGCCTCTACAATACAAAACGAACAATTGTTTGAACCACGTTCAGCGCCAAGAAATAATCTGTTAGGTGACATTAACATACATCATGTGCTGAGGAGATGCCAAAACTGTCTGCCAGGTCCCGCACTACTTACTAACTAAAACAATATTACTTAGTCTGGCTTAGAGCAGAGTGAGCTCCCAATGCTGTCGGGAAAAACTTTGTGATCGTTTATTGTGTGTGTGAATATTTACTGTCCCGCGGGTAAAGAGCGGGATAACTTGCGTTTATCCGTGGTTTTGTGGTATAATAATGGATATGAAAAAGGTGCAATACTTATAATAATTGGGTAATTGAAGTGAATTGTGAGCCTTTATTACCTACGTCAAAGCAAGAGAAGGGTAATGAGTTTAACAGTCCATGTATATATGTGGATGTTCCTCCATAGCGTGGCCCATTTTGGTCCAATTTAGACAAGCGAGGTATAAATCGATTCGACTTCAGGTATAGAGTGTCATAGGCATTTTTACCCGACTACGGCGAAGCTAAGGAATTTATATGTGTTCAATCTAAAACTTAGTCTTATTTTGACAAACGAGGCATCAATCGATTCGTCTTCATCACAAGATTGTCACAGGCAATCTTTTACCTGACCTAGCTTTTTCATTAGTAACGAATTACATAACACTACAAGTAGGCGCTTGGTAATCCGGCATTCATTAATTCGGCACGTCCAGTAGTCCGGCCTTTTGGAACAGTATCTGTTCTGACAGCTTTCCCGCTCTATAATGGCATTTCCGATTCCGTTGCGCCTACTGTAGGTATATATATGGTCTTGATGTTTTTTTAATTACCTACCTTTTGTGAAGAGACATGATGACAAGACCTGACGTGACATGATGACAGACATGATGGTAAGCGCCTTGCAGTGCCACCCCGAACCACAGAACTTTGGTTGCTAAAAGTTGCGCGTCACTGCACTGCACCCTGAGACATTGGTTTTTAGTCTCATTGCCCGGCAATTTCGCTAGAAACCGAAACACAGAAATGTTTACACACTACTGCTTGGCGGATAAATATGAGTTACTCCCCTAGGTGGACTCTTGCGGAAGAGGCCTACCTCTACAAAATTATGCATGTATTAATTTATTAACTGAAAACTACACTTTTATTTCTCTCATGCTAGTCTGGAAGAGATCGCTCTGAGCGATAAGACTGCCCATTGTGATACATATTTTTAAGTTTGATTTTAATTGATATCTATATTTTTTCTGTGTATTGTGGTGTTCAATAGGGTTTATCTATCTATACATTTATCTATATTACGAATTTTAATAAATAAACTTCGTGTTCTGTTTTTATCTTTGTGTGAATTCTAGATTCTAGGTAATCCACGGTAAATAACTTTGTAGGTCCACGGGCCCGTGGCGAACAGTGGCAAGTTATATTAAAAACCTTAAATGGTTATCTGAACAGCAATAAACAAAAATACTCTACATTCTTCAAGCGAAGGGAATTTAAAAGGGCAGCATAATTTTCCTCTGTACCTATTACTAACAACGCTGCGATTACCAAGACGCCTGCGCTGATTATTTTAAAACCATAGATCTCATTAAAAATGGCAAGATTAGGTTCCTCGGGCGTGGACTGCATCAATTAGGTGCAAATGTCACAATCCAAGTAGTGCTTTTGTAGCACGTGTATCAGTGGCAATTGTAGTTATCTCATTCGCGCAACAGTCTGCGTATATCTCACACCTCTTTGTTGTTGATGCATATGTAGCACAACCAAATCTGTGAGCACAACATTGAAATTGTGTTTACCTATAGTTGTGTCTAGTCCAGTTGTTGTTAACACTATATTAGAGCGAGTCTCTCTATGAGTTCTAGTCTCCCCTATGACTAGATTCCTAATCTATGGGTAAACCCCCTTATGATAGGCAAGCAGGGAACGACCGCTGGACGCAGTCGAATTCTATGGGGGAGGCCGATGCTTAGCAGTGGATGTTTACCAGCTATAGGATGTTTACAGATAAGGATTACTGAATTTTTTATCCGACGGAGTGAAGGGTATTGTGGTTATCAGCCTATGTTTGGGGATCATTCTTGTTAGATCCAGTGCTAAGATCCATAATGGATCTGCCGAGATTTTATTTTCTCATAATATCCGGTCGTAAATATATAGATGTAAAATGAATCTATGGGGAATATTTTTTCTCATTAGATCTGTTTTTACAAAGTATTAATTTAATATGGATCTACTGAGAGTTTTTCTTCTTGAGAGATCCGTTTTGTCCAATCATCAAGTTAAAGTGGATCTATTGAGAACTATAACTTTTTAGTAGATATATTTGGTTTCATATATTTTCGAATAAATCGGGGCAGTTTCACTTAAGGCTGGAGAAGAGGACATAAGAGTTACTTATAAGATATTTTGAAGTCGAAAGAAAATAATATTTCATTTCCGACTGAAAAATTGAAATCACTGGTTGTGATTATAAAATATATAGATTCATCAAGCATCGGACCAATGGATCTATTTTTATTTTTTCCATTTTCTCAGGACACATGAGACTTATCCACCCTATTTTTATTACAATCTAGCCTCGAATTGGCTAATAAGTAATTTTATTTTATTTTGATGACCGGTTGGTCTCGTGGCTAGATCTTAGGTACGAAATCGAACGGTCGCTGGTTCGAATCCTGCAAGGTGCAATCATTTGTGTGTTGAGCAGAAATGTTTGTTTCCGAGTCATGTATGTAATATTCTTATCTATGTATGTTTATCCGTTATGTAGTGCCCATAGTACAGGGTATCCTAGTTTGGGGCTAGGTAATTGGTGTGGAAATGTCCCGAATATATTTATTTTTATTTATTTATTTATTATAACTTAAACTTTTAGATTGTACAGTACACTAATACACTAATAAACACTACACTAACTCAAACGGTTTTGTCCTTTTAAGTCTTCTATGTTCACATGATGATGAAGTCTATGGTCGTGAACTTCTGATAGATCTAATGAAAAACAAAGTTCTCAATAGATTCATACTTTCAAAATCGGAAAAGGTCTATTAAGATCCATCGTGGAATTACCGATGAATCTACTGACAAAAAAGTTCTCGATAGATCCATAATTTCAAAATGGGATTTAAAGAGGAAAAAATATCCTAATCGATCCAGTATGGATCTTAGAGAATAATCCGTCTTCGAGTGCTACTAAGGCATGACAGTAATCAAAATTCAATATGGCGACAACTAGACGCCATACAGTAAAAAAAAATGTAAGTCCACGAACTATGTTATGTGGGGAATAGGTATTTGAAAATCACCTTTAGGTTTCTGCGATCATTTTTCATTTCGAATCACCATTTAGGATCTATAGTGATTTAAAGTTGGTTAGCAACCATTCTCAGTAAGTTTTTTTCTGTGTGCGTAGACTTTTTGGTTTAAAACAAAAGTCCAGTAAGAGTACCCTATAAATACCCGTGCAACATTACCTACCTTTAGAGATTTAAGAACATCAATTGTTTACGTGACCCTATAAGCAAAGCTAATTAAATGGATTCATTCCATTAACAGTGCAAAGCGAAATTGTAATTCAGGATCAAGGTTGAATTTTAGATTATCGACGCTGGAGACACTTAAGGGATGAAACTTAAGTAGACAAAAGTAATAGGTCCCTTGAATAGACTTGCTTCGAAATTACTAAATATAAATAGTCGTCCGAACGCAGACTACTGGGAAGTTTAAAAGCTTCTTCCAGAGAACATAGGTGAGCTTTATTATTTTGCAGCAACAAAATTACTGCGAGACCCCGCAGGTTAGGTACAGAGTATGTTTTTGTAAGATAAGATCGTATGTTTTTTCTGGCGTTTTGGCTACTTAGCCGTTTTCCGTTTTGTGTTTTTTCTGTTTTCAGAACGTTTAATATAATTTATGGTTCGTTACTCTAGAAGAAATTCTTTAATACCTACATTAGTACTGAGACGAACAGATACAGCCAGACGGATGGACGGAATAGACGATCCTATGGATACTATAATGGTAAAGTTCCTGGTTGAACAATGGAACCCTAAAAAGTTGGTACTTACCTACATTTGTCTACCTAGTCCTAAGTAGGTACTTACCTACATTTATCTACCTAGTCCTACCTGTCAAAAAGTAGGTACTTACCTACATTTATCTACCTATCAAAAAGATTGCATGTACTCTTATCGCTGTGTATCACACCGGGTATAGTAACCACATTAACTCATTTATGTTAAGGTATAGTACATCGGGAATCCGTGGTATCAGCGAGGATTAATCCCGCAAATCTCTGTTTTAGTGCTGCGATCTGTGCTCGCCCAAACGGGCCAATTAGAGCTTACTCGCAATAATCAGAATATCGATGCTAGTGTTGATGTATCGATAATGTATGTGCCTATGGCCAAAGAAAGTTGAGACTAAATTTAGCCCGCGAAGTTGAAAAAATACAACTGGAGGTCTCAGCGTTCCATATATAGTCGAACTCTAGCCAAATCAACACTAATATTATAAAGAGAAAAGATTTTATTTTTGGTATGTTTGTTTGCATAGTATAAATTCAAAAACCTGATTTAAAAAAATGTTTCAGCTTTATAAAAAGCTACATTATCAGTGAGTAACATGAGCATTATTATATTGTCCAATACATTTTACTGGCCTACTAAAATTTATTATAAGGCGTGCGCTCCGAAAATTATTAATGATACATATTATGTAAGTAATACATGTTTATAGTACTCATCATTACCCACAAAAAAAGTCCGTGAGGCTGTATGTCTAACTAAAACTCACAATAACAGTTTTCTTTTAAATTAGTCAATCAAAATACGGGTAGAATCGAAATGTTGTATTAAGAAATATCCATTTAGAGAAACCTTCAGCTACCCTTGCGAAACTGGAGTGAGTCGCTAGTAATTTACCTACTCAAATTGAGAAAGAGCTTCGCTATTAGGTACCTAATATCGATAAACGTACTAGTGATGTGTCAATGGTATTTGCGGTTGCGTTGAATAAGTACTTATTAATGAATGTCGGTAAGCTAGAGGCGCATGGTCGAAATTTGAAATTTGAAAATGATGCTTTTAACCACTTTTAATCCAACCATAAGCTTTCAGTAATTGTATTTGGTGTACCTAACTAATATAACAACATGACCTGCCTTCAATAAATATAGACATATGACTAAGAATTTAATTTTTAATTTCCTCTATGTGTAGCACCATAACTAACTAGTTATCACAAAAAAACAGTCAAATAGCTAAGTAGATAGTCTAAAAATCGTCCTATGAAAGGCTCAACAACAAAGAAAATAACTCTAATAGACAAACAAACACCCTTTCCCTACAAAAAGTGCCTACTTACCCGCCTCGCCCCACCGGTTAACCTTCCCCACCTCTTTAATATAGATGAGCACAAAACCGAAAGAAAAATAAGGTGCTACCTTATTTACCAACTAAATAGGCAACGTAATTATCCCCCTGAATCCCCGGCCAATTCCAGTGTTTAAGAAAGATAAACGAGAGGAGAGGAAATCCATTCTGCGAAACTTGTACCTCAGACTAATCACAATAGTCTGGTAATTAGATGGATGCATGGAGGATTCATAGATGGATGGAATTGCTTTTATTTAATTCGATTTTAGGCAAGATGCATCCACTTTTTGCCCGTAGTGCGGTTCAGTTGTCCGGTCAACCGGACTATCTCATCACTCGTGTTACCGATCAGCGACAGACTTTTTGGGCGGGCAGGAGAATCTTACAGGTTTTTTTTAGCAGGGTCTGAGATATTAAACTTAAACTGTGGTTATTTTAAGGTATCTGGGATTTAAGCACTTCCTTCCTTCCGTCATTTATGTCGATAGGTATCGCTACGCTACGCTAATCTAAATAATTGATTGAGAAATGCGAGCTCTATGAGGGTACTGTAATTTTTCTAGAATATGTTTTCTATCTTTCAAGCTCCGCGCTCTCCCTGATAGCAATGTAGGATTGACAACTGGTAGTTCTGGAATTTTAATTATAAAAATATTACCTACAATATTGTAGGTAATTAGATACTAATCTTAAAGGGGTTCGAACATTTCTGTATGGAAGCAGGCATATCCACCGGCCACCATTTAGTTTTTTTTTTTTTCAGTATCCGCGCACATTTATTGTAGTATATATATGGATAAGGGACACTTATACAAACAAAATATGTTCAGAAATATAATACCCTAAAGTGTTACGTTCCCGAAATATTTGGAGTCGCCGTATGAGAACAATTACAATGATTAAAAATGCAGTAATTACGTGTATATGCGCATTCCATAGTATGAATAGTTCCCAGTAGTAGTTGATTGTACTGTTTATTAGAAGATATTATATAGTTACTTAATTTATAGCAAAAAAAATCACTATTTTGTTCTTCAAAATATATACCTAGTTCTATACCCTAACTGATAACGTTAAATTATCTTCACCGAGGAACATCTATATTCCCTCACTCGCACTCGTTGTTCATAATTATACTTTATGTCCTTGCTTATGCCGGCAAAACAATTGAAGAGAGAGGTCAAACAAAAGGTTTTATCAAGGCGTGAGTGGGATAGAATAACGATTATTAATTAACATCTGTATTATGTTTTAGTTTTTACCATTTATCTAACGTTACCAGTTATAATATCGAATAAGGTATATGTTTTGACAAACAAAATAGCGTTTTTTTGCGTTATGATGTGATTTATTAAATTAAGTAACTAATTAAAGCGGCTTTTTATACGCTTTATATTAGCTTCACTTGTATGTTTGTATGTTTGTAACCGACTCCTTTGGACGCTATTTTGACCCACTTTAAACGGTCAGATTTCATTCAAATTTTGCAATAAATTAACCAAACTAAAAAGTAGAAAATAAATAATAGTTACAAAATCTAAAAAACACGCTTTATATAGAAAACCAAACTAAAAAATAGAAAATAAATTTTAATAATTTTGAATTAAGAATAGTGTAAAAAAACTAATAAATATAAATGAATAATAGTGTAAATAAGAAAAAATGTTATATTTAAAAAAAAGCGAAGGGTGTTTTTAAGATATTATCGAAATGATAATCCTTCTTCTCATATCTGTCAATGAAATATTTATAACTATTGACCCATGCACCCCACGATTTTTTTGAAAAAAAAAACACTTTTTCTTATTTACACTATTATTCATTTATATTTATTAGAATTTTTTACACTATTCTTAATTCAAAATTATTAAAATTTATTTTCCTTTTTTTAGTTTGGTTTTCTATATAAAGCGTGTTTTTTAGTTTTTTTAAACTATTATTTATTTGAGCATATATTTATATTGTCTTCGAATAAATAGTAAAACCAACTACTACTGGAAACTATTCATACAATGGAATACGTACGCAAATAGATTAAAAAAACGTAATACGTACACGACACGTTACACGTTACGTACGTTTTATCGTACGTAATTACTGCATTTTTTATCATTATAATTGTTCTCGTATGGCGACCTTTACCTCCAAATATTTCGGCAACGTGACACTTTAGGGTAATATATTACTCGACATTATTTGTTTGTTAAAGTATCCCTTACCCATATAATATATGTAGAACTTTCAAAGTGCGCGAAAACTTTAAAAAAAATGGCGGCCGGTGGTTATGCCACAAAGGTTCTATCCCCTTTATCTGAGTAATAAAGACATTTGTCTCATCAGTCGTTTCCTCGTTTCATGACCGTATCACGCGACGCAGTAAAACAACACAGGCGATTCTTTCGGGATATTCTTTCCGAGAGAGCGTTATGACGGGAATAGAAATGTCTTCGTGAAAAACTGTTGCCCTGGAAGGCTCAGTGAGCCACTTTATGCCGGTGTATTGTACGTGATTACTCCCTAAATATTCCACTTTATCGTGCAATCCTCTCCTTGTCACGTGAGGAGTGGAGGGCAGAAGGCGAGCGTGAATAATTTAGGCAGTCGTCGGTGGAAGTACCATTTATCCAAATTGTCGTCTCCACGGGCATACGGTGTAGCCAGGTTTACCTCTGCATGTTATTCAAAATCCCCTAAAATTAACACCACTTTACATTTTCTTCTGAAATCTAAACAAAAGTGACGAGTAACGACATATTAGTAATTAATCCTGCTATGAAGTATGTTCTATACCTAAATGCAAAAGTTGTGTGTATGTACTCAAAGTAGTTGTAGGTACTCAGCGCTGAAACGACAAAACGGATTTTGATGGGTAAATAGATATACTTAAGGTTCTTGAATAGATGGTCTATAAATGGTTCTACCAATTAGGGATTCTTTTCATCATAAACATCATCCCAGTACAACATTGGGTAGGTACCTAGTTACCTACGAATATTTAAAATGTCAACCCTTTTACCTTATGCAGAAGACTGCCTACTTACGTAATCTGTGAGACTTCATCCTGAACAGCATAAAGTATATAATGCAAAATAAAATAGTTTAGCTTAAATGTTTTAAGTTACTTAAAAGCTGGTTATCAGCTCTTCAGGGTAGGTAAGTAGATATGTATATTACGTTAACAAAGTGTAGTGCGGCAGTCCCTGCGTTCTAGGTTGTAGTACATGTACTTGACACGCTCTCATCTCGCTAACTATTATTCACACAGACATTAAAAAAAAAAGTTCAAAAACTAAAACCCGACTATGGTCTTAGTGGAAGTTTAAAATTTCTAAAACGTTTGATTATTCTTGTTTGTGACTAATCAAACGTTACGTTATATATATTTTTTCGAAATTTGGTAGGTAATTAAGTCCTTTCTTTTGATACCAAATACGGCATCAGTTTTTTTTATATCACATCTTTATGTCCTCTAGAGGGCGCCATATTCAATTTAATGTGACGTCACATAGCCTATATATAACCAGCGGAAGATGAAGACGCTTTCAACTTTACATCATTTGTCAAATGTTTGTAGTTTAGAAGTTATGAGGAAACAGCTGAACATACATACATACATACCGGTTAAAATCATAACCCTCATTTTTGCTTCGCCGTAGTCGGGTAAAAAGTGAGGTTCTCAAGGCACTCGAGTAAATTCGCATTTTTGAAAATTGATTGTCAATCTATATGGGCATAAGAAAAATGTTAAGAACGTTTATCTGGGTACTATTGATTCAAATATACCTAGGTTTTCTGATATGTAGATCTAAAGAGTTCCCAAACCAGTTCCTAGCTCATAAGCATAACATGGCAGCACAGACAGCGGAAAGCAGGGGAGCGAGTTAAAAATGGACGAGCTGTCAGTTTCGCGACGCGCTCGCACCGATTCTCGCTTATATTTATGTTTATCGTTGCCGAGTCAATTTGTGCACCTATCCTCGCACAAACTTCGGAAGTTGGATAAACATTAAAATTTTACAAACGGCATTCAGAGTTTAACTCATGACTTGAATGCGACTTTTTCTCTATAAGTTTTATATATAATAATACTAGCCTTTGCACGCGAACAAATTTTGCCCTTCTCCCCTCCTCTTCAATGCTATTTTTCACCTGACTACGGCGAAAGGGAAGTGTTCAAACAAATAACTTTGATCTGATTTTAACAAGCGAGGTATCAATAGATTCGACTTCGTTTATAGTGTCATTGGTTATTTATTTTATCTAAGGCGAAGCATTATATAGACTAAAAATAAACAACTTAAAATAAACTAAGTATGTACTTACTTACGCTTAACTAAAAGTTTATATTCACTTTGGACTTCTTTGATTTATGTCCTTCAGATAGTCTCTTCAGATAATTATTGTTTTCTAAATTTAGTGTAGATCTCGATTTGAATGTAATTATTGGTACTGGCCGCCAACGTGTGAAGGTTGCTTACATTTGGTAATTCTTGAAAATGGGCATGTACAGGTTTCCGAAAAAGACTTCGCTTCATTTGCATTTTACCACTGGATAAAATTGTTATAAGCTATATAACAATTTTATCGAGTTTAGTTGAGTAATTTTATTGAGTAAATGCAAAAGGAGTGAAGTCTTTTTCGGAAACTTTACCTATTTTCAAGAATTACACAAATGTTAGCAACTTTCACACGTTGAAGGACCAGTAAACCAGCAATGACATTTCAAATCGAGATCTACACAAAATTTAGAAACACCTGAAGAGACTGTCTGAAGGACATAAATCAAAGAAATTAAAAGTGAATATATTTCTTTAGTTTCATAGTAGTAGTAGCATAGTAGTAGTTTCTAGTAGCTTATTTTAAGTTTTTATTTTTCGTAGAGGGGGATGAAAAGTAGAGTGGACGCATAATTATTTTTCCTCGGGTGACGTATATTGAATTCCTCGCTATTCAGGATACTAGAATCCTTCACTCCACTCTGGATTCAAAATAGCTCCCTCGCCGTAAAAACATTACTTTGCTCCCTTGTTATACAATCTACTATTGTGTTACGAGGACAAACTTACGAGAAGTAGGAATAGGTATAGGTTTATATTAGGGCAACCAAATTAATCAGGCAAAATAACTGAACATGGGCTACTTATATTAATTAGGGGAATGTTTATTTTTCCGAAACTTATTAAAGTAACCACTAACATGGCCAAAAAATCAGTTTTCTTGAAAAATACTCGCGATACGTGAGCTTTATTAGCCGCAGTGGAAATGAAATGGCCCATAATTATAGCAATATTTGAATTGCCATTTCCATAAACAACTACAATCGCATGTTCAGGAACTGTTTGTAGGCATGCGGTCAAATTATTTTTCGTAGATTATTTATCTATTTGCCTACTGCAGAAGGTTTTACATGTGTAAAATACTCGTACCTGCATAAAGCTTTATGTAGGACTTGTACTTTGGTCACAGAATAAATAACTTTGGTGTAGAAAAATATAAGTATAGGCGCAGAATAATTAATACTAGCTGCTTACTCCAGTTTGCTTGTATTTGTATGAAGGTAGTGCTGGCCTCTGGTGTAACGGGTTGTCAGTTGTCAGACCGCCCGAGAGCATCTGACATATGGCTTAAAGACTGCTTTTAATCGACTATTTCCGTTTTCCCCCACTTTTTGTCCACCACTGGGGGACAACGGGAAAACCCCACTTGAGGACAACGCTACTAAATTATTCCCGTTATACCCCAGTGTTGGACATCGGGAAGAAATGAGTAACACTGTCCCCCAGTGGTAGATATCGAAACTAACCATGTGGCATTGTCCCTCACTACCTACTTAACTATTATAATATTACTGTTTCATGTCTATAGTGATAGGTGTCAAAGTGAAAATGACAAAGTGACAGGTGACAGATGTCAAAATGATATGTCACACGTCAAAGTCATTCGGATCATTAGTTTTTGAGTAATAGCTGTTTTAAGTATGACAGCTGTCATCCAAAACGAAGATATTGATGAGATCTATCACTTCTGTTAAGAAGCTACTAGTCAACGATCAATAGTTTCTGAGTAATAGCTGTTTTAAGTATGACATCTGTCATCCAAAACGAAGATATTGATGAGATCTTCCACTTCTGTTAAGAAGCTACTAGTCAACGATCAATAGTTTCTGAGTAATAGCTGTTTTAAGTATGATAGCTGTCATCCAAAACGAAGATATTGATGAGATCTATCACTTCTGTAAAGAAGCTACTAGTATAGGATCAATAATCTCAGAGTTGTTATAGCCCTTTTAAGTTTGACAGCTGTCATCTAAAATGAAGATATTGATGAGATTTATCACTTCTGTAAAGAAGCTACTAGTATAGGATCAATTGTTTCCGAGTAATAGCTGTTTTAAGTTTGACAGGTGTCATCCAAAACGAAGATATCGATGAGATCTATCACTTCTGTAAAGAAACAACTGGTCAACGATTGTTTTTTTCTAAGTAATAGCTGTTTTAAGTTTGACAGCTGTCATCATTGATGAGATCTATCACTACTGTAAAGAAACTATTAGTCAATGATCAATAGTTTCCGAGTAATAGCTGTTTTAAGTATGACAGCTGTCATCCAAGTCGAAGATATTGATGAGATCTATCACTTCTGTAAAGAAGCTGCTAGTATAGGATCAATAATTTCAGAGTTATTATAGCCCTTTTAAGTTTGCCAGCTGTCGTCTAAAATGAAGATATTGATTAGATCTATCACTTCTGTAAAGAAACAACTGGCCTACGATCAATTGTTTCCGAGTAATAGCTGTTTCAAGTTTGACAGGTGTCATCCAAAACGAAGATATCGATAAGATCTATCACTTCTGTAAAGAAACAACGATCGATTGTTTCTGAGTAATAGCTGTTTTAAGTTTGAAAGCTGTCATCATTGATGAGATCTATCACTTCTGCAAATAAACTAACTAGTCTAGGATTAATCAATAGTTTCAGAGTTATATCCCTTTTAAATTTGACAGCTGTCATCCAAAACGAAGATATCGTTGAGATCTTGACAGGTGTTGACGTATGACTTTGACTTTGACATCTGCCACGTGTCACTTTGACACCTTTCACTTTGACATCTGTCACTTTGACACCAGTCACTTTGACACCTGTCCCTACAAAACAGACATGAAACAGTAATATTATAATAGTTAAGTAGGTAGTGAGGGACAATGCCACATGGTTAGTTTCGATATCCACCACTGGGGGACATTGCAACTCATTTCTTCACGATGTCCACCACTGGGGGATAACGGGAATAATTTAGTAGCGTTGACCCCTTTTTCCCGCTGTCCCCCAGTGGAGGACAAAAAGTGGGGGGCAACGGGAATAGACATTAGGTATGAATAAAAACCAGGACCGACAGCTTGACGTGCTCTCCGAAGCACGTCTTGTCTTCCGGAGCTACGGAAATCCGAAACTTTGAAAATTGTTGGCCGAGGATCGAACCCGGTACCGATGGATTCTATCGCGCTCTAATATACGTTATGTAGCAACGTTTTTCATTGCGAGTTGCGTATAATATAAAAATATTTAATTAAAGCAATCAATGTATCTAAAAACAAGACAGTTAATTAAGATCTGCAAAAGTTGACAGATGAAACTGCAATCTCACTCTGATCCCTCTGGCCAGTTAGTTTTTATTTTTTACTAGTAGGCTTCTTATAGATATTTACGCGATATTTTAGTATAAACGAGAAGTTTTTAAAAGTAGAAAAAGAAAAAAGTTTGCTGTGTGGGCATACGTAGGTACCTACGGCTGCGGTGGACCGAGTGGTCAGAGGGAATTATCCAATAATTAATGTGAAATCTTAATTTAGAGTATAGAATACTTAATGACGGTTTACGGTAGGTACATCCTATAGAAGAATGTTGCCTATTCTAAATTAAATAGTAATACCTTATATTATACAAGAAAAGGTCGAGCTATATAGATACAAGTGGATAACACTATTGCACCGACATAAAATCGAAGGAGGAGGTAAATCAAATAATAAAGGAACAATTCTATTACAGGCCCGTCCAGAGACAGCCGAACAATTGTGAAAAAGAATTTCGTTTTCGCTGTAACAAAGTTTATATCCCGTACCCGCCCTGAGCACATATTTGTACATATTATATGGTATGTAAGTCTTAAAGTTTTAAAGGTTTATTATATCCTTCAACCTTTCTGTACAGCGTAAAATAAAGTAGGTATATATATATACCCAGAGCTTGGCGTCAATATTTAATCTTCAAGACTTACAAAAGTTGGAAGTTATTTTTTAGGAGTTCGTGAGACGTGAATATTTGTAACGGAAACATTTTATTTCGAATTTGAGTGCGTGCTTTTGCATAGGTAACCAAATAAGTTTCCACTAACAGTTTTTTTCATAAACTTGGGTAGATATAGGTACAACAGGTTCTGATAAGTGTTGGTCGCTTCGAGTGATATGTGTACTAACGTTATGATCTTGAGGTAAAATGATCCCCGATTGTTGCATCAAAACCACTTGTGCCATCTAGCGGAATTGCATGTTAAGTTCTCCCCAGCATTCTACCAGTCTCATCTCACAAAGAGTCCTGCGTTCTGAATAGCTGGCGTGCGTCGTTTAGTGCGAAACATATTGAAATCGTTGCGTTTAATCTACTATATGGTATGTCCCATTTTAATGTTGTACACGAATAGTTTCTATTAAGTTTTATGTGATAAGTACATGTTTTATTCATGTCTTCTCTTATCTACATATTAACGATTTTTTATTTATTTTTTGTATATTTAGTGTCGTACTGTTAGACGATATTGTGGGAAAGCCAATAAAAAGGAAGTAGAATACGTGTGGCTTTTGTAGAGTATCGAAACGAACTGTCCGTCTCAGTGCAGGTCTCCTTCTGGCTGAAAAGTGCAAGTTGGCACTTTCGACCTTACTATGTATTTTAAAATAGCTTATAACTAAGGGTTATAACAACCCCCCGTTTAGGTGAAAACTTACGCGGGTTTTGCGAAGTTTTTCAACAGAACGTGGTTGATTTTCGGTAATGGAATCTAAGTTATGATTTTTTGAATTAGGAGTCGGTCTGAATTTGTATTAAAAAGCCACGCATTTTCTATTACAAAAGAAAAATATTACGAATATTACATATAGTGTTACAAATATGCATGTTGTTATGGAATGTGAAGTAAGTGGTGGAATTAATACATTTTTCAAAAATTTCTTGTATTATACGTTACATCTTATATATTATCGGTCTTATCATGTATTTGTTTCAAATTATTAGGATTTAAATTGGGTAGTTTAGTAACAATATCACTGTAGTTAAGTTTCTTTAATTTTGATTATTTGCAACAAGAATTAAATTATAGCGCATTAGTGTTATTTATGCGCATGTTTAGATGCCGGTTCCTGCGATACTATATTCTAATATATTATTTCTACACTTTGTTTAGATTTGTAGGTTCTGGGGCCTGATTCCGTTGAGTTTTAACTCTACGGAATCAGCCCCAGAATCTGGAACCAGGAACCCGCACTTTAGTGCGGTTCGGTTAATGCCACGTGGACCATTCATTTCCACCGATCCCTCGTTTCGAATTCACTAAGCTCAGTGAGCATGTGAAATGACGTAATCAAGGCGATGAGCATTTAACTTTAACTCTTGAAGGTTTATTGTTTGCTCGCGTCCGTAGGATTCAGCCCTCGATGTCCTACACGTGATCTCGGGTGGTGCCAAAAGAGCAACCGAATCACCTAGTGGTAGGCTTCGGCCGTCGGCTTTTTATTTTACCACCGTCTGGTCAAAGTCTTGATGCCAAACGACTTGTCGTGTTCCATCACTATGTTCAGGGAAGTCGTCCTGAAGAGTTGTAGGATACAGTTGTGTTGGAAGGGTGGACCGTGATCGGAATCATGGTGTTTCTTCGTCGGAGGCCTTGCTTCGGAGGGTAGCGGGATCCGAAGCACGGTGTTCTCTGCTGGCCGACCGCAAGTTGTAGGGGGCCCAATTAGCAGTTTAGCCTGCTACGAAAGGGGCAGCCTTTCGTAGCTGGTGAAAAAATCTGAAATGATCCATAGGGCCGGCTGGCGACCGGATGTGAGGAACTGATGAATTATTTCAGGGAGTTCGGGCGTCCCCGCAGTGTCCGCGCAAGTTCTCCAATGACATAGTTATGCCTCGAGTTCCATGGGCTATCCATTCCGACAGCTCGTTTGCTCGTCCAACCTATTCACCACTAATCATCATGCAAAAATACCAAAGAAGAAATATGTATGTAATAATATATACGGCAGATGCACGTCCTCACATTCAAAGTGGATCTTGCGAATATTCGCGGGATTCACTCCAATCTCCAACCGGTCCATTATCATCTGGAGACCTCTAAGCCCAACTTGTTCTTCTTGTCGGAGACGCAGATATGATGTCCAGCTGATACGGCATACTTGGATTACCCAGGCTATGTCTTGGAGCACCTATTTATCCAAAACGCCGGCCCGTGATGATATTTGCTGTCTGCGTCTCCAAAATCTAATATGTCAGATAATGGAATATTTAATTCGATTCAGTGACAAGACTCTTTTCAGCATTGGTTTGGATCCAGCTGTGGTCGTGCTGTGGCTCTAAAGCGTGCGGCATATCTAGACTGGGCTGAAGCTCGAAAGCGCAAATCTTCTGATATTCGAGCTAAGAAAAGAAAATTCAACGTTGCCGCTAAGACCTGCTGGCTCATTTTGATCACGTAGGTCGAATTGGGGCCAAACTAGCTTCATACCTCGCGGGTAGCAAAGCTTTTTGGTCCCTGTCCAAGTCGGTTGAAGTGAACTTCTGCCGCACCTCACTGTCACCATTGCTGAAACCTGATGGATCACTGGCTCACACTGCTGGATACAACATTAATTTATTTGCTTCTCTTTTTGCAGAAGCTTCGCATCTAGACGCTTCTGGCAAGATACCTTTCTGCCTTTCTCATTGCGAGGTTTTTATGCCCAAAATTCGCATTCTCCAGAAGGAAGTTCTCAGAAAGCTTCGAGCTCTAGATGTGAACAAGGCCAGTGGTCCTGATGGCATTCCAGCGATTGTGTTGAAAAACTGTGCGCCCGAATTGTCTCCCATCTTAACGCTGTTTGCACCGCCTCTCTCTTCACTCAGGTAAAGTTCCGAACAGCTGAAAGCTTGCCAATGTACAACCAGTACCAAAAAAGGGCAGTCGTGCTGATCCGGCCAATTATCGTCCCGTCTCGATAACCTCCTTACTCTGTAAATGTATGGAGCGTGTCATAAACATTAGGGTCTTGGCATACCTTGAGGACCATGATTTCCTCACCGGCAATACGGATTTAGCCGAAACCGGTCTACTGGGGATCTTCTCGCGTATGCCACTCACATACTGGGCGAAGCCATCGAGATGCATGGTGAGGCGCTTGCTGTCTCCCTTGACATATTGAAGGCATTTGATCGGGTCTGGCACGATGGACTTTTAAGCAAGCTTCCCTCATATGGTTTACCTTCTTTTTTTTTTATTATGGACTAAGCAATCGTTTGACCATGATCTCACCTGATGGAAAGCGATGATGTGGTTGAAGGTGTACACGCTTGCCTAGTAGATGCCTATTCACTCTTGAATTACCTGTTGGCTTATGCAATTGGATAGTTGATTTTTTGAGGGAACGATCTATTTGAGTAGTCCTAGAGGGCTGCTCGTCTGATCAAATGGCTATCAATAGCGGTGTACCTCATCTCCCGCACCAATGACTTTTCTCAGTTATGTGCGGTTTTCCATCGCTCCGTGCTTCGGAGGGCACGTTAAGCTGTCGATCCCGGCTGTTATTGGTTAATAGCAGTCGTTAAGCCATGTTAGAGGCCCTCGGGCGGCCTGACAAACACTGACATCATAGGCCAGCACTACCTCATACGACAAACAAACAAACAAACAAACAAACAATTTAAAGTCACCACAATATGGCTAATGCGTATTTGAGTTACTGATATATCGTTGATTTACAGCTTCTTGCCGCCATGACAATTTTTTTGGGTTCCTCAAGAAATCAGAGGTATAACCCTAGTGGTGTATCATGCTACTTTTTTTTTAATAAATTCTTATTGTCTTTTCAGTTTATTTTAGTGAAATGAAACAGGTGGAATATTTAGACGTTGGCTGTTTTTTAATAAAAGATTATTCAGTGTGATAACTAGGCATTCAAAATTCTCTTAAAGAGCATTATCTTTCCATAAAAGTATAATATGCAACTATTATGCGCCTTTTTAGAGTTATATGTGAGCAAAACATGTTTATATGTTACTGGTGATATATGGATTTTGCAAAAGTATATTTGCAACTTCTTAGTGTTATTGTAGATTTCTTAGGATGTTTATGGCGCAGGCGTTAAGGGAACACCAATATACGATAAATTTGTTGCATATCAGCTACGGTATGATGTTTTATATCATGGATTAGATCCATGCGTGCCAGATATATCACCAGCGCTAATACAGCGACTTGGAAGCCACAATAGATCAATTTTGCTGTATAAATGTTTCGTCAAAACATGTTGTACAACATTGTTGCTCTAAATCGTTGTTGTGAGAACCGCTTGACAGCTGTGTTATAAATACTGTAAAAGGCGGTCGAGTAAACGTTTATGTCATGATTTATTATCACAATTTGACTGTATAAGCTTTTACAGCTAAATGATGTTACGAATCATCAACATATAGCAACGCTGTGACAAGCAGTCAGCGCGTTACTTTTATATCAGTTTTCTAACACTCTTTAGTGTTAACACATTTTTTTTATCACTACTTTGCTGGCTGGGTAGTTAATGTTGCAGCTACAATTCCCTACTTCTTAGTGAAACAAAGATTTGCTATGTGAGTACATACGTAGCTACTGCGTTTGCTATGTTTGCAGATTAAAATCCATCCACGCCTAGACGACTGCAACCTGCGTCCAACTCCTGTATCAAATGCAATCGTGTGGGGCACTACGCATCGATGTGCACACTGCGATCAGACAAACCAGGATCAGAAGTTGGCACTGAGAGCTTCGGAGCTTCACGGCAGCGGCAAAGAAACAGATGCACATATTCTTAGTCGATGCGCCTTTTGGTCGTTTTACAAATCTGGTCAGTCCTTTATATTTAATTGTGAACCTGGTGCCTAATGTTCGTTACTTAAGTTGTCACAGATGAATGAAACAACACTTGATATTACATTTTAAATTGTGACCCGGTAGCTGCTTGTCGAATGATCGTTTAAGACGAATTCCTGAAAATATAATCTGTGTTTGATAAAGAGCCTACAGAGGATAATTAAGACTAATTGACTTGTTTCATGTTGATTGACTCTACCGCACTGAATAATTGCTATCGCTGGTTAAGTGATAGTGGCAGAGTGCTGGTTAAGAGCTGGGGGTTTTGCTACCACTGATGAAGTGGTAGTGGCAGAGTGCTGGTTAAGCACTGATTCATAGCCCTCCTGACCGTCCCCCGTCATATGTATGCATGTTTAGGTCAAATCTTGCAAGCTGAATTAGAACCACTTCCTCTTATACTATACGGAGTTGAAATTTTACATGTTGGTTCACTTCCGTTATGAATGCATTTTTATCGAAGTCGTTGGCACAATATCGCTCGTCATGGCGCTCTTTGGGGGAGGCCTATGTTCAGCAGTGGACTTCTAAAGGGTGAAATGATAAAAGGAACTCTTCAACTGGTAACAGCACAGAAACGAAATTTTGTGTATGCATTTTATTATGATAGGTGGTTTTAAGTTTCACCATGACATGGTTTATGCACTCAGGGTTGGGTCCTGACTAAGGAACTCCTGAACGGTTAACAGCACAGACACGGAATGTTGCATTTAATTGTGATAGCCCGTTCTAAGTTCACCATGGCTACTACATAAAAGCTTTTTTTTAAATTATTTATATTTAACTTATTTCATGATATCTCGAGAACGGGTTGACTGATTTTGATGGTTTTTTTTGTTCGTCTCGTTCTCGATAAGGTTCCTCACGCATTGGAAAAGTAAGTCAATTGCAAAAAGAAGGTATGGAGCGGGATTTGTGGGACGGAATGGGGATTGTTGGTAGGGGTTTTAAAGGATACGAGTGCGGGGAGAGGAAAGGGGAAAGGAAACGGGAAGGAGGGGAGGCGAGGAATGGGGCAAAATTTTTACGCGTGCAAATCCGCGGGGCGCCTGCATTGAAAATTAAGTTCTTAAATATATTTTAAATTTAAAAAGAAAAGGCTCCTAAGTTGTAGCCATGTCTTTGCCATGGCTTAACGTCTGCTAATAATCAATAACAGCTGCGACCGACTCCAAAGCACGGAGCGATGGAAAACCGCACATAACGCACTTAGCGCGGAGCCTAGGGTAGGACCGAACACGGTATCTTTGGATTCTAAGTTGCACTATTGAACTGTTAGGGTACCATCGCTCGCCTACCTCGCCATAAAACATAATAACACATATTGTCATATTCTGTGAATATTTCAACCGGCTGCCTATTACGGGTCAATAAACACATTAATTAATTTGAAGGCTCAATAATTGAGCTCTATTTGGACCCTCAGGGTACGAAACCCTAAAAATCACCTAATCCCTAACCCCCATCTTTGTTTTGCCATTGTTAAACATATTTTCTTTTTAAGATTGGATCCGTATCACCAACACGTTCGATTGGTGCAATGATACTATGAAATAACTTTCAATCCCTATCCCAGAGTAACCCTTTAGTTTTTTGGGATAAAAAGTATCCTAAATATTAACCCATAGTATATACTACCTACTTTGACTGTGCCAAGTTGCATCGAAATCCGAATAGTAGTTTCAGCCTGACGCGTGTTTTTTACATAACTTTCAAACTGCGGGAATCCTTTAGGTTTTGTTGGGATAAAAAGTATCTTTAATGTTAATCCATAACCTACGCTTTAATTTTGCCAAGTTGCATCAAAATCGGTACGGTAGTTTCAGCGTGATGCGTGTTCAGAGACAGAAAGATCAAAGATAGACTGATATTTAAATAAGTACTATTTTGGCTTCCATAACGTTAATGGAGTTTATTTTCTGACTTATAATTTTCATAAAATGTTTTATGTTCAGATTTGGTTCAGTTACAGTTTTATTATAGTACTAGCTGCGCCACGCGACTTTGCCCGCGTGTACAATTTTCCGGGATAAAAAGTGTTATATTTTGGTCTCTATGGTATACAGCACCTACGTACAAAATTTAATTAAATTCAATCCAGCCGTTATAACGTGGAAGCACCCCAAACAAACAAACAACGTTTCACTTTATATATTAGTAGCTTTCGCCTGCGACTTCGTTCGCGCGGACTTCAGTTTATTGCAAAAAGCATCATATTCTTCTTCATGTTCATCATGTTCTTCTGGGATATTAAAAGTTTTTAATATCCCGGAATAACATGTTTAAAGGATGCTTAAAGCACCAAAAAAGTATAGACCAATGCAGAAGTATAGCACCAATGCCCTTGATGTTTTTTGACAGATTTGTTATTATTTTGATGGCAACCGTTTCTTACAGCGAGTAATCAACATTTTCCAGTTTTCCTGTGGAAACTTATCATTTTCCGGGATAAATGTTTCCTGTTTTATTCCAGGGTATAAGCTATCGCCATTCAAAATTTTATCGAAATCCGTCCAGCCGTTATCGCGTGAGAGCTCCCCAAACACACAAACAAACAAACAAACAAACAAAGAATCAAATAGACAACGTTTCACGTTTTTAATTTTTAGCATAACAATCTATCTATCTATCTATCTATCTATCTATATCTATCTATCTATCTATCTATCTATCTATATCTATACTATAATAAAACTGTAACTGGGCTAAATCTGTACATTAAATATTTTTTGAAAATTTTAATTGAGATGAACTTCAAAATCGATATGGAGTGCAAAAAGGTTTCTTTTTAATTTTTTGTCTGTCTGTCTGTCTGCCTGTCTCTTTGAATACGCATCATGCTGAAACACCGAACGGATTTTGATGCAACTTGGCACAAACATAGCTTATGTAATGGATTAACATTTAGAATACTTTTTATCCCGAAAAAAACAATGGTTACCGCAGGATAGGGGTTGAAAGTTATTTAAAAAAACACATATCACGCTGAAACTACCGTACGGATTTTGAAGTAACTTGGCACATTCAAAGTTTATAGTATGTGTTAAAATGAATGATACTTTTAATCACGAATAAATACGGGATTCCTGCGGGATATGAGTCTAAAGTTATGTTAATTTGAAAGGAATAATAATTGCACATCCGTTTATAAAACGGTACCGTAAATTCGGCTCCTATGCCACAAGTCAGAGTGGTACAGTGGAAGCGGTGTCTGGCCTGCAACCCAGAGGCACATGGATCGAATCCACGCGCTGCTATGAATGTTTTGCCTCAATATTTATAAGCATTTACATATTTTGTGCCTTTTTTACATTTTCTTTGATTTTTTTAAGGCTTATGTAATTTCCTGAAGTAAACCGTCAAGTTTTGTTTGAAAACAATATATATAATGGGAGCTATCCAAACGAATGGTCCGACTTAGGTGCGGTTTTTTATGTTTGCAAGCTGAGGTAATCGAGATGGTATAGTACGAGTTTGGTACGAGTATAGATAGCACAATGGCATCAACAACTCAAGCGAATAAACCAAAGGTATCAAAGTTCTCCCTCCGATTTAACTAGATGGCGCTGATTGACTTTAAAACACGCAAGCATTTCATTCCTGCAACCAAGGGTCCCACTAAATTCAAATTTATCAGGTGTTTGGGATTCGGCTCACACTAGCCCTAGCACGACCTCCAGGGGCCTAATTCTCTAATTTTAAGACGCCAATTCCTTACTGCCTGTGTGGAAATTGGAATCACGAACAAATTCCACGTAGGCATGGGTCATATTAGAGATGAGTTATACTAGGCAAAATTTGGACTAGGTGCACCTGTTCCTAGTCCGTTCAGATACTTGATCAAAATACCTGTTCCACTTAGTCCACCTAGTATGAATAAAGTCTGGGTTTCAAACTTCAAATCAAATCAAAGTCTGTGTTATATTAACTGTACTTTTTCTCATGCCTTAGCCCGTGGTTCTTCTTTCTAAGTGGAAGTGAAGAGAATTATATAAGAAAATAACTAGAAAGTTTTTTTTTCAATTATTTGTAAACTTAGGTTTCTCCGGTTTTTTTTTATTTTTGTTCTATTAAAAAATAATTCAATTCATTTTATTTACATCTATATGTAAACGTAACTTTTATTTTTCATTAATTTTTTTCATCACTTTGCAATTATAGTTTTGTTATACTAGCTGCGCCCCGCGGTTACACCCACGTGGTCTATGATGATGATGATGATGATAAAAAGTATTCTATATGTTATTCCAGGGTATAAGCTATCTCTATTCCAAATTACATCCAAATCTGTTCAGCCGTTTGAGCGTGAAGGAGTAACAAACATACACACACATATACATACACACACACTCACAAACATATACATACACACATACAAACTTTCGCCTTTATAATATTAGTGTGATTTTATTTATTTATTGTTGTATAAAATTAAATAATTAAGTAATCCTTTTTGAAGCCATGTTTTTTCATCACACAGTTTAAGTTGACGTTACGTATCGGCATCGACTATCGAGGTATCAAGCGAAGCAAAGCGTACGCGACGGCCATGATCACTTGTACTCGGCTGTTTGACAGTATCATGCATGCACCTAGTCCATGAAGTCCATCGCATACCGTATCGTACCTAATCTACTAAGTCCATGAAGTCCATCGCGTACCGTACCTAGTCAAAGTATTTTACTAAAGTATCGGACCAGTGTTTAGAATAGATAGATTGCCAGTATTAGCTTGCTAGAGAAAGATAGCTTCTCTTTTAAGAGTTTTGAAACGAGGATGGTTGCCGAATAGCCACGACCGACAGTCCGCAAGCAGTGGGCGCGAGCTAGACTTCCGATTATGGTTTGTGCTACCTCGCTCACTTGCCACACACTCACTCACCACACACACTTAGGTACAAACTTCGTACTTCGTAGGTACTTCACCGCAAGATCGCGCGGTTCGTGATAGTAGGTGGACTAGGTGATGGGACTAGGTGCGGCCTAGTATTAAAATATACGTGATCTCCGCACCTGATATATACGCTAGTATATACGCTTCACCTCTGGGTCATACTCGCAATATCCAGCACCAGGGCTTTTAAGTACGTCCATCTTCAAACACCAGGGCTTAAAACCAGGGTACTTTCAAGTGCTTTCTGTAGAAACAGATTAAAGCGTTGAAAGTAGAAAATACTTGCATAGGAAATTGATCTTTGCCGTCATATAAATAAGGAGAACAATCGTGTTTGCTAAATAAAAGTACTTAGAAGCCTTGAAAGTAGAAAATACTTGCATAGGAAATTGATCTTTGTCTCTATATATAAAAGGAGCACTATCGTGTGTGTGGAAAAGTACTCTGAAGCCTTGAAATGAAAGTAAAAAATACTTGCATAGGAAATTGATCCATGGGTATGCATAAATAAAGACCACAATTGCTTTTGCTTTTGTTATAATGTACTACCTACGTACCTACATAATTATATCGGAGGTTTCTTCATAATGTCTTACTGGCAAAATGGTTAGTTGTCGGTATTGAAATGTGTACATACAGAGGTACATGTATTGCTCTTCACAAAGATGATCAGAGATCATCTTTGTCACAGAGAAAGCATAGAAAACTTTTATTTTTTCAAATCAATCCTCATATCGTGTTGAAAAATCTCAAAAAGTAGGTAGGTAGGGTAGGTAATTATTAAGAGCCAGTTAAAGTGCCAGTAAGTACGTCGTTCTGTGAAACATCATAAAAAAATAATTTGTACTAAGAACACAATGTTTTGTTGCATTAAAATTTGTTCGTATGGACCTCATAATAATGACCTACCCTTGATGCCCCATCCAATTTACCTCACCACCTTAATTACTCTCTAATCTGTGCCACCTTGCCTACGGCAAACCTTTCTGATCATCTTTACCTTCGGAGATAATTTTCTCTACTCAATAACAAGACGTTCACGATAACAAGTTACTTCATTTAAACTAGATGGCGTTGTCTACCCTTAAAACACGCAAGCGGTTTGTTACGAAGTGGTTTGAACGTTGAATGAACTCGAACAACACGTTTTCTTCTTTTCTTTACCTTATGGTCCCTAAAGGCTCATAAAACGTATTTAGATGTTTTTTGTGTTTTTTGATAGAATAAGTCGACTGCCGTTGTAAAACGCGCAGCGAAATTAAGCGAATTATTTATAGTAAAATAGTAGTTTATTAATTAAAAAAATAAATTTAACTCATTCATGTCTTGAATCTTTCATTATAAAAACCAGGGTTTTAAATACTTTCAAGTGCTTTGTAAACCGAAGCCTTAAAAGTAGAAAATACTTGCATAGGAAATTGATCTTCGTGTCCATATAAATAAGGAGCACAATCGTGTATGCGAAAAAAGTACTTGGAAGCGTGGAATTGAAAGTAAAAAATACTTTGCATAGGAAATTGACCCGTGCGGTTATGTAAATAAAGAGCACAATTGAGTTTGCTTAAAAAAACTTCGAAGCCTTGCAAGTTTTTTGAGCGATGTTTACCATGATGATGGCCACCTAGCTTCTTGTGACCCGGCTGGCCGAGTGCGGCCGAACTCAGCCGAAGCCATGCCGAACCCGCCACCGAGTATGTAGGTGCGGGCGGGGCGGAAGAGCGATTTGGTGAGTAAAATACTTTGAAAGTCTTGCAAGTATTGCGGGTCCGCACCAGAGCGGCGTACTTACAAGCCAAAACCTGGTTTAAAAACCTGGTCGCGTAAATACTCACCTTCCCTAAATCCACGCAGGTGGCGTGGAATTGGCGTGAGTGATCATACAGAATCCAGGCCCTGCTCTCAAGCCCTTGCGACTGATTTAAAAACTGGGGTACTTGGTATCTTAGGCCTTGCACGCACTGCCTTGCAGTGGAAATTGTGCGTTTATTCTAGCGTTTATTTCATATTGTATTATATGCGTTTATTTCATATTTTATTATATGCGTTTATTTCATTGCAATACGTGCACTTCTATGAAGTGTCATAACGCATATTCTGTGAAGTACGGAGTGCCGTACTTAACAGAATATGCGTTATAAAAAGGCAAGGCAGTGCCTTATTCCGATGATTAGATGCCGAGCAATCGATAAAAAACTATTTGACGGCTGAACGAATTTTGAAGAAATGTAGTATAATATTGTACTTTGTAGGTTTAGTCCTGGTCCTCCTGGTCCTCTGGACCTAGACCAAACCTACAACTGGTCTGGTAGTGGTTTGGCTTTTGGTCCTGGAATAAAACGTGTGAGCTACTTTTAAATGAAATGACCACGCGGGCAAAGCCGCGGGCACAGCTAGTATCTTAATAAGTAAATGTACTACACATGAAACGAATGGCCGCTGTGGTAAGTTTCGACTATTTGGACTATAGACATTTTCTCTGTCTACGGTTTGGACAACATTTAATACAGCATTTTACGGGCATTCTGTGAACTTAGATTGTTAATTCCGCAAAGTTTTTTTTTGGCGCGAGTTCTTGTGTTAATACCTGAGCAAGCAAAGAAACTCCAGCTATCCTGGGAGCTAGAATGTCCCCATTCTTTATGCAACTAATTGAATGAGTTGAATATAATAAGTACAAAATAACAGTTTTGATAAACAACACAAGTTAAAAAACTAAAACCCGACTACTGTCGGGTTAGCCTACGAGTATGACACTCTTGTGATGAAGACAAATTGATTGAAGCCTCGCTTGTCAAAACACATTTACTTACTTTGTCTTGCATAGTCGGGTAAAAAAATAAATCAATAATCTATGACACTATACCTGAAAACGAATCGATTGATACCTCGCTTATCAAAATCGTATAACCACATACATAGATACATAGATTGTCATGCTCATTACCCTTCCCTAGCTTTGTTGCACACACAAGGTGCTTCAGCCCCCTCCAGAGGATAAATAAAGGGACGTCTGGGTACCACTAGCACAAGCAAGGTGCCTTCTTCAGAGAGTAAATAAAGAGACATCTGGTTACCACTGGCACACACAAGGTGTTATGCGCAGCGCAACATTGCTGTCTCCATCAGTCGAAGGCATGCGCACCGTGCTCACGTTCCTACGTCCCAGACGCAGCCATGATCTATTTAGCAGTTCAGTCGCCATCATCTATTGAGTAAATTATTTAGGGTCAGATTAAGAAGTAAGAATTGGTTTGAATGCACCAGAACCAAATGAACAAGTAACAATTTCGACTATAACTTTCTATTATCAAGACTCCAATCCAGAATACCTACTTCTATTACGTAACTTTAGTTACCGATTATCATAAACAATAAATATCAGACAAATCAAACAACTTTTCTATTTATTTTAACTATACTCAACTAACAAACAAAATTATTATAACTAAACCAAACTAAACTAACAAAATCACTTTCTGACTCCGACTCATAAAATATCACCCTCAAACAAAAAATAAAAAACATTTTGCCCTGAAGGTAATGGTAAGATCGGGCAGTACAATAGCTCAAAATTGGCATCCCTGATAGCATTATGTAACTGTGATGATGATGATGATAGGGATGGGAACAGACATCCATCCAAGGCCGTAGGCAGGGGGGTTTGGGGGTTCAAACCCCTCTCCCCCCCCCCCTCGATATTCCTTAGTAAACCACCCACCGTTTTATAAGTACACGGAAAGACGAAGCTCAATTTATAATGAATTTTTATTAATAGGAAAAAGTGCATTTAAAATTACAAATCGTCGTTGGTGAGCAAGAAGGCATTAAGTGCAAAAAGCTAGTTTGTAAATAATCGCGTTTTAAAGTTTTTATGTTGTTTCAATCGGCATAGCTGATCAATGCTTATTGTTACAAAAGTGGTTTCTATGAACAAAATATTGATATTTTTTAGCCTAATAATAAATAAATCATTTAAATATTTGTAACGTTACTGAGATATATAATGAAAATTATGAAAGTTAAATCTAGCATTTTCAAAAACAAAATACGTGTGTTGGTTTTGCTTTAATTTATAAACTTTAGTTAGATTTCGGAGAACGTGAAGACCGAAAAACGTGCGATTACCTTGATATAAATTATTTAAGATCTGTTGGTGACATTTACTGAACCACAGAATTGCATTTTATTTAAAGTTTTCCTCTTCCAGAAATAACTAAGAGCAATTTAAAACGTAGTGCTGCTCCAGTATTTGATTAAACGTTAGTAACCCGATTGTCATAAATTACACAAGTACCGTTAGTTAATTTTGACAGACTGATTTTTTGCTTGACAAGTAGTTATTTACTTCTGACATTGTTGTATTATCGGAAAAAACTAAAAAAACAACTCTTTTTATCACTCCATAAAGTAGATAATGGGCTTAAAAACACTTAGACATCATTAACTCATTTTACTCAAACAATACTAAATAAATAAATAAATATATTCGGGACATTTCCACACCAATTACCTAGCCCCAAACTTGGATAACCTGTGCTACGGGCACTAGATAACGGATAAACATACATAGATAAGAATATTACATCCATGACTCGGAAACAAACATTTCTGCTCATCACACAAATGATTGCACCTTGCAGGATTCGAACCCGCGACCGTTCGATTTCGTACCTAGGATCTCTAGCCACGAGACCAACCGGTCGTACTAGTAATGTGGTCATTACAGACCGCGGCAGTAATGTACTATTGCCTAAAAATTAAACTTAGTGACTTCTTGCTCTCTAACGATGATTTTTTTCATGTAAAATGGAAACAACATGGAAATTGTACATACAGACAAACAGAATGAAAGAAACGACTAACAAAAAAAATCGATCAATACCTTTTTTAAGCACTCAAGAACATTTTTTTCATTTGAATTCATGTATAATTCAAATGAAAAAAAATAGTTTGGGTGCAATGCGTGGTCAAGATACGGACAAACAGACAGACACAATTAAAAAGTAAAACAGTTTGGTTTTAGTATAGAATATAGAGAACCATCCAAAAAAAAATATTTATGACTTTAATATTAACATAATTTTGGACCAATATCCAGCAGACCCATTACTTTTTCGGGATAAAAAGTATCCTCAATTTTAACCCCTTATATAAACTATGACTGTGCCAAGTTTCAACAAAATCCGTCAAGCGTGATACGTGTTCTTTTAAATAACTTTCAACGCCTATCTTGCAGGAACCCTTTAATTTTTCGGGATGAAAAGAGTATCCAATGTCCTACCTCGAAGTATGAACTCAAATCATACCAAATTTCATTTGAATTCATCGAGTATTTTCGGCGTGATGCACTTCCAAGGTACACACAGACGGACAGACAGACAGAAAGACAAAATTTAAAAAATACAGTTTTAGCTTTAGTATGGAATTAGAACGGCCCCCAAAAAAATTTACAATATATCTTTTATTTACAGAATTTGGGACATTATCCCGCAGGAACTCTTTATTTTTTCGGGATAAAAGTATTCTCATTTTTAACCCATCATATAAACTATGACTGTGCTAATTTGCATCAAAATCCGTCCGGTAGTTACAGACTGGTAAGTTTTTTTTGAAATAACTTCCAACCCCAATCCTGCGGGAACCCTTTCATTTTTCGGGATGAAAAGTAGCCTATGTCCTACCTCATAGTATGAACTCAAATCATACCAAGTTTCATTTAAATTCATTCAGTAGTTTCGGCGTGTAGCCTAGCCAAGATACAGACAGACAGACAGACAGACAGACAAACAAAAATTAAAAAAAAAAAACAGTTTTGGCTTCAGTATCGAATCTAGAGTAAAGTCCAAAAAAAATATTCTAAATAACTTCAATGTACAGAATTTGACCCGTTACAGTTTTATTATAAGTATAGAAGATAGATTCAATTAGGTACAAGTTTAACTATTATTTTTATGTTATCTTCCTCCTTCTTACGTAGTATTTCATAGAAGATACTTTAAGAAACTGTACATATAAATTAGTGAAATAAGATGTATGTTCAAATATGAAGATGATTATAATATGCATATTATATTTTCTTCTAAGTAAAATTGAAATCGTGTTAAAAGCAAGAGGACTTGCTTCGCACAGGAAGGCCGAGCTGTCAGGCGTTTAAATAATTATAAGTATAATCGGTAAATAGAGGCCGTGCTTTAATACAATTTGAATGTCTGAACATCTACCTATTTTATCCTGGAAGTATAAATGGCACCACCTTGGTTTGTTTTTTTAAAAGAGGAAAGTAACTAAGATGGCGACCACACAGAAAGAAGTGATTACGAGCGTAGCAGAAGTGCCCTGCCACCTGAGGTGAAGACACAGAGTACTTTGAATATGAGTAAGCGGTTGTTCTTGAAAAGTGTACCTAAAGTTACTTGTGTAAAGTACTAAATTTACCAGGGCCTGGATTCTGTATGACCACTCACGCCAATTCCACGCGAATTCCACGCCGATCCCACGGTGCCTGCGTGGAATCACGAACAAATGCCACGCAGGCGGCGTGGAATTGGCGTCTTAAAATTAGAGAATTAGGCCCCAGATGTGGCTGTAAAATATGAAATGTAAACACACAATTATACACACACAATTATTTAACAAAGAATTATACGAGAAGTGATTCTATTTGGAGTTTTGTATTTTTCCCTCTGACCTCCAAAACTATGGTGTTGTAAAAATGCGATCGGTTGGGGTGCGTTTTTTCGTTAAAAAAAACTATTTTCCTTCTAATTCCGATTTCCCTGGTTTAATAAGTGCGATCACCTTGGCTTTCCTCCACAACTTTGGTTTTTTTATGGTTTCAAGGCAGGCGTTGAACAGTGCTAGGAGCCAGGGTACGGCAACTGGGCCTAGCTTTTTAATTTGGTCCACGGTGATATCAACACCTGTAGCTTTCCCAAGTTTCAATGATTTTATTGCAGTGATTATGTCGGAGAGAACAAAAGGCTTTGATATGGTATTGGATTCTATTGGAGCTGTAACAGCAGTAATCAGCAGTAAGCTCGTTACGCAATCCTACAGAAACAATTTCGTATTTTCACCTAAATCCGAACTGGGTCTCTTGTTTTCTTGTAATTATGATGATTTTAGTTCAGTATATTGACAAGCGAACGCTGGGCCACAAAAAGTAGAGTATTGTACTTTTTCTTGCGTACTTATTACGCGATGTGTATGTACTTATACCAGCTATGTGTACGGGTAGCACAGATAAAAACATGTAATTTGTTTAATTATTATTTATTCTTTTAAATAGTTAATACATAAGGCATCGACGGCCAATAAAACTAAAGCTATATGAAACTAGCGCGATCTTATGTGTACATTCTTCTAGCATTACCAGAGAAAAATATTATCTGTGACCGTATGAACCAAAACAATACTTAATTATTGAACCAAAAATAAGCAACAATTCACAATACTTCGTTTGTAAAAATATGCATGAGAAGAATGGATAAACTCTGCAAAATTCGAACTCAGTTGTATCCGTTGTTAATATTCTCGGATACATTAATGCTATTATAAATACTGTGGCAACTCAAAAATGCATAAATGAGAGCAGTAAACTAAGTATGTTTTATTGATTAAAAGCAAGGCTTATTTTAAGGATCACTGTTTTGTTTGCTGCTTGCACTGGCAGCAACTAGTGAAAGTATTAGTTAAACGAAAATTAAGCATTTTAGTCCACAATCTGCGTGAATGTAAAGCAATATAAAAAACCGACTTAGTATTGGAATCTAACAAATGACACAATTTTCTTAACAAAGATTCATTGTCACAACTGCCAATAAAAATTAAAAAAACACACACTGGAGAGAACCATATGCATACGATATGTACACTGATTCACAATCTCTTGATCAATTCTTTCAAGCGCATACCGATGATAGAAATTATCAAGAAATTGTAAACTGAGGTACAGTTAATCAGAATTAAGAAATGTGCCCACAAGCCTTCACAATACGTTCTGATCGATCTTTTATAGCTCTTTATCACTCGATACATGTAACTTAGCGTACAGATGACGATACAACTATAGCGTCAAAACTGTCATGATCATCGATCTGTCTGATCGAAAACAGACCCATCACTGCGCACTACCACTCACAGTTTCATACAAGTATGACATTGTGTTTGAGGTTAGTCTTCAGTTAAATATTAGAATCTTAGTTAAATCACGGTTAACTTGAAATTTTACTGTCATACATTTTTGAACTGAAGTTAAACTAAGTTTCAAAACTGAACTGAAGTTAAACTAAGTGTTGGTGAACTCCTGCTCGGACATCAATAGTTTGGGAGTAAATTTAACACTTCACGTTTAGTGTGAAAGTGACATTCCCTGACCAACCCTATAGGTTCTAAAAAGTTAAAAAAATGTGGTCAATAAGAGCTCCTTCTCCTGCACATCGTATAATAATAATTATATTATAGTGGGTCTCAAGGGAAGCGTTGTGCATGAGTAAGTAAGCTGGCAACTCTTTAGGGAGCTCAGGTTGGTCTTGCAATAATATAGGCACACGTTTCGTAAGTAAAGCTTGAATCAACTTCCAACTATTATTAAGTGTCTTTTATCAGCCACGTGTAACCAAGATATATCATTAAACAAAGGAGATTGAATATAATAGGACTATCTAAAGTAACATGAGGTTAAATCCAAATCCTTTGAAAGATTTTGTGGGCAAGTTAAATATTGTACCATAGTAGCTGTGATAATGCGCCGCAATGGACTAGCGGTCTAAAACAGCGATTTATTCCACTTGGCTTGTTGTTGTTGTTGTTGTTTGTTGTTGATGTTTGTTATTGTTGTTGCTTGTTTCTTGAGGGGGGAACAGTTTCGACGCTATAGTTGTACCGTATGAACGTTAGTTAGTGCCTAGCACGGGCGACGGTCGGGCCCGCGACGCCGCGGCGCCGACTTGAGAATGTTGTCGACGCGGAGGATCATCTCCGCGGCTTCGGATGCAGACAGCAACACTTGGCGCTTCACCACGTACGACTCTGTGATGCCGAGCGTCTTCATGTCGCCGACGCGTCCGTTTTGCATGTCTGCGGAGAAAGGGTACCAGTCAACATCTAAGTTCTTCAGTCAATTTCAAGTTCCGAGCTTTGTGAACATCTATACTTAATATTATAAAGAGAAAAAGATTTGATTTTGTGTGTAGGTTTGTTTGTGATGGATAAACACAAGAAAAACTTAACTGATCTTAAAAAATATTTCACTCATAGAAAGTTACACTATTCCAGATGGACATAGGCTAGATTTTCACTTTTACATATTTTTTTTTGGGTTAACTGGAAAACTACGGGCTGAGCCGTTTGGGTAGAGCAGCTAGAGGTAAATAAAATTGCCGAAATATTAAATTCTAGGATTTTGAATATTTGGTGGACCATGATATATCAAAATAAGTAGTCAGGTCGTCAGATTTAACGATGTTCTAAATATATATGTGGGTCATTTACACTATGCGGTTGTCTATGGTCGTTTACAAAGTCGTGTAAACAGTGGTAGTATTTTTTATTTAGGGAGTTTTTTAACCGCTCAGTAAATATGTTCTATTTTTTTTGTAACTAAATAATTTAATTGTTATCCTATTAATTATATGTTCAAATATCAATTTATATTAAGTTAAAAATCTGCATTATATTCATTTATTCATGATTTTTCTATAGTGTGATTTTTTAATGCTGTGTTTGCATCAGCTCATAAGCTGTTCACTAACTAGCATGATACAATTTACTCATGATACTGTTAGAGTATCACGAGTAAATACAGTATCATGAGTAAATTGTATCATGCTAGTTAGTGAACAGCCTAGTATGATACAATTTACTCATGATACAGTTAGAGTAAAATGTATCGTGAGTAAATTGTATCAAACTAGTTAGTGAACAGCCTATCTATCAGCTGAGCTTTATTTAGGTTATTAGGAACATTTTAAATTAAAAGAGTTATCAAAATAAGAGAGTAGTGCGAAATGGTAAAAGTCGGGGCGTTTTTTTGAACTTTAGCTGACTCACTGTATAGTGATGACTCACAAAACACAGCGACTCGATCGCGAACGTTTATAAATCAATTGACATATATACTGAATAATTTGCGAGTGTGACTCACCGAGCCCCATAGTGTTCTCTCCCTGCGCGTGGTGCGCCCTCAGCCGCGCCACGAGGTCGGCGCTGTCGTAGCCGGCGTTGTCGGCCACGGCGGACGGCAGCCGGCGCAGGGCGATCGCGAACGCCTCGGCGGCCGACGCCTCCTTGCCGGCGGTGCGGGAGGCCACGCGGGACGCCGCCTCCGCCATCAGCATTTCACTAGCACCTGTGCAAGAAAAAAACGAATATTGTTGGTGAGTAAAATCCCATCCGCTGCCTCGATCATGCGGAAAGAATGCGAGAGGATCGTGAAGTGAAGCGAGCGCATCTGGGGCGGGCTAGTGGACAGAGGCCAGACGGTCGTCCCATATACAGATATTCTATCTCACGAAGGCGGGTTTGTCATGATTGTGTTGGTGTAGATACATTGTTTCTGTGTGCGTTAGCTCGGGAGCAGCAGCTCGGGCGACATAAACAGTGTGCTCGTGCATTTACACTAAAATAAGGCAAACCAATCAATCTTCATTTTCCCAATCGGCCTTCGTGAGATAGAACAACTGTACCAATGCGAAGATGTAGTGGGGGCGGACCTGCGCCAGCTTCAAGCCTCTAGTTTTCTCATCTCGGAAAACTAGCTTGTCGTCGAATCGCTGAGCCATCGAGTAAGATTTTCAGTTGAGGAAAAAGAAGTTTGAATTAGTGATGCAACGAATAGTACTTTTACGAATACGAATACGAATACGAATACGGATATCAAACCTACTATTCGGCGAATACGAATACGAATATCTCGCCATGGTAATAAAAGACTAATTTATTTGATAAATTTCTAATCTTCTAATAATTAAAATTTACAACAGGCAAATTTTTATTTAAAAAACATAAAATTTGTAGATTTTCTGGTTTAAGGCGATAATGTAATTATAAATTGTAATGATAGGGAAACTCCCGGAGCTGCGGTACTGTACAAACTATGGCCTGGGAGTCCCCCGTTGCGTCGTCGTTGCGGTTAAGGCCCTCTGCACACGTGCGTATTTTTACACGCGCGTTTTTCAAGTCTGCCAGTAATTAGAGTTGCGTTTGTACGTAAAATATTAGTTTTTAAATATTCGTATTAGTATTCGCCGAATACGAATATTCGGTAAATGTCTACTATTCGGCGAATACGAATATTCGTATTCGTATTCGTTGCATCACCAGTTTGAATACAGATTTTTACGACGGTTATGCTATGCTTGGAGTTTATCTGAAGGACAAGATTTGTAAGTGATCCTACAGAGAACCTATTAAATATATCCGTAAGGGTAGACAAGTTCTGGAGAGGAGAATACGTTTAGGTAAACGTAGAGTACGACACCGAACCCTGTGGCCAAGTGGAGTGTCGACCTGCGAAAACCAGCTGGCAGGAACTGGATGCGGAAAGCTGAAGACCGAGATCAGCGGCGTGCATTAGGAGAGGCCTATGTCCAGCAGCGAACAAGTATAGGCTGACGATGAAGACGATTATTTAGCGATGGTGATGCGTCATGCTCATCAAACGTTAATGTTGCAACCCCTGATTTTAATTACTTTACTTTTAATACGTGTATTTCATTTTTTTAAATGAGACAATAAACTCGTCTCCATTTAAAAAAGTTAAGATTGTAACTGTCGTTGTCAGTGGTAATTTTGACGCGACTTTGACAGGAATTTTACAATCGGGGCTGCCAGCGAAATAAATCGGATACTTGTAAGTGTGGACGTTTGGTAAAACAATTCAATGATTTTAGAGATAAACTCGTAAGTATCAATTAGAACTATTAGCATATTATGGTCGCAAGTTATTTTCCTTATGTCCTGAATATTTTAAGTGGGCTTGTTTCCATTTCTGCACGCGCTTCATAAACCGCGAAATGGAGCAGTCTAAACAGAGATCAGACACTCACCTCCTCCGTAGACCACCTTGGGTTCCTTGACGGTGGCCGCGAGCACGCAGAGCGCGTCGTGCAGCGAACGCTCCGCCTCGTCGATCACCTGCTGCGTGGCGCCGCGGATGATGATGGTGCACGCCGAGCCCAGCTCCACGCCAGAGAAACGGATCAGGCACTCGTCTCCGATCAACACCTGTGGGCAAATAATCCATGTTATTAAAGCCCATCATTCGCGGTATGACATCACAATTGACACTTACAAAATAATAAACCGGCCAAGTGCCTATGGAACACGCAATAAGCTACCCAACTGTGAAAACCGCATTGTAATCGGTATAGTAGTTTTACTTAATATGCCAATAAAGTTGGTCTAAATTGGTCTGCTGTATCACCTAAATTAGTAAATTCTACTTAACAGAGCTAAGAGCCATCTCAATCACGTCAGCTTTCAAACGGAAAAAACCGCATCAAAATCGGTCCATTCGTTTAGGAGCTACGACGCCACAGACCTACACAGATACACACCCTAAACTTAAAACACCCCTCTCTTTTTGCGTTCGGGATTAATAAAGCAGTAAGTAACAAAGTCTATACAAAGAAGACAATAAAAAAAACGAGACTTAAAATAAGCAACTGAACAAGAATATAACATTTTATAAAATAGTATCTGTCAGTATGTTCGTGCAGCACGTAAAAACTAATGCACCGATTGAAATGCGATTTTGACTATTGGATAGATTAGGTTATTGACCTAAAATATAAAATAGCATTGTATACATCAAAATCGGTACGCCGCGGTGTGTTAGACCGTATGCGCGCGAATTTACTGTGGACTGAATTTTGGCGACATAATTTACTTTACATTTAATTAGTACCTAACCATTTGAATGTGTTATGTTGTTTTTGATGAAAGTTTTATTCTGATTAAAAATGTCCGTGTTATGGGGAGAATTTGGCTCCACCTGACATCACGATAACAGCAACGAACATGACGAACGAGCTTTTATCAGCAAAATTAAGAAAATATTGCGACATATTTTTTTCATTAAAAGTTCCTATTGCAAGAGTGTAGATAAAGTAGTGTATGAAACAGCACATAACTAGGTATTAAAACACTCGAGTGATACTATTAATAACCCTCGTCATGCAACCGTTTCATAAACTACTATTATTGGTCCTGGGCATATGACCAAGCGAGCAAAGCCGCGGACACAACTCTGCAATAAACTACCAAATAAACCTCATTATAATTTTAAAATACATATTCTTCGAGAATCAACGCGATGGCGTACTTTTGTTTATTGTATATACGTTTCTTGTATGGGAGCAAATAAAAAAACCCTAAAAACATCTATATGGGCCAAATTTCAACCTTGTAGACAAACAAACGGACACGACCAAAACTATGAGGGTTTTTAAGGTTCATTGATTGACTGCAGAGCCCTAAAAGCATTGTATTCTCTTACCTGCTCAATAACCTTGCAGTGGCCAAGCTTCACTTTCTCGGGCGAGTCGAAAGTGGAGACGATTTCTCCGCCGGTGACGAGCGCGAGCCGCTCGATGCCGTCGAAGTCTGCGTGTTCAATCGCCATCACTCCGGCGTCGGCGAACAGCTGCTCTGGGTAGTTGTAGATCAGCTGTCTGTACAAAGTCAAAGTATTTTATTGTAATCAGCCAAAATAATAGAACAAAAACAAATCAACATTATAAACTAAGTATGCTTTGAGTTTGAAAGGAAATTTCCCTTTAATGTGCCAACAAGGTTAAACTTCACACGGGAAAAAGAAATACCCTTCTGACTCTACCGGTGCTACGGAAATTCGCCCGTTAGAGAAGAGAGCAGCAAGAAACTCTACATGACATACATGGATATCATTTTTTCAATTCATTATATTTTTTTCAAATGTCAGAGTTAAAAGTGACAATGAGATGTCCCACAGTCATCAAACCATCAAACTGGGTCAAATAAAATAAAAACAAATGACTAAAAATAAACTAGGCTGGACCAGAGCCCACAAGCAGTACCCGTTCGAAAACAATAACATTGTATAATAGGTTCCTTGTATAGTGGTTTCATTTAATGCAAGACATTCCTCTAGGCTACACTCTACAATATTCTAGATAGCTCCATGTTTTTCAAGCTTATTGAACCCGCATCTAAACAGGTTAAAAAGTCTATCGCTCTCTCGCCACCCCTGAAGAGGCTGGAATTTTTTGAAGTGTTTCTAGTAGTTGTATAAAAAAGCATAATTAAATTATTATGATTTTTCTGAATGTGTGAAAACGGGTCAAAATAGCGCGAAAATTTCAAACTGTATAGGTTTTAACTTAAAAAATTATGTACTTGGTATCTCAATCCGATGAGTAGAAGCCGAGCAATCGATAATAAACTATTTCTGTGCTGACTTGTACCTTATAGGTACTTTTGATCCTGAAATAACATTTATGTAACTTTTAACCTAGAGAAATGACCACGTGGGCAAAGCCATGGGCACAGCAAGTACTAGATAAAGCCCGTAACAACTGCAGTAACAATGACACCCAGAGTTTCGAACTGCAGTCCTGTGTCACGGGTAGCTACATATTGCTGTATACTCATACTTTAATCAAAACAATAATTTAGCATTAGCACTTAAATGCCGCGCATGAGAGTTTGCTGTATACGAGCAATGGTGGAATCCAACTATACCAGGTTCAATTTTAGGCTCCGCACCAATAACATCGCTCCATGCTTCGAAGAGCACGTTAAGCTGCCGGTCTCGGATGTCAGAGGCCCTCGGGCTGCCTGACAAACTCTGACACCAGAGGCCAGCGCTACCTTGTATGATAAACAAACAACATCAAAACAATCTGGTTTTATACAATACAGTACCTGTTGATGAAGACATTGCATTTGTGACCCAAGATCTTGTTGACCTTGTCCTTCATCTTTTCCTTTTCAGCAACCTCCAGTTCTGCGATTTTGGCCATCGAGTCTACTTTGATGGTGGAGCCGAACACTTTGATTTTGTCCGTGTCCATGGGAGTGTTAGCGATGAGAATGTTGGCGTTCTCAAGGCGTTTTGGTTGATGTACGCCCACCTGGAAGAATTATGTGAATTCATAGTTATAATAGTGGTAAATAAATGTTATTAATATTCGTAAATATGGCATTTATACTAGCTTTTAAAAATAGAAGCTATTACGGGCTTTTTATAATGAATGTCACTTTTTTTATGTTTTTTGTCATTGGTTTGTGAGCTACCCTGAAAGTTTCAGCTGGATAGCTAATCGGGAAGTGTTCGAAATTTGAATTGCAAGATTCCAGGACAGACAGAAATACATAGATAAATAGTGTTGCGGTCTTTTTTGTATATATTTGTTATTTTTTATTGATTTATGTTTTTTTATACTTTTAGAGTTGTGTGGTTTTGTTTTTTTCCTTATGTCATGTAGCTTTGGATTATGTAAAAAGTTTTTTGAGAGAAAAACGTATATTTTGCAATTTTACCGACAGTTCCGCTCAAAAACATTACCTTTTTGTTGAGAAGGAAGCCTTCATCCAAGAATGATTCTTCTAAGAGACCACCAGAGATCTTGATTATCTGTATGGCTTTAAGGTTACCTGAGCCCTTGAGACGAAGCACTGCATCCACAGCCAGCTTTGTGAAATGTCTGAAAATGTACAATTGATATAAATTAGTATGTAACATATAATTTTCATATTTGTGCCTGGTGGGTTGTTTGAGTACTTGTAAGTTACATTGATAAAGTGTGGGTATTGTGTAGTTGCCGAATTAAGCGAGTGTCAACCTTGTCTAAAGCAAGGGAAGGGTATTGAGTTTAAAAGTCTATGTACAGTAGTCGCACCGGATCTTTGTGGTTCGGAAGTTGTCTGCAAGTCACTGCGCAAATTGCTATTTTTCAGGCGTAATTCCAATGGTGTAGACAGTGCATATATAACTGCCTCGTCCACTCGCTTATGTTTTTCGCATATTCTATCTCGATCTTACTTCATGCTGCTTTATCCTCTTCACAGATCCGCTGCAGCTACTGTATGTATCACCATAGCGTCGCCCCTATTGGTTCGATTTTGTCAAGCGAGGTGTCAATCGATTCGTCTTTAGGTATAGAGTGTCATAGGCTTTTTTACCTGACTACGACAAGGCAAAGGTATGTTAACGTTATGAAGTTACGAGACGCAAACGCAGCGTTAAGAAGTTACGAGACGCGAACGCAGTGTTAAGTTCCGCAACGCGAACGCAGGGACCGTTAAAGGTTCCGCCAAACCAACCCGTCCAGCTTACGATCGGAGTGGCGTGCACGGTAGCAATCAGTTACTGCAATTGTACTAGTAACGATGTGTAAACGCTTCGATCGCCGTGTCCAGCCGCAGGACGCGTTTTTTTTTAAATTATTTAATTAATTGCAGCTTAACTAATAAGCTAAGCTGGACGCGTTGGTTTGGACGAACCTTAAGAAGATACGCGACGCGAACGCAGCGTTCAGAAACGTTTGCGTGATAACGCCAGGCTATAGGAACGCGCACGCCCGATAGCCGCAGATATTGAGTGCCCGTTATGAGAAGTGCACATATTCTGAAGTGCACATTCTGCGCCTAGCATGTATGATCAATGCCTAAAGAAGGTATTCAAACAAACATTTCGACAAAATGAATAAATACTCACTCTTTGTGATTAGAAAGGATCTTGGAGCTTAGTGTCGTACGAGCAATGTTTTCTAGATCAGATCGGAGCGCAGCCTCATTGAAGTTCTTCTCATGGTCAAAGCTGGAATCGGACAAGGCCTGCCTGGCTGCCTCGAGGGCAATACGCCAACCAGCTATGATGGTCTGAGGGTGCAGTTTCTGTTCTACCAACTTCTCAGCCTCACGAAGTAGTTCAGCAGCTAAAATGTGATTATGAATTAAAACTATTATATAGGGATGCAGTAGTTATCTTTGAAGTAAAGGTAAAAATCAAAAAGTCTATAAAAAAAAAAGTAAACTTATTTTCTTTCAATTCTCGATTTTGACTACACTAATACAAAATAAATACAAAATATATCCAAAACATTTGTTACACAAAAGCAGATGATGATGATGATGATTGCATAAAGTAGTAAAACTTTCAATGAGATCTCAAGTCAAGCCACAGTTTTTTTGTATAATACATTTTCATTATGATATTTTAAACTGATCACTAACTAATTAGTATTATCATTACAAAAGAATATAACATATACCGAATCATACGAGAACTCAATACAAATAAAATACATGCTAAATATCCCGTTTTTAATGATTATACCAATGATAACTTCTGTTCAATTCTTCTTCCTCTTCTGCATGTGCATATTATGATAATCAAGTCCAAATTCACTCCATGTTTAGAATGTGAGATTTCTTGTTTCGCTGCCATCTTAGAGTGAATTGAGCCATTACAGGTTGCTTAAGCGATGGTATCCTATCGGTTCAATAGTGCAACTTAGAAAACACCAGAGGCCAGCACTATCTAATACTACAAATAAACAAACAAACAGGTTGCTTACCCAATACTGTGACGGATGTAGTCCCATCACCAACTTCATCATCTTGAACTTTAGCCATGTCTACTAAAATTTTTGCAGCTGGGTTGTCAACACCAATAGCTTTCAGAATTGTGGCACCATCGTTTGTAACTTCAACCTGAAAAATAAATGAAAGGAATAGTATTAGCCAGTGTTCCAAAACACAAGGCATGTTAACACTATGTGAATTAGCATGTGTTTGGTGTGAAGCAAGGTATTATTTTTTTTATTCACCACCGTTTTGTTTTTATTTAAAGTAGTATTTTACAAAAAAAAAACATAAAATTACACAAAAGTAACATAGCTACCTACTGGGATACCGATTAATACCGCTTTTTATGCTATTATAGTATCAGTTTCATGCAAATTCATTTCCAACAATGGCCATTTCAAGTTTTACATTTCAACATCATCTTCAATAGCAAATAAACCAGTGAAATTAACCCTATTGACCCAGTCTATTAGGTTTCGCAGAGACTTGTCAAATACTTGATTGGTCAAATCCTACACAAGTCAAAAGCTTAATTTGCCAATATCGCAATTCGTCAAAACAGTTATTTGTCAAAACCCTTAATTCGTCAAAACCTCAATTCGTTAAATACGTGACTTGTCAAGTCATTGTACAATCGGATCGTACACAAGCTGCATCCGTAATTTTCAAAGATAGAATAACCTATAGTTAAATGCCTATAAGCGTCAATGCAACCATTTCCCTCCTCACTTCCCCCATTTCCTCCCCTCACAAACACCCTCCCTCTGCCCCACTCCCCTGCCCCAATACTCCTCCCTCCCCACACACTCCCACTTTTTCCTCTCTTCGCTTCCCCTCCCCTTCCCTCAGTCCCCCTCACTCTCTTACTCCACTCCCACTTCCCCCCCCCCCACTCACCACGTCTACTCTTTTCCCCAAACTGTCACTTTGTCATCTGTCACTTTGAAATCTGTCACTTTGACACTTGTCACTTTGACATCTGTCACTTTATGTCTTACTACCTACTCAGTAAAACAAATTGTAATTTCAGTAGCACAGATTTGTTTCTTTTTTGTCTAATCTGTTCTATAGTAGAACCTAAGTAGAACAAATAGTAGAATAGTTTAGTTGGACTAACCCAAAAATAAACCTCATTTTATTCTTGCCTGTACAAAGCGCTAAGGATTTGAGGATTTATGAATTTGATGAATCTAGTATTTTACTATTTTAGGATTTGATCGGTTTATAATTTGACAAATTAAGCTTTTGACTTGTATAGGATTTGACCATTCAAGTATTTGACAAGTCTCTGCGAAACCGTCTAGTAATATTCCAGGGTTGGCTGATTTAAATCTCATGTGTTTTATTTAAAAAAAAAAACATTTATTTAATTCAAAATCTACAAAGCAGATACAAATTAAGTTCCTATTATATTTTTTTCTTTTTATCTCATTGCCCGCTTTATCCGTGAATCAGAGCGGCACATGCTTTGCCAAGCTAAGCCAGCGTAATCACTACCATAAGAATAAGTAATAACACGAGTATAGAATGGACTCTCTTTTGACCAGGCTCCAAATACTGTCATATAAATACCTATTTCCCCCTTCAGCGTGTAACATCCCGCTGTCGTATACGCGTGCTGCCAAGGCTGTTAACCTCTAAATATTTAGGCGTTACCTACGGTTTAGTAACAAAAGAACTTTTATAAAATAAAAATTTATGATTATGTAAATACCTACTTTAGATATTAGGATATCAGTCCGGGCCAAGTAAAATGATTTGACTAGGAATCTTTAAACAACATAGAGAATTACAGTAATGAGTTGATAAAACGTAAATTATTTACTTCTGGAGATGAGCTAGTTACTTACTTTAGATATTAGGATATCTGTCCGGGCCAACTAAAATGATTTGACTAGGAATCTTTAAACAATGTACAGAATTACAGTAATGAGTTGATAAAACGTACATTATTTACTTTTGGAGATGAGCTAGTTATTTACTTTAGATATTAGGATATCCGTCCGGGCCAGTAATGAGTTGATAAAATGTAAATTATTTACTTCTGGAGATGAGCTAGTTACTTACTTTAGATATTAGGATATCCGTCCGGGCCAACTAAAATGATTTGACTAGGAATCTTTAAACAATGTACAGAATTACAGTAATGAGTTGATAAAACGTACATTATTTACTTTTGGAGATAAGCTAGTTACTTACTTTAGATGTTAGGATATCAGTCCGGGCCAGGTAAAATGATTTGACTAGGAATCTTTAAACAACGTACAGAATTACAGTAATGAGTTGATAAAACGTAAATTATTTACTTCTGGAGATGAGCTAGTTACTTACTTTAGATATTAGGATATCCGTCCGGGCCAAGTAAAATGATTTGACTAGGAATCTTTAAACAACGTACAGAATTACAGTAATGAGTTGATAAAACATACATTATTTACTTCTGGAGATGAGCTAGTTACTTACTTTTTACCCGACTACAGCAAAACAAAAAGGAGGGTTTAGATTTTAACCCTTATATATGTATGCATGTATGTGGGTATACATATATGTATGTATGTTCATATGTTCCCTCATAACTTCTAAACTACTCATCATAATTTGACAAATGAGGTATGGTTGGAAGCGTCTTCATCGTCCGCTAGTTATGCGATTTTGTTTTTTTATTATTTCTTGTTTGGTATCAAATGAAAAGGCATAATAAGCACATTTAAAAAAAAATGCTATCTTTTGTACGCGGTTTTGGTTGCATGCACCCAATAATTGGGAACAATTTCTACAAAATAGTTTAAATAAAAAGTAGGTTCAAAAACAAAAACCCCGACTATGGTCTTAGTTTCAGTTTTTGAACTTACTTTTTATATCTATATAGATAGGTAGTTATCATTTATACTTTTGATTTACGAACAAGAAAATATATTGAAATGGACAGGAGAATCTAATAGTTATTAAAACTAAAAAATATTAACTAAAACTGATTTCAATCGCCACTCTAAATAAATAAATAAAAATGAAACCCTAAATAAATTCAAGTATCATTGTATCCATCTGTAGGCACTAATGGCACCATAACTTATACCTATAAAACAGTACCTTGATACCTACTGACTGATTGACAGACAACGCACAGCCTATAAACCGGTGGACCGTAAAGATTTGTGTTTTTGGTTTGAGGTGAGCTAGCTACTTACTTTTATCTACAAAGAACGTATATTTTAACTGTATAGTACAATAGTTATCAATTATAGGAACTTTTAACATAAGAACAAGAAAAATGATTGATAATCACTATCACTAAATATAAAAATAACAATGCACACACCTGTCTGTTGTTCACAAATATGTCGGAAAATACACAACCGATTTTGTTCCAGTTTTCACCTAGGCGTAAGTTGATTCAAGAGGAAGGTTTTAATTAATGTAATTCATAAGTATTTTGTATAATGGGCTCAGAAGATATTTCTTTGGCGGCTGGCATGTGTCCGCCATTTTGAATTTTTTTCAAGCTGGTGGTGCACAATGATACATAAATGGATAAAAGATAGATAAAATACCTATCTGACAAAAAAAACTGGTTTGTAATGTTCTAAAGTATTTGCCATCTTGAATTTATTTCAAGCTGGTGGCGCTCAATGATACATAAATGGATAAAAGATAGATAAAATTCCTATCTGACAAAAAAAAACTGGTTTGTAATGTTCTAAAGTGTTACGTTACAGACATAATTAAAGATGAAGATACCTAATACAAAACACAACTTACACAACAATATCTTTACAATAAACTAATTAAATGTTTCCATGCATTAAATATTTCTAAAATATCAGTTCCCATTTCAATTAAATTATTTTATCTACACATCTACAGCCAACCCTTTTTTCAGTATGTATTAACACATAAGTGTTGCATGTGCAACACAACTACTTTGATCCTACTTCACACCTGCAATTAAGTACTTAGGATTTCATAGCACAATGCATACTATTGCACTTAGTTGACTTTTAAATATTTTCAAGTAATCAGTAACACAATGCCAACATTTTGAAACCACCATACATTAGGTCGCCCCACGCCTATAATTGTAAATAGACAACTATGGTTATTGTTAAAGTATTCAACCGCAGTATACCTACTTCTGATAGCGTCAGTGCTTTTGGGTGGCCTACAATTTGTACAGTCAACACAAAATTTGTGGATAGTGGGCGTTTTTTTTACTAAAAAGTATTAATGGTGAGAATAACCTCGAGCACACAACCAACTCCGTTTGTGTTTAGTTGGTTGTGTGCTCAAAGTGAAATAAACATTAAGTAAAAAAAAAAAAACAATTAGGTATGATAAATAAAATTTGCTACTTACTACAAGTGAATCATAAAACAATGCACAGAGCGTGAAGACAAAACTAAAAAAAAAAAAACTGTCATTTTGACATCGAAGAGGCAATTCTCAGACATAATCAACAATTTAGTTTTTATCCTACAATTATTTTTGCACCCATACCATGTTACGGGTGTTACTGTTTGTACGGCTTTAACACATTTTTATATAGATATTTCCTTTGCAATATAAATAAAATAACATATAAACATAATCTTCTTTATTCACACTTCTATTTATGTGTAAAAAAACGTATATACGTTAAATGTTATGAGAACATAACAAAATGTAAGAAATCAGCTATTTTTTTTAGACAACAGTTTGTTTTTATATTTATCCTGAAAGTGTCATAAATTTACTATGTACTTTACGAATGTATGTGGGTTCTGTCACTATAGTTAATAAATTAAAAACAAAACATGATGATGTTACGGGCATTACATGAATTTGTTACGGGCGTTACGGATCGGTTGAGTAGTTAAGGTGTGAAAGCATGACAAACAAACAAACACTCACTTTTGCATTTATAATATTGGTAGGAAGTAGGATAACACAATTTAACAAAATAATTACTTTGATCTTAGAAAGATTATTATATAATTTTGAACATAACTGTACTTAGATAGGCACTACGCTATTGTTAGATTCAATGTTTTATAAAGTTGGCAAATTGTTATGTAACTGCGACAAAATCGTAATCGTCTTCGAAATCGTACTTAGCAAAGAGTGAAAGCAACTGAAGAAATGCAGAGTTTGTAAAAGTTTGTAATTGTTACTGATCAACTTTCTAAAACATATTTATTAAATGTTATAGGGGCTAAACTGTAGTTGCTACACTTAACGATTTTGGAGGTGGGAGGGGTGGAGAGGGTAGGGGGAGGAGGTAGGAGGTTGTCCTTACTTTCAAATTTACTTCAGATGACATTGATTTAAGGTGGGGGCCCTCCAGCTACGCCATCCACCCGGATGGGGTAGCTGGAGGGCTACCCCCTGGTATCTCTCTTCCCCCGCGGAGATGCTTAGTTAATGAGATTTTTAACCCCCACCTTTAATCAATGGCATCAGAAGTAAATTTGAAAGTATAGATGGAAAAATATATAAAAATATAACTCGGAAAGGGGGGGCTGCGCAACTTTTCCTTCAAAGGGGGGTTCCTACATCCCCCCCTACCCCCTCCACCCCCCCAAAATCGACGGTGTAGCAACTACATTCCTACCAAATATAACCTACTAGGATACTGACTAAGTAATATACGAAATTGTAGGTTGTAGGTAAATTTCCAACAAACATGTTAGAAATTGCAAAGTTAGTTGTTATTTGGTTCAACAAAGATGAGGTTAGTTTTCAGAATCAGATTACTAAAAATATTCTTGTAAACAACCAGTTAATAAGAGCCATAGAGGCTGACTAGATTATGAAATCGATTACTCACCTGACCTGCATTTCTGCCCATAGAAACTAATATTTTGTCCATGCCTTTGGGGCCCAATGTACTTTTTACCAAATCGCCAATGGCTATAGCGCCGATAAAGCTCGACATACGAGCCACCTCGCCCTTCTCTTCTTCAGCCTCATTTTTCAGAATTCTCATCGGATTTAGTGACACCTGAAAATTAAATAATAAAAATCATCAACACACGTGCCTGAACCAAGTGATCCGACACCGGTTTGGTTTACAACGTATTACTCGATAATTTAACATTCTCCACGTAAATCTGACCGCGTAGTTAATACATGTACTCGTAAATTACAGATTGTTTGTTACCATTTTGCAACTATTCTCTGGATTCAAAAGAAAATCGAATTTATGTGGAGTATTCTAGCAAAAATACTCCGACCGGACAGAAACTTTGCTACGAACCAAAGAGAAAAACTCTACGAACGAACGAAAGTCGAATGAAGAAGGAAATAAACCACAGATTACAAATAATCTCAACTGTAGAAATTCTCTGTGGTAGAAATACACTAAACTTTTTCTTTTTGTTCATGCCAGTATTTGTATACTCGTTGGTTCAACGAAAAAAACAGACACAGGCAATAAAAACTGGGTAGTGCCACAGAATAAATAATAGTACAAGTACAGAAGGCTAACTGAGTAAAGTCGTTTAAATAAATAGCGACTCTCGCTACAACGCTATAAAGTGCAATTTAACTCGCACGGCGCTGCGAGCTTTCAATTATATTTACCTAGAAGGCGCTCACCCACCGCGTGCAGGCTAGAACACACCGTATCACAACGCGCGAGAACTTCCATTGCTCTAACCGTTTCAGAATCGTTATGTCCCTTTTTCGCTCGGTAGGGTTGTATTAAGATATGACTAGGTACTTGTACTACTAATTATTCTGAGATATGTTATGACTTAGATATTGTAACAGAATAAATAAGTAATAATGTATTATGTTATTACTTATTATTATAAATTAAAATAGTTCTATTACAATAGAGAATTTAAATATTATTCTAATAGAGCTACTACCTCATTTTTACTACCTATCCCGTTTTCAAACCGCCGATAACTTTAGTGAGATACCTACCTACGTGTCGTTGGTTGATTATGATTATATCCTATAGGTATTGCACTTTGATGAATAAAGGTGCCTGTCTGAATTCCATGCTTTTTAATGAGTGAAAAATAAATTGCTACCTACGTAATAAAAGGTATTTAAGGTAATATACGACACATATATTATATAAATTCCTAATTAGTTGTAGGCTACTTACTAAGTCAGCACAGTAATTCATTTTCCGATCAATAATACCTACTATAATCAATTATAAAATTACGTCGATCGATTTAATAAACGACTTTATTTCTGCGCGGAAAAACCTTAAATATGCGTAGCTTCGGTATGGAACATAAATGAAATAACATAAAACTATAGGAACCTACGTAATAAAAAAATATCAATATCTAACTACATAACTAGGACCTATTATAGGTATATTATATGTACAATTTATTACCTTTCAATATCCTTTGGAAAGAATGCTATGCAATACTTTCTAGCTTTCTTCTTGGTACTCATAATTAAAACACGAATAAAGTTTGTGAATAACTTTACGTAAGTAGGTGCTCTATCGCTAAGTACAAGGCGCGCGACTCATCGAGCGCACAGACTAGGTAGAGATACTACGTATATCGAGCGCACGCTTGACACTCGACTGAACGGACCCGAATATTGGGTCCTCGAATTAATTTGTACTTATTGCGGAGTGCGACCGCCTTGGTAGTGCTAGTGTTGTGTCAGCACTGCTATTACGCAATATTGATCATATCGGTTTCAATCAGTCAAATTCGTTAGTGCGTTGCGATAGAGTTGAAATTGCTATGAAGAAAGTGACAATCTGATTGAAATCAAGATACGGAATCGCACCGCTGGACGCACCATAGCATAGACATTTCTTACTGTCGTTGGGAGGCACCGCACCGTAGAAAGTACAAACTCGCGTCTACGGAACGCACCGTCGCGCGGACAATAATAACTGTTTGTCGTGAAAAATTGAATCTACGTAACAGGTTCCCATCTACGAATCTACGCCACGTGTACAAATTGATCTGCCTTCTCTAGATCTGTCCCCCGATTCAGATTCAGACCTTTCGAAAACGAACCAAATCGATTGGATTCGATATTGTGATTTTAGGTAGTATTTTTATACTTTGTTTGTGACCTAAAAATGTTTTGAATGAAACGATTTCAAACCAAATCCACAGAATAAATAATACCTACCCTATCGATCGACAACAGACTGGGGCCCTGCCATCCTTCGAGCATGTATCCAATATATGTTGGATATATGCTCGAAGCTTGCTACCTAAGCCAGTATGACTTGTTGCAAACAGAGTTTCAAAGCAATATCTACTCGAACACGCCACATTATTGCACGTAAAAATGAAAAACTGATTGAAATAAGATAGGTAATTGCCCAGCTGGGGCCCTGCCACTTATGGCAATATGACTTGTTGTAAACAGAATTTCAAAGCAATATCAAACAATAGAAACAAGATAGGTAATTGTCCTGCAGAATTCAGCTGGAGTTAAGGGTTGCTTGTGAGCTCCAGAACTTCTTTCAAACAGTGTGCCTAATCTTTAGTTTAGGACGGACTTTTCAGGCACTGCAGCCACTTATGTGATTTTTACTTTTATTCCAACCCTTTTTATTTTATTACGTTATTCTTAACAGTAGACTATTTGTAAACTTTTTTAATAAATCGTATGATCTCAACGAGATCTTTACTTTATCACCTAAATCAATACCACAGAATACTTAATAATTGTTAATACGCTACATTCGTACCCTACCCTATCTAAATCACGAATCATACCTACCGAATTAAAAATCCCAAAAACATACATTATGCTGATTTTGCTCTGTGCGTCGTGCCACCTCCACCTCTGTCTGGTGAAAAAAAAAGCATCATCGAGCTGACTGTATACACACCTTGGACACTCTGTATCTATCTATACTTATAATAAAACAGCAGGTACCTACCAAAAAGTCTGTACAATGACGATACTAAAAAAAATGCTAGAGGCTACTGAAATAAAATAACATTCTTTTAAATCTTGTCTATCGGTTTATCTGTTCGCACATCACATGAAAACTACTGGACTAATTACAATGCGGGTTTCTTTGTTAGATAGCTTAGGCCCACTTGCACGACTGTCTTCTTAATGTCTAGTCTAGGCTAAAAAAATAAGATAAGTAGAGAGTACAGAGATACATAAGTAGACAGTTAGTAGCACGAAAGAGATAAAAATATTTTTTGGACTAACCAACTAACTAGATATTTTGTTTTGTTTTCGTGCAAGTAGGCTTTTGGAATTAACTTAAAAACTGGTTTACTCTACCAAGTAATTCTTAATCCTATTATAAGAAGCCGAGCAACCGATAAAAGGCTATCCGATGGCTGAACCAAATTTGGAACTTATTTTGTACTTTATTGGTGGAATATCACAGTTTACTTAAAATCCAGAGAAATTACCTCGCGGGCAAAGCCACCGGCACAGCTAGTATTATTATAATATGCATACATTATTGATCTATAAGTATTAGATATTATTAGTGTATATTTATTTATTATTTATTTGTATGTATTCTTATTAGTTTTATAATTTATTTTAGTATAATTATCATTATATTATTATGATACCTATGAGTACACCACCGTCTTTGTCGTATCCAAAGGTTAAAGGTATTTTTAGCGATAAGGCCACCCATTGTACTACTAATTCTCAAGTTTTCGTTTTTATGTCAATTTGTTTGGTTCTGTATATTTATGTTGTACCTACTAAAGAGTTATCTATCTATCTAGAAAAATTACATATTTTTTCAGTTTGTTATCATTTCAGATAAGATAGGAAATGTTTATCAATACTTACAGCGGAGTTTTTATCAAATTATTTTGTAAAGGATCTGATTGGTGAACTGATGCTTTTCTGTTTTCTGATTTGTGGAGCATTAGAATAGATAAACTTACTTATTGGAATGGATGTGTCATCATAAGTCATACCTAGTTTCATTTCGAACAAACAAAAACAGCGCGAGCTTGTTAACGTAGGCCGAAATTAGATTTGAGTCGCTAAATAATTAAATAAATGCGTAAAGTTTTTCTTTTTTCAGTATTGTGAACTTAATGAAGTGTTTTCCAGAAAAAAAACTGTCCTGTTAATTTACTTTGGTGGAGTTATACTCAGTGAAAACTTTTTACGTAAATATGAATAACCAGGACAATATAGCGCCTAGGCCAGATGATAATCGCTTCGCACAAACTCAAGCTAAAGTTGACGAAGTAGTTGTGATTATGCGAGAAAACGTTGAGAAAATTTTGGAGCGGGATCAGAAATTGTCTGATCTCGATAATCGCGCAGATGCTCTACAAACCGGAGCGGCAGGATTCACAACGACGGCAGGGAGATTGAAGCGGAATCAGATCTGGCAAAATATGAAAATGATGATTATAATAGGTGCAATCGGAGCTGTCCTACTCATTATAATTATTGTGTGGGCTACATCCGGCTAATGCAAATGAAACTGTTGAGAATTCTATAATTTAACAGAAGCATATTTTTGGAACGCATATTTCAATTAATTTTGTTTGTATATCGTTATTTAATATTTTATTTAAGTGCAGTGTGTTGTAAATCAATACAATATGTTTGCTACATAGTGTATTTACTATTTTTTATTGCACAACCATGCTTGTCAGGTACTGCTATATATACTTATAATAAAACTGTATCAGGTCCAATTCTGTACATTGAAGATACTTATTTAGATACTTTTTTGGATGGTACTCTTTATTCTATACTGAAGCCAAAACTGTACTTTTTATACACTTTAAATTAGTTTCACTTGTATGTTTGTAACCGACTCCTTTGGACGCTATTTTGACCCACTTTAAACGGTCAGATTTCATTCAAATTTTGCACACCTGTCAAAGACCGACGACAATGCAATAATTCGAAAAAAAAAACTAAAAAGTAGTATATAATAGTTTTTTTTAAACTATTATTAATTTTGATTTTTGTCTGGCCGTCTGTCCGTATTTTGACCGCGCATCACGCCAAAACTACTGAATGAATTCAACTGAAACTTGGAATGATTTGAGTTCATGCTACGAGGTAGGACATTGAATACTTATAATCCCGAAAAAATAAAAATAACCTGCGGGAAAGGGGCCCATATTTAGGTTAATTATGAAGTAATAAACAATATTTTTTGAAGGAACTGATTTTCGATACTGAAGCAAAAAGTGTTATTTTTTCATTTTTATCCTTCTGTCTGTCTGTATCTTGCCCGCGTATCACGGCGAAACTAATGAATGAATTCAACTGGAACTTGGTATGATTTGAGTTCATACTACGAGGCTACTTACAACGTAGGATATTGGATACTTTTCATCCCGAAAAAAATAAGTATTCCCGCAGGATATTAGTTAAAAGTTATATAAAAGAATCACGCTGAAACCACTGGACGGATTTTGATGCAATTTGACACAGTCATAGTTCATATACTTAATGGGTTAATATTAAGGATACATTTTATCCCGAAAAAATTAAAGTTTCCTGCGAGATCCAAAGTTATATTAATTTTGAAGTAATAAATATCTATACTTATAATGAAGCAATAAGAACGAAAAAGTCTGTACAGAGAAGATAATAAAAAATAAGGTCTAGTGTACTTAAAATAAGCTACTGAACAAGAATATAACATTTTTTTAAATCGTGTCTGTCTGTTTGTTTCTCTGTTTGTCTATATGTTTGTTTGTTCGTGCATCACGTAAAAACTACTAAACCGATTACGATGCGGTTTTCACACTTGGATAGCTTAGGCTTAGACTTAAAAACTGGGGTACTTGATATCTGAATCCAATGAGTAGAAAACGAGTAAACGATAAAAACTTTTTTACGGCTGAGGGAATTTTGATCATATGTGCAATAACAATATCAATAGATATTGTTATAGCACATATGAGTACATTTAACCTAGAGAAATGACCACGCGTGCGAAGCCGCGGGTACAGCTAGTCTATACATATACGAGTAATAAAGCAATAAGTACAAAAGAGTCTGTATGTATAAAGAAGATTTAAAAAAATGGTCTAGGGTACTTAAATTAACCTACTGAAAAACCTACTGAAATTTTTAAAATCATCTTACTTACTCTTGAACACCATTCCGATTCAATCACGATCCCAACAGTGCGATTCAGCTATAAAAACTAACTGCACTGCAACGTAGGAAAGGGAAGGGTTGGGGAAGTGAGCGAAGGTGGGGGGAAAGTGAGTGGAGGGTAGGTAGAAGTAGGCGAATGGTTGGGGATGTCGGGAAAGGGTGCGGGAAGTGGGGCAGTTTGTGCGAAATGGAGGAAGACTGGTTGGGGCAAGAGTGGGAGAAAGGGGTGAAATTGAAAAGGGGTAGGGGTAGCGGAGGAAAATAGGGAAGAAATAAGGGAAGGGTAGGATGAAAGGGCGAAGGGTGGGGGGAAGTGGGAGAAAACTTGGGAAGTGGGGAAAGAACTTTTTTTTTAAATCAAGTTGTTGCCACACTGAAAAGTAAGAACACGTTGCAATGCAGGTTTGGTTTTCTAGCTGAATCGCACTGTTGGGATCGTGATTTAATCGGAATGGTATTCGTGAGTAAGGGGGCAGATCTTTCTGTCTGTATGTTTGTCTGTTTGCGCATCACGAAAAACTAATGGACCGATTGCGATGCGGTTTTCTCTGTTAGATAGCTAACGGCTTAACTTAAAAACTGGTGTAGTTGGTATCTCAATCAGATAAGTGGAAGTCGAGCAATAAATAAAATATTTTTCCAAAAAAATAAATTAAGACTTCATATTAAAAATGTTATATTGTAAACAACCACTAAAAATAATAAAATAATTACAATTGAGCCAGAACAGTATCACTTTTTCGAAATTACCAACGTAATAATAATGCAAAAAAACAACATAAGATCATAAAACTATTTATTCTCGAAAAACTGCTGAACCAATTTTGATACAATTTATATGGGACCACCTGGAAAGTATACCCTTTCAAACAAAAAAATATATATTAAAATCGGTCTGTAATTGACGGAGATATCGACGGAAATACATAAAAAAAGTGAAAAATAAACATACATACAATCGAACATATAACCGTCTCCTTTTGTGGAATAGCTCGAGAAATGACCACGCGTGCGAAGCCGCGGGTACAGCTAGTACTATAATAAAACTATAACTGGGCCACATCTGCACATAAAATTACTTTTTTAATTATAATTGAGATTAACTTAGTTATCGATATGGAAGCCAAAACAGTATTTTTTTGTCTTTTTTGTCTGTCTGTCTGTCTCTTAGACCACACATCACGCTGAAACTACCAGACCGATTATGATGCAACTTGGCAAAATTATAGCTGATGTTATGGAATAACATTTAGAATACTTTTATCCTGAAAAACTAAAGGGTTCCCGCAGGATGAGGGTTGAAATTATGTAAAAAAAACACGGTCAAATTTCAATACAACTTGGCAGTCATATTTTATACTGTGTATACATATAGGACACTTTTAATCCTGAAAAACTAAAGTCTTCCTGCGGGATAGAAGTTGAAAGTTATGTAAAAAAATTATCAATCGATAGTGTTGGCGAAACGGATGAAATCTTAAAAAGAAATATCATATGGCAAAACAAAGATACAATTAAGATACTTCTTGTCCAAAAAAATAAAGGGTTACTGCGGGATAGGGATTGAAAGTGATGTTACAGTATCATTGCACCAATTGTATTGGCGATACGGATCAAATCTTATGAAGAAAATATGTTTATGTCAAAACGAAGATTATATATTAACGAGGGGTAATTTTTAAGGTTCCGTACCCAGAGAGTCTAAATGGAGTCCACTTATTGAGCCTACAAATGAATGAATCTGTTGTCCCGTAACAGGCGGCCGCTTGAAATTTTCCCAGAATATGACCTGTGTTATTATGTTTTATGGCGAGGAAGTCGAGCGATGATAACTTGAACCGTTAGTTCAAGTTCATTAGTGCAACTTAGAATCAAATGATACCGGGTTCTAGGACCGAACCCATACATCATTGAATTCTATTCAATTTCTATTGATCATTGGATTCTAAGTTGCACTCCTAGGTTTTCCATCGCTCCGTGTTTCGGAGGGCACGTTAAGCTGTCCGTCCCGGCTGTTATTGATTAATATCAGTCGTTAAGCCATGGCAGAGGGCCTCCGTACACTTGGCTCCCCTAACTTAGATCCCCTAGAGGATTCATTTAGATTATTTGTCCACACGGATCCCCTGGGGGATTCAATTGGATTTTTTGTCCATACGGATGCCCTGAGGGATTCAATTGGATTTTTTGTCCACGTGGATCCCCTGGGGGATTCATTTGTATCAGAGGCCTTTGGGCTACAGAATAAAAATAGTTCGTTTGGCATGACAAACACTGACACCAGAGGCCAGCACTATCGCATACGACAAAAACAACACTAAGTATATTGTTATATATCCTAACATATAATAAAACAAAAATTAAAAAAATTGTAACCATGTAAACAAGGTTTTTTTTAATATCTTTGTTAATACATAAATACCTACCTAATACAAGTGCCAATCTGGTGTGACTATAGTACAAACTAAAGTAAAATACCAAAAAAACGTATTTTACTAATGTATTTTACCGAGTTCAATTGCGACTCGGACTTGCGCTAATGATTGCGTAAAATGATGTCCGCCGGACACGAGGACACTTTCAGTGAGTCAGTTCAGTCACTGACCTTTCACTGGCCTCGTGTACTTATACATTTGAAGACACGTACCTACTCACTGAAATGTCTTCAAATGTATTCGTACACGAGGCCAGTGAAAGGTCAGTGACTGAACTGACTCACTGAACTGAGTCGCAAACTGGCCTCGTGTCCGGCGGGCATAAAAGATAACACAATGTTGGATATATTGCATTTGCATTCACGAAGTTTCTCCCCGTCAGAAGTAGGTACATTTTGATATTAATTTGAAGAATGGCCAAAGGTTTATTTTAACCATAATGTGCAATTCATGTATGCAAAGATACACAGGCTGCGGATGCATGGCGTTTGCATTGCAGCGCGCCTAAGCGCGTGTTAGCAGCGCGTGAGGAAAACTTCATCTGCATAGTCAATAAGCTATGTTTTTCATTAGCCTTCTGAAAAATGTGAGTTAGTTTAATACATGGTATAGGTACTTATGAAACCACGAGGAAAAAAGTTAGTACCAAATAAAAACTAATATAAAAATAAACCGGCCAAGTGCGAGTCGGACTCGCGTTCGAAGGGTTCCGAATAAACTTAACTTTGCCGTTGGAAAACTGTTATCCCCATACATCGACATAGGTCACGGTCAGTATATAAATTGTTTTGTTTTAACTTTTGAGAGTTGCCCCACTCCCCCCACTACCTCCTCACTTCCCTCACTCCGTCCCCTGACTTACCTCCTCCCCACCCCTCACTTCCCCCACTGCGCTTCCCCCCCACTTCCCCTTCCTCCTACACCCCACCCCACTCCTTCCTCCCTTCCCCTCACTTTCTCTGATAAACAAGTAAAATTATTATAAATATACAAAAAACCCGACTAAAACAAAATTATTGAATACGAGCTGACCACAAAAATAATCACACTAATATTATAAAGACGAAAGTTTGTATGTCTGTAAGAGTGTGTGTGAGAAAACGTTTGTTAATTCGTCACGCTAAAACGGCTGAACGGATTTGGATGAAGTTTGATACGGGGGTAGCTTATAACTTGAATTAACCATAGGCTACTTTTTATCCCGGAAAAATTTATGGTTCCTGAGGGACGCAGGTGAAACCACGGGACGCAGCTAGTATTTATATAGTTTCTTTTTACTTACATATTTTACTTTACTTTAATAGTTGCAATTGCAACATAAGACTATAGTATTTACGTCAACTTGAATAATATAAAACTGAAAAATTTGTAAGAAGCTTAGAAGAAAATTGCTACTGTTTAGTTTTAAGTTCATTGATGACAATTTTTTTGTTGATATTTCAGCTGACGAAAATTTGCTTAACATTCTTGATAACTTTTTGATAAAAATGGTACTTAGGTAAAAAAATAGTATACCTACTAAAAAATATCACCTAAGAAAATCAGCTGCACGGACGACGATTTTCTGCCTACCTGTACAATGAATCGAATACTAAGCTATTAATTTGCGAACTTTACTGTAGTGTATGTCGCGGTTGGTTTTACGTAGCCATTCTAACTCGATCGGCTTCTATGGAAATATCTGAGATTTCGATATTTTTTATTAAACTTTTTTTATAACTGATATTCTAAGCTGTAATTTATAGGAATGCTTGTCTTCAGATCAATCTAATTATTTGTAAAATTCTACGTTTCCTTGTTTTATGGGAGCTGCTTACTCAAGCGCAAAAGTAAGTACCTACAATATTCATAACGCATAAAGTTACTCATCTCAAAACTGACGTTATTAAGGTATACTGGGGGTACAGTGGCAGCTATTAGTTTGATTGTAAGTTCAGTCGTTTGCTTTTAATTGTGTTTTTTATGATTTCGGAAACGAATTAATAAATAGATATTTGTCGAACTATTCAAAAATATAACAATCACATATATAATAATAGCTTAAGGTCTATATTAGTCCCTTGTTTAATAGCGTCGATGATATTAGTGGTATTTTTTCATACTTCTGTGTCAAGCCATTTTCGATATATGGCAAATCACAAAATGTTAGCCCAGTAAAAACTTTATCAACTCCAAAACCATAGGACACACAAATTTTGCTATTTGGGCATATTAAGTAATCAAGGAAAGCTAATGTATTTGGTTCCAAGATAAGATTTTGCAAAAAAAACCCCTGTTTAACGTTTCAAACATTACCGCAGCAAAATCTGTATATCATGATTAATTCTGAAAGTACTTGACACACAAATTTTGCTATTTGGGTACATGACTCCTCACGATACTAATTTTCTATCATACTCCCATCCTTCTAGACCACAACATTTTGCTGCGGTAATACTCGCGATTTTTAATATCACTATCACTAATGCGTTGCGATAGAGTCGAATTTGCTATGAAGAACATACAATTTGCTATACTTTCAAAATCAATGATACACTCGCGGTCCTGACGTCAGGTTGGCGGGTGTACATTTCTTTTAATAATAACTCAGAATTTATAGAGGTACATCCTACTAAGTATCATCAGTACATCCTTGTAAGTATGGATGGATGGATGGATGGATGGATGGATGTTTGTAACTCTTTCACGCAAAAACAACTGAACTGGATGAAATTTGGTATAGAGGTAGCTTATACCCTGGATTAACACATAGGCTACTTCTTACCCCGAAAAAATGCAGGGGTCCTAAGGGACGCGGGTGAAACCGAGGGGGGGAACAGGTAGTAGAAAATACTTGCAGGTAGGTACCATGAGGTACATTTCAGGTACATTACACACCTATTAGAACTGCTGCATTTTGACATAAAAAGTGGTAGGTACACCTGCAGTACACTCTAACAATATAGTGACAATCTGATTGAAACCAAGTTCTGTAATAGGGCCTCTGCAGTGCTTTTACGCGATATTGATCATATGGGTCATATGGGCCGTCAAATCCATTAGTGCGTTCCGATTGAGTCGAAATTGCTATGAAGAAAGTGACAATCTGATTGAAACCAAGTTCTGCGGGCGGGGCCTTGCAGTGCGATTTCATGTCTGGGTTTCAATCAGATTGTCACTTGTTTATCACTTTCGGCTCTATCGCAACGCATTAATGAATTTGACTGATTAAACCGATATGATCAACATTGCGTAGGTAATCACACTGCTGCAGTGCTACTACGTAATATTGATCATATCGGTTTCAATCAGATTGTCAGTATCTTCATAGCAATTTCGACTCTATCGCACTGCATTATGTGCACTTGATAGTGAATATCTATTGATCTGTCCGATATGATCAATAATGCGTAATAGCACTGCTGTAGTGCTATTAACTAGGTTTCAATCCAATTTTCAATATCACTATCACTAGTGAGTTGCGATGATAGAGTATGGAATTTTTCCTTTAGACATTTCCTTCGCCATTGTTTGCGATGAGTCGAAATTGCTATGAAGAAAGTGACAATCTGATTGAAACCAAGTCCTGCACTGCTATTACGCAATATTGATCATATCGGTTTTAATCAGCCAAATTTATTAATACGTTGCGATAGAGTCGAAATTGCTATTGTTAGATATATTTTAATAGACAAGTATTTTTATATGAATAGGGCAACCCAACTAGCACAATTATGTAATGTGTTTACATTTCTATATCTTTCAATTTTAATTACTGGTAATCTGTTTGTAATTTAAAATATAAATTTTGTAAAGGCTTGTAAAATGAATTGATTAACAATGTTGTAAAAGTGACAGAATATCTCAAATCTACAGTGGCCCAATTACAGAACTTGGCTACAATCGGATTATCACTTTTTTCATAGCAATTTCGACTCTATCGCAAGGCATTAGTGGTTGCGATATTGAGAATTCGATTGAAGCCAAGTTATGAAATCGGGCTGCGGGTACAGACTGAAATAAATCTATGGAAAAATGAACTGAGGAGAGGAACATTAGGAATTAGCTAGAAGGGGACAATAGAGTAGTCGGTTGGATTTTCGTCTTGGGTTATTTATGATGTTCTACGAGAAATATATAGATAAATTAGATAATACCATTCTAGTTGGGAAGGCCAGTTATGTACTCAAAGAGTTAAATATATCTATTTAATGTTATGAAATTTATGATTATAGATTGAAACAAGACAAATTGTTTCCTTTGACCTTCATTAGGAAGAAAGAAAGTGAAAATCGATTGAAACTAAGGGCGCGTTCACTAGGTTCACTTACTACGTTCGACGACGCACGGTTCACCCGCGCGATCATTTGAAATCGTTCACGGCGGGCGTTCGACTGGGTCATCCGAAAAATAGTAGGGGAGGGGAGGAATAGTATGAAACTGACACTTGACAGTAGTCAGTGTAGGTGGACGTCCAAATTCGTTCACTAACTCCGGATGATCGAGCGATAATCGCACGAATGATTCGAGCGTAGTAAGTGAACGCAGCCCTAGATACGGAATCGCACTGCTGTATCAGCCTACGAATAAGTAATAAGTCAGGAAACGTAACAGCGTTAATAAAATGACCCAACAAAAGTCGTGCCCAAGTAGGTGGGGCTTAAAAGTCGTGTCCAGCGCGTCATCAGTCGTACATTTTTCATGCAAGCGAGCACACGTCATATCTTCGCGTACGTTTTAGTTTTATCAGTGTGAACTACAGCTTTGAATCATCATGCCAGCATGTGTTGTGAAGAGGTGCAGGAGCCATACAAGATTAAAATGTCCCGGGATCACTTTTCACTAGAAGTAGTTGCAAAATTACAATTATATTCAAAGACGTTCAAATACATTATCAAACCGAGATGGTCAATAATATGCAAAATGAAGTCAGTCAATTATTGCACTAAAGTTTTTTTCTTCTTGATGAAATTTTGAAATTTAGCTGTTATTTTTTCACGCAGATGATTCATACCGAAGAAACGTCATCATATTTAGGAGAATACTAAACAAAATGAAAAAAAAATTAGCTGTTATTTTTTCACGCAGATTATTCATACCGAAGAAATGTCAACATATTTAGGAGATACTAAACAAAATGAGAAAATAAACAATAATTACCGATTACAGTTGGTATGTAATATAGGGTCGGCTTTTTCGACTCATGGGAATAACAATAGCATTAAAAAAACAGTTCATAGTTTAAAGCGCGTTTAATTTTTCAGGCTAATGAAAATTCACCTTCTGCAAATTTTGAAGTGTTTGATTTACCTGAGTTGCTCAAAAAAACAAATAATGCAAACCCTCAAGCATAAGACCTCTGCATAAGGCACATAAACTTATTTTTTGCACTTAATATTTAGGTTCGATATGAATTTTTATTTTAGCTGTATATGCGTATTTATTACTGACTTGGTCCGGTCCACTTATTGCATAACATCGTCCACGCCGCTATGACTCAGCTGTCATAGCAGACATTGCAGCACGCGCGTGAACCAATCCCTGCTTTCGTTCTGAATTTAAACCAATCACCAAGCATGTCTATTTGTAACCTCGGAAGTGATTCGTACTTTGAATCTTACGTCGTTTTGGTTTGAAGAAGGGGCACTTTTAATGTGGCATTTGTTCTGAATTAGAGTTCCTGACTTATTATTTATTCGTAGGTATCAGCCAACTTTATACGAAGGGCTGTGTTCACACGCTCGATCATTAGTGGCCCAATTACAGAACTTGGTTACAATCGGATTATCACTTTTTTCATAGCAATTTCGACTCTATCGCAAGGCATTAGTGATATCGATACTGACAATCCGATTGAAGCTAAGTTATTGAAGCAGAACTTGGCTGCAATCAGATTGTCACATTTTTCATAGCAAAATCGACTCTATCGCAAAGCATTATTGAATTTGACGGCTTGAAACCGTCGTGATCAATATTACGTAATCGCACTGCAGGGCTGTTTTCACTTAAAACTCAACAAACTTAACTCGAATCATCCGTGCGATTATCGCTCGATCATCCGGAGATAGTGAACGACTTTGGACGACCACATACAACTGACAACTGTCAAGTGTCAGTTTCATATTATTCCTCCCCTCCACTACTATTTTTCGGATGACCCAGGCGAACGCCCGGAAGATGCCGTGAATGATTTCGAGTGTACGCGCGGGTGATCCGTGCGTCCTCGAACGTTTATGTGAACGGGCCCCCGGAGTTAATGAACAACTTTGGACGTACACATGCAACTGACAACTGTCAGTTTCATACTATTCCTCCCTTCCCCTACTATTTTTCGGATGACGCAGGAGAACGCCCGACGACGCCGTGAACGATTTCGAGTGTACGCGCGGGTGATCCGTGCGTCCTCGAACGTAGTAAGTGAACGCGCCCAAGGATATAGAAAGAAAAAAAGTTTGAAATTTTTCATACGTCAGTGATGATGTCATTCTATCCCATACCATACCACAGACTCTACTATACATTACTTTAGCCAATCATCATTAATGCTCATATCACATGATACATTCTGATTCGTTTAGATTTGAATGAATGTTTTCTGATTTGTTAATTTTTTTTACGTCAATCGCCATAAAAAAAAAAACGGAAATCGCCATATTTTCCTGTTCCTTTGACAGTTTTTGTTGAGGTTTTTTTTCTTAAAACGCTAGATTTTCTGGATCCCAAGTCCTGTTATTATAATTTATTTGTGTAAAAGAGAGAAAAAGCCTTCTTAAAATGGAAGAAGGAAGTTCAGCGCCCAGAGTAAGCGATAAGCGCTTGGCACAAACTCAAGCCAAAGTCGATGAAGTCGTCGGCATTATGCGCGTAAATGTTGAGAAAGTTTTGGAGAGGGACCAGAAATTATCAGAGCTTGATAATCGCGCTGATGCCTTACAGCATGGGGCGGCTCAATTTGAGCAGCAAGCCGGGAAACTAAAGCGGAAATACTGGTGGCAGAATTTAAAAATGATGCTAATAATTGGTGCTATTGGAGCTGTCCTGCTTATTATAATTATTGTGTGGGCCACTTCCGGCGGCTCTACGGTGTCTCAGCCGGCTGTCACTGACGCTCCAACCCCCGCTCCCGCTCCAGTTGCAGATTCTGGACGATAGTTCTGTTATCATAGATGTGAACAGATATATTATAAACCTGTATGTATTAAAAACAATGTTACTCTGCATTCAGAGAAGAGTTTATAAGCGACAAACTACATTCTATTTTTAATACAATTTATTACTGCAACGCACATATTTGAATTAGGTAACTTTCTCTAGAACATAGAAAACTTTTGATATTGGTCTACAAAATTTCTAGAACAATGGACAGTTTCCTATTGAAAGCCATAAACATTATACTTATTATATTGCTGTAACATTTGTATTTTTGTAATATTTACATACTTCTCTGAAATTGAAGTGGCCAACTCATAGTTGAATCACCTGGTGATCTTGTCTATAGTAGGTATTAAAATTATATGATAATATATCGGCAAGGCGAAATGGAACTGATATTTTTACACAATATTATTATAATAATATTATTATTCTGATGTTGCCTAAGTAAATGTTATTGTAGTAGATGAGCGGGTATATTTTTGATGTTGGAAACTTGACTATAAGGCTACCTATTTATATATGTCGCAGGTATATTGTCAAAGCCATATTATAATTCAACTAGTGAAATTATAATTACATGGTATATTTTCAATCAGCTCCATTTATGTGTATTTATTTTTAAATCAATGATTGCAAAATTGACATTGAAAAAAGGATCAATCAGTGACCTCATAATATAGTTTTCATGTTCAACCTAACCTACCTAGTTTTTAGATGCTAGTTTTTTAGGTGCTATTCTATCAAATATAGTAGTTAGCAAACTGTGAGAAACATTGACCAAGAAATAAATAGCCAGTTGCTTGCCACGTGCGCACCAGTACTGCGCAATGTTACAAATAGCGCCACCCAATGATCATGTACATAGACACGTAAATGGAGCAATATACCGTGCAATTATAATTTCACTAGTTATATTATAATATCACGGCTTTGGCAATATACCTACAACATATACAGCATTTGATGTAAGCACTATTGTACAAAATCGGGACTTCTTCACTTTGTTGTGCCTATTTCATATTATCTTTATAAAATTTATATAAAATTCTATTATATGTTAAAATCACATTATGTGATGTGATAGGAGTTCTGAAGCACAACTTTTAATATTTTTTAGTATGTATGTATGTATATTGTATCATTTGAATATAAAATACCTAAATCATTCACATTTATTTTATTATCAGTGCACTTATTAGTTGTTGTTAAGGATATGTTAGTTACTGTATCTTGTTTCATCTTATTAGTAATAGTCTATACAAAACAACTTAGGTTCTCTTGCATTTCTGTTCTGTATGAAGCGTTGATTGGGACCAATGCTTGTCCTCGCTTATGGAGTCACGGTCCATTGGACTCTATGGGTCTTGCTTTACAGTTTAAATTACTTGGTTATAACTGTCTAATATATGCACATTATCTTGTTTTTGTATTTTAAGAAATAAAACTATGTATTCTTGAGGACTTTGTGTGATTTCTGATATGAAAGTGTCCCCTTATCAATACTTTGTTTATTGGTGTTCTAGGTTGAGATAAGTGATTGTTTTCCTTGGTGTTGTTATGACTAAGGCTTGGAAATGAATTTTAATTGCAATGCACCATCTCTAGATAATAACTTTGAATTTGTTTCTTATTGTGGGAATATCTCTAAATAATTACAGGTTGTGCCAAATTATATGATCACTGAGTATTGAGTCCTTTTTATATTCTTAAGAATATTAAAGGACTTTTAGCCGCAATTTTTCGTAGCTATGCCAATCTCATTGGAATATGTGCTTCTATTTATGTAATCACAGGGATTATGAAATCGGTTTCTTTCTTTAAATTAATTTTTATTCCTTACTTTAACTACTCTCCAGATTGACACATACAGTAAATTATGAAGTTGGTTTCTTTCCTTGAATTAATTGTTATTTCTTACTTTTTTGGTACTTTAATTAACTACTCCCCAGAACACATACAGTAGAGATTATGAAGTCGGTTTCTTTTTTTATATTAATTTTTATTTCTTACTTTTTTGTAACTTTGATTAACTACTCCCCAGATTGACACATGACATGTGTAGGGTTAACATTACAAGTTAACAGAAATGATTTTAATTTTTTGCCAGATGTTAGCTCTGTTATGAGACTATGAAATATACCTGCATCAAATACGCCCAAATCGTAATTGATGCACATTACATAAAAAAATGTTGGGTGTTCTCTACAGTGCCACATACAACTTGCTGAATCAGCTTAGGAACTTCATGATATGTGTAAACTTATTGAGTGGAATATGCCCGGATTTAAGAGTACACGCCATTACAATCTTGAAGAAACCACGGTAATGTGGTCCACAAAACTCGTTATGTTGGCTAAATTACGTAAACAACGTAGGTGTCAATAATTACGTAGGTGCTTAATAAAATTGCAACACCTACACAACCTACAATACTAATATCAAGTTTTCCTTATTAAGACTTAGGTATTCAAGAACTGGCCTTAGCATTACATTATTTTTAAAGTGGGTACCTAGTTAGTTGTTATTATGTTTAGTCGAAAGTGTTTTATTGAACATGCTCAGTTTACAGCTAACAGTGATGTTAATTTCTAAAAATAACCGACGAGGCAGCAGTCAATTATTGAAAGCATGGTTTTAAACAAACTTGTTGCCACTGAATATGAGTCAGCAATCGGACTGATAAAAGATTATTAGCACCGAAATGTTCTGGAATTTGTATTTTAATGTAACTACATACATAGAAATTTTATTTTGTTTCAGTGACGAGTCGAGCAGGTCGCTCGCCTGGTGGTTAGCATCCGCCTGCCAACAATTGCATATTGCAGTACTACCTAGAACTTTGGTTGCAAAACCTTGCGCTCGACACCCTGAGATATTGGTTTTGTTCTCATTGCTCAGTAATTTCTCTGGAAACAACAATGACATAAATAATGACACTTACGTTAGCGCACCGTCATATTGGTTAATTCAGATAATTAAGATTTTATTACTTCGGATCGATCATCATCATCATCATCAGCCTGTGTTCGTCCACTGGACATAGGTCTTTCCCAGGCCACGCCATTTGGCCCGATCTTCGTATCCATTTTCTAATCCATTGACTAAAATTCTATACCTACCTACCTAGCAGGGGTGCAGATACGATTCCCGTGGTGAAAGTTTTTTTTACGAGGAGTTCCTTCTATTATAATCTATTGAAAGCCAAGCTTAGAGAAGTAAAAAGGGGCCTCCACGCCAAGCTTGAAAATTACGATTTGGGAAGTTTTGTATAACTGTACGCTTAGTACAAAATTGCACATTAAGAAAACGGAAAAAAAGTTTCGTGAGCTCGCTAAACTAACAGTTTTGTGTGTAATCGGTAGGATGAATTCATGGGCCTGTTCACATAAACGTTCGAGGACGCACGGATCACCCGCGCGTACCTACACTCGAAATCGTTCACGGCGTCGTCCGGGCGTTCGCCTGGGTCATCCGAAAAATAGTAGTGGAGGGGAGGAATAGTATGAAACTGATACTTGACAGTTGTATGTGGACGTCCAAAGTCGTTCACGATCTCCGGATGATCGAGCGATAATCGCACGGATGATTCGAGCGTGTAGGTGAACACAGCCATTGTTTTCAAATGAAGTTCACACGATAAAAAAATTCGACAAGCTCGATTGAACGAACTTCACACTACATATTTCTCTCTCTCTTCCCCGCAAGCAAAAAAAAGGAGACAAAATATATAGTCCACCGTATTGGTGTTTGACGTTTTGTTTTTCGTATGTCGTTTTTATCTGTAGTTTTATTGCGAAAAAATGATTATCGATTTATGTTTAATTGATGTGATAAATAGAAAGAACGTACTTTACTGATTCTCCCGGTACCTTTGGTCTTTAATTTCGTTCAGTATTAATGAAGTTACGGACGAAAGTAATCCAACAAAACCCAGGTACTTATTTTATATCGATTTAATGCCCCAAGTACATCTAGGTTCGATTAAATGCTTGATTTTTGATCATTTTTAGCCTAAAATCCTGCACTGCTATTACGGAATATTGATCATATCGGTTTCAATCCGTCAAATTCATTAATGCGTTGCGATAGAGTCGAAATTGCTATGAAGAATGTGACAATCTGATTGAAACCAATATACGGAATCGCACTGCTGGACTAAGTGTTGGTTTTATCAATTGAGCCTTGAATTTGGCGAAATATAAATCGATGTGAAGTCATCACGACATTAAAAATGTAAGTAATTGTGTTGTATTGTATTGTAGTATTGTAAGTAATTGTAAGTATTGGTCGATTGATACCTTGTGTTTAGCACTACAATGTATTTTTTGGAAGTACTTATTGTTGTAGGTACGAGCTACAAAAATACAAGTTCAAAATAAGATGAAGTAGGTAAGTATATTCTTTACTATTAACTCACCTTGGTCTATAGATAGATTCTTTGAGAGTTCTTGAGACTTGTATTTGCCCGCAGAGTATTGCAGAGAAACACAAACTCTTCTTTAATGAGCCGATACCTTTGCACTAAGTGCGTGTCAGAGATGTGTCTAGGTGTAAAGAATCTCCGCCTACGTATAGCTCCTGTCGCTCCTCTTCACGACGGTCAACTTCTACAGCCTCCGAGGCTAACCTCCACGTAAGATACCGACTCGTTATCATAATAAAATAAAAAATCGCAAGATCTCATGAAGCTCTCACGATCTAACGAGTAACAATACTTTGAAAATGATCGAATTCTTCAAAGTTTACTACCACTAACCTGTCAAAGTGGCAAGTCGTACTGCTAAAATGCAAACAATACTCGAAAACTTTATTTCGAATTCGAATACTACCATTTGATAAAACCCGTCCTACTAATTTTAGTTCCTACAAGTTTCCGCAAGAGGCGCTGACAGTAAATGTATGGAACTAGGCGAAACTACATTTCGTTTTCAAAAACTATAAAAACTTGTACTAGGGGTAAAGCGAAGCAAAATCTGAAGCGGTATGGGCCCTAATCCACCACGCTTTGCTTAAATGTGGATTGTTGGATATCACGTGATGGCCACGCATTGTCATCGTAGTTTCTTATTGTAGACTAGCCTAGCTGTACCTGCGGCTTCGCATGCGTGGTCATTTCTCTAGGTTAAAAGTACTCCTATGTACTATTCCAAGACCCAAAATACCAATATACATTTGATCAAAATTCTTTCAACCGTCAAAAAGTTTTATCGATTGCTCGGCTTCTTCTGATCGGATTGAGATACCAAGTACACCAGTACAGTTTTTAAGGCAAACTAAGCTATCCAACAGTGAAAACCTCATCGGAATCGGTACAATAGTTTTTACGTGATGCGCGAACATCTACGAACGAAAGTTTCATCAATTTACTGGCAGCGCCTCTAGCGGACGCGGACGGGACCGACAGCTTAACGTGCGATCCGAAGCAAGAAGCGATAGAAAACAGCACAGAAGCACAGAAGAATACCTAATAATACATAAGCTTAGAAAAGTCATCGGTAGGACCAAACCCGTTATCGTTGGTTGGATTCTAAATATACCGCTAGGCTTCGCTCGCTGTGAAGGCCTATGAAGTGGGACCTAATACCACAGACCACAGGTACATATTTCCGTAAAGACAATACGGAAATATAATGTTTATGTGTAGTCTAGGTACCAAATTCACACGGTGCTGTCACTTCCGCCGAAGTATAGACAGGTGTTTCAGCTTAAAAGTAGACCGTAGTAGGTACTTCGACAAACCATCCAACTTCGTTTACCCTAATACCTATTTCTACTTACTTAGCTAAGTACAATATCAATTGTCAAGAACTGCATTTTTGTGCGGTACAAGCAAAACCTTTATCTACTGAATACAGAGGATAATGGGGTTCCGACATAACTAGGAACAGGTACCTATGTACATAAGTTATACCTATGATTGTTGAATGTTATGTTAAACAAACATGTTAATATCAAATTAGTAGGTAAGGTGGGTGGCCGATGCATGACGATGATGCATGCAGTTCTTATGGTTGAATAAAAGGCAAAAAAAAGACTGCAATGACTTATTTAAGTAAATACTTTAAACTTAGCTGATTATATTGTAAAGCCAGTCCTAGGGGTAACAAATAAATAGGTGATATAAATAATAATACTAACCTAAACTCTTACTAACTAAAAAGGTGTCATTGTAGAACGATTCGTATGTGCCCCTATTAAAAAGTATCCTAGATTTTGGTCTCTACTCTACCTACAGCATTAAAATCATTATCAAATTCGGTTTATACGTTTTAATTTGAAAGCGCCCCAAACAACCACACAACGTTTACTTGTCACTTTTAGGTACCTATGGGGACTTAATAATTGGCCAGTTGGTTCTACGGTCGGATGCCGCTCCATAGGTCGTGGGTTCAAAACCAACCAACCGTCCGAGGTTGAGCATGAGGTTACGATGAAGGAAAATCGTAGTGAAGTAGGAATGTGGTTACGTGTCTGCCAAGCTCGCTACCACCCGCAAGTAGAAAATATGTTGTTATAAAGGCGCCGTTTGGGGTTTCTCGGCAGCAGTCCTGGAGAAGAGCTAGTCCTATTCTAGATTCAGCGTGTTTATTCCTACGACCACATCGTTACATGATATACCTAGCGGCACTTAAGTCTAGCGGTGAACGAAAAGTGGCGGGGATGTCGGCAAAGTCAAAGTTTATATAATGTGTTAAAATGTTGAATATTTTTTATCCCGAAAACTGACTGTGCCAAGATCCCCGCCACGTTTCGTTCACCGCTAGACTTACGTGCCGCTAGCTATACCTATAGTAGACGACAGTCGTACTTGACGCTAGCCTAGTCCATCTATACTACTTATAATAAAGCAGTAAGTACAATGAAGATTAAAAATATGGTCAGAGTACTTAAAATTACCTACCGAATAACATTTTTAAAATCGTGTCTGTCGTTTGTTTGTTCGCGAATCACGTAAAAACTACTGAACCGATTGCGATGCGGTTTCACTGTTCGGTAGCTTAGGTTTTGTTTAAACTGGTGTAGTACTTGCGGTATCTCAATTCGATGAGTAGAAGCTGAGCAATTGACAAAAACTATTTGACGGCTGAACGAAATTTGGTATTTTGTACTTTATAGGTACTCTTGGTCACAGTACATTTAAAGTCTGTAGGACTATAATGTACTGTGTCTTGGTCCTGAAATAACACATAGGTAAATTTAATCCAGAGAGATGACCACGCGGGCACAGTTATAGTCAATAAAACAACTCTATATGAGCTTATCTTATTCCTATAGGTTCCTACGTCACCCATCAGTTTTGTTTACCTCATGTCTCGAAGCCCAAAAAATGTAGGTCGTCAAGAAAATATTAAGTAGGTACCTACGTTAAGTTGTAGATAACAAATCTCCTTATAAGTTGAACTCTACAATGTTAATGAAACGTCATCGCTGCGTAGATACCTACGTGCCTACAGACGTGAGATCATGCGTGTGGGCATATCAAATAACAACGAAACTTTAGGAGGCATGGGAGGAAAAATGCGGATGAAGTCTGACTCGGTTCCGCTTTCCGCTCTGCTTACCACCTGCCTCTTTGTGACAACCACTGAGTTAGTTTGCGGCCTTGAATGTTAAAACTGCTACATAATCTGCGACATCAAGTTCACTATTAATTATTACCTCATCTGTTGTGTCATTGTTATTTAAAGTCACAACCTTGATGCAGCCAGTAAACAGATTTTCATATGAACTACTACTAATTGTGATTGGTCAACAAACCTACATCATACATAAGTAGGTACATAAACCCGATTCTTAATCTACTCATTTATTCATTAAGTTGTTGTTATTCTTAAATAGGGGTCATCCATAAAGGGACAAACTTATCAACTATCGTCTCAGCTCATGATGCCCTTTTCTTAAAATGATAAATAGTAGTTTTGAACGATCGGTAAGATCCATGTTCGCACTGCAAGAAGGAAAAAACCGCAGCTTGCTAGTCTCCACGTCCCGCGTGCCTATAGCTTACCTACCTATAAAAACTAGGTAAGTAATGTAATACTTCTAGGTGCCTTTGTATTGATCGTGCCTTATAGGCAGGCAGGTATCTCTCAACTCATTCCTATTAAAGGCTGCAGTATTGTATCAAGCTGGTTACGTCACGATTCCGTTCTAATCCGAAATAGCGTGTCATTCACCCGTTCCTATTAGAATTTTACGAACGTTGCGACTTCAGAAGCTGATATGGAACTGTTACTCAAAACGAGGTTCAATTAATCCACTTGTTTCTTTATCTCGTAGGTTTATTGACTGTAATGTAAACTGTCCTCCTTCCCTTCCCATGACGCGACGATGTGAATGACCGCTTAGTTTATCGCTTTCATCAGCATTCCATCTCGTAGTGCTCCATCTACCTATTATGGCAGTTGGCAGATATAGTTAGCATCACTATATAGGATTAAGAAAGTAGTTAACAGTAGTACTAAATAGATAATTGAAGTTAGTTGATGCACGACAGAGAACCAAAGTTATCGACATAACCCATAGGATTAGCGGGCTGGTCATATCGAAGGATCGGTCCTTCAGCAAATATGACCAGTCCATTAACACTACCGTTGGGGTAGACGTGCTCTTGAGTGGAGACCGCGACTCAGCAAACGTAATGTAGGACGCCCTCCAGCTAGGTGGAGCGGCCACATAATGCAAGATTTCTGGCGGGGCGCGGCGGCGGCGGTTGGAAAAGAAGAGCCGAAGATTGGGCTCAGTGGCGTGCTTTAGGAGAGGCCTATGTCCAGCAGTGGACAGATGCAGGCTGATGATAATGCACAATAGTTCGGGTAAGTACTAATAAGTACGGGTTCCACAAATCCCCAAGTAGGAACCCAGTCTATTAGTTAAGTATTACATTTTCTAGGAAAATGTTATTACCTAGATATCTTGCCAGTGTCTAGAATAGAGCAATATTGCGAGTAAATTATCTTTAATTATGAATATTTAAGCTACTTTACAAAATCAGTTTTAATATTGTAATGCAAGGTTTTAAGCCGGTAAATGGCTAAACGGACATAGTCCGACATACAGCATACAAAGCATGTTGCTTTATAGCAATTAGGTATCTACCTTTCATTCGAAGCAGGGACATCTAATTCAGAGAAGTTTAGGTGCTTTACTGTTTCCTTTTACCTACCTACTTCCTTATAAGTTAAGTACTGCAAGCATTTTAATTACCTACTTAAATACCAATGCTGGGTGAATAAATAATGGCAACGCAGCATAAACGAGCGTGTGAAGTAGAGCAGACACACAGGGATTATTATGTTACTGATGTTACTTCGCATGTTCCGTAGTCTCCGATTTACTGAACATTGCTGACCTTTGCCCGCTAACTTTATTTTGCTTTGAAAATAAAATCTACTTATGAATAAATAACACATGTCTTGCTAAATATTTTAGGTAGTACTTACCTAATGTTCCTCATAAGTACCTATCTAATTAGATGAATCATCCCTACAAAATATTAAGTAGGATCACGAATTTCTAATACCTAACTCATTGAGGATCTTAGAAATAAAAGCGGTCAAAAAAATTAATTGTAACACTTTGACAGTCAATTTATTTTTCTCTCTGACCTAAATAAAAGATAAATAAATTCGAAGCACCCGTTTCCTATCCATCTGCTATACATATGTCACGAGGCGGTCCCAAGGTTTGGGTTTGTCCCACTAGCCCAGGACCCAAACCTCAGTGACACAGAATTACAGGAACAGGAACAATAGGGAGCACAAGATAATTTCGTGGTGATACCGCTCAATGCCCCCGCTATAAAACAACCTATAATGTAAATACACTCCGATCACGTGACCATGACATCATCGCGGCAAGATAAAAAAATGGCGCAAAAAAATTGTTGCCGCGCAAAACTTATTTTCCGTTCCTTCCTCAACGGTTTGGCGGATCCGTACAAAACTTGGCCTGTGATACGCTGAATATATGTAGCCACTGACAAACCGAACGTAAGTTTTATGAAATTATTATGTAAGGAGAGAGCACCGCGGTAAAATGATGAAGCCAAAAATGGGAGTAGTTTCAGAAAAAAAAACGTATTTTGGAAACGAAATAGATGACATACTGTTTTTTTTGTTTTATTTAAATACTAGATGAACCAAGCTATCCGGTAACATTAAAACATCAACACAGTTTAGTACAAAAAGTGACCAGAATATTTTCGTGAAAACCAACAAAAATTTCAAAAATTTACGGCTCGCGGAGAACGGCCGTGGTTTTTTTTTTTTTTTTTAATGCTTTAGTGTTTTTACGTATAATATATATATATCCTTTTAAAGACAGAAACACACTTATTCGATAATATATGCGAGATTACATTTAACTCGATTTTAGTAGATCAAACCGTTACAATTAACTTCCGTGTTTTTTTTTGGTTGCTCTAGCGACCAAGGGGGATTTGCGGTTTTGGATCTTGGTCGCTACAGCGCCAAAGGGGATTCAGCGGGGATGAAAATAACCTCTTATCATTATCATATTATTGTATTTGTTGTTTTGTTTTTTGTATTTTATTATTATTATTATTGGTATTATCATATATATATTTAAAAGCGTAATTCAAGTTGTTATAAACTTATTTATGAATTTCATAATATTATTTCGGTTTTTCCAAAAATCAATATTCGAATGACAGGTTATTTTTATTTAGAATTAATAATGACCAACTATCAAAAATGAAAAGAAATGGATTATGAAAGAATTAAGAGATCAAATATATTATTATTATTATGAAAGAGGTTTGGACCTCGTCACAATACCCCGCCACCCCGCAGTATATTTTTATTTTTTTTTATTTTAGTAAACAAAAAATTATTTTTTTGGAATATGGTATGTAAAAATTTTGTTGTTATTGGTATCCCAAAACATTAGGATTATTTTAAAAAAAATGAGAAAAAAAATTGCTTAAGACAAAAGAAAAAGAATTTGTAGAAGTTAATAATAAAAATATATATAATAAGGGTAATAAAGTTAAAATAGTTTTTTTTTTTTTTTTTTAAGAAATAAATATATTCGGGACAATTCCAAACCTAGCCCCAAACTAGGATTCCTGTACTATGGGTACTAGATAACGGATAAACATACATAGATACGAATATTATAACATCCATGACTCAGAAACAAACATTTCTGCTCATCACACAAATGATTGCACCTTGCAGGATTCGAACCTGCGACCGTTTGATCACGTACCTAGGATCACTAGCCACGAGACCAACCGGTCGTAATTAATTAAAATAATGGAAATGCTGAGCTGAAAAGGAATTTTTAAACTCTGGCCAATTTTCAAACAAACTTGCACAAGCTCCTTTGAATTTTTGTTGTTTACCAATTTGGGTTATCGCCTTTAATTTTTTGGTGAACATTTTTATTTACAATGTCAATATACAATTAATTGGATTCCTAGATGCATTCAAATTCATAAATCACACATTCATTCATCATCATTCATAGTCTTATTCGCATTCCTTGGAAATAAAACTCATAAGAAAGAGGAACCTTAAATATCAATAAGGTCACTCGTGGAACCAATTCAGTGTAGTGTAGGCCTATTTATACAGTCACTATCCGCTGATCAGGGTGATTATGTGAGTGTATGTGTGTATGTGTATGTGTGATGAGTGTGTGGTGTGTGATGTGTAAATGTATGTATGTGTATTTTTATATACAATTAGTTTGCCAAAATGGCTAAACGTACCTTAGGGTACGACATGCCTGTAGCACGTATGTATGTACGTGTATGTACATAGTAAACGTGTTAGAACGTTAAAATAGTATAAGTAAGGTAGGTAGGTAATAGTATATTAACTATAAGATAATACTGGTTTTGTGACCTAGGCTTGGTTTATAGAGTAATCACATTTGCCGCTCTTTTCAGTGATGGAAGTTTTGTGTGTAGGTGTAGTAAGTAATAATATATGGTACTGGTTTCACTTTATACTGAACATTATGATTATAAATAAAAATAACCTGTCATTCGAATATTGATTTTTGGAAAAACCGAAATAATATTATAAAATTCATAAATAAGTTTATAACAACTTGAATTACTCTTTTAAATATATATATGATAATACCTACATAAGAGGTTATTTTCATCCGTATTGTATCACCACGAAATTCTCCTGTGCTCCCTATTGTTCCTGTTCCTGTAATTCTGTGTCACTGAGGTTTGGGTCCTGGGCTAGTCACTGAGGTTTGGGTGCTGGGCTAGTGGGACAAACCCAAACCCTGGGACCGCCTCGTGACACTGAATTACAGGAACAGGAAAAATAGGGAGCACAGGAGAATTTCGTGGTGATACAATACGGATGAAAATAACCTCTTATGTAGGTATTATCATATATATATTTAAAAGAGTAATTCAAGTTGTTATAAACTTATTTATGAATTTTATAATATTATTTCGGTTTTTCCAAAAATCAATATTCGAATGACAGGTTATTTTTATTTAGAATTAATAATGACCAACTATCAAAAATGAAAAGAAATGGATTATGAAAGAATTAAGAGATCAAATGAGTATTATTATGAAAGAGGTTTGGACCTCGTCACACATATAATAAATTCGAAGCACCCGTTTCCTATCCATCTGCTATACATATAATAAAGCAGTAAGTAAGAAAAGTCTGTACCTACAAAGAAAATAACAATAAAATTGGACTAAAAATAAGTTAATAAACATTTTTGTTTTAAATTGTTTCTGTTCACGCATCACGTAAACCGATTGCGATGCGTTTTTCGCTGTTGGATAGGTCTTGGTATCTCAATCCGAGTAGAAGCCGATAAATCGATAAAAACTATGTGACGAATGAACATATTTTGCTGAAAATTAAATGTACTTAGTATATTGTAGGTACTTTATAGGTAGGTACTGTTGGGTATGGAATAACACATAATAATATGTTACTTTTAATCCAGATAAATGAACACGTATGCAAAGCTAGTTACCTATAAAACAATACCTAGCTATGCTAATGAAGCCATAAAATTGTACTGTGACATTCTGACTGACAGACAACGCACAGCCTAAACTGGACCTAGAGATTTGAAACTTTGAGGGAATATTCCCTAGAGCTGCACTAACGCAAGTTTATTTTTAAAACCATTCCTATAGGGGTGACAAAATTTTGCACGCTGGCAAAGCAGCAGGGCCACAGAACAATAATACTACAGGGCGCAGCAAGTCGTACCTATAAGTATCTATAAGGTGTTGCTCTACAGCAAGCTGTCTCTACATATAATATTTGTCTACTTTCTAAAAACTTTATTTCTAGAACTACCCTTGTTTTTATTAGGTACCTACCGTTCGAATTGATTCTAGCCATATAGACACATTATTTTTCTTGTAAAGCTACTTACAATAACTGTATTTTTGTATTTCCCTATGGAAATAGGTAGGTATAACTAAAGTAGTTAGATAGGTTTACCTACTATTAACTGTAATTTCCACCATGCAATGGCACTACCAGACGCAGTGCAGTCAAATGGAACTGAAGCTTCCAAGAAGTTTTGGGTTGCGTGGCAGTTTTGGACTTGTTTTGTAAACAGTAACGGGGTGAGTGGTCCTAACTATCCATACGAAGAATTTATTAAAATAACTAGAGGATTCCTGTCAGCTCATACTTTGATGAGTCGATGTAAGTTTATACTTTAGAAGCCTTTGGATTAAAGTTCCGAAACTGGAGTAAGTTTTAGGTAAACCACGGACCATCTGTGAGATAAACGATGAACATCTCTTTTCCTGTTTCAAAGTTATCCAAATTCAAAGTTTGACAGCGATAAAATACGCCTAAGCAAAATGATTAGAGGTAAGTAAACAGAATAAATAATGTAGTAGGTACCTAGTATTAAAAATTAGAAGGTGATATTTGGAATAATAATAAGACTATATACATGTTAATAAAGGGACAAACCGAAACAAAAAATAGCCTTTCAATATAGGTATCCAACATACGGAACTAACGACAAATCTATCATTTTACACGACTGCCCAAAAAAAGGTGTGTAGTGTTTTTAACATTCATGTATGTGTGTATGTATGTTTCACATACATGAATGTTTCTTTATTCCACCAAAACTTTTAAATGCCTGAACAGATTTAGACGTATGGGTAGAATCATAAAATATTGTATCGTTAGAATCCTTACATCCCCCCAAGTAACATAGGCTAAGGTTAAGGCTGAAAACATTCATTATAGCTCCATTTTGTAATTAGAAAAAAACTTCAAATTTTACAATATGGGTATCAAATTGAAGGCCTTGATAAGCACATTCCAACAGTATATAATTTATTGGCAAAAGCTCTTTTTTGGCAGGGCAGGCGTGTTTTTTTAGCTTTTAAGCTAGTTAGAGCAATTGAAGAATTTATATGGGCGTTAATATGACAAAGTTGCTGCTGCTCCGCCTCGTGCTTAGCATTTTTCCTAGCCTACGTGATTTATAGTATCTACCTACATATGCTGTGCAAATTGCCACATCAAAGACAGCTAGCTATTTAGATTTCTAACCGTTTACATGATTTTGCAGTCGCACAATATAGGTACCACAAAAATACGCAACGTTAATGTGTTTCTTTTACTTTATAGCCATTATCTACGGCTCCCGAGTTGTTGTTGTAGCTGTCAGCAGAAATAAATGGCTGGCACGGGTAAAAGCTTTCTGCTGGGGCGTTCCATCGAATGTTTACATTATTGAGCAGACTCTAGCCGGAAGAAACACGTGTTGGTGAGGAGTATGAGGTTTGTATTTATATTTGAGGGGCGATGAGAAGACGCTAGCGTGGGCTGCGATTTGGGTAGACCAAAATTTATAACATAAACTCAAACCAAAAGGGAAAAACTCGAGCGAATATTGGTACCTACTCAATCAATTATTTAGAGATTATTAGAACATATACCTAGGTACTTCTTTTGAAACAAAGACAGATTGCCTGCTTTGGTCATAACATGCAACGATGTTACTATAGCATCTATCTATCTATATATACATATACTTGTAATAAAGCAATAGGAACGAAATAGTCTGTAAAATGAAGATAATTAAAAATGAAATAGTCTAGGGTAACAAGAATATAACATTTTGTATATCTGTTTGTTTCTTTGTTAGTTGGCTTGTCTGTATGTTTGTTCGAGCATCACGTAAAAATTACTAGATTGTGATGCGGTTTTCATTGTTGGATAGCATAGGGTTTGACTTAAAAACTGGGGTACGTACTTGGTATCTTAATCCGATGATTAGATGCCGAGCAATCGATAAAAATCGCTCTATCTATACTTATAATAAAGCAATAGGAACGAAATAGTCTGTACAAAGAAGTGTTATCTAATGCCCATAGTACAGGGTATCCTAGTTTGGGGCTAGGTAATTGGTGTGGAATTGTCCCGAATATATTATTATTATAATTAAAAATTAAATGGTCTAGCTAGGGTATTTAAAATAAGCTACTGAACAATAAAACATTTTTTTAAATCGTGTCTGTATGTGTGTTCGCGCATCACGTAAAAACTACTGGACCGATTGCGATGCGGTTCACTGTTGAATAGTTTACGGTTTGACTTAAAAACTGGGGTACGCTTGGTTTCTCAATTCGATGAGTAGAAGCCGAGCATTCGATTAAAATATTTTTGACGGGGTGGAAGGAATTTTTATCAAATGTTGGTTTATTGATATTTTAGGACCTGGAATAGCACATAGAGTACTTAAAGAAATAACCACGCGTGCGAAGCCGCGGGTACAGCTAGTACATGTTTAATTATTTGAACCTGATAAAACTACTCAACCAATTTTCATGAAATTTATATAGGATCACACCGATAAAAAGAAACCTCTAAATAAAAAATATATCAGAAATTTAGGAGGTAAAACATATTTTGCCTCCGTAATTTCTGATATCTTTTTTATTTAGAGGATATCATTAATTCCTACCTCATAGGGTAGGTGAAGAATAAGTATATATATATATATATATATATAGCCTTTTTTAGCTTTTTTGATACTTTTAACGTTCTTTTCTTTCACTTTTATTTTTTATTGCATTTTCACTTTTAACGTTTGTAAGTGTTTTTTTTAATTTCATTTTGCTCTTTCTAGGACATTTTTTCCCCTATTTTTTATTGCTTTGTCATCGATTTGTGAGCTACCCTGAAAGTTTCAGCCAGACAGCTAATCGGAAAGTGCTCGAAATTGAAATTGCAAGATTCCAGGACAGACAAAATACAAAGATACATACAAGTTAAATTAAATAAAAGCTTTTAAAAATACAGTCAAATTGAGAACCTCTCTACCTTTTTGAAATCGGACCTGTTCATTTATTTTCAAGACGAAGTAAAATCGAAAAAGTAATTGACAGATTCCAGTTTTTTTTTTGTCAGATACTTATTCTTTTTAGATAAGGTTTGTTTTATTTGCAAGTTTATGTCTCCAAGACGAGAACGAAATCACGGCAGACTGTGCAAGTATATTATGGGCGGTGAATATAAATTACAGGCGGAGAATGTGACGGTCATATAGACTTAGCTAGGAACACCTTTGTAGCGCTCTCTATTGTTAACCGACAAAAGGTTATGTGACTAAAGCTGCTCAATCTTTTTGTAATGATCTGTCGTTTTACATTAATCATATGTCTATCTGGACTAGCGCCACAGTTAGTAACCTTCTAATGATTGATTTGCATTCATCACCATAGTGCACACGCATCCTGCATGCACCTGCCCATAATAGTAAAGTTAGTACCCAAGTGTAAGTACCTAACTTACGCCCAAGGCCGTAGCCAGGAATTCACTTCGGGAGGGGTTCGAGCTTGAAAGTGAACGGGGGGGTTATATGTTGCTAGGACCCCTGAGAGTGTTTATAGGTACCCAAGTTTGCAACACTGAAAATCTTTACTTTCATCGATTCGCCAAAATCCGATGTTTTACTATTTTCACTGTGATATAAACTACTCATGTGTGATATAAATCGCTCATGGATCCAAATAATATTAAAAAAATTTAGATTAATTGCGATGTTTGATAGTTTGTCTGACCGGTGTAATTAATATATACATTAGCTTAATCTTTCTTGCTTAATTGTAAACATTATTTGGTAAATACTTTATTTTACTTTCTCTCTTAATAAAAATCACCAAAAACTGCCAAAAATTTTCATGTCGTTTCTGGTTAACATTAAACATTTAGTAATTTTATCTGCAATTTTACCTAGGTCACAGAATAAATAATAGTAGAAACCTAGATATAGTAAAAATCGAGCTCCACTTTTTCGGTGTACAAAATGGTGGGTGGTTTTCAAAGGCATTTCGGATGGGGGCTACGGCCTTGCTTACGTCAGCCACGTCAGAGTATGAGGTAGTGCTGGCCTCTGGTGTCAGAGGGCCTCTGACATGGCTTAACGACTGCTATTAATCAATAACAGCCGGGACCGACAGCTTAACGTGCCCTCCGAAGCACGGAGCGATGGAAAACCGCACATAACTCAGAAGTCATTGGTGCGGGGCCTAGAATTTGAACCCGGTATCGTTGGATTCTAATTCTTTATGTCAATAAAAAGTTACAGAACATTTTTAGATAGCCCATATAAGACGAATACATAGATAAGTAACTACTTAAATAAAAACGTCCACGCATATATTATATTTGTATTCTCTTTCTTTGGTAGATTAATATACTTATATTAAAGCAGTAGGTAACAGAAAGTCTGTACAATCTTGTACTATTATTTATTCTGTGGTACAATGAAGATAATAAAAATAATAATCTGGTGGACTTAAAATAAGCTACTAAACAAGAAAAATAACGTTTTTAAATTGGTGTCTGTCTGTTTGTTTGTTCGCGCATCATGTAAAATCTACTTGACCGATTCATCATCATCATGTCAGCCTTTAGAAGTCCACTGCTGAACATAGGCCTCCCCCAAAGTGCGCCATGACGAGCGATCTTGTGCCACCTCCAACCACTGACTTCCTGCGATGCCTTTACTGTCGTCGGTCCATCGTGTGGGGGGTCTCCCTACACTTCGCTTGCTTGTTCGTGGTCGCCATTCGAGAACTTTTATTCCCCAGCGGTTGTCGGTTCTGCGAACTATATGGCCTGCCCATTGCCACTTCAACTTGCAAACTCTGAGAGCTATGTCGTCAACCTTGGTTCTTCTACGGATTTCCTCGTTTCGGATTCTATCACGTAGTGAAACACCGAGCTTTTGTCTGTTTGTTTGGGGAGCTTTCACGCGATAAAGGCTGGACGGATTTTGATAGAATTTGGAATGGAGATAGCTTATACCCTGGAATAAAACATAGGATACTTTTTATACCGGCAAATTGTAAGTTTCCACGGGAAAACTGGAAAAACTTGAAAAATGTAGATTACTAGCTGTTAGAAACGGTTGCCATGAAAACGAAATAACAAGTATGTCAAAAAACATCAAGAGCCTATACCTACTTTTGCATTGGTTTTTAATACCCTACAAGAACATAGGATGCTTTTTTTTGCGATATACAGTCGTCCGCGCGGACGAAGTCGCGGGCGGGAATGCTAGTGAATAGATATAGGATGCACTTATTTTAAAGAATTGACATTACAGACAATTACATCCCCGTAGATTTTTTGGTGCTCTCTTCTCTTACGGGCGTATTTCCGAAGCACCGGTAGAGTCAGAAGGGTATTTATTTTCCTGTGCGAGATTCAACTCTGAGTCGGCACATGACAGGGAAATTTCCTTTTCAAACTCAAAGCATACCACGTAGTACTAATATTTATTCTGTGAGCATACTTAGTTTACCTAATTTTATTGATTTGATTTATTTATAATCATTTAAGTATGTTTTTATCTTTGTTCATGAGATGTTAAGTTTTGACTTGTAAAAGAGCTATTATTTTGTTTATTTACAATCAGGATTTTTATTTTTTACTTTACACGTACCTACTTAGGATCTGGTCCTGGAATAACACAGGTTAATTTTGGTAAAAATTAAAACTAGCTCCAATTTTGTAATGATTCGTTGTATAAACAACATAAAATGTTAGCAGCGTCATAGTTAGGGCATAACTTAATCTATTGTCAAATTTTGGTTTCGACTGCAATAGTACGTATGTTTTTATTCAACAGGAACTAGTTCTTTATGAAAAACTGGAATTCCACACCACTCCGGTCCGTAGCAACCTTTAGGTACATATATTAGTACTAACTAGTAGGTAAGTATAGCTAGTTTAATTTATAGTTGTTTGAATAGTAAGTTACCGCTGAATAATAGTAAGTTAACCCAGCAAATCATACCGTATACGTATGAAGTGTGCCAGAATCTACTTGTGAAGCTATGACAAACATCCATGTGTGTAGGAGTTGTTACGCATAGTAATAAGATCATGAATGAGTAAGACTTGTATGTGTGTGCGTGGAGTTACCTAGCGCTACGCATTGATCATTTTATAACAACGGAGACACACATACCTTACCTGGAGCCTAGATAGATGTGTACATAATTGGATCTTTTTGTCTTCAGCATGACAAAGCTGTGAGTCACTGTAAAGTACGCATCAAGGTTACGGTCTGGTTTTGAAACAATTTTAACCCTAAATGAACTTTTATCGGAGTTGAGACAATCATATCAAATTCTTGGAATTTTACATATAATTTTAAGCGTTCAATTATGCGTTGAATGATATTATTATAAGCCCAAAGGCCTTCTAACCTTTGTGGTATAGCTATACGCGGCCACTTATATAACCTTAAATATCGAAAGAGGACTTCAATGACAACAGAATTTTTTGAATTAAAGATAGCGCTTTAGCTATGGCTTTAGTCTTAAGCTATCTTTGATGTCAAATATCTCAGAAACTCACTATAGGATATTAGCTATTTATTTTGTAGCTTCAAATTGAAATGTAAGGTCCCCATTACATTTACTTGGGTATTGATAAATACTTACCTAGTTATTCTAATACTATGGTATTGTATAAAAAGTAGTCCACAGCCGCGGAGTTTAGATAGTCATATAGCATAATGCATTTTGCCCATCCTCTTTCTCTGTAAGAAGGTCTATGTCCCAGCAGACAGTGGGAACGTAACAACTAGGCTGATGATGTGATGACGACAACACGAATATAAAAAAATGCGTTGAAGCACTTGGAAAAAGTTTTGTCTTGTATTTTTTGTTCCAGGAAAAAAACACCCAATTCTTCATTGATACTGATGCCAAAAGGAAAATATAAATAATTTCAGCAAAACACAAACACTGGTAAGTACTAAGTACCAGTAAAAAAACAGAATTCCCGGTACTGTGCATCTACCTACTATCTATGACAAACACGAGAGGAAAAAGGAAATTCCAACGAATTTACAGAATTAAATTCAGACATAGGTTAGGCAACGTCTATTCATTCTTATATTACGACGACGCAGTTGATAACGTCATAAGGCCAAGGTGATCATCTTGTTTTAATGTAAAAGTTACCAACTTTAACAATATTGAAAGATAAACGGTACTAAGTGGGTGTCTCTATGCATACCAAATTTGAACAAGGTAACCACATTGCATGCCAATGTCATGCATGGGTGCCTAACGCTAAACATGGCTGGCTTTATTCTTATAAATAGTCAAAAGATGAGATTGACAACACAAACATCGCTGTGAATAAGTGTCTCTTTTTAGGATTGCCATTAAGAGAAGAGACCAATCCAGATGAAATGATTCATCAATAACATGACGTAGTGATGACCGCCATCTCACCGTGGCGCTTTGCATCCTCGCCTGCTAGCGAGGGTGTTCGCTCACGAATGTCATCGCCGATGGAATGAGCGAGAAACAAAGTGTGGGTCGAGTCGAGTGACGCCGAGCGACTACGCGAATGCGAAGCCGTTCGAACACGAGAGGCTATTTAAAACTGTGCGCAGGCCCCCTGACGCCGAGTCGCCGTCTAATGATCAGTGCTGCCTTGTCTGCCGTTGAGTGCGTAGCGAAACACACGACCGTGTTTACACAAGAACGTTTCAGTGTTTGTTTAGTTTTACCCGCATAACACATCGTGAAAATGGCTGACAGTGGTCTGAAGAGGAATATTCCCATCAAGTTAGGTGACTTTTCTGTCATCGACACCGAGTTCTCAAGCATTAGGGAGCGCTTCGACGCCGAAATGAGAAAGATGGAAGAAGAAATGAGCAAATTCAGATCGGAACTCATGAACAGAGAAAGCAACAACTTCTTCAAGAGCACTTCAAGGTATTTATTTAAATTTTGGTATATTTAACTACATTTTCAACTGATCAATATAAAAACTAGTTAGTTCGCTGCGATAACATAATGAGAAGATTTAAGAGATAGTATTTTAATTGAATTGTAGTATACTAAGAGACTAGGTATACGAAATACACCGGGTTTGAGTATGTTCGCATTAGTATTCCTTTCGACGTTCGCAAGTTACGTCGCCGGTTGCCGACCTTCTCCATAAAGGGAATCTTGAATGAGTTGGTAGGTTTCGCAAGAGCCGCCTGTCTCAAGCGATTTCGAGGGCTACAAGAAAGTAGATACAAGTATACCAAAGGCATTATTCGGGATCAGGGCCCGGAACGGCCTGGCTGCGGCTGCAGACGTCTCAGTCGCCTCCATTTAAAGCGTGCAGCGATACGTAAGACCGACGCGGGATGATGTCATAAATAGAAATAGCGCCGGCACAGCCGGCGAGGAACGAGAGAATTTTGTTGCTAAAATGAAACAATGTCTGAAATGTTCTCGTAAACAGAATTCATCGTCAGATTCATCAGATGTGGAACTCTAACAATCGTGAATCTTTCATGTTTTATGTTATGACATCAGAGACAGGACAAATAAACCCAACAATAAAAGTTGGTATGAGTAAGCTGTTGCCGAGGAAATTTCTGTGAAATGTAAGTTATGCAAACTATTCTTGGATATGCAAAAATGTTTGTCGTTAGATTAACGGAACAAAAAGTACCGTAAATTGAGATTGACACGACAACATGACATTAAGCTCTAGGCTAAACATTTTTGTATGAGAGGGTAGACAGATGTTTTAAAATAATCTAATGTAAAAAGTTGGAACGGAAGTCTACATTACAAACTAACTAAATAATGTTTCAAGAGATTTATGAGCCGTGCGTCTCATTCGTAATTTTCGCCAGCGAAAATTTGGAAGCACTTGCAAAACCGGTTAACGATTATTTTATCAACATTGGGCATGGGTAGACGCAGTCAGGTTGACAGTTTAACGGGCACGAATGCACTGAAGTTATGTTTACGACACGAATACATGACCCAGTTGGAGCGAGTTGGTGCTGTTTCAGGCACGGACCTGATGATGCAATGCCAGCCTTCACACATAGTAGGTACAGTTCAAATACTGCGTAGGTAGAGCTGAGTCTTGAACGCGTCGATATGCTAATGCTCTCTGTTGAAACGAACATTAATGTACCTACATTTTGTATAAAACATAATGTACATAAATGAAACCGCGCATCTAAACGAGCAAAGTAAACATTGCGGTACGATTTCAATAAATGAAGTCACAAATATTTTTAGGATCTTTCACAAGAGGTCGTCAAGTGTGGGCTTAAAACTAACTGGTCCGCCCATATTGTCGTACAGAATATGACTAGGAAAGCATCAGAGTGGGTGGGACAGCAAGAAGTGATTGGTCTTATTTGGCCGCGAGTTAAATCAGTTAAGAAAAACAAGAAGGCGGCTTAAACGAGCTAGGAGCATTGACATTTTTAACTTTGTTGGCGACAAGGTGCCGCGGTTGTGTATTATATTGACGTAGTCACACGGCGTTGTTTGCCGAGTCTACATCACTATACAATACTGTTATAATTTTATACGCTTTTTATTGTCAAGTTATATTGTTTCAGCAAATATACAATAGAAGCTAAATGGACATGTGCAATGTAAAAATGTCTTGATAGCGATTAATATTTGATTTATTTGTTATAGTTGCAAGTTGAACGACTATTCACTTATATGTATATATATTATAATATTTACTTGTAAGTGTATAAGTATTATATACGTACTTATTGCTTGAAAGCCTTTATCACTTTATGTTCAAACACCTGCCCATTCAATCAATAAGCGTCATGGTGACCACTCGACATCAATAATGAACCAAACCTCCTTCTGGATCTGTGTACGTTGTCATTATAAGTAGGTGGTTACTTACCTACCTATATTGTTTTCCGTTTGAATTTTACTCATATTATTGGAGTTGAAACAGGTTTCTCACTATTAGTAACTATAATAAATAAAAAAGACAAAAAAAAGTACTAGGAATTTTAATTTGAAACATGGAAGCATTAATTTAAAGGTACCAATTAGATTTGAATTAGGATAGCAGTGTACTTCGTCTAAAAATTAAAAAGTATGTTTAGTATTGACAGACAACATTGATTAGCAATAGCAAAGCTATGGTCGTAGTTAGTGTGGCCGACAGTATTAATGATAATAATTTATAGTTACCATCCAATCCTTTCTTCAAAATCATTTGTAATTCTTACGAACGTAGGAATAAAGTATAATTATTAGTTTAGAAACATGATATCTAAGGATCAAATTTCTAAACTAATCTGAGTCACCCTATCCTATTATCATCCTAGTATTTCATCATTTTAGTTTTATATTCCAACAGAAAAATACTCGTTACGTCAACAATATTCAGGCTCCTATTTGATCACGTGCATTTTACATATCAGAGGAAAAACCACAAGCTTTCGTTGCTACAGAATTGTGTTTTATTTTTGAATAATACTACAATAAATTCATTTTCCAAAGGGTTGAGGTTCTCATACATGTGCGTATTTTTTTGTTCCATCATTACTCCGGGTTTTCTGAAACTATTTGTATGATACTTTGTTATGCATTTGAAAGTGCGACTCCAGTGTGATACCTACCATACTAATATGCTATCAAAATTGGTCCAGTAAAGGAAATCCATTTGAAGGACTTATTTACTATTAAATTTAAAATGAAAATGAATGGTAGGCACATTTCTTTTCCAAGTGCTTGTGATTAACTTAAGCTTTAAACAAGTACGTTATCGTCAGAAACAAATATATTCCCTATACTCGCATTATATTTGTTTATAATAAGTATCTATATTAATTTGTGCTCGGCTTTCTTGACGTGTCGATGAACATGCAGCGGTTAAGAGATGTCAGAAATATATCTAACGAGCAAGCCATATATTATTTTTGCTAACGATCAAGGATGGCCTATGTCTAGAGATATATCTACGAGATAACCTACCCAGATTTGTCGATCAACTAATATTTTTACACTTACCTACAAATCGGCATAAAATTTGAGCTAATAGAACTAACAAATAATATTGCTTTTTGCATGTCTTACAATTTCGAATCTGTTTCCTCTGGAGGAGTAACCAAGTCATCAGAGAGGTAAATTTAAAAAAACAACATTCGATTGGTTTTTGTATGCCTTAAACATTTATTATATGCTTGTATGTATTTGTGTAGTGCTTGAGTATTTAACATCATTATGTTATAATAGAAGAAAAAATGCTTGATAATCTTAATTAATAGTTAACAACTTATTAATTTCATCTTAGTCTATGTTTAGCACCTGGTATTATCATTTTAATTAGTGACTAATTAAACCATCATCAATCACTTTTCAACGTCTACAAAAAGTCTTACAGATAAGAATAAGTCAATGACATCACTTAAAACCCTGCGAAGGCTTTTAAATCCAAAGTAGATACCAACTCGTATCAATTATATAAACACTGACATAACGTTTGCATAAGTCGGTCTATACTAAACATTAGATAAAGAATAGTTTGGTTTAATATAACCGAGACCAATTTTCGTGACTGCCCAATCTGCATTGTGAAGTTTAATGTGGGTAAATAAGTACAGGATGTTCCATTGATAAGTCAGGCACAGCCACTGCTCTTAGCAAGAATAGATGTGGTCAGAAGAGAGGACCTGGTTAGATTTTGTGACCCCGTTACACGATTTTTCAATCACAACCTTTTGCATGCATCGAAAGCTAACGACATCGGTCACTCAATGGCAACATTTTTCACAAGGTATAAGTAATTTGATACACCTTATTACATTTTCCATTGATTCGATTTCGATGCTGAATTAACTGTAATGTTTTTTATTTAAGTGTATCAGACACGCTAGCGTGTAACATGTGAGCTAGAGTGACTAGGTACAACGTCTTTGGTTTGAAGCGGCTGACCATTGGTTGGAGCTCGCGAAACACATATTTCGCAGGTACCTCCATAAATATATTCCTTATATATTATTTACGTAATATTTAGCTACTTAAATTTATTATGATTGTCGAAGCACAGAACTTTGTCTCATAATAAAGTAATTGAAATGAAATCTCTTGTTGATAAAATAAAAGTTAAATCATTAGTAGCGAAAATACCAATGAAACAGCCTGTACCTAGTTCAAAGACATCGTAAAAATGCGAACAGCGCGAATCTAAAGCCAGGTTCCCATGACATGACGTAGTGGGCACAAATGGCCGTCACGCGGCATCGCATCTACACAATTGGACACAAAATATATTGATAATGATAACCTGTATCTGCCCACACCAATATCGATGAGCTCATTACTCTGTTGACTGTTGACACTGACCTTGTATCTGCACTGCTGACATGGACATGACATCAGCTGCCGTGATGAAACCACTACAATAGCGGAAAAAATAGTTATGCATCGACTCGAATGTAACTTAGTAAACATTTGAACATCAATAATGACGCGGCTATATATTTTTATCTAAGCTAAGTTCACATAAAGAGAGAATATTCTAACCTTTGCTAACAGACCAAGACAGTCACATTGTTTAGAAAAGACGAAGACACTGAGAAGTCGTCTCAGCTCATCATGTCCTTTACTCAAAATGTCCTATTCTCTAAATGTAATTTCTTAAAATGTTTAATCTGCTAGTAATCAGACACACTGTAAGAGAAATTACAATTTTAAAAGCTTTTATGTAACTTCAGTTGTATGTATGTATTTTGTCTGCCCCGGAATCTTGCAATTCGAATTTCGAACACTTCCCGATTAGCTATCTGGCTGAAATTTTCAGGGTAGCTCACAATCCAATGACAAAGCAATAAAAAAATAGACTTAAAACGTAAAAAAGCATTAAAAAAAAATTAAAAGAAAACAAACATAAAAGGTGACATTCATTTAAAACAATGCTCATGAAAGCTTCTCTTTTTATACGCTTTATATTAGCTTCACTTGTATGTGTGTAACCCACTCCTTTGGACGCTATTTTGACCCACTTTAAACGGTCAGATTTCATTCAAATTTTGCACACCTGTCAAAGACCGATGACAATGAAATAATTCGAAAATAAAAAGAAAAAAAGTAGAAAATAAATAATAGTTTAAAAAAACTAAAAGACACGCTTTAAATAGAAAACCAAACTCAAAAATATAAAATAAATTTTAATAGTGTAAATAAGAATAAAATGTTTTATTTAAAAAAAAGCGTTGGGTGCTTCTCATATCTGTCAATGAAATATTTATAACTATTGACCCATGCACCCCATGTATAATTTATTTTCTATTTTTTAGTTTGGGTTTCTATATAAAGCGTTTTTTTTTTTAATTATACTTATTTCAAATAAAAATTATGCCACATAACGTCAGTACATAAAACATATTTGTTTCAAGTTTTTCATCTGTCGAAAGACCATAGAAAACTAACAGATTTTTCTTTTTTCTTCTCTATTATTGCTTAGTATTTCACAATCAATCTTATTCTTTATACACGAATAGAACAGATTGGCCTATCGTGTTTGCTAAAATCCCGAGCCAAAATCTAGCAGGAATATTCACAAGGAAAGTTGGCAGAATCTCAACGATCTATGCATGCAAGTTTGTAGTAAATACAAATAACATAATGTGGATGGTACATGCGAGCCATTACGGTATTTCAGTAGGTTGATTTGCGTCGCTGTAGCATTTGATACATCTCAAGTAGAAATTCCAGGTTGGGAAATGCATGCATAATGTTCAAACGGAATTAAAATGTTTCAAACTCTGGAACTGGGTAGTATAGTATATGCACCTTAGTCCATTTCATAAGGGTGCCACGCAAAGCTAAATTCAATTTCCAAAGAATTGATATTATAGTCATAAAATTGTTGCTGTAAATTACTTTTAATGAATTCAAAGAATGCAAATCTAGCGTGATAGAATTCTGCATGTTGGAAATGACTCACGCCTGTAGTTTTTCAGCAGTTCGCTTGATAAAAATCTCCAGTTATTAGAATTAATTTTTCGAATATGCTTGCTATTGTTTTTATGGACTGTCGCATACTAAACGAGTATTTCTCCAAGCTTGATACCTCCATACTGGCATAGTAATGAAGAAGGTTGCATATTAAGTCATGGAATACTATAGAACTTTGATGGGTATCTAGTTCAATTGAGCTAATTATTATAGCACTATTGGGTTGTCCATTGTATGCCCTTACGGTATATACAAAAAAAACAAGGAACATCTCAGAAATGTTTGCTAGGTAAAATAAGCGTTTAAACAAATTTATTTAGAAAAAAATATATCTAGAATACGGCCACCGAATGGCATTAGTTTATCAACTGGCACTGGGCTGGGTTTCAATAACAGCTAGTTATTGAATGTTATCGCTAGCGATAGTTGTAACAATATGGTAAATGGAGTAGGTAGCAATTGGTATGTTAGTTATGTACTAACTTTAGCACGAGAACACTGAGCATTACGCACAGAACGTACAGGCTCATCTAATATCACAATAATTAAGACTACCTATCTATAAATTGACACGATCATTCGAAGTTTAAACGTATGATGATGATGAAATCTCTAAACGTTATTCTAGTGTTTCTTTTTTCGAGACTAATAAGATGAACTATGTGCAATATCAGACGAGCCTGTAGTAAAGTGTCTAACTTTATTTCTTACTGGTGTAATTTCCAATCCTATTCTAAGTAACTTAAGGTTCGTTTTACCATGTCTACAGCACGACGACATCCTCACAACAGAGCGACAACAGACAGTTGGCCGAGCCCAGCCACTGGGACAGCCTAAACTCGCCCTTGATCCAGGATGAGGGAGACGGCAAATCCCTGAAGCTCCGCTTCGACGTCAGCCAGTACACCCCTGAGGAAATCGTCGTCAAGACTGTAGACAACAAATTATTGGTAAGATATTAACTGTTATAAATCAAATCTAGGTTTTTCGCTAACTTTGGTCATCGGATATTCATAAGTCTACCTCAAATTGGCTCACAATTTTCAGGTTAACCATTAACAGTCCTTCAAATGTTGAGCGTCGGATCGGAGTGAGAAAAGACTAGGTTGTTTTAAATTATCTTGGTAGATAGCAAAGGGAAAGGGCCTAGTATAATGGTTTATGCCGTCGCTTAAGAGAAAGTGGAGTAGATTCTAATGACTAAAACACAGTTCAAAGCACTTTCCTAACGCACTAGTTAATACTTCGATAATGTTTGTCCGGGATTGTTTTTGGGAGCAAGATAATACTTATTTTCTGCAGCTCATGAAACCGACTAGTTGTAGAAAGTGACGTATGAGTTAATGTGACGAATCCCGAAATATGGGGCTAATTAGGGTTGCTAACCATCAATTCAGTTTTAATTACCTATCTACCAAGATAATTCCGAAAAAAACGCTTCTTCTAACTAAAGTTCGTCAGACTATACCTGTAGGTACCTACCATTGATTATACCTGCTACTTCCAGATTCAGCGGCCAAATCTATTAATATTCTTAAAGACATTTATATACTTGGTATTTTGGCATTTCACTGATTTTACGAGTGTATAAACATGCAGCTTAAGTGCAGTGATGGAACCAGACAGATTGAATGATTACATAATCTGTTGGCGTCATTGGGTTATAAAACTTGAGTTTTAGGTAGCAACTGCACGATATTGGCAGACCTGACAGACATAACTAATAAGAGTCATTTAGAGCGATGGCGCTAAGTGACAGGAATTCTCAGCGATAATTCGCCATGACACAGAATAAATAATAGTACTACGCCATGGCTAAAGATTTTTAAAGAAAGTTTATTTACGTAGAAAAATTGGCTCGGAAATTTCACCTCAGGCAATATGCCAACGTTAAATTAACGCTTTTGTATTTTATCGGGGTTAACGAAGACAAAGCTTCGGTCGACTCACGGGTATCTAAACTTACCTCGTCTCAATTTCAACTCATTTTTAGGGTTCTGTATCGAATCTATCCAAAAGGAGCCCTAATCCAACTATTATTTATTCTGTGCTTAGTATAGAGCCTACGCCCGTCCTTTTATCTGTCTGTCGGTGCTATCTTTAAAGGGCTGTGGCCTTGAAGTGAAATTCTAGCTAACAAGACCACAGATTCACCGTAGTCGCCAGTGACACTATAAAAATTTACCAGTGACACTATATCTACCTGTAGACGAATCGATTGACATCTCGCTTGTCAAAATCGGACCAATAGGGGCGACGCTGTGGTGGAACATTCACATACACATATATATACATACATATTTAGACTGTTAAACTCATTACCCTTCCCTTGCTTCACCGTAGTCAGGTAAAAAATAAATGATAGATAGATATATGACGGAAGTGAGTCTGATTTGTATTGTGCCGGTTTTTTACGTACGACGAAATTTCTACCATAGTTGTCATTCTCGGAAAATGTGTAGCGCTACGAGCTAGATGCTTTTAAATAAAATTCGAGGTTAAAAGAGAAGAGACAAATAAAAATAAAATAGAGGGATTGGGAGAAGCCTTTGCCCATCAGTGAGTCCCTGTAAGATGACAAAACTATCTTAGTAAATGTATCGTATCGTTTCCAGGTCCACGCCAAGCACGAAGAGAAGTCCGACACAAAGTCCGTGTACAGAGAGTACAACCGGGAGTTCCTGCTGCCCAAGGGCACCAACCCCGAGGCCATCAAGTCCTCGCTGTCCCGGGACGGCGTGCTCACCGTGGAAGCCCCGCTGCCGCAGCTCGCCATCACCGACAGGAGCATCCCCATCCAGAAGCACTGAGCGCCAGTATGTTTCGCTACCGGCCGGCGCCCCGGCCGACAGCAGCTATTCCATACATGTTAATAATTTATTTTAATTTACGTCTTAAAATTTACTCTAAGATAAATTGGCGATATTCATTTCGAATCTTTAAGGGAATCTCAAAATTATTAACACATTAATCGATTGGGTCAATTAGTTTTCTCGGACGTTCCAATCTATTTCGGGGCGCAGTTCGCGAGAATATTGCTGCCATTTGCTTTGGACGAGGTTGTGTAAGGTTCCAATTTATTTATGGCTCGATTGGATAATTCGGTGAATTCATATGATTTGATTATTCAATGTGAAAGAACAATGAACATAAGGTTGATTATATTGAAAGGAGCTTAAACGTGTTCATTGCATGATATTAAAATATATATACTTTTAATACTTGATGTTGCAATGCAAAGGCTATGACAACGACGATTCAAAAGTGTCTTAATATTTATACGCATAGAGTCCATTTTGCTTAACACTGACTGCAGTTAGCAGCTATAACAAGCATTTAAAATAAAACACCAAGTTAACAGCTTCACTTGACACACGTTTATATTTTAGTACAAACAGTTGTTACGAATGTTTTAGATGTCAATAAACATATAAAAAGTCCATTGTTTTATTTTATCTTGTTTCCTTTTTTATTTTTAGCACATGCAAGTTTGATAATAAGTATTAAATATCTAGACTTTCCTCGTTTTAATATAACCACAGTTCAATTGGGGAACTCCAGCCTGAACTGTAGATAGTCTTATCAAAAACTAGATGCAGTCAGATATGTTAGGAACACTAAAGGCAACTTTAACTGGGTTAATGAACCCAAACTTTCAAACATCCATTACGTTTAACTACCACTCAACTTTATAAGCGTGTAGATTCTATCTACTAGGTATATTATGAAACAGTACCGATCACGTAGCCGGGTCAAATAAAGCTAATTACGTAACCTCCCTAGCATTACACGGTATTTAACACAGCCCCCGGTGTGATGCAATGCGAAACAAAGGAAATGGATACCAGGAGTTCACAGAATACTTTCCAGTTACTTTGTTAGAACATACACAGAATAAATAATAGTACAAACACAGATAAGTCTGAACTAGCGACCGCCCCGGCTTCGTACGGGTGGTAGCTAAGGATTTCTCAAAATAATTCTTAGTATAAAACTTTATATTAACCAACCGCGTGTCTGACTGGCGATATATCGAGGTGTTGAGATGCTTGTATGATGTCGCGACAATGTCCGTTCACGTCCAGAACAGGCAGACTAAACCTATCCAGCTGCGCAGGGGAGTGAGACAGGGGGATGTCATATCCCCGAAACTGTTCACTAACGCCCTGAAGATATGTTTAAGATTCTGAACTGGAGAGGAACGGGCATTAATATAAATGGCGGGTACATCTCGCACCTGAGATGCGCCGATGATATTATCCTTATGGCGGAGCCGCTCCAGGATCTCCAGCAATGCTGACCTAGCTCACGCCTCTGTCGTATCGGTCTCGGAATGAACAAATAAAAAAAAGCAAGGTTATATTTAACGACCTTATTACCCCGCAACCGATCGTCGTTGAAGGTGTCCCCCTTGAAAAGTGTTCAGGAATATGTTTACCTGGTGCAGTCTATGCATTTGGGTAGGAACAACTTTGACAGGGAAGCCGATAGGAGGATTCGGTTGGGATGAGCAGCATTTGGTAAACTACGTCAGTTCTTCTCGTCGTCCATACCAAAGTCTTCAGCGTGTGCGTTCTACCAGGTATGATCTACGGAGCCGAAACGTGGACACTCAGTGAGGCTGGTCCACAAATTTAAAGTCGCTCAGCGAGCTATGGAGAGAGCTATGCTCGGAGTTTCTCTAAAAAACAGAATTCGAAATGAGGAGATCCGCGGAGAACAAAGGTAACCGACATAGCTCAAAGAATTAGCAAGCTAAAGTGGCAATGGGCCGGTCGAAGTCGAAGTATGTCGGTTCATAACTCGAAGAACCGACAATCGTTGGGGTAAACGAGTTCTAGAGTGGAGACCGCGTTTGGGCAAGCGTAGTGAAGGGCGTCCGCCGGCCAGGTGGAGTGACGACTTGCAAAAGGCGGCTGGTAGCGACTGGTTGAGGAGAGCCGAAGATCGGGCTCAGTGGCGTTCACAAAGAGAACCCTACGACCAGCAGTGGACGAATACGGGCTGATGATGCGTGTCTCTTTGCATCGTTGTCGCGATCGCGTCGTTGCACTATGACACCACAGAATAAATAATGGTAGGTACGAATGAAGGTCGGCCAGAATTAATTTAGATCGGATTGTTTAAAAATATTGTCATCACTTTCAGACTACTCATTAAATTACGGTGTAAAAGGCAATATATAAACCTACAGGAATTGAGGAAGACTACTGTGTTCCTACTACTACTTTATAAGGACGAATACAGTTTAGCACATACGAGTAAGCTGTTGAAAATGGAGTCTAAAAACTTTGTTATATGATACTGAAAAATGTCAATTTTGGACTTTTTCTAATTATTGGTACACATATGGAGTCGCGGACTTCTTTTTTTGAATGTTTTGAGAATGACTTCTCAAAAACACGATCCTTTAGGATCAAGTCCCATTCTAGGTTAAGCCTATATTTAATATCTTCGACAACTTCGATACTTGTCACTGTCTATTTTTATACGTAGGTATGGTTTTGTGTCTGAAACGGTTCAAGTATTCAACTGGAGATCCAAACTAGAGCGATGACTAACCCGTCTAACAACCACCACTGTTTCGGCGAGTGAACGAAATGCTAAATGCATGATATGACTAAATGCGCGATGGTGTCATCTTGTGCAATGAAACCTGTTTGGAGACAACTGAAACAACAATTGGATTCTAAGAAGAACAATCTATTCTTGTACAAGACTCAACTACCCACACCAATATATAAAAGTGAAACGTTGTCTGTTGTTTGGGGAGTTTTAACGCCAAAACGGCTGATCTGATTTTGATGAAACTTTGTAAATAGATACTGTACAATATAGGATACTTATAGGATACCAACAATCAACATAGGATACTTTTTATCCCGGAAAATTTTAAGTTTCCACGGGAAAACTGGAAAATGTCGATCACTCGCTGTAAGGAACGGTTGCCATGGAAACGAAATCATAACAAGTCTGTCAAGAGCGTTGGTGCAAAATACTTTTGCATTGGTTTTTGATATCCTAAAAGAACATATGATGCTTATTTTCGCGATAAACTGTAGTCCGCGCGGACGAAGTCGTAGGCGAAAGCTAGTACTTATAATAAAGCAGTTAGTAACGAAAAGTCTGTACTAAGATAATAAAAAAATGGTCTAGGGGTACTGGTACTTACAATAATCTACTGATCAAGAATATCACCTTTTTTTAAATGTTGTCTGTTTGCGTGTCACTGTTGGATATAGTTTTGACTTAAAAACTGATGTACTTGGTATCTTAATCCGATGAGTAGAAGCCGCTCGGCTTCTACTCATCGGATTACGACTGACGAACTGACTAAAACTAACGTCTAAACGAAGTTTAAGAAATTAGGTATATTGGTACTTTTGGTTTTGGAATAACACATAGAATCCTTATATCCCATACAAATCGTCCACGTGGGCAAAGCCGCGGGCTGAGCTAGGTCATTAATATGTTAGTGAGCCAGCCCCAGCGAAGTTACATTGATCTATGTCTGCGGAATTACGTCTTGATTTGGGCAGCGGTCGGCAACCTTTTTAATGACGATTATGACTTACAAGCGCCTTTTATTTATTATTCTCATAGAGAAGGATGAAATTAGAGTGTATCACTTGGATACAAAATTATTTTCCCTCGAGCGACGTATATTGAATCCCTCACTACGTTCAGGATTCTACTTAAGAATCCCTCGCTTCGCTCAGGATTCTACTCTAGAATCCTTCACGCGCCGTCGCCGGCAAAAAAAATATTTCGCTTCCTAGTAATAAAATCTACTATTTCCCTGTAATTCAGGATTGAAAAGATTTGCTCGCATATGTGTTGCAAAAAAATGAAATTATTTGCTGAGCAAACTTCTACAAATCTTTAAAAATTATATAGTTAGCCATTTGGCTAACTTTCATATAAGTTGACAAAATCTCTCATTTCGTTAAATTAATTTTTGAGGGCATCATTACGCGCGGCCTGCATTGTTAAGCGTGCCATGTAGTTTTGAATGTCTAGGCGTGCATAATATTGTAAACAGTCGCGGGCCGTGGGTTGCTGACCGCTGGTTTAGGGCATTGAGTGCGAATTTTTGCTATCCATCATAAAATTATTAACAGCATCTTAGCGTCCATGTTGACTTTGAATTGCAAAATCTTGGAAGGTACTGCACTGCGCTATGTTTATAGTGATTATAGCCTTCACGAACAAACATAAACAGGCTGAATCTCACCAAATCTCACGTGGAGAGGGGGAGTTTTGACAAATCTCACTTTTTTCATCATTGGTAATACAGTAAATTAGTAGAAATAGGGGTTTTACGTTATGTAATCAAAACTTTTTATGTAAAAATGACTGCTTTAATTTGAGAAAAGTGTTTCTCTTAATCGCATGACAAACAATGTCTATAAATTTATTTTCCTAGCGTGAAATCACGTATTTCCAAAACCTAACGTGAGATTTGGGGAGCGGCAGGGTTGGGTTGTCTCGTCATGTCTCACATATCTCACCAAGGAGGGTCGAAAATTCGCCATAAACGTCTCTTGTAATTTATGGACTTACAATTTTAGTCCCTGAAAGTTGAAACTCGTGAGAATTGTTTTTACATGGCGTCACTAAGCAGGCATGAGAATGACTAATAGCAAAATGATGACACTGAACAATCACACAGATGTTCGCTCACGACTTTACCGCACGAGTTTAAGGCGGCACATTTTTTGCACATGGACGGTATTTTTCATTTGCACAAGACGACCGGAAATTATGATTGTAGACAGGTAAAGACAGAAAAGGTATGTACTTGAATTCAGAATGATGTCATCTATAACGAGATGAATAGGTATTTTATCTCAGTTTACGTAAGCTTGGAGTGGTCCATGTTTTATTAAAGACAAGTGGACAAAAGTTTTTACATATCATATTCATCATATCCATATTACTTGTAAATATTATACGTTAATGGAAACGATAATGTTATGGCTAGAATCTAGCTAGATATAACATTATCTTGATGTCTAGATTCTAGACATTGGAATGTTATGGCTAGAATCTAGACATAACATTATCTTTGTATAGATTCTAGACATTAGAATGTTATGGTTAGAATCTAGACATAACATTATCTTTATGCCTAGATTCTATACTTAAGAATGTTGTATCTAGAATCTAGATATAACATTATCTTTGTCTAGATTCTAGACATTAGAATGTTATGGCCAGAATCTAGACATAACATTATCTTAATAAGTAATAATAACACGTTATAGCGAAAGACTGTGGCAGGTAGTAGACAGAGAGCCCGAAAACAGTTGTATTCAAACCAGTTCAGTTCAGTTTTCAGTTGGTTCAAATAAACTAATTAGATGCCTTCATTATTAAGATGGCTGGCAATAAGCTGCACTAAATTGAGAATAATTGAAAGACAAATCTAAATTAATGGGTCAAGTCGAACATAATTATGATCTATTACCGGCTGTTAATCATCGATCAATGCGAATCATCACTAACCGGCACATCACGGCCTTGGATCATAATGTAATTAGAGATGATTACCTGAAGGCATGTTTTAACAGCCGGACTTCATATATCGCAGGCTTAACATTAACAAAAATAAACGGACGTAACGTAAGTAATGGTAATTATATCCATCAATTATGCACCAGCCCTAATTAACTCACAGAAGTATCTCTCGGCCAAATGCACGGAAATAGTCAAGGAGCTAGGTTCCAAAATTACACGCGATGGCCATAACTCACAATGTGCAAGTTCTGATGTATGTTGGCAAGTGAGTTATGTCCAGTGTGAATGGGACGATGAAATGTGGCCCGGCCAGCATCTGGGTCATCTTGGCAATTTGTAAGCACAGGTTTAGGAATAGGCGGGCTGTAAATTGAATGATGGACGGCTGCCGAGCTAGAAGTGACGACATCCGCAATAATATTTTTTGTTGTTTGAGTCAACGACGATTGATTTGTTAAGCTAGGAAACACATTGCTTAAGATGCATAACTTACAAGTACTTAACATTTATTTATGCATATTTTAAATATTTTGTTTGGTAAACATAACATTATACCGGGATAAAAAGTATTTTGTGTTATTTCTGGATGTAACGTATCATAATACCTAGTTTTACCAAAACCCACACCACGCACAACTTTTGGCATTTATAAAATTACTAGCTGTACCTGCGGCTTCGCTCGCTTGGTCATTTCTGTAGATTAAAAGTACTATATGTGCTATTCCAGGACCTAAAATACCAATATAGTATATTAAAAAATATAAAAAGTTGGTATATTGAATATACCAACTTTTTTATATTTTTTCCCCATCACCGTACGACCAGACGATCGGCAAAGAACCACTCTTTTATGGTTGAAATACCTCGCACAAGAACGAAGCGTTACGCTTCTTCATTTATTATAAGAACTGCAAAGAAGTGGAATGCCCTGCCCTCGTCAGTGTTTCCGGTAAAATATAACCCAGGCAGGTGTGTTCATATCAAGAGTGAATAGGTATCTACTAGGCAAGCGTGCTACACCTTCGACCACATCATCGCTTTCCATCAGGTGAGATCGTGGTCAAACGAAAGAAGTAATAAAAAAAAGAATAAACTAAATTTCTTAAGCCGTCATAAAGTTTTGTTTCGATTGCTCGGTTCCTACTCTTCGGATTGAGATACCAAGTGCACCAGTTTTTAAGTCAAACCCTAAGCTATCCAACAATGAAAACTGCATCGCTATCAGTCCAGTAGGTTTTACGTGATTGCCGAACAAACAAACAAACATATAGACAAAGAAATATAATTAAAAAGTTGATATATTCTAGTTCAGTAGCTTAGTATTTCTAATAATTATCGTCTTTGTATAGCCATTTTCGTACTTATTGCTTTATTATAAGTAAAGAAGGAAGAAGGATATACCTATTTTGATTTCGCACGGGTAAATGAATTATACCATAAAATTATCAAAACCATCAGCAATCAACCAATTCTTAGGTGAAAACCTGCCTTACCACATTAAGTGGCAAAAGCGAAAATTTTGCGAAAATTGTTGATAATTGTCATTACAATTGTTTTAGTAGAATTGGGGCCCTGTTTTCGCTGAGTGTAGAATGCTTTTCAAAACTATTACTATATAATATACAGTAATAGTTATCTATATTACATGTAATATACAGGGCTATTGGTATCTCGGCGTAATCCCGACAGGACGTGGGAGGAGCGCTAATCAAATATAAAGCTAATTATTTTGTCACAAACGCCCAAAATAGGGTATTTTTTAAAAAAACTGCTAAATTTCAAATATCAAAAGGCCGAAAGTTTATAGTATATAATAACTATAAACTTTCGGCCATACATTATTAAATTTGTTGCATATTAGCACCCCTACTACGTTCTGCCGGGAATACGTCGAGTTATCAGTAACCCTGTATATCACGACTGCGCGGTTGACATGGGTTATTTCGTCGAACAGTTCGACCGGTGTTGGGACGTTATAGACGTCCCTCCTCAGGAGTTTGCGCACGCAGCAAGGGCTCGATCGCGCTCACTTTAGTTTATATAGCAACAAGCTGTGCCCGGCTATGCCCACGTGGTCATTTCTTAAAAAAGCTAAGGTACCCTTTGTTATTCCAGGACCAAAAGCACAATCATATAAAATACAAATTACCAAATTTCGTTCAGCCGTCAAATTGTTTTTATCGATTTCCCGGGTTCCATCGGAGATACGAAGTACACCAGTTTTTGCGTCAAACCCTAAGCTATCCAATAGTGAAAACCGCATTGCAATTGGTCCAGTAGTTATTACGTAATGCGCGAACAAACAAACAGACCGAAAAAAACTTGTTCTGTAGATTATTTTAGGTACGGTTTTTTAAAGTAAATGCAATTGGGTGGCAATGTTACCCAGTTTGGTAGTGTAACTTTGACACAGTCTAAATCAGCGATTATCTGAAAATCTAGGTATAAATCGAATAAATACCGTCATCATAATACATTTCTCATGTGACAAGAACACATAGTCCAATAGGGTTCCAATCCAACATTAGTTAAAGTCAAAAAAGTGCTCAAAACCTGTAAAAGTTACCCAAGATGACTGGACCCTAGACCATTTTTTTATTGTCTTCTTCGTACAGACTTTTTGGTACTTACTGCTTTATTATAAGTATAGAGTGATAAGTTTTAGGTCCCGCAGCTGTTATAGCTAAAAAACTTAACACTTACATGAAACAAGCTCAAAAGACATACCAATGTTCTCTCTTCTTGCGGTTCACGACTTCGTCTCCAGTTGTATAGCCTTGTTGACGTTAGCCAAACGCAGAAATTGTTAGTTGTTATCAAAGTAAAATTTAGTTAAGAAAATTTCAACAAGTTTATTTGGTCAACATATTGGTAAAGTAGCTTTTGGCGTGATACACTATGAAGCCTAGAGAGCAGACTATGAACGCTTCTGTCACGTAAGTCCTGGCGATGTCCTGGAAACACTTCTCCTTGAGCAGGTCTGCCGGTTGTGGATTATTTCTACTTATCTGGAACAAATACGTAAAGATCAGTATAGCATCGAGTGGCGGCGGTATCACTCCTGGCGATAAAAAAACGCCCATAAAAACAGGGTGTAGGTAGGGTTCGAATATTTAGTAGGAAAACCATCTCATCATCTTTTTTCTTCTTGTTATGGTGTTTTTAATTTAGAATTTATCATCACCATCAGCCTATATTTGTCCTTAGCTGGACGTAAGCTTCTCCTAATGAACGTCACTGAGCTCGGTCTTCACCTGTCCTCATCCATTTTTTTCCAGCCGCTTTTCGCAGGTCGTCCCTCCACCTGGCCACAGGATGTCCTACACTACGTTTGCCTAAACGTGATCTCCACTTGAGAAATCGTCTACCCCAACGGTTATCGGTTCTTTGGGAAATGTGACCAGCCCATCGCCACTTTAGCTTGCTTATCCTTAGAGCTATGTCGGTTCTCCGTCGGATATCTTCATTACGAATCTTGTCCTTCAGAGAAACTCCTAGCGTAGCTCTCTCCATAGCTCGCTGAGCAACCTTAAATTGGTAGACTAGTCTGACCATGAGCGCAGAATAAATAATAGTAAAAGCGTGAGTGTCCACGTTTCGGCTCCGTAGGTGATGACTGGTAGGACGCACTTATTGAAGACTTTCGTCTTCAGGCGCTGTGGTAATTTAGAATTGCAGCAAATACACAATATTGATACTTTCATCATGGTCTTGAACTTTTATTACCTCTAGTTTAAATGAAAATTATCGATAATTTTCGATATTAGATCATCTAGATTGATTTATAGTAACTATCTTTAGTGATGTGCGGGCCCGGCCTTAGGCCCACCTCTTCAAATCCTCTGGGTGCTGTGAGAACCAGCATAGATAATTCAGGAGATGGTCAACAGCTTTTCCCTGTAAATCTACTGCGATCACCAAGTCGCCTGCCAATCGTGGTGATTACGGCAGAATCTCCTATTATATCAGACCCATGTTTCCATGTATTTTAGCGTATCATCCCACACACTTTATGTTCAGTCGTGTACCTACCTTAGCGAGCTTCAACCCTATTCTTTTCAGTTGTCTCTTATTCTTTATAACAGTCGCATACATTTTGATGGCAGCTTCGACGGCCGAGTCGGGAGGTTTGGACTTCATTTCTTGTTTGTAAGTCCTATGGTATTCCCGCACCACATACTGGAGCGTTGCTTCTAATATGTACACTTGTAGGAGATGTGAGCCAAGTGACGTCAGACCATCTACAGCTCTGAAAATACATACAATTGGGATGTTTTCAGTGAGGTATTTCTGAAGATAATATTTGAAAGGGAAATGTTACTCATATGATCTCATATTCATATTACTTTGTTGTTAATATAACGTTAAATTTTAAAAGTACTCATTGATCCATAATTTATCAACTCAGTGGACAATGATGATGATGAAAAGTGATTGTGTTATCTGTATACCAAAATTCATCAATTTCAGCGATCAATAGTAACAAACATTCATCATCAACATGTCAGCTTTTAGAAGTCCATTGCTGAACATAGGCCTCCCCAAAGAGCGCCATGACGATCGATTTTGTGCCACCTCTATCCTGGCTCTATCTATCGATGGCTATAATGTCATCGGTCCATCGTGTGGGGCACGATGGACCGATGACATTATAGCCATCGTCTCCTTATACTTCACTTGCTTATTAATGGTCGCCATTCGAGAACCTTTATTCCCCAGCGGTTGTCGGTTCTGCGAACTATATGGCCTGCCCATTGCCACTTCAACTAGCAAACTCTGAGAGCTATGTCGGCAACCTTGGTTCTTCTACGGATTTCCTCGTTTCGGATTCTATCGCGTAGTGAAACACCGAGCATAGCTCTCTCCATTGCACGCTGCGCGACTTTGAGCTTGTGTATGAGACCAATAGTAAGCGACCACGTCTCAGTGCCGTATGTCATCACTGGCAACACGCACTGATTATAAACTGTCGTCTTGAGGCTCTGCGGTATCTGCGACGAGAAGATATGGCGTAGTTTCCCGAAAGCTGCCCATCCGAGTTGGATTCGTCGGTTGACCTCTTACATATATTCACACAAACTTTCGCTTTTGTAGTATTTACTAGCGTTTTGTTATGTTTAGCCGCTTAAATGATGATGAATATATATATGAAGAAGAAGATGAAGATCTAGGTTGATGTAGATTATATGCTATGTATTTTTGAGCTCCATCATCTCAGAAATGCGATACTATAGGATAACAGTGTTCAAAAAAAAACATTTGTATTGAAGTCTTCTATCGATTTAATAAGGTTTGATCAGAGGCAGCGATTTCGAACTTTTTAAAAATGGCGGACTATAACTATGGCACAAACGTTAGAAAAAAAATAGTATCACAAATGGGATCGATTATTTTGTTGGTGCCATGGTTCCTCCGATTCTTTCCATTTATCTCTAACTTCAGTGAGATCAAAACAAATTTCCGGTCTAGAGTATCAAGATCATCGCGCCACCGCACCGGTTCCGGGGATTTCCTCGACGTCTTCGTCGTTCATTGGTACCAAAGAATGGGGTACCCAATGTGAGGAGATCACTGCCCAATCCCATTTGAGCCTACATCTGCAATGCCTGTCGTGGAACGCAGAGCAGTATTTTTAACATGATACCCATTCATTGGTACCAAATTGATCAATTCATTTTAGAACTAGAATGCTGCGTCCCATTTACACAGCGAGTTTAGCGTAGGTGCCGATGTCAATAGGATTCCGCAAAAAATATAATCGTTTGTCATCTTTTAAACAAAAGTTTAGCAATAACAATTTGAAAATATTTCATTTAATTCAAATATTCGCAAAGACTGAACAAAATGAAAGCAAACACTGCTATGCAACCTTTTGGAGAAAATAGAGATATGTTTGAGAGACATGACAGAGCATTTTAATTTGCACGCAAATGTCTCTATCATTTGGAATATTCATAGACAAACTGTAGGTCCAAAAAAAACTCACGTAAATTCGGTGGCTTTAGAAGCCGTCAGTCCAGGTACAGATTTCAATTTCCAAGCCCTCCTATGGAAATTATGTAAGCCCGCTATCAGTCTTTGTCTCTGGAACGGCAGATCAATTCCTAGTTTAATCATATCCTTTTCTTCGAGCAATAGAAACGTCCTCAGATCTATTCCGCTCTGCTGGATGATGGCGCCAAGTTTCTCGCAGCTCATTCCATACAGGAGATGTGGAATTTCGTTCGTGTAGGATGGTCTGGAAAGTTAACATGTTTAAGTTCTTGTGAAGCTAAGACAAAGTGAACGTTTATTTATTTTTCTTTTGCACAGGGAAAAAGAGTAAGGACTATGGGACTAACGAAGCAAGGGCACCTGTCGGTTTTCTTTCCTCCTGTCGGACGGAAGCGGGCAAAGAGCGGGACCAGATATTGTCTAGTTTTAGCAAGCGTTCGGGACCCGAGAAAGATAAAATGTATGCCACCGCTCCATGCCACATATAAACATCAACGTCTTATTTATTTTCAAATTTAAAGTATAGTTAGCGTAAGTATAGTAGTTATAGTTTCCCTAATTTATTAATTTGGTATATTTATCTAAAGGTACTTATAATAAAGCAATAAGTACGAAAAAATCTGCACAAAGAAATAAGTATTCTTTGTGCAGACTTTTTCGTACTTATTGAACGCTACTGAACATGACATTTTTTTAAATCGTGTCTGTTTGTTTGTTTTTCTGTATGTTTGTTCGCGCATCACGTGAAACTACTGGACCGATTGCGATGCGATTTTCAGTGTTGGGGTTTGACTTAATAACTGGGGTACTTGGTATCTCAGTCCGCTAAGTAGAAGCCGAGCAATCGATTAAATCATTTGGACGGCTGAAGGAATATTGATCAAATATTGGTAGATTGGTATTTTAGGTCTTGGAATAGTACCGAGAGAACTTTTAACCTAGAGAAATGACCACGCGTGCGAAGCCGCGGGTACAGTTAGTAAATAAATATAGTTTTAACTTTTGAACAAGCATCCGACAAGCGCACTTTATGCGCCAGCAACAGTATCGGTGAAATGCAGGTTTTTCGTGAATGTTTCAAGTGAAAATAAAACAGGCGCTTTTTCTTACCAAATATTGTTATTGCTACCTCCTATGCCTATTTAAAACAACAATGTGGCTGATGACTGACTACAAAGATCAAGAAATCAAATTTTCATCGAAGATGTAGTTTTCAGTTGCTAAATCTCAAATGCCAAGTGATTTCGCTAAGAACAATGCCCTTTTAAGTCTTCAAACAGGAACACTCAGCACAGACAGTCATGCAAAAGATTGAAAAGATTGTATGTCATTAAGTCATTAGTTTCGACTTTTCATACAAAATTAGTTTACATATCATTAAAAAATTACCAAACAGATCTAAACCAAACTATTTAGATAAGATTGAGCTATGCAATATCCAGGGAGTCTTTATGAGATTATTTTTCAATACAACATTTGAACCTACCTCTAAGATTACCCGGATTTCTAATGTTGAAGCAATAAACGATGTGAACACGGACGGATGAACAAATTTTAATGAAATGTTGTCATTATTATTGTACTTTATAAGTACTTTTGGTACTGCAATAATATATCTAGGTTACTTTTAACCCAGAGAAATAACCACGCGGGAAAAGCCGCGGGCACAGCTATTATTACTTTTAATAATGCAGTAATTAATGCAGTAGCTGCTTAGCGATAAGGCGGCCGATTGTACTATATTTTTAAGTTTATTTTTGTGTTTCATTTGGTGCAATTAAGTGTTAACTATCTATCTATCTAAGTAACAAAAAACAGTACAAAAAAAAATAATTTAAAAAAGATGGTCTCATAGACATAAAATGAGCTCCAGAACAACAATAATGACGACCGGTTGGTTGGTCTCGTGGCTAGTCATCCTAGGTACGTAATCAAACGGTCGCGGGTTCGAATCCTGCAAGGTGCAATAGTTTGTGTGATGAGCAGAAATGTTTGTTTCCGAGTCATGGATGTTATAATATTCGTATGTATGTATGTTTATCCGTTTTTTTTTTAAATAATTACTGTTTTAAAATTCATTTCTATATGTCTGTCTGTATGTTTGCGCATCACGTACGAGTATGTACAAACTAGAACGAAGTCGCTGTAAGACTTGCAAAGTATGCTGACCAACCTAGCTGAGCTGATACTTCTCGACGCATAGGACTCGGAATGAACATAGATAAGACCAAGATCATGTTTAACGATCTTATTGACCCGGAACTTATTGCAGTCAATGGTGCACCTCTTGAAGGTGTCCAACAATATGTTTACCTTGGGCAAATATTGCAATTAGGTAAGAACAACTTTGAGAAGGAAGCCTACAGAAGAATTTTGCTGGATTGGGCAGCATTCGGCAAGCTTCTCGTCGTCCATACCGCAGTGCCTGAAGACAAAATTCCGAAAAAAAGGCGAAACGTGGACACTCACGGTCAAACTAGTCTACAAATTTAAGGTCGCTTAGCGAGCTATGGAGAGAGCTTGGTGCTTGGTGTTTCTCTGAAGGACAAGATTCGTAATGAAGTTATCCGACGGAGAAACAAGGTAAACGACATAGCTCAAAGGATAAAGAAGCTAAAGTGGCAGTGGGCTGGTCACATTTCGCGAAGAACCGATAACCGTTGAGGTAGACGAGTGTGGCCCAGGTGGAGTGACGACCTGCGAAAAGCGGCTGGAGAAAAAGGGATGAGGAGAGCGTAAGACCGAGCTCAGTGGCGTGCATTAGGAGAGGCCTACGTCCAGCAGTGGACAGATATATGTATGTACAACTACTGGACCGATTAAACTGCGGGTTTTAGTGTTGGATAGCATAGGTTTTGACTTAAAATCTGGTTTACTTTATATCTTAATCCTATGAGTAAAAGCCGAGCAATGATGTGTTATGTTGGTATCTTAGGTCCTGGAATAGCACATAGAGTACTTTTAACCTAAATAAATTACCACGCGTGCGTAGCACCGCTGGTGTATTAATAAAATTGGAATCTTGTAACGTTTGTACTTGAGCAAATAACTAACTATACGGAGATGGTTACTCTATGACATTCTTAAGACAATATTGAAATAACATTGAATCAATACCATACCTGCACAATTAGTTATTCTTTGATAGTACTCACTTTCCACGTTTGGTGATACCCGGATAGAAGTCATGCCAGGAGGTCACAGTATGCTCAAAATAATATGTCTCGAATTCTTCATCCTCGGTGTATTTTTTAAGTATTTCTTCAATATTCTGGTAGTCGTGTGCAATGGCAATGTCCATCAGCTTGCGATTGCTGTTGTCGACCTCTAAGAGTCGCGCGCCCTTTGATATAAGCATTTCTAGCACCTCGGGTTGGTTGTGATGGACGGCCCAGAACACAGCCTGAAACGTTGTTAATGATTTCTCATCACAGTTGCTTAAAAGAGGACAAAAATATGTGTAGTGAGCGAGTTCTCGCCGTGACTTGTACTATTATTTATACTGTGCCATGACACCAATTACAATAATTATCATACAAACTATAGTCACAGATGAAATAATAGTACAATTACAGAAGTTGCACTACTTTGATGTTGAAGAAAGCCGCCGATTTAATAACCTACAAACGTAGGTACGTACTGCGTAGGTATTCATATATCGAGCGTGCATGCTAAATTGCACTTAATAGTCGCGTGTTAAACTTGACATTACTATGTTCCGACTCTCGTCCATAAAATACCTACGCCGCGCACTCGAGTGATAGGGTGATGTGCATAGAAAAATGAAATACCGTACAATGCATTTTAACATTTATTAAATTACTAGTTGATGCCCGCGGCTTCGCACATGTGGTAATTTCTCTGAGTTAAAAGTACTCTATGTACTATTCCAAGACCTTATTTTAGGCCAAGATGAAAAAAATACAGTTTTGGCTTCAGTATCGATCAAAGAGTAAAATAAAAATAAACTTCCAGAATTGGACCTGTTACAGTTTTATTATTAGTACAGATTTTCAATGTAATTTTACTTTTTTTATAATCTTACGATTTTTCAAAAAACTGATTTCACAGATGTTTATTGATTGAAGACACACATTTTTTTTGTAAAATTAACTTCGTTAGATACTGAATGAAGTTGATTCTTTCCATCGACTGGAACGTCAAATCGGGTGTTTTCTAGGAAACTTTACCACTTTTTTCTATCGAGCCAAAATTTATTTAATCTTGTTTCGGTGACCACATCCGGATAAAGTATTTTGTGAACATTTATTACACACTAGCTGATGCCCGCGGCTTCGCACGCGTGGTCATTTCTGTAGGTTAAAAGTACTCTTTGTGCTATTCCAGGACCTAAAATACCAATATACCAACATTTGATCAAAATTCCTTCAGCGGTCAAAGTTTTTATAGATTGCTCGGCTTCTGCTGATCGATACCAAGTACTCCAGTTTTAAAGTCAAACCCTAATCTATCCTACAGTGAAAATCGCATCGCAATCGGTCCATTCGTTTCCACGTGATGCGCGAACAAACATACAGAAAAACAAACAAACAGACACGATATAAAAAAAATGTTTTATTCTTTTTCAGTAGCTTATTTTAAGTACCTTATATCATATTTTTGTTTATGATCTTCATTGTACAGAATTATAGATTAGGTACGCATTTTCAACAATATTACATAAGTCATACACATCTACTTGAGAACCTACTTTTTATTGAAGTCACTAAAAATAAATCTAGTGGTCAAACAACATACAAAAAAATACAATGTAGGTACCTATCTAGGTACAAACTAACGGACTCCGCTTGCAAAGTCACGGGCAAAACATAGTACACCTATAAATATGTACCAACTGTAAAAAAATAAAGTTCAGTCATTCTGTAGTAGTAGTTCAGTAGACAGTTCTGTGATAACTTTATGATATGATGTGTTAAAAACCCAAAAAAAAAGTTTATATGCCTCCTGAGGCATCCCTTCACACAAAAATTGTTATTATTGTTACGTTTCGCCATTACTAGAGAAAGTTCAAACAAGAGACACTAAGCGTCTGAATGCAAGCGCGCGGCGGCCTCGCCTGATTTGTGGCGCCGGGGCGCAGCGTTTGCGTTTGTAGGTAGAGTGACAGATGCCTGCTATAGTTTCAAATAAATATAAAAGTGAAACGTTGTCTGTTTCTTTGGGGAGTTTCAGCGCGATAACAACTGGACGGATTTTGATGAAATTTGGAATGGAGATAGCTTATACCCTGGAATAAACATAGGATACTTTATATCCCAGAAAACTGTGAGAAAATCTCGAAAATGTTCATTACTCGCTGTAAGGAACGGTTGCCATGGAAACGAAATAATAACAAGTTTGTCAAAAAACATCAAGAGCGTTAGTGCTCTTCTTTTGCATTGGTTTTTTTAATAATCTAGAAGAACATGGGATGCCACACGCCTTAACAGAAAACGAGCTACTCGTATGTGACTACATACAAAGTCTAAACTCACCGTCCATCCCTGTTTATCCCTCATCTCAATATTAACATTCAAATCTATTAGTTTCTGCACCAGCGCCACTCTTCCACTGCTTATGGCGCGCATCAATGGCGTTTGACCATACTTGTCTCCAAGATTTAGTAAGCAGTCTTTTTCTATGAGGTAATTGACAATACTGTCTATTGTGTCGTTGTTTGCACTACTGTTTGAGCATGCTACCATCACTGGCGTCACCTGATCTGAAATGGTATAAAACAAGTGTCTCAATAGTGCTTCGTATTTTTTTTATTAGGGCTATAGTGGCTATAACTATTATCCTAATGACTTAGTTAATATAATACCCGACTCCACGTAGGGTTGTGTCTGGGTTGTATGTAGGTTTTTTTGTTTGTACGTTTCTTAGGCGCGTCCTGCAGCTTGAACAGCTTGATGGATTTTGATAAATGAGGTATCATTAGATTTCTCTTGATCACGAGGGTGCTATAGGATATATGAAAACTAATTACATTATTGGAAATACTATAGTGAGAAATATATATAGAAAAGGGAGTGAGAATCGTAGCTTCCAAACGAATGGACCAATTTATGTTTGAAAGCTGGGGTAAACGAGATGGTTCTTAGATATATGGAGGGGGGGAGGAGAGGGGAGAAGGAGGGGGGAGAAGGAGAGGGGGAGAAGGAGGGGGGAGAAGGAGAGGGGGGAAGGAGAGGAGGGAGAAGGAGAGGGGGAGAAGGAGAGGAGGGAGAAGGAGAGGGGGGTCTTCTCCTCCCACCCCCCAATCCCAGCTAAATCGCTCCAAATGTTTGGAAGCTACAATTTTCATCCCCTTTTCTCACCTCCCCGCTCCCCCCCTCCCCCTCCCCCTCCCCATATATCTAAGAACCATCTCGATCACATCAGCTTACAACAGAAAAAAACCGCATCAAAATCGGTTTGTTCATTTGGAAGCTATGATTTTCACCCTCGCTTTTCTCACCTCCTCCGTCCCTCCTTCCCATATATCTAACAAACATCTCGATCACATCAGCTTTCGAATGGAAAAAACCGCATCAAAATCGGTCCATTCGTTTGGGATATACCATATGCCATAGACAGACACACACACAGTGATACACACCCTAAACTTATAACACCCGTCTCTTTGTTCGGGGGTTAAAAATAACAGTTTTGGCTTCAGTATCGAATAAAGAGAACACTCCAAAAAATATCTTCAATGTACAGAATTGAACCTGTTACAGTTTTATATGTATAGATTTTCAATGTAATTTTACTTTTTTTATTTAATAATCCAACGATTTTTCAAAAAACTGATTTCACAGAAAGTATTTGAATGTTTATTGGGATAACACACTTTTTTTTGTAAAATTATCTTCGATAGATACTGAATGAAGTGGATGCATTCCATCAAAGGGAACAACAAAACAATCTTTTTTAGGAAATTTTACGCTTTTTTTCTATTGAGCCAAATTTATTTAATCGTTTTTCGCTGACCACATGCGGAAAAACTATTTTGTGAACATTTATTACACATAAAAAAAAAACTCAAATAATCGTTTTCAAAGGTCTAGTATTAAATATTCGTGAGGACGAATCGTCAAATTTGGAGCCCATTTCGCGTTATGGATTTCATTAGTGTAGATAAACGTTTACTAACCTGAGTTTAAATTGGGATCTGCACCTTTATCAAGCAGCAACTTCACTATTTTTTCTTGAGCGTGGAAGCAGGCGTGCATCAGAGGAGTCCAGCCACTGTCCAAATATATGTTTACATCCCCTTTCAGATCTGTAATAGGACAAAAGGAGGATGGGCAGAAATGTAAGGGGTCTGAGACCGCTCTAACAATTGCAATAATTGATATTTCATAAAATAGGTACCTAATTTTATGTAGAACAAGATTTGCTTTGATGCCTATGTCAACTCATTGTATGTTCAGAGTTATACTGTCATGAAAATACATGTGGCTGATCAACAATAATAAAAAGAAATGTGCTTTTACCCGACTGCATGGAGGGTAATCTGTTTATCAGCCTATGTATGTATGTATGTTTGTTCCTTTGTGGCGCTCTAGCGCCAAAAACGTGAGCCGGTTTTGATGATTCTTACGTCAATCGATTTATTAATCTTGCGTGTGCTAGTAAAGACAGGACAATAAACAAAATTGAATGTGGCGACAACCAGCGCGACATATTGCGAAAATGAAAAAAAAATAGTCTACTAACTAGGTTAGGTTAGAAAAATAGGTTTTTGAAAATTACCTTTAGGTTTCTCTTACCATTTTACATTTTGTATCACCATTTTGGATCTATAACGATTTAGAGTTGGTTAACAAGTAATGTCTTGTGTATGCTATATTTATATACATAATTGTGTAAATAAAATAAATAATCATCATTATTTAAAAATTCACAAACATGTTTGCAAACGCTGTTTTTACCTGCTCTCGATTCCTACGTTCGGTTGAATAAATACCAAATGTTACGCGAGCGCCATTTCTTGACGATGAAAGAACTAAACTGACAATGCCTAAAGTGCTCATTGTTCTGAAGTTCTAAACCATTTAATTTTCGGCATATCATTTATTGCTATTGGATAAGCTTCCAAAGTGCCCATCCATACCAATGTATAAAAGTGAAATGTTGTCTGTTTGTTTGGAGAGTTTTAACGCGATAACGGCTGGACGGATTTTGATGAAATTTGGAATGAAGATAATTTATACCCTGGAATAAAGCATATGATACTTTTCATCATCATCAGACGTCAATATCATACGGCTGAACTGATTTTGATGAAATTTGGAATGGAGATGGTTAATACCCTGGAATAACATAGGATACTTTTAATCATTATCATACTACTCTGAAATGGCTGAACGGATTTTGATGAAATTTGGAATCAAGATAGCTTATACCCTGGAATGACACATAGGATACTTTTCATCATCATCATCATCATCATTATCCCTAACGCGGGTGAAACCGCGTGGCGCAGCTAGTTGTTCTATAATGAATATAATCATTATTCTCATATAAATATTTGTATGAACCACTAGTATTTCCTCTGAGCCTATTTTTGTGGCAACATGATACTCATAGTATGTCAATTTCATTAAACTCTAGCCTGTTTATAGAGAGTCTGCGACAAGTCTCAAGGAATAAAAAAAAGTAGTGTCCTAGGCATAAATTATTAATCTGATGTAACACTGTTTTAATTCTGTTAAACATGTGCCTACTAATGTGTTCCATAATTGAAGCATTGGATGCAACAAGGGTGTTACTCAAAAAAGTGAGTATCGAGATAATTGAAGATGTATTTAAATTAAATTTCATGCATTATATTACTTATTTGTACCATGATTCAGTTACAAGATTCTAGTATTATTGTTATTTTAAGATAATTAGAAACTTTCTTGCACCCAGCCACTAAATTAATTGGGCGTTCATATTATAAACAGTTTCTAAGGGATAAATAAAAGCTTTAGATACTTATGTGAATCAGGAAATATTTATAACTATTGACCCATGCACCCCACGATTTATTTGATATAAAACTTTTTTTTCTTATTTACACTATTAAAAATTATTTTCTATTTTTTAGTTTGGTTTTCTATATAAAGCGTGTTTTTTATTTTTTTAAACTATTATTTATTTTCTACTTTTTGTTTTTTTTTTTTTGGGTACTTTTCAAGATGTAACTAATATGTGGCCAGCTAGAAATGTTTTTGAAATTTTATAGAGGCAGAATATTATACATACCATTAGTAATGATCTCTTCTACTTCATTGATATTGTTGTTGATGATAGCATCTTGAAGTGTATTTTCTATCTTCTTTTTCGCATTTTGAGGAGGAGGGTAGTATTGCCGCTTCTATAACATCTATACTTATAATAAAGGAATAAGAACGAAAAAGTCTGTACAAAGAAGAAAATTAAAAAAAATATGTCTAGTATACTTAAAATAAGCTACAGAACAAGAATATAACATTTTTTTTAATTGTGTCTGTATGTTTGTTCACGCGTCATGTAAAAACTACTCAACCAATTGCGATTCACTGTTGGATAGCTTAGGGTTTGACTTAAAAACTGGGGTAATTGGTATCTGAATCTGATGATTAGATGCCAAGCAATCGATAAAAAGCTATTTGACGGCTGAATGAATTTTGAAGTAAAGTAGTATATTGTTCTTTTAAGGTACTTTTGGTCCTGGAATAACATGTGTGGGCTACTTTTAAATGAAATGCCCACACAGGCAATGCTGCGGGCACAGTTAGTAATTAATAATCATGATGTTTGACGGTTACTATAAATAAACTTCACAATTGAGACATAGATAATTGATATCCAAAGTATCTTGATTGTTTCTTACTTTGTATCTATAGATAGATAAGAAAATGCATTTAGTGCTAAGGGCTAGTAAGAAATTAAAATATGCATTATCATCATTAAAGTTGTGTTGGTCCAGTCAGTCATTCTATGCACTGTGTCTTTTACACTGCTGGTCATAGGCGTCTTCCAATGAGCACTGCTAGGCCAAATCTTCGGCTCATCTCATTGCTGCCAGCTTGGTGCCTACTTTGCACAGACCATTGCTTTTAAAACATGCCTCGATGAGGAATTGCAAGCTGAAGTGGCAATGCGCTGGGCACATATTATTATCTGGAAGAACCTACAACTGTTAAGGTAAGCAAGTTCTACAGTGGAGGCTGCTTTTTTGCAAAACGTGTAAGGCACATGTGCAGCACTCATAATTTGTATTTTATCTAATCTGTGGTTTGTATTTGCATGTGAGATCTGTGTGATCACACTTGAGAGCAACATTGAATAATACCACAAACTGCTAGCTACACCCAAGTCGCGAAAAAATAAATAAAAAATAAAATGCAAATATGTATATTGGATACACAATTATAGGGAATTTCCACTTAGGGCACCCCCAGGCAGGATAGGTTGACCACAACGGCCAGCAAAGTGCCAAACTTGTCATTTCTGTTTGCCACAAATGTTCTATTGTAGACATAAACATAGGGCATGACCCTTGATATCAATCTATGTTAAAACCCTCCAGGGGCAATCTAACTTGGCCATGATAGGTTAGAAGACGTTTTTGTGGTTATTTTTTTAAAGCCATGAATATCAATCTTTGTTAACCCTTGTAAGTTAGGGTGGCGCAATTATGTTTATAATTTGTACAAAAACTAAGCAAAAAATATAAAACATACTCTCAGGGAGTTATCTACTAATCCCCTTCTCTCATCCCCTAAAATCTTGGTAAAGCTTGTTGTACAGTGGCAAAGAGTATACAAATACTACGTAAGAAGAGACGGGGGTTCCATAGTAAAATCAAAATTAATCAAATGGATGTGTGTGTCTTTTTTAGGGTACCAATATTAAAAAAGTTAAAAACTCATGTCAATCTGTCAAGTGGCATAATGCCAACATAATGAAAATATTAGTGATGTAACTTTCTATAGTAGAAATATTGATAAATGAACAGCTTGGATGTGTAGTAGAATGCCTTAACTCTAAACTAAAATTTTAATCCACAATGATCTAATAATAAATTAATTCAAAAGTATGTTTTACTATTATATATTTCAGGTAATGAACTTAGTGTAAAATATAAATAAAACCATAAATCGTAAAATTTATAATAACGCCACACTTTAAAAAAAAAACTTTTATATTGAGTCCTTGAAGTCACTCTCCGTGTTATGGACTCACTGATGCCTTCATCTCAGCAAAAGTACTCGACTGAATTGTGGTGAATTTCCCGCGTAGATTTTTCTGTTCGGGCCCTCTTGGATCTTGCTCTGTTGTGTTGATCGTTATACTTTTGTATTCCCATTCTTTGAGCTATGGTGTTGATTCTTCTTTCATTTTTAATATTTGCACATGTAGCTTTTCAGTTGGCACATATAAATCCGATCGCCTACAGTCTACACTATTCTGGACACGATCCTAAAACTACAAGTTATGAGAAAAACTGTAATCCTTCAATGGATCCCGTCCCACATCGGTCTCGATGGAAATGAGAAGGTTGACAACTTAGCCAGACAGGCCACATCCAACGGTATTCCAATTGATTTTCCTCCATATTTTACCAACTATATTCCTACAGTAAGAGTTCAGTGCTACAACCTATTCAAAGAATACTTTAATGTAAGATCCAGAGAAAAAGGTATCTGGTATAAGACGATACAGCCACATCCCTTGAGTTATCCTTGGATAGACAATAGTTTTATGAACAGAGAGAATCTTAGCAAAGTCAAACGTCAAATTCTATATAAAAAAGAGAAAGATGCCTACAACTATGACAAAAATGAGACAAAAAATGTAACTTTGTATTTTTGCTCAACGGTAATAGAGTTTTTGTTTCAAGGCTACCTTCGCCAGACTGTACAGTGGTTCCAAGACATGCTAAAGGCGGCTGGCAGAGACAGGAGGAGAACCGTGGATCGGGCTCAATGGCGTTTACAAAAAGGCCTACGTCTAGCGGTAGATGAATATAATATGATGAAAATGATGCCTCGACATTCAAGCGTGTAATAAATTGTACCTACGCATGTTTTACAAACAAAATACAAACCGGCCGTTCGTAGTAATCTTCGTCACTGTCCGACTCGTCATCGGAAAACCCCGCAGGTCTAAAGTTTGACATTATATGTATTTTTTTCCATGCACTTTTATTTAATAAAATTAAAGTTTGATAAATTATTCCGTAATTATTTTTTCAGATCTAACTCTATGACCGGTCAGATTACATTACACTTTCAGAAGAGAAAAAACAAAATTGAAGTTATCTATTACTGTCAATGTGACACTGACATACCTTATGTCAGTCAGTGATGCCTGTGAAATATTTATATTAGAACCGTTCGTGTTGAAGCGAAATCATCAAAAATAACAGTTAAAAACGCTACATATATGTTTTGATCACCGTTCGGCTTGAATATGACAGTTAAATTTGACATCCAAAAAGCGATTTTTTCCGCAAAGTATAGGGTTGTCTTTTGTTCGGTTTCCGTAGCGTCATTAGTGACAAAAATGGCACTCGAAACTGCCCAAAACGCCCCTGCTTCAACTCGAATGCAGAGCTAGCCACAGATACTTAATTGAGCGTAATTAAACAGAAAGCTACCATCGACGAAAAACGCATTTTGAGATACAGCCGTGTAGAGGGGTTTCCGCTGCTTTTTTATGTACAGTTCATAATTGATTTAAATGTTATACTTATATCAAAGAAAACTTCAGAGCCTACAAAATGGGATATTTATAACTAGAAAATTGATTAGTTTTGTTATTAAACTTTTGAGTTAAACACGTAGTCGTTTTCTGCTTTTTACAACAATTCATAATTTAGTTTTTTGCAGAACGCATCCATAGAAATGGTCTCCTTCAGCTTATCGAACGATAACGATAAGCTGAAGGAGAATCGAATAAGCATCGCCGCGGAGGGGGAGAGCTACCAGGGAGTAGCCCTCCACCTTTCCCGCCCTCCCCCCAAATCCTGCCACTCGTTTATAGAAAGAACCAACCATCTATAGAGCCAACCCCGTCTATGTATTGTGCGATTCTAAAATAGCTGTTTTCTTTTACAGAGGTTTTCGGATACGGCTCGATTATTGGACGTGGTTGAAATTTCGGGTACGGTTTGATCTCGCCAGTGGATATGATTCCATCTGACCACGACTGAAGCTTTCCCCAGACGGCTTGCGGATTTCATCATCTTTTTGGTTGCGTCGTGCTGCTGGCTTGCTGTCACGTTGTATTCGCTATTGCTACCTTAATTTGGTTTCGTACTTGCTGCATGAACTATCATTACACACTACCATTGAACCATCCGACCTTTGCTGCATGCTACAATCAGTTTTGTTGGATCGTTTTAGTACTGCTTAAGATTTGAGGCCACCCGGTTTTCAATTAATTTCGTAATAGTATTCACCATCCCTTCTGCCCAATAGCAACTGACAGGAGTAGAATGATCATAGAGACTGACATCCAACGCATATTTGAAAGAAATAATTGCCTTGGATCAACGCACAATTTCCACGTAATTTTTAATATTGTAGTAGGCAAATATCTGTAACGCGGCCTGTACTGCCCATTTGGGAGCCGGCTGGTTTGCCCTATCGGGAATGAATTGAATTGTCAACAATAACACTGTATATTTCGTCCAGGTTAGGGGACGATTACGTTTTAGCTCTTGCATGAGAATGGGCATAGAAAATCTATTAGTTACACGAATGATTTTCAACCTAGATTGATTTAGTGATAAATTAGTAAAACCCGCCGGCTGTGCGGCGATTTATAATAAGCAAAATATTAAAACCAATTGCAACAAATTTGTATAAATTGGTACCTAATCCTGTTGTTTAAATTGCGCCTGCCAGCATACCTGAATCTACCAGCTTGTTCAAAACTGAACGGCCTTTGAACCAAAATATTTGATTCTCAGACAAACTGACACTATCCGAATATACATAATTTAGTAACTTCAAGCACCTAGTAACGTGAATTTATCTTTCAGATAGCTTCAAATTTGCATAGCGTGTTCTCGCGTCATTGTCCATTAGCTATGTTTGAATTCCCACTTGCTCCATATTTTCCCTTTCGCTCCACGAATTCCCGTTAGTTCCACCTAGTACCAAAAGTTGCTCATATCCTCCTAGTTCACTAGCCACTCGGCCAACTGGTCGTCAATGCTAATATCAGAGAGGTTGACTATGGATGGATCTTGGTTCCCACGAAGCTAAAGCCTCTTCTTGGCAAAAAGGGAGGGGTCCCTTTTTGCGTCGGGGTAAAAAACAAACAACGTATTGAGCGAGCCCCACTCAATTCGAAGAATCTCGAGTAAAAAAGTCTGAAGGGGTTCTCAAGCTCGGAAGTTATTCTCCCCGTCGAAAGGTAAGCATAAGAGGCAACAGTTCCAATTAGGCGACGAGGGCGTTTGTTAACATTTAATTAACGTCAGGGAACCATTGTGTAGGCGTCAGGCTCCAGCCCGCCAAGTTTCAGAGCTGTCTTGATGAGCTACCTACACTCTCGGCACACTCAGCACGGAGTTTCCAATTACACAGACAATAATAAGAGGAGCCCCAACGGCGGCGGCGGCGGCGCGCGGCGGTCAGCTTACATTGCTGCTATTGTTTTCATTCCACTATGCGAATGTTTATTTTAACCAGCATTATGTGGGAAAGTACCAAATTGCCTGTGTGAGTTGCGTACTATGGTGGTAGTATGTAATTGTAAAGTACCTACCTAATTTTAGACTGCAGTTTGCATGGTGTCTTCCGCTCGCTAATGATATAAATAGAACGATTTCAAGACAAATCAAGAAAAAACATTTACCAAGTAATCTCCATCCAAAGGATGCAAAGGAAAATCCAAGGAAGCAGAAAACCAGGAAGGAGAGGTACCAAGTTCAAGCTGGAAGCTGTTCAGAAGCAGATGCATCCAAAATCAGGATAGCCCTATGTGGTAGCTGACCAAGAAGAAGATCCAAAGTTTAGGTTGCCTGGACGAGATTCCTGTTTATCAATATGGCTGCTCCAATCCAATAATAATGACATAATATACCATAATATATGTAGGCGCAGCGAAAGTATGTGTCTCGGAAGTTATCTGCTAGTGGCTGCGCAAACTACTATTTTTTCAGGCGCAATCCCAATGTTGAAGTTGAAGACAGCATTGTATAACTGCCTCGCTCACTCGCTTACGTTTTTCGCATATTCTATCTCGCTTTTACTTTATGCTATTTTATCCCCACAGCATTACCTGCGCAATCGTCACAGAGCCTAACTTCACAAACATATTGGCTGCGACTGTACATGTCATTATTTTGTATTTTTTCATTATTTTCTGTTCTTTGCATTGCAACAAAAACTGCTATTATTATCGTAACGCACCTCTATATGTTTGCACCTTTTAAGACTTTCTCGATATGAAATAAGCATGAGTTTGTAGGTATTGTGAAACATTCCCATGCGCTATGACTAACAACATAACATTAAGATTAAACACAGTAGTAAAAAAAAGTTTGCGAATGTGTACTATGGATTTTTCCTAACTAGGTATATGTAGAAGGTATAAGATTTGATTTATCGTCGTCGGCTGTGAGGCGCTGACCGCCCGAGCGCCGTCCGCCCGCGCTAGCCGCCCAGTGGCCGAACGCGGCTGGGCGGGCGGGCCACCCGGACGCGTTATTAAACTTTTCCCCATATTAAACATTCCGGAGACGAATACATTTTATTGTTGCCTCGGACCGACGTCAGAGGCCCCTACAAAGCGAAACTCAAAGACGGCAATTGCGAAATAAATTGAAAGCAATTTGATATTGCGTTGTAAGTAATAGCCGTCAGAAGCCGCTACTCTGCTGGGGACATTTTGTATGCAATTTAGAAAACTTTCCACGGGCCATTTCATATTGGACTTTTGGGTGAATGTTTGGGAATTTGGACTCTTACTTATTGGATAAATGATTTGCGATTGTGCACGAAATAACCAAGTAGGTACTTAACTTTTAGATTTTGGCAACATTTTCTTTTCCAGCGAAGTTAATAAAATAAAGGGCGTGTGAGATGTCTTTTAAGTGTGCCTCCAGGACTTTTAACGTGTTATTATAGATAAACCATCCAATTAGACGCCGGCTTTGTTAACTTTTAATTAGCGAAGTTGTGTATAGAATATTGTTAGCTTTGAAATGGAAGTTCCTAGCGTAAGAGCTGAGATAATTTAGATACCATCATTTTAATTAAGGATACGACCGTTAATGTATTATATATGTACGGTCCCTAGTTGGACCAGATAGGAACGTATACCTCGTATTTTAAGGTGGAAAATATCATTATCATCATCATTATAATCATCAAGTCTGGCGCATCGACGTGAGGTAGCAAGCCTTCGGTATTCTACAGATTGCACTATGGAGAGTGTGCACAAGAACTGCACAAACTGATTGCACCTTTACATCACTGTACGACTAGAAGATCGGCAAAGCGCCACCCTTTTATGGTTAAAATACCTCGCACAAGAACGAAGCTTCTTTATTTATTATAAGAATAAGAAAGTGCAAAGGAGTGGAATGCCCTGCCCTCTTAAGTGTTTCCGGTAAAATATAACCCAGGTGTGTTCAAGTCAAGAGTGAATAAGTATCTACTAGGCAAGCATGCTACACCTTCGACCACATCTTCGCTTTCCATAAGGTGAGATCGTGGTCAAATGAATTGCCTAGACAGAAATAAAAAATAAAAAAAAAACTTCGTCTGAAAGACGTCCCTTAAGGCAAGGCTCCAAGGTTACATTTTCCCACTCCTCACTTCCCTGCCACCTACCCTACACTCTGCCACCCGCTACCCGCAATAAGCACTGAAGTGCCTGCGTAACAAGGTTGAATATCGCGAGCGCTGTTTGAACACACAATTTAGCTTGGAACTAAATGACGTATGTCTCAAAACTTATTTATTTTATTGGCAGGCTAATAATTTAGTTAGGTAAATTTTGTCTTAGTCCTTAGATAGTAAACTATATTTTCTTGCTGTGAGATTTATTTTAGAGATAAAACTTAAGCCGTTGAGTAGAACAATGTAAACATTACCGAAAAAAACGTAATTTTTGATAAGAAAATGTATCGAATGAAATTTTGTTAATCATGTTTTTGTCTTAGTCTTAGAGAGATAAAGATCTCAAAAACATATATGTTAAGTTTCACATTTATCAGGTTTGTGGTTGACCCAGCATATTTATGCAAAAAACCCTTAAAAAGCAGAGCCTGGTCTTAATAAACATAGGCCTCCCATAAAGAACGCCACAAAGAGTAGCTACAGCCGTTTAAATCCAGCGGCTCCCGCAGCGATCTTACCAGCTCGTCATCGTCTCAGTCTTTCGGTCCACGGTCGCCACCCGAGACCCTTTCATGTGGCCTGTATATTGCCAGTTCAATATGGAAAATATACTTAAGTAGGTATAAGAATATCAAGTACCTGGTGCAACTAGCTGATAGTTTCACGAATTTTCAGGAGCTTTCGGTCCGAACATGAGACAACGATAGAAGATTTCTAGAATCCTGCAAACTTACTCCGAGATTTTCATCGACATCGCTACAGATATTTCTAGAAAACCATTATGTATAAAACTGGTAGGTGGGAAATATAATTTCGTACAAGTTATGAAATAATTAATCATTGCACGTAATAGAACTTATATAAATTTAATTACACCTATATCATAGGAGTGTCTTGCATGATAATAAATTTATCAAAAATGGATAAGAAAATGAATCGAATCCTCGCTAAGCTGCTTTGGATCTTAAATGGAATATTAATCCCCCTCCAAAAAGCCATAATCGTTATAAAAAAAAACGGTTTACTGGCAGATGCAACTGTATTAATAAAAACTCTTAATTGTTTTTCGTTCCATCCATCTTAAAGAGTCTTCATCAGCGACCAAGTCTAATCCGAAATCTCATTTCCGACGAATAATTGTAGAAGATAGAGCGAGCTTTCATAGCGCCGAATTGAAAAAAAAAACTGCCATCGTAAAAACATTTTGGCAATGGTGAATTAAAACTTGGTGATTTTTATCTATCTTGGTCTCATTTCTGTCAGTGTTTCTACCTTGAGATAGGTGGCGTGGGGGTAGCCTGCATCTCTAATAGTTAATTAAAAAACATTAATAGAAAAAGTTTTATGCAGTAAGCATGTCATGGTGAACTGAAACTTTGAACGGGCTATCACAATTCAATGCGTACCTATACAACATTTCGTGTCTATCTATCTGTTTACAGTTGAGGAGTTCCCTAGTCAGGACCCAACCCTGAGTGCAGCAACCATGTTATAATTAAACTTTAAACCGGCTATCATAATAAAATGCTTACTTTCGTTTCTGTGCTGTTGACCGTTTAAGTGTGCCTTTATCTGGAGCTAATCCTGGATGTCGATTCAAGTCATGCTTACCATAAAAATGCATTGTCATCGGAAGTGAACCAACATTGTAAAAATTCAACTCCGTATGATAAGAGGAAAGTGGTTCCAATCCGGTTATAATCCCAATCCAGGGCCCTTATTCGCGTAATACATTTTTTAAAGTTAAATAAAAGCTTTTAAAAATGACAATAATTCAGGATTCCTGAATTATTGTCATTTTTATATTTTTTTTTTTAAAAAGGATACTTTTAAATTTTAAAAAGGAATTAATGCGTAATTTTATTGATTTGCAATGTCTGTATATCAACTACGATTAAATAAAAGTTTTGCCTGAATAGAGTTTTGACCTTTTCTTTCTGTTCGATGGAATGTCGTTCATCTAAAAGAACAAGTATCCTACACTTTTATTATTGACATCAAAAACGGAACAATTTAGTAACGTTTAATAAAAACAATATCCTTAAGTGAAAGTAGGTAGTTCGCAGATATATTCGGCATGTATTCAGTTAAGTAGGCGAGCTCCAGCTAAGAGATTGGATCAGTCCATTAAGCTGTATCTCCTGATATCTACGATGTCCAACTCTTTTGATTCACTCAACAGAATGAATGTATGTCGTTTGTAAGATTTCTTACATGGAAATATAAATAGATTCTCTCTAATAAATATAGAGTTAAATACTTACATAGCAACCAAGGACTTGCGTACCTATTCTTTTTGGATGATGATAATATATGCAGGAGTAGAATAAAAAAAAAGTAACTGACGTTGCATATGAATAAGATTCATAAAAACTCGATAGTTTAAGTTTAGAACTCATTCATGTACCTAAGTTCATTTAAGTCAATGTAAGTGTAACAGCAGAATGAATAGGAATTCTGCAAGATATATTTTAATGTTGGGCCTAAATTATACGATACGATACGAAATACTTTATTGTATATAATAATAATTTTCTAATAGAAAAATTTGGATTACGGACGAGATACGAACTCGCATACTGTGCCTCAGCGCGGCACATGTCTCTACCAATTCGGCCACCGTGACCTATGCATCGCCATCCAAATTTTACCAAAATTTCTTTTGTTTTTTTTTTATTAGTTCTTTGTTTTTTGGTATACTTTATTGTAGACCAAAAAACAAAGAACAAATAATATAAAAACTTAAATAAGGCAATACAATGGGCGGTCTGATCGCTTAAAGCGATCTCTTCCAGACAACTCTTGGATGGACATTATCAGAGGAAGCAGAAATATACGGTGGTGTACAATTCTAAATAATTATTAACTACTTAAATTACATAATAAAACCAAAGAAATATAATACTAGTAGATAAAATAAATATTTAATTATTATAAATTAATACATATCAATATAAATCAAAAATAATAAGCAGCTGTGTTGTCAGAGGTTAGATAAATAGTGACTTTTCACCATATTTTTGAAAATCGACAACCATAAATTATTTTAATAAGGAACTCATACTTACGTATCAGGAGGATAACGAGGGAATCGCGCGTGGATCTGCGCGGACAATTGTATAATTACTTATTACTTTTATTCGCATAAATATGGGTTTACAAGATGTTTCTTTAATTATATAGAATGTCACATTCCAACCGTTAAGCGTGCAAAATTACATAAATTATTATTTTATGAGGTTACATTTTTCCATTAGTTATTATTTTCAAAATTACTTAATAACAACAATAACACTAGATGTATTAAAACGTCAAAATAAATTTAAAATAACTAGCTTAAAAGCTAAAAAAACACGTCTGCCCTACCAAAAAAGATCATTACCAATAAATTATATACTGTTGGAATGTGCTTATCAAGGCCTTCAATTTGATACCCATATTGTAAAATATGAAGTTTTTTCTCATTTTAAAATGGGATGGCATTTTTTTATCATTGCCGTGCCGGTCTCGGCTTAGAATAAGACCCCTCCCAATCCTCCCGTGGATGTCGTAAGAGGAAACTAAGGGATTACACACCGGAAGATGGGCAGCAGCGTCCTCCGAGCACATCTTTGCTACACTGCGGTCACCAATCCGCCTGCCAAGCGTGGTGACTAGGCAATGGCAACCCCACCAGACACACCAAAAAGATGGCCCCCAGTCCCCGGCGGCTCCGTTATTCCTGGCACAGGTAGCAGCCATGGTAACGGCGGAGCAAGGGGTGCTAAGAATCCCCGGCAGAGACCCAGCTACCAACCCCCACGATCTGATCACCTGGCAACTTATAACGCACGCACCTTGAGGACCGATGAGAAATTGATACAGCTGGAAGGAGTAGTAAGTAAGTTGCGCTGGGGTATTATAGGGTTATCAGAAGTCCGAAGAGAGGGAGAGGATACGATGACCCTCAATTCCGGCAACTTACTCTATTACCGGGAGGGCGACCAGCAGTCCCAACATGGTGTCGGGTTTCTCGTACACAAGTCCCTCGCCAACAATATTGTGAAGATCGAAAGCGTTTCGAGCAGGGTGGTATACCTTATACTCAGAATTACCGAACGGTATTCGTTGAAGGTCATACAGGTGTACGCCCCACACTCGAAACGCCCGGACGATGAAGTGGAGGCTATTTATGACGACATTTCTAATGCCATACATTCCCCGAAAACACACTTCACAGTGGTGATGGGGGACTTCAACGCACGGCTGGGCATGAGGAATGGCGATGAAATGAGAGTGGGACAGTTTGGATTTGGACAGCGGAACCAAAGGGTTCAGCGACTGGCCGACTTCATGGAAAAGGAGGGACTCTTTATGATGAACTCCTTTTTCAAGAAGCGCCCGTCCAGGAAATGGACGTGGCTGCACCCCGGCGGTCATAAGCACGAGATAGATTTCATTTTGATGACCAATAAGAATATATTTCAATTACCTCTATTTAAATTTCAATTTACCGATTGTGATGTTAGGAAGGGCATAGAATCCATTTCGTCAAATGCAGTTGGTAGTGACTCTATCAGCCGTAAAATGATAATTCCAATACTTGATGAAATTCTGCCTATCATACAACATATCCTTAACGCTTCCATTTCCAGTGGTATGTTTCCCTCCATTTGGAAGGAAGCTCAAATCACTCCTCTCCCTAAAAAAACTAATCCTTCTTCTTTCTCAGACTATCGTCCCATTTCTATTCTTCCTTTCCTCTCAAAACTTCTCGAGCGTCTCGTACACCAACAGCTTACATCCTTTCTTATCCGAAACAACCTTTTAAACCCTTTCCAATCTGGTTTCCGTCCTGGACACAGCACTGTGTCAGCATTGGTAAAGATTACTGACGATATTCGGTATGGTATGGAGGACGGTCGGTTAACGGTTTTATCACTACTTGACTTTAGTAACGCATTTAATAATGTAGATTTCGACGTCTTATTAGGAATTCTGTGCTCTCTTAACATATCTCCAACGGTAATTGAATGGTTTCGTAGTTACCTGTATGGTCGCCGGCAGCGTGTTCGCATTGATGACATCTTCTCATCTTGGTGTAATACGGCAGCAGGTGTACCTCAGGGCGGCGTTCTATCTCCTCTTCTATTTTCAATTTTTATTAACTCAATTTCTTGTCAGCTCTCTTCTTCCTACCACCTTTATGCAGATGATTTACAAATTTACACACAGGCTCCTTTGCAGCAATTACCAGTAGCCATTGACACGATCAACGACGACCTTCAACGAATTTCAGAATGGAGCCACTCGTACGGTCTCAGGATCAATCCGGAGAAAACACAAATCATAGTGATAGGTAGTTCAAGGATGATTTCTAAAATCGATTGGTTTTGTCTTCCCCAGGTAATTTTTGAAGGAACCAACATTGCAATCAGCAATACCGTCAAGAGTTTAGGGATATTTATTGATAAGCAACTTTCATGGGTACCCCAATTGGCAGAGACAAGTCGCAAAATGTTTGCTTCGGCTTCTTGTCTCAGGAGGTTGCGTAATTTTCTGCCTATTACCACCAAAATTGCCCTTGCACAATCACTCTTACTCCCTATACTTGATTATGCAGACGCCACATACCTAGATTTAACCGAAGAACAGCTTAATAAGGTTGAACGCCTACAAAATTTTTGTATTAGGTTCATATATGGCCTACGCAAATATGACCACATTTCTGAATTTCGCAAAAAGCTGAAATGGTTGCCCATTCGTTTTCGCCGGAATGCACATATCCTATCTTTGCTCTATAGCATCCTGTTTATTCCTTTCACTCCACCCTACCTCAAAGAACGCTTTGAGTTCCTACTACCTTCACACTCCATGCGCTCTTCTAGAGCCCTTCAACTTAAAATCCCTATCCACACTTCCCAGTTCTACAGCAAATCCTTCACAATACAAGCTGTCCGACTGTGGAATGCATTGCCGCTAGATATCCGACGCGCTAAATCCTTGTCAATTTTTAAAAATATGGTGAAAAATCACTATTTGTCTAACCTCTGACAACACAGCTGCTTAAAATTTTTCATTTAATTATTTATGTTGATATGTATTAATTTATTATAATTATATATTTATTTTATGTAATATATATTTATTAATTATATATATATATATTTTATGTCATATAAACTTTTTATATAATTAAGTATTTTTAAGTAATTCATAATTATTCTTAATTGTACACCACCGTCTATTTCTGCTTCCTCTGATACTGTCCATCCATAGGTTGTCTGGAAGAGATCGCTTTAAGCAATAAGACCGCCAATTGTATTACCTTATTTAAGTTTTGATATTGTTTGTTCTTTGTTTTGGTATACAATAAAGTATTTCGTATCGTATCGTATCGTATCGTATATTTCCATTCCAATTTTAATTTTTTATTTTTTAGCCTATATTCTTTCTTTCCATTTCCTCTAATGCTGTTGGAGTTGACAGCATTAGTCGTAACATGCTGATCCCTATCCTTGATTATATCCTCCCAATTCTAACTTATATTTTAAATTAGTCTATGTTCAATGGTGAATTTCCTTCCATATGGAAGGAAGCACAAATTATTCCATTACCTAAAAAAAACAATCCTTTTCAGAATACCGTCCCATTTCTATACTACCATTCCTTTCGAAAGTCCTTGAACGCCTGGTTCATAACCAGGTCAGCATGTACCTCAGTAGGAATAATCTCCTAAATCCTTTTCAGTCCGGTTTTCGACCGGGACACAGTACAGTTACTGCACTTGTCAAAATCACCGACGATATTCGTCTAGGGATGGAAAATGGTCGGTTGACAGTGCTGACGCTCCTAGACTTCAGTAACGCTTTCAACACTGTAGACTTTGACATTCTTCTAGCTATATTTCGCTCACTTAGTATATCTCCAGCGGCGATTGACTGGTTTCATAGTTACCTGTACGGCTGACGACAGCGGGTTTGCCTGAAAGAGTCTTTCTCTTCCTGGTGCAACACGTCAGCTGGTGTGCCTCAGGGTGGCGTCTTATCTCCTCTTCTTTTCGCTATATTTATAAATTCTATATCTAAAAACCTTACTTCTTCCTACCACCTTTCTGCAGACGACCTTCAACTGTATTATCAAGTTCCTCTCAGTCAATTGGGAGATGCTATCGAAGACACAAATAGAGACTTGCAATTAACATCAGACTGGAGCAAAGCTTACGGCCTTATAGTTAACCCTCTCAAGACGCAAGTAATTATTGTTGGTAGTTCCCGTATGATTTGTAAAATCGATTGGGACTCTCTTCCGCGAGTTTTGTTTGAAGGAGTCGTTATACCTTTTAGTGATACGGTGAAGAGTCTCGGAATAACAATTGACAGATGTTTATCTTGGGGCCCTCAATTGTCAGCTAATAGCCGTAAAATGTTCGCCTCCGCAGGATCTTTACGTAGGCTTCGGAACTTTTTACCAACGACCACTAAGATTGCGCTTGCACAGTCTCTCCTACTCCCTATTCTTGACTACGGTGACGTCTGCTATCTTGACCTTACGGAGGACCAGCTAAATAAACTAGAGCTTCTTCCAACATTTTTGTATTAGGTTCATATTTGGATTACGCAAATATGACCATGTCTCCGAATTTCGAATAAAGCTCAAGTGGCTTCCCATACGTCAACGTCGGAATGCTCATATATTGTCCCTAGTTTACTCTATTTTGTTTCATCCCTCTTCGCTACATTATCTCAACGAACGTTTTGATTTCCTTCACATGTCAAACTCTAGTTTTGTAAGGTCATCAGAAAACTTACTGCTAAAAATTCCCATACATAGGACCTCATTCTATGATAATTCCTTTACGGTTGAAGCAGTTAGATTGTGGAATGATTTGCCAGTTAAAATTAAACGTGCACCTTCTATTGATGCTTTTAAAAGTCAAGTAAAAGCCTACTACTACCTTTCACACTAGCTACTTTTTTAACACACTGTATATATTAAAAAAAATATATATATACATAAACAAGTATATATGATTATGTATGTATAATGGGTATATTTATATATATTATTTATATAATGTATGTATAATGTGTATATTTATATGTATATGTCTGTATAGTTGTTATGTTTGGTATTTATTTGTCATTTCTATTAAAGTAGATATAGTTATGTTGTTGTTGTAAGAAAAACCACCGTTCGTAATTTATTTATGTTATAATCCTCTCCATGCACGGTTGTCTGGAAGAGATCGCTTTAAGCGATAAGACCGCCAGTTGTAACATGTTTTTTTTTATTACATTAAGTTTATTAATTGTATATTTCTGTATTGTGGTGTTTCAATAAAGAGTTCATCTATCTATCTATCTATCTATCTATATTCAATGATGTCTCTGTGATCAACAGGGTTAAGACCGGCATTGATCACCGCATGGTAAGAGGCTCATTGAATATCAACGTAAAGCTGGAGAGGTCTCGTTTGAAGAAATCTACTCTTCGCCCAAGTCCTGCCCAAATCCAAAACCCCGAGAGCTTTCAGTTGGAGCTCCAAAATCGCTTCCAAATCCTTACCAAATGCGATACAGTGGGCGAACTAAATAACGGGCTGGTGGAAATTGTCCACGCGGTCGGGTCGGAGTTCTTTAAGACCCCCAGCAAAAATTGAACACAGAAACTCTCTGAGCATACACTCAAACTTATGGCAGAACGAGGCGAGATGAGGCTGCACTCTTCAGTGGATATGTCGAGTTACAGCTTGCTTAATATACAGATCTCCAATTCAATGCGACACGATTTAAATAAAATTACGCGGACGTTGTTTACGGCCCTAGATTATTCTCACGAAATAAGCGTTTAATACAATGAGTTCTAAATGCGTGTGCAAGATTTTGTTTCACTATTCCACCAAGAACCCATATGACTCCTTTTTTAAATAGACATTATGCACTGAAAATGAAGTCACGTCGTTAGCTTCATTTAGCGTGTTTACTCTTTGGCGTTATCAACAACAAGGAGCCTTCATATCTGTTCGATAAGATTAAGTGGGTTACCAGTAACAGGCAATGTTCTAGTAGACATGGCTCTCAGCAAGTATCCATTCCACGTCACCGCACGGCGGCTTTCAGAGGTGGGTTTCGTTACGTGGCGTCCAAGTGCTGGAATAATTTGCCACCGCCGATCAGGAGTTTGAAATATTTAAAGTCATCCGCCGATCAGGAGTTTGAAATATTTAAAGTCATTCCGTATAAAGTTCAAAAAACACCTGATTGATGAGCTGAGGCAGCATTAGGTAATATTGATTTTTCTTTTTTGTAATTTAACCTCCTCGCTAAAAACCACTAGTTGGTATCGTATATTTCGTTATGCGTGTTACATATATTAGTTTATTTTTGTTTCTTGTTTTCAGCCATAGCGCTATGTTACTCATACTTCTGTGATTTGTTTGCATATCTCCGGCATAGCTTCGTTGGTTGATTCCGCTGAAAAATAATTTTCTAGTGTTTCAATTTGCCATTTACTTGTTTTACAATCGTCTTTGAAAAAAAATTCTTGATTCAACTCCTTCTTATTGTTTTAATTTTGTTTATTTTATTATATATTTTATTATTACTAATTAAATAATTATTATTGTATGTAGTTATGTATGGGTGTGTATATATATATATAATATAAGTGTATATGTTTACATTTATTTCATATGTATCTTCCAATTATTTATATGTATGTTTTATTTGAATATTTATTGTATATATATAGTATATATGTGTATATCTATTATGTATTTTTATTATTATTAATTTTATTAACTACTACTCTATTTTTCGTGATTGGTCCCTTTGGGCCGTGACTGAAAATCAGCGTCAAGTGTCGAAGACGCTTGGCATTATGCTGAGGCAATACCCTTTCAACACTTAGATTTATATGTTTAATTTATATGTTCATTTACTACTTTTTTATAAGTGTTGAATAAACGATTTTTCTTTCTTTCTTTATTTGCGTTCCTATAATACTACTTGTATTAAGAACGCAATAGAGGGGAACAAGGGCTCCAAAGTTTTCGCAAGAGATCTGTCTATTGGGCAAAGCCTTTGAGAAAGCAAAAAAAAGAAAAAAAGGCAAAGATTTTGAGTGAGCTCGAGAAGTTCTATGGACAATTATACACCTCATCGCGTAGTCCACCTAGCAGGACTAGCGATGCAAGAGCCCGTTTGACCCGACATTATACCAAAGATATCCCGGACGTCAGCTTATACGAGATCAGAATGGTTCTCAAACAGCTTAAGAGCAACGAGGCACCAGGGGAGGACGGAATAACGACAGAGCTACTGAAAGCGGGTGGACTACGCCAGAGGCGTGGCACAGGAGCGTAGTGGTTTTGTTCTTTAAGAAAGGTGATAATACCCTCTTGAAGAATTATAGGCCCATTTCGCTGCTGAGCCACGTCTATAAGCTGTTTTCGAGAGTAGTTACAAACCGTCTCGCTCGTAGATTTGACGACTTTCAGCCTCCCGAACAAGCTGGATTCCGGAAAGGCTTTAGCACCGTAGACCACATCCATACGCTCCGGAAGATTATACAGAAGACCAAAGAGTATAATCGGCCACTATGTCTAGCGTTTGTGGACGACAAGAAAGCCTTTGATTCAGTCGAGACCTGGGCAGTGCTACAGTCATTACATCGGTGCCAGATTGATTACCGGTACATCGAAGTGTTGAAGTGTTTGTACAGCAAGGCCACCATGACAGTTCGTCTTCAGGATCAGATCACGAATTTTATCCAGCTGCAAAAAGGGGTGAGACAGGGATACGTTATTTCTTCGAAACTGTTCACCTCTGCACTGGATGATATATTTATGATTCTGAACTGGAACGGATTTGGTGTTAACATCAATGGCGAATACATCACTCACCTTCGATATGCTGATGATATAGTCATCATGGCTGAAACCCTGGAAGACATAAGCACAATGCTCAGTGACCTCAATATTGTTTCCCAACAGGTGGGTCTTAAAATGAACATAGGCAAGACGAACATCATGTCAAATGCCCATGTCATACCCATGCCGGTTTATGTTGGGAACGATATTATCGAAGCTGTTGATCACTATGTCTACTTGGGTCAGACGATCCAACTGGGTAGATCCAACTTCGACAAAGAGGTCAACCGACGATTCCAACTCGGATGGGCAGCGTTAGGGAAATACGCCATATCTTGTCGTTGCAGATACCGCAGAGCCTTAAGACGAAAGTTTATAATCAGTGCGTGTTACCAGTGATGATATACGGCACTGAGACGTGGTCGCTAACTATTGGTCTCATACAAAAGCTCAGAGTTGCGCAGCGTGCAATGGAAAGAGCTATGCTCGGTGTTTCACTACGTGATAGAATCAGAAATGAGGAAATCCGTAGTTGAACAAAGGTTACCGACATAGCTCTAGAGCGATGGTGGCCTAACGGTTCTATAGTGCAATTTAGAATCCAACGATACCGGGTTCAAAACCTACGCTCCGCACCAATGACTTTTCTGAGTTATGTGCGGTTTTCCATCACTCCGTGCTTCGGAGGGCACGTTGAAAAACTCTGACATCAGAGGCCAGCACTACCTCATACGACAAACAAGAACAAACAGCTTTCAGAGTTTGCAAGTTGAAGTGGCAATGGGCAGGCCATATAGTTTGCGGAACCGACAACCGTTGGGGAATAAAGGTTCTCGAATGGCGACGAACAAGCAAGCGAAGTGTGGGGAGACCCCTCACACGATGGAACGATGACATTGTAGCCATCGCAGGAAGTCGGTGGATGGAGATGGCACAAGATCGCTCGTCATGGCGCTCTTTGGGGGAGGCCTATGTTCAGCAATGGACTTCTAAAGGATGACATGATGATGATGATGATGATAATTTGAAAATGAAGCCATACTGCCGCCATATTGAAAATAAAGCCATACAGTCACCATATTAAAAAAAAATGCCTATTTTACTCGGGGGATGTAAGGATTCTAACGATACCCCATACGTTTAAATCTGTTCGGGCATTTAAAAGTTATGGTGGAATAAAGAAACTCACATACATACAAACATACATGAATCCTAAAAACTCCTTTTATTTTTTGGGCAGTGGTGTAGAAAGAAAGAGAAAATGTCAGTCAATACAACAGTAAATATTATTATAAATTTTCATTCATATTATATTACCTACTAGTTTTCCCGCCCGCGACTTCGTACGCGCGGACTACTGTTTATCGCGAAAAAAAGCATCATATATTCTTCTAGGATATTATAAACCAATGCAAAAGTATAGCACCAATAATGCTCTTGATGTTTTTTGACAAACTTGTTATTTCGTTTCCATGGCAACCACAGACAATTTTGTGATGGCAAACGTTTCTTACAATGAGTAATCAAAATTTTCCAGTATTCCCGTGAAAACTTAAATTTTTCCGGTATAAAAAGTATCCTATGTTTTATTCCAGGGTATCTCTATTCTAAATTTCATCAATATCCGTCCAGCCGTTATCGCGTGAAAGCTCCCCAAACAAACAAAGAAACAAACAGACAACGTTTCACTTTTATATATTGGTATGGATGGATGTCTTATCATTAGTAAATTCAACAATAGAATAGTATGCTTTTTCTTTAGGGGACTTATTTAATGTATGTTTAAAAATGTTAAGATATTCAATATTTTTAAGGCTCGCAGGTATTTTATTAAAAATTAGCTGCACCCGCGGCCTCGCAAGTGTGGTCATTTCTCTAGGTTAAAAGTACTCTATGTACAATTCCAAGACCTAAAATATCAATTGTTTTTTTAGGTCAAATTCCTTCAGCCGTCAAAAAGTTTTAATCGATTGCTCGGCTTCTACTCTTCGGATTGAGATACCATGTACACCTGTTTTTAAGTCAAATCTTAAGCTATTCAATAGTGAAAACCGCATTGCAATCGATTCAGTAGTATTTCGTGACGCGCGAACAAACATACAGACAAACAGACAAACAAACAGAGAGGCACGAATTTCAAAAATGTTATATTCTTGTTCAGTAGCTTATTTTTAGTACCCCAGACCATATTTTTATTATCTTCTTTGTAAAGACTTGGTACCTAACCTAAAGAAATGGTATATTGTATTTCTTTTACTTGTTTGTCTAGGTAATTAATATTTAGGACGTCAATATTATTAAATAATATTATATGTGTTGTCAATATTTATTTTTGAGGTTGTTACTTTGTAATCATTCAATGATAGATGCTAAGGATTTGTTAATTTCATTTTGATAACCAAGGCTTTTATCGTCTGTAAAAATGGCAGTACTGTCATCAGCAAATAGAAACATAGAATGTTTAATAACTTTGGTCAAATCGTTGATGTAGATTAAGAATAATAGGGGTCCTAAAGTACTTCCCTGAGGTACTCTATATCTTACAGCCCTGCATTCTGATGAATGTTTGTTTTAAATTTTTGTATCTTTTAATCTGCTTATTTCAGTACTCTGTTTTCTGTTTGAAAGGTAGGATTTTACAATGTTGAGTGCGTTTCCTCTTACACCATATGCCCCAAGTTTAAGAAGCAAAGTTTTGTGGTCTACATAATCAAACGCTTTATTTTTTCATATCCGTGTCCCTCTACAGGTACTCGTTTTTTGTTATCAAGACCGCTGATAACAATTTCCAGAATATTTTAAATAGTCATGTCTATAGATATATTTTGTTTAAAAAAAGTGTTATCACAATACGAGTAGAAGTTTTCTACATAACTGGGAAAATGCCACACTCAATACATTTATTGATGATGTGACTAAGTACAGGTGATATACATATTAAGACACGCTTTATTATATTTATACATATGTCGTCGTAGCCGTACAGGCTGTTTGTATTCTTTAAACGTTTTATAATTTCCATAATTTCATACTGATTTGTTGGAACCATGAAACATGAATTTAGTTGATTTTCAATTATTGATTTTTGGTTGTTAGCACTGTCAATTTTACCTTCTTCGATTTCATCAATGATTATTAAAATATTGAGCAATTACTTCCGGCTCAAAAACTTTTTTCTCTTTGGTTTGTATTTGTAGAATTTCATCTTTAATGTTGTACAGTTTGTATTTATCTATTATATTCCATTTTTTCAGAAAGCACGGGACGTGCGTGTTACCGTATAAAATGGCGCGCATCTGTGAGTCAGTCTTGTTTTGGCTAAGATACGAGTGCGATCGAAGTAATCTAAATCTAATAAACAGTGTTATAGTTGAGTTCAATGATAAGTGATTGTGTGTACAGTCAAGTTCAAATGAGGTTTAGTGTTATTTGTTTCTTTTTGTGGTTATTGCGAATAAAAGTGGTAATTTTTGGTTTATTTGGCATAAATTAATTTTATCCAAACCTCAGCTCGTAACAATACTCTATAGATAATTTTATTGAGGCTCTTCTAGCTACCAATAAATTTATCTATGTTCATTTCCCAATGTTAGTTTACCTAAATCAATAGCACTATCTAAATGAGCGCACCACTTATAAGTTCATCGTTAATTTATGTGCATACATATTTATACGGCATAAGTAGGTAGAAATATTGTAAGAAGCGAGAGAGTTACGATGTAGACTTATGGCTTCAATTCACCAGAGGCGAGTGTACATTAAAGATATAGTAGGTATACAGTAAGGGAACTTCTTTGCTTTCGGAATATGGCTAATTTAATATAGGCAACATCATTTTGCATAGATGAAAAATTCGTGAAAATCATTGCGTCAATATCGGTAGCTAAATAGTGAATTTAATAAAATAATAATATGTAAGTAAATAATAATCAATTAACCTTATCTTTCTTTATTTAAATGGTTTTAATTTACCTCAATAGGACTGAGGAGTTGGAACCCATGTTCAATAATCAGCACATGTTAAAGACATATCGGGTAGACTGTAGGAATCTATCTACGCATTTGCAGCATCAGAATTTGTAGTTCGAATTCGAAGGCTGACATTATCATGATATGTATTGTCACGGGATGTATGACGTTTCTTGAGAATCGGTAGGAGTTTTTTTGCAAAAATTCAAACGGTTGTGTTGTAGAGTTTGATTTTATTCTCAATCTTGTGATTCTTCGAGTATTGATGTGTAATATTGGTGGAATATTAACCATTAGGTGTTCGTTAACGTGCACGAGTGTAGGCAAAAGAATCAAACGCAGATATAAATGCCAATTTGTGATTTTTCCAAATCTCCCTCGGAAGTATTAGTAAATGTCCACCATTTTACTGATTCGTGACTTTGACTTGACAATTAATTACTGTGACGTGACATTAATATAAACTATTAAACTGGACATTGGCGAAATTGCTAGTAGGCCAGTGCCTCCGCAGAAGCCATCTAATAAAAAAGAAGAAGAAGAGAATCGGTAAGGTAGAAATATGTAGTTAGAAATTAGTAGTAGGTAGTAGGAAAAATCTATAGCTAGATTCGAAGCAAACAATCAAAAAACAATGTAAAGCAAAATAAACCGTTTTATTTAAAGCTAGCTATGCCCGCGGCTTTGCATGCGTGTCCATTACTCTAGGTTAAAAGTACACAATATTTTAGGTCGGAACCTAAGCTACGCATTTCAATCAGTCCAGTAGTTATGTGATGCGTGAACAAACATCCAGATAGACATACACGATTTTAAATGGATATTAAAAATCATTATTATATATTATTATTATTATATTTATTATTATTATATTTAATTCTTGTTATGTGCTCATTTGAAAGTCATCGAGCCTACTTTTTTAATATTTTTGTACAGACTTTTAAATCTATATATGGATAAAAACTTCAAGAATCTTACAAGTGCTTCTGTAAAAGTCCTGATTTACATAAAGCATGCATTGTTAGCATGGTTAATGTATTTTTTTAATGTTTTTTGTTGGTTAACATCCGACCGACAGGCGTTGCAACAGAGGAAGGAGGCCTATACCCAACAGTGGGTAGCGTAGTGGCTGTTAATGATGATGATGATGATGATAAATTGTTAGAAGACTTGTTGTGAAAAGCTTGTTCTCATACATGTTTGTGCCTACATGTTTTACTGCTACACTTCTGTACCAAAGTAGAGATAATACTTGCAGGCAATCACATAAGTGGATCAAATAGCTGTAGTCCATTTGGATAATGAACTGGTGACTGTGTAGCCCCGCTGGATTCTTTTATTGTACGCCCGCTGATAAAACTAATATCCATTTAAATCAAGACATTTGCTAAATTAAAATAGAAGGTGGGTATGTACTAATGGATAGTAGATAACTGAAGTTATTAAAATGGCTGTGGAACTGACTGACTTGCAATTCAATTCAATTTATTGGTGTAGATTGTTGTTAATGTAATAATTATTGTTGATAATGTAAAATGCCGATTTAGATTATCATAATAAGGCAGGTATCAACTGAATCAAAGAAAATATACACTACCTACGGGACTGAGTACAATTTCAGTACTAGGGTACTAATAAGTTCAAAAACTAAAACTCGACTACGGTCGGGTAAAAAATAGCCTATGACACTCTTGCGATGAAGACGAATCGCTTGATACCTCGCTTGTCAAAATCAGACTAAGTTTTTAGTTTTAACATAACCTATCCTTTGCTCCGCCATAGTTGGTTAAAAAAATATTTTGCCTACACTCTATACCTGAAGACGAATCGATTGACACCTCACTTGTCAAAATCGGAACAATAGGGGCGACGGTATTTTTTGGTGGAACATCCACATCCATACATACATAGACTGTTAAACTCATTACTCTTCAATTGCTTCGCCGTAGTCGGGTAAAAATAGAAAACAGCTTTGTAAGGCTTTAGCCAGCGCGGTTGTTTCCGAGTGTATTCCCTATGTTATTTAAGTATGATGCTTTCTCTTTCTTAGAATTCATGCGAATATCAATGTTTGAATTTGGTGTAGGTACATAATTTTTCCAATAACTATTATATTGGTTACTAGCTGTGCCCGCGCTTTGGCCCCGTGGTAATTTTCTGGGATAAAAGTATCCTATTCCTATATGTTAATCCAGGACCAAAAGTACCAATCACGTATAACGTACAATATAGGTACCAAATTTCAGTCAGCCGTCAAATAGTTTTATAGCGATTGCTCGGCTTTTACATATCGGATTGAGATACCAAGTACAACAATGCGGTTTTGATATACACTATGAGAACCGCATCGCAATCGGTCTATTAGTTTTTACGTGATGCGCAAACAAACAAACAAACAAACAGACAGTCACAATGCCAAAAAATGGTATGTTCTAGTTCAATACCTTATTTTACGTCCCTTATCCAATTTTTTGTTATTATCTATTTTTGTACATACTTTTACTGCTTTATTTTAATTACTAGCTGTTGCCCGCGACTTTTAATCATTCTACATTCCAAAAAAAATACAAAAACGCATTCGTCCACAGGGTAAATCATCGACCCTATTAAACAAAGGAGGACGGGGCAACCTAGAACTTCATGTACACTACACCCGGACCTATATACAATTACAGGAAAACACACCCACACAGCTAAATTTGTACTGTCGTACACTTCATGCACCAACAACAAAGATAGCGAGACATACGCAAACAGTAGCGCAAAAGAGATAACAACATTAATTCTCGAACCAAATACGATTCGGGTATCGGGTAAGTTCGTCTTAGTCCGTAAACAAAAAGTAACTTAAGGAACCGTCAGCAAAAAAAAATCAATGAAATAAAATTATATTAGCTTCTACCGCGGTTTTGATTACCAATGTAAAAAAATGACTATTTAATAAGTTTCGTATTTTTTTGTAGTAGGTACCTAATACATATCCGCTGTTAGTGTGTACTTGTGTAACAACATTTGAACTTTTTATCGTCCAATACGAAAGTTTATTTATACGAGTATGTTACTCAATCACGCTCGGACCGCTGATAAGACTATGATGAACATTTGAAAAAGAAAAACTCGATTGCTTGGCCATAAATGAAACTAGTGTCAATCGATATGGAAAATTATAAGAAACAAAAAGTGTTATATGAAAAAATCGTTATATACTTTAACACATATTTGGGTTTATTTTTCGTCCAACTTCACGACAATATTAATATGTCGTGCAATTATGGGATGGCGCATGTTAGATTACTCGTTTGTGACATTAATTTCATCAGACCCCCTTCCAGGTAGAGCGATGGGGCCTAACGGTTCTATAGTGCAATTTAGAATCCAACGATACCGGGTTCAAAACCTAGGCTCCGCACCAATGACTTTTCTGAATTATATCCGGTTTTCCATCACTCCGTGCTTCGGAGGGCACGTCAAGCTGTCGGTCCCGGCTGTTATTGATTAATAGCAGTCGTTAAGCCATGTCAGAGGCCTTCGGGCGGCTTGAAAAACTCTGACATCAGACGCCAGCACTACCTCATACGACAAACAAACAAACATCAAGTTTGATTGACATTTGTCAGTGTACTATATATAGTTTTATTATGAAATAGGGCCTTGATCAAACTTTTATACGCCGTTTGTCTTGTCGCACTCTTACGAATTGTATATTTCTGTCCCTTTCTGCAAATGGCGATTTTCAAACAATATCAATCAGTACAATTTTAAAGAAAATTATGATTTATAGTACTTACGAGTGAAAAGTAATGGAGTGCAACTTATTTTTGGTTCTTGAGCTATTTGTGCACCTTATAAAAAAAACAGAAAGGCATTTTTGCTGCGAATTCCGAATAATATGTGGTAAAATACATGCACGTGTTACACCAACGCAACGCCGATTACGACTGAGGCCAATTGTGTGCGTTGCACCTAATATACACGGTCCATGCTGAATAGTTGGTCCCTAGTCCTCCTTTGTTTGATAGGGTCGATGGGGTAAATAGCTTATTTTTAAGTCCCTAGTAAGCTTCTAGTCCAACATTTTTTAACACGTTTTCTTCTCGTTTGTCGTGTTTCAGATTGAATCTTTCAACTTGAATTTCGAGCACTTCCCTATTAGCTATCCAGCTGAAATATTCAGGGTAGCTCAGAACTCGATGGCAACGCATATACAGGCTGTTCCGTAATGCGTGGATAATCCTGCAGGTACTTGTAGAGTACTTGTAGAGGGGGCAAGGCGAACCAGAAAAAAACTTTAAAATAAAAAGTACTTACCAGTTTAGAATCCTCTTGAAGTAGACATGTTTATAAAGTAGTTGGCCACCGAGGGTCTTATACATTTTTTTACACAACATGTGCTCAAACTTAACATTCAAAAAGAAAAACCCAAAACTGTGAACAAGGGTACGAATTTTCCCATGTTTAAAATAATTACATAGAACCAATTTCTTATTTTTTACTGATCTACGTTGCTCCCATCCTCAACTACCTGCAGGATTATCCGTTCATTACGGGACAGCCTGAATACAATGTTTTTCTTTTCGGTTAGTTTTTTAATCTACTATTTGCTGCTTGTTTAATTATCTTCTTGTACAGATGTTTTTTACTTACCTTCAGCTTTATTGTCTTCTTCTATGTTTCTTGTATCTCTCTTCTATCTTCTATCTATCTTCTTCTTCTATCTATCTTCTATCTATTATATATTAAAAAAAAAACAAAAAAAAAAAAAAAATTGAATTGCCACTTCGATGTCAAAGTGACAGGTTGCAAAGTGACAGATCATTATCATCCACGCTGGTGAAACTGCGGGTGCAGCTAGTAAGTTTATATATAGAAGTACAGATTATTATAAGTAATAGATAGAAGATAATAGACTACCTATCCGAATACCTCGCCAAGACAAGAATAAATAATAGGCCGAACCCAAATATGGAATTAACTTCTATGAAATTTGCCAAAAGAAAACATTGAAGAAGTGGCCAAGCCTCAGGCGCAGTATTTACTATTATTTATTTTGTGCCTCAGTTACGTATTCGGGGGGCTCATCAAGGTGGGTAGAGTGGAGGAGGGGTAAGTATATCCGATATAGGTAAGTTGGTTTTACCTGTCTAATGTTTGGACTACACCACAGTCTATCTAGCTAAAATGATATTTATTTGATATTTCTAATATGCCACATATACATTCACTGACGTCTGCACTGCGCCTCAATAATGTCCCTCAATAATGGCGTACCGCTGCGCCGTGTACCCAAAGTGGTATCTGATCAATCCATTATCGTCGTTCGCCACAGCCCGCGCAGTAGTTACTACGGCACGGATCTGCCCAGGCTGTTAGCTGTTAGGCCGGCAACTTAGCGACACACATTTTCCATTTCCCCTGCCTCCCGGACGGCCCAGTTTCGCGTCTTCCATAATTCAATCCAGACCGAATCCATTGTGCGATACACTCCCTACTCAAAGTACTCAATAACGTTCGGCTGGAAGCTTTCTTTTGTTTTAGGTGGTAGTAGATAGGTGTGGCTATTCTATTCCGTGTGAGACGGTTTTTTAGGAAAAAAAGAGTTAGAAATAGGTATGTTGTTTATTTTGTGGAAATGTAGTCTTGTGTTACTTTTAAGCTTAAATCTACATACTCTTACTTGTGATATTTCAAGTAAGAGGCAAAACACTAGTTATTTTGTATCCGTCTAGGTACTGCTTCTGCGCCCTTCGCTCCAGGAAGTAGTTTGTTCTTATACATACTACTATACTAGTAACCTAGTTGTTTGCACTGAATTTTGGCTTATAACTTTAAAAACTATGACACTTTTTGATGTGTAAACATCTAATGGCGCTGTACGGGGGTAACGCCGACTATTGGCGTGGCAATCGAGCTGCCTGGCGATGCCGAGAGGCGGGATGGGGACGGGAGGAAGGGACGATCCTTATTAGTATGCATGCCACCACACTGCCCCTCACGATAATTATCTAATGAGACAGTGTTCCAAATCTACTTTTAATTTTATTCGATGTATATAATACGCAAAATGTAAACACTTCAGTGAGAATTGAACTCTGGTATTTCATACTGCAGTCCAAGCAGTCTCCCGCTAAGCCAACCAGACTTACTCGTACGCGTTATGACTGATTATGACGAATAGTAAGTATAGATCAGTGCCCCGACCACAGAACTTGGTTACAATCAGATTGACAGTTTCTTCATAGCAATATCGACTATATCGCAAGGCATTAGTGAATTTGACAGATTGATACCGATATGATCAACATTGCGTAATAGCACTGCAGATGAAGGGTTGCTGATTCACAATTTGACCAGAGAGAGCGCGCGGTGCAAAACGTTGCTCGTTGTTTTAGTTTCATCCATCTTGCTAAAATAAATCTGAATTAATTCTATTTTATTATGTTTACACATATGCCAGGCGTCCCGCGAAGGTTAATTATTATTTTTAAGGTTTTATTTGTTAAATACAAACTATATAATAAACACAGTAAGTAAAAATCTTAACTTTATCAAACAAACAAAGCCATTTCAAAAGAAATCCCACTTGGTCTTCTCAAAAAAAAACAACTAAGCGCGTGTTTTAGGAACAGGGTTCCGTAACCAGGATGCTAATCTACCCAACTATGAAAACCGCATTGCAATCAGTTTAGTAGTTTTTAAGCAATATGCCAAAAACTTGTTTTTACGGTTCAATTTTGTCTCTCACCATGGATTTTTTTCTGAGTTAACGCGGGCATAATTCGCATTGTCAGCTGCATTCGACCAAACGAGAGTAAATTTAATCTTACAAAGAAATGAACTGATAACCGTAATTTTTCTATGCTACTACAGAATATTATTTACTCTCGTTTGGTCAAATCCAGCCTTAGTCGGCTACGTATAATATTATTAGATTAGTTGGCTATAGCTCGTAAACTAGTACACCTTAGTAGGCGTATTATTCGATAGTAAACTAAAAAAAACATTTTTTGTAAGACGTAAAACTCTGGCAAAAAGATGTCTTTATATCACAATATTTCGTAAATTGATCCAAAAAGAAAAAACTGTCAGATAAACATCCACTCTTTGCCCAAAGTACGGTTCAGTTTTCCGGTCAACCGACCTCACTGTAATTTTAAAATACCTATATTTTGAGTAATTATGTTGATGCTGGCGGTACATCGTGAAACATGGTCCCTTTGGGAAAAAAGCTGTTTAATCCATACCAATATATAAAAGTGAAACATTGTTTGTTTGTTTGTTTGGGGAGCTTTCACGCGATAACGGCTCGACGGATTCTGATGAAATTTGGAATGGAGACAGCTTATACCGTGGAATAAAACAAAGGATACTTTTTATCCCGGAAAATTGTAAGTTTCCACGGGAAATCTGGAAAATGTTGATTACTCGCTGTAAGGAACGGTTGCCATGGAAACGAAATAACAAGTCTGTCATAAAACATCAAGAGCGTTGGTGCTATACTAAGTATATATATATGTCTATGGTGCTATACCTACTTTTGCATTGGTTTTTAATATTCTAGAAGAACATAGAATGATGTTTTTTCGCGTTAAACTGTAGTCCGCGCGGATGAAGTCGCGGGCGGGAAAGATAGTTTATGAATATATAGCAATAAAAATATCAGGACCCACGGAGAATGATTTTTAGACCCGATTAAGTACACCTAGCTTTGCTTGGTCAATTATCCTCCAGATACGGAACCATAGGAAGGTATGGTATGTAGGTATAAAGGGGTCTCCAAACTATAATGTAAATGCTGTGTTGTTTCGAATTCTCTATCGTGCACGCTACATCGATATGCACTTTGCTTTGACCGTCTATCTGCGGTCTCTTGACAATTCCCATTATATCTGCCCGTAGCTTACGGAAACACAAACATATTTAATATTTATCTACTTTTAAGAGTATTATTTATTTATGTGTAATGGTAAAAATGACAAATAGTAGTGCGGAATTTCGGCTTTTCTTAAGAATAAGAATAATATTTATTTGCATAAAATGTTGGTAATATAACAGATAAAATAGTTATTATTATACAGTTCCAGAAACATTTTGCCGCATTGCAACGTGCAAATATTTTAAAACATGCTAAATTCAAAATTAAATCATTTAAGTATCTGTATAGCTAATAGAAGAATAATAGGTATGTTAATTTATAAATCATCAATGTCAAATACTTATTCTAAATAAAAATCTATTCATTACAATCACAAAAAAGTTAAACAGTTATTTTATTAAATCTGAGACTGAATAAAAACATTTCTCCATTAGCCACAATTTAAGTTTTTCACAAAATCTACTGCTTGGCAATTTTTTTAATTCTTGTGGAATAGAATTGTAAATGCGTCCACACATAGCATTACAGTTCTTTGAAAACATTGCAGTTTTTGGTATCTGTGAAAATTTCCGAGAAATAGAAGGAATCCGGATAGAATTGATCCGGATTCCTTCTATTTCTCGGAAATACATCACTAGCTGTTTTAAATAAACTTGGATGTAGTTTCACAAATTTGGCTGATTCCAGAATGTACATACAGGGCAAAGGCAGTATACGAAATTGTTTAAAAAAGGGCTTGCAAAATTCCCTTGGTGGTATGCCGGCTATGGCTCTAACACACTTTTTTTGAGCCAAAAAGGCTCTTTGAACGTCTGTAGAGTTCCCCCACAATATAAGCCCGTAGTTTAGAACGGAATATACGTAACCATGGTACGCCGCTAGAACTGTTGAACAAGCTGAAGTTTTACGCAATTTATAAAGGACATAGACAAACCTATTTATTTTATTGCATACGTTGTCAATAAGAGCCTTCCAGTTCAAAAATTTATCAAGCTTTATTCCCAAAAATGTTGTTTCTGCTACCCCTGATATGTGGTTTTCCTTGTAAGAAATTTTGATCTCACGATGTCTACTACCATATGTACTGAATTGAATTAAATTAGTTTTAGTCAGATTAACTTGGAGGTTGTTGTCATGTAACCAATTAATTATAGATCTTATCGTATTGTTTATGTCAATTGTATATTTATTAATGTCAATATTTTTATTGCATGTCATAATTAAAGAAATGTCGTCAGCAAACAAAGTACAAGAATTTATAGTTATGTCAGGAAGATCATTTATGTATAATAAAAATAAAAGCGGTCCCAGAACACTGCCTTGTGGAACACCATATTTATTAATTAGAAAAGGAGACCTGTACGCTTGAAGTTCTTTATTTTTGTTGATATTTGCCACCTCGACAGATTGCTTTCTGTCTTCTAGGTACATTTTTAGCCATTTTAGTGCAGGTCCTCGAATACCATTCCTGTCCAGTTTATCCAATAGCAATTTGTGTGACACAAAATCGAAAGCCTTAGTCATGTCAAAGAATATAACAGTTACTAATTTGGCAGAGTCTAGGTTGCTCACCACCTTACTAATGAGATCAAAACACGCCAACGTTGTCGACTTACCTTTCTGGAATCCGTACTGTTCCTGTCTTAAACAGTTATGTTTCTGAACAAAACCCATCATGCGTTTATACATAGCGGATTCAAAATTTTTTGATAGTATCGGAATGAGAGTGATGGGTCTGTAATTACTTAAACTTGATTTATCTCCTTTTTTATATAAAGGCTTGATTATAGAAACTTTTAGCTTATTAGGGAAGCAGCCATCTACAAATGAAAGATCTTACGTATACTAGGTAACTAGTACCGGTTTCGTAAATAAAAAAACTAGTCTAATTGTAATCAAACTTGCGGCAGGTACCTACTAGTAGTAGGTATGCCATTTTTAACCTTTTCTTTTTATATCGAAATTTCTAAATTTCGCTTATAGCCGACTCATATCTAGCGTTGTTTCTAAGATAGAGGTACATAATAAAAAAATATATTAAAATAACATAATCCATATAGTACAGCAGTAGGTACAAAAAAGTCTGTACATAACAGATTTCGAAGATTAATCTAAAAAAAAATGGTCTGGGTATTTCAAATAAGCTACATAACAAGAATATAACATTTAAAAAATCGTGTCTGTCTGTCTGTTTGTTTGTTTACGCATCACTTAAAAACTACTAGACCGATTGCGAACCGGTTTTCACTGTTAGATAGCTTAGGTTATGACTTGTTGGTGTACTTGGTATCTCAATCCGACGAACAAACATGTTCAGCAAAAGCACTTTCTCTATAGTAGCTAAAATCTATACTTATAATAAAGCTATAAGAACGAAAAAGTCTGTACAAAGAAGACAATAAAAAATGGTCTAGAGAACTAAAAATAAGCTACTGAACAAGAATATAACATTTTTTAAATTGGTGTCTGTCTGTTTGTTTGTCTGTTTGTCTGTATGTTTGTTTGCGCATCACGTAAAAACTACTGAACCGATTGCAATGCGGCCCCTGTTGAATAGCTTAAGGTTTGACTTAAAAACTGGTGTACTTGGTATCTCAATCCGATGAGCAGAAGCCGAGCAATCAATAAAAAACTCTTTGAAGGCTGAACGAATTTGTACTTTTTTTTTTAATTTGGTCCTGGAATGACACATAGGTAACTTTTAACCGAGATAAATGACCACGCGGGCAAAGCCGCGGGTACAGCTGGTATAATAATATAGATTCATTATGAATTATAAAAGGTAGTAGTAAGGAACAGTTCCTATGTACATGTACCCCTACAAATAATTTAATACCTACTCTATAAGAAAATTCAAACAAACATGATACTTCTGAAAGGTTTTTCACGCCAACTTACCCTCTATTATAGTCCAAGAAGCACGGCGAGCACTAACAGTGCACAGGCTTCCTTGATCCAGTCTATTTCGGCGAGATCCATTACTTCGAGAGTGGCAAGAAGCAATCTCATTGAATGACCGTCTCTCCCCCTCGCCTCCACTGAGATCAGCCCACACCCCATCTGATCCACGCCAATCGGTAAATATGCGTGTTAAATATGTATGCGCTGTAAGACGCTCGTAAGTGTATTAGATTTTGCTTGCTTTTTCATTCTGTCAAGTGGATACGACGGTATATTAGTCTGCGTGGACATAAAGAGGTCTAACCAATTTGCTTACGCATGCGGCTCACGCAAGGATTTATCTCAGAAAGAGCCTTCGACATGCCTTGGATATGCTAAAATATTTGGGATCTGGGAGTAAAATGTTTTTTATTTACCTACTTACTTTTATCAGATTTATTTTGTTGTCCTATATTTTCCTATTGAACAAATACGCAATATGTCATCTCTATGCGTTACAACCGCTTAAAATTTCTTTTTTTTATTCCTTTGTGTGGTGAGTTGAGCAGGTCGCTTGCCTTAAGGTAAGATTCACACCTGCCCATAACAGTTGCAGTGCCACCCAGAACTTATGTTGCAAAATCTTGCGCGTCACTGCAGTGCGCTCGTCACTCTGAGACATCGGTTTTTAAGTCTCATTGCCAGGTAATTTCGGTGGAAACATTGCCCTTCAAACCTTGAAAGACTCTTTATTGTGTACTAGTTTTCCGGCCCGCGACTTCGTCCGCGTGGACTACAGTTTATCGCGAAAAAAAGCATCCTATGTTCTTCTTCTTGGATATTAAAAACCAATGCAAAAGTAGGTATAGCACCACTACTTAGTATTATTAGGTATTCTGTGGCACCACTCTACATGTTTTTTTGACATACTTGTTCTTTCGGTTCCATGGCAACCGTTTCTTACAGCGAGTAATCAACATTTGACCAGTTTATCCTGTTTTCCCGTGAAAACTTACAATTTTCCGGGATAAAAAGTATCCTATGTTTTATTCTAGGGTAGAAGCTATCTCCAGTCCAAGTTTCATCGAAAGCCGTGGAGCCGCTATCGCGTGAGAGCTCCCCAAACAAACAAACAAATAAACAAACATACAGACAACGTTTCACTTTTATATATTGGTATGGATTTGCACAACTACAACGAGAGTACAACGAGAGTAGTTCGCGAGTATTTATGCTACGTCACTTAAAATCATTACTTAGGTATATCACTCAACCTATAAGTTGTTGTCTGCATAGGGCTTAAGTAATAACTTCTATCTGGCAGTAGCGAAAACTTGGAATGCACTTCGGAGTGACTAGACTTTTCCATTAGGGGCAATTATCAGCACAACAGAGGATCCTTAGTCACGCTATGCAAACAGTATGGGAACGCTACTCTAATAACAAGCCTCATCGGATCAGGTGCCTACATGCATGAAAAATTATTATATGGTGTAGCGTTACAGTACAATAATAATTTTGTCTTAGGTGCATCACTGTTATATTGACGCAGTCTCATCAATCAAGTGATTTTAAAACTTTAGGAAAATCTAAATTATTTGATTTGGTTTAGAGCTCCTCCTCTACCAATGATAGTACTAGATACAGATTGTTTAGAAGCTTAAAAATTGATTGTATTGCAAATAACCAGAACGGTAATTATAGTTCCAGTTACATCGCCAATTACATAAGTGATGCATTGAGATGGTTCAGTATTTATTGGTCTACCTGATCAATGGTATGGAAAAAATTGTAAAACGAGGTATAAAGATAAATTTGTTCTAAGATCTAAGAGTTAATTAAACTTAGGAATTTATTATCGAATACGGTAATTTTCCTTACAAATATCATGCTTTATTATTGCAGTAATAGTTAGTACAGATTAAAGTTAGTCCATACTGTTAACACGTAGTGATCTGTGGCTCAAAGCTGAGTACTGGGGGTAGTCGACAGAACCTGTTAGAGATAATGTCATAAAGTCACCCAAGCGCAGAGCCGGACTAACGTCTTTGCTGTTGCGGTGCCCTCACCTCGAATAATGGACAGCGCTTTTAGGGGTGACTCGTGATCCCATGAACGAGAAACTGCATCGAACGGAATTCAATCAAAGTTGGGCTTACCTACTACGGTGCAAAGTACAACCAATGTCTTCTTTTTGTCAGCAAGCGGCAAATTCAAAATAATACCTATGTAAGTTTTTCTCCTGATTCGGTGCTAGCCATATCGCAAACGTCGAAATCGCATCGTCTCAGTGGAATTTTGCTCATAATCTTATCTATACGTATAATAAAACTGTAACGAGTCCAATACTGTACATTGAAGATATTTAGTTTTTTTTTGGAGGTATTATTATATATTGTATTCTATACTGAAGACAATTTTTTTTTATTTTTTTTCTTTCTGTACCATGGCCGCGCATTACGCTAAAACTACTGAATGAATTCAAATGAAACTTGGATGATTTGAGTTTATATTACGAGAGGATACTTTTCATCCCTAAAAAATAAAGGTTTCCCGCAGGATAGGGGTTACAAGTTATTCAAAAGAACACGCACCACGCTGAAACGACTGGAAGGATTTTGATGCTAATTGGCACAGTTATAGTTTGTATTATGGGTTAAAATTAAGCATATCTTTTATCCCGAAAAAAAGGGTTTCTGCGGGATAGGTGTCCAAAGATATGTTAATTCTGAAGTTATAAATAATATTTTGGAGGGTATTCATTATTCGATACTAAAGCCAAAAATGTATATATATTTGTGTCTGTCTGTATCTTGACCGCGCATCACACATAAACTACTGAATAAATTCAACTTATACGTGGTATGATTTGAGTTCATAGTACGAGGTAGGACATTGGATACTTTTCATCCCGAAAAATTAAAGGGTTTTAGCAGAATATTGGTTGACTGTTATTTAAAAGAACACGTAAAAGAACACGTAAACTACCGGACGAATTTTAATGCAACTTGACACCATCATATTTTTGATGAAGTGTTAAAATTTCATATCCCGCAAAAATAATATCTTCTATCTATACTTATAATAAAACTGTAACGGGTCCAATTCTGTACATTGAAGATATTTTGTCATTTTCTTTTGTAGGGTATATTCGATACTGAAGCCAAAAAAAGTCTGTCTGTCTGTCTGTCTGTCTGTCTGTCTGTATCTTGGCCGCGCATCACGCCGAAACTACTGAATGAATTCAAATGAAACTTGGTATGATTTGAGTTCATACTTCGAGGTAGGAAGGACATTGGATACTTTTCATCCCGAAAAATTTAAGGGTTCCCGCAGGATTGGGGTGGAAAGGTATTTAAAGAACACGTATCACGCTGAAACTAATGGACGTATTTTGATGCAACTTGGCACAGTTATAGTTTATATGATGATTGAAAATTAAGGACACTTTTTATCCCGAAAATATAAAGAGTTTCTGTGGGATAGGACAATTGAAAAAAAAACTGACAATTGAAGAAATTATGTATGTTTTTTTGGAGTCTGTTTTATATTCGGTACTTGATATGATTTCAGTAGATACTACGAGGTAGGACATAGAAAAAAAATACGTAGGAAATAGTAAAAATTAAAGTGGTTCCGCAGGATAGGGGTAGAAAGTTATTTGAAAGAACACGTATCACGTTTTAACTACTGGACGGATTTTGTTGCAACTTGGCACAGTCATTTATCTATATTTATAATAAAGAAATAGGTACGAGAAAGGCTGTACAAAGAAGTAAAATTAAAAAAATGGTCTAGGGTACCCTAAAATAATCTACAGAACAATTTTTTTGTTTTAATTTGTGTTCTTCTGTCTGTATTTTTGTGCATCACGTAAAAACTACTGGACCGATTGCTATGCGATTGTCAATGAAGAATGGCTTAGAGTTTGACTTAAAAACTGGTTTAATTGGTACATCAATTTTAGAAGCCGAGCAATTGATAAAAATATTTTGACGGCTGAAGAAATTTTGATCAAATGTTGGTATATTGGTATTTTAGGTCCTGGAATAGCACATTATGGTACTTTTAATCTAACGGAATGACCACGCGTGCGAAGCAGCGGGTACAGCTAGTAGTTTATATAATGGGTAAAAATTTACGATAATTTTTATCCCGTAAAAATAAAAAGTTCCTGCGGGATAATGTCCCAAATTCTGTAAATTAAAGATATTGTGTATTTTTTTTTTGAAACCGTTCTATTTTCAAACCTAAAGCCAAAACTGTATTTTTGTAGTTTTTTTCTGTCTGTCTGTCCGTCTGTCTGTCTCTACCTTGGCAGCGCATCACGCCGAAAATACTCACTGAATTCAAATGATATTTGGTATGATTTGAGTTCATACGTCGAGGTAGGACATCTGTATGTCTGTCTGTCTGTATCTTGGCTGCGCATCATGCCGCTGGAACTACTGGATGAATTCAAATGAAACTTCGTATGATTTGTGTTCTTACTACGAGGTAGGACATAGGATACTTTATATCCCGAAAAAATAATGGGTTCTCGCAGGGGTTGAAACTTATTTAAAAGAACACGTAACACGTTGAAACTAATGGACGGGTTTTGATGCAACTTGGCACCGTCTTAAGTTATATGATGGGTTAAAATTGAGGAAACGTTTCGTCCCAAAAAATTAAAGGGTTCCTGCAGGATAGGGCTGGAAAATTATTTAAAAGAACACGGAGCATGCTGAAGCTAATGAACGGGTTTTGATGCAACTTGGCGCTGTCTCAATTTATATGATGGGTTAATATTGAGGACATGTTTTATCCCGAAAAATTAAAGGGATTCTGCGGGATATGGGTCCAAAGTTATGTTAATATATAAGTAATAATCATAAGTAATAATAATAGTAAGTAATCATATTTTTTGGATGGTTCTCTATAATCGATACTGAAGCCAAAACTGTTTTACTTTTTATTTTTGTCTGTCTTTCTGTTTGTTTGTCCGCATCTTGACCGCGCATCGCACAGAAACTACTGAATGAATTCAAATGAAACTTGGTATGATTTGAGTTCATACTACGACGTAGGACATTGGATACTTTTCATCTCGAAAATTAAAGGGTTTCCGCAATATAGGGGTTGGAAGTTATTTAAAAACCACGCATCACGTTGAAACTACTAGACGGATTTTTTGATGCAAATTGACACATATGACTGTGTCAATTTGCATCTATATATACTTATATCTATACTTATAATAAAGCAATAGGTACGAAAAAGGCTGTAAAAACAAAGATAAATAAAAAAATGCTCTTGGGTGCTTAAAAAGGGTATCGAACACGAATATATTTTTTTAATCGTGTCGCTCTGTCTGTTTGTCTGTATGTTTGTTTGTTCACGCATTACGTAAAAACTATTGGACCGATTGCAATGCGGTTTTCATTGTTAGATAGCTTAGGTTTGATTTAAAAACTAGTGTACGTAATTGGTACCTCAATCTGGTGAGTTAGAAGCCAAGCATTTGATAAAAGTATTTTTGACGGCTAAAGAAATTTTGATCAAATGTTGTTATATTGGTCCTGGAATAGCACATTATGGTACTTTGACCCTAAAGAAAAGACCACGCGTGCGAAGCCGCGGGTACAGCTAGTACATAATAAAACTGTAACAGGTCCAATTCTGTACATTGAAGGTATTTTGTAAATGTTTTTTGGAGGCTATTCTATATTCGATACTGAAGCAAAACTGTGTTTATTTTTTGTCTGTCTGTCTGTTTGTGTCTTTATGCTGTGTTTGAAAAGGGCAGTCAAATATTTTTCAGCAAGTAACCGTGTTCTGAAATCTTTTCATTTCTAAGCAAAAAATTAGGCTTTTATCTTTCCATTACAAATTAAGTAAAAAGATTCAGGAATTAAAAAAAGAAGATTTTACATTACTTTATCTACACTCTACACTCATATCGTAAAATTCAGATTAAGAACTCAAAAATGCTGGCATAATGACATACATTACCTAAATTACGCACTGCACGTCACTAATAAGAAAAAATTAACATTATAACCATTTTTGAACTGTACAATATTTTAATATATATTTTTTCCCATAAAAGCACCGGTTTGGCGCCTCACTAAGAGGGTTTTCGCCATTTATTATCTGTGGCGGCGCGTGTTAGAGCGTATTTGCGCGAATTCGATGTGGTCTGGATATTGGCGCCATAATTTACTCTAGTACCTAACCAATCTATGTAATGTGTTTTTTTCTGTTGAACAAATAATAATAATATAATAATATATTCGGGACAACAAAGAACATGACGAACAACCTTTTACCAGCAAAAAATCAAGACATTATTACGACATTATTTTTTTCATCAATGACTGTTCCTATTGAATGAGTGTAGATAAAGTAGTGTATGAAACGGCACTTACTCGTAGCTAGGTATTAAAACACTAGAGTGATACTATTAAAAAACCCGCCTACGGCTATTTTTTTAAACTCACTCTCGTGTTTTAATTCCCCTCATTATGCAACCGTTTCATAAACTACTATTATGATACACTAGTGCCGTAAAATAATAGAAATAATAGTTAACTTAATTGTTCTTCAAAAATCATCCCCTCGGGATAGAGGGTAGTTTTTAAAGTTTGTATGAAGAAATTGCGTTTAATATTATTAAAAACAAATTTGAATTTTGACACGTTGGTGGAGATGCATAGTGCATTCCTAGGCTTAAAGATAGCAAAGTCCACCCTTAATTTATTAATCGACTTCACAAAAGGTGACGGTTATATGTTCGTCTGTATGTATGTTTTTTTACGCTAAAAGGTAGCGAAATCCACCCTTAATTTATTAATCGACTTCACAAAAGGAGACGGTTATGTGTTCGACTGTATGTATGTTTTTGTACACCGATTTCTTCGTCAATTATAGTTTTCGATATTTTTCTGACACCAAATGTCGTTACGTAGGCGTCTGGTCTAAACATCTGTCAAATTACCACAGGTACCGTGCGTATTGAGCCGTTAAATCCATACCAATATATAAAAATGAAACATTGTCTGTTTGATTGTTTGTTTGGGGAGCTTTCACGTGAGTTCGGCTGAGCGGATTTGATGAAATTTAGAATGGAGATAGCTTATACCCTAGAATAAAACATGGGATACTTTTTATCCCGGAAAATTGAAAGTTTCCACGTGAAAACTGGAAAATGTTGATTACTCGCTGTAAGGAACGGTTGCCATGGAAACGAAATAACAAGTATGTTAAAAAACTTCAAGAGCATTGGTGCCTAGTTTTGCATTGGTTTTTAATATCCTAGAAGAACATAGGAAGCTTTTTTTCGCGATAAACAGTAGTCCGCGCGGATGAAGACGTGGGTGGGAAAGCTAGTTCCAGGAATATAAAGTCAAGATGAACCTTATATCAACCTGGGGGTCTTCAAGTCTAGAGCGATTGAATACTGAATCTTAAGCAAGCATGCATCACATGCACCGCATCGTCATTATACCATTAGGTGAGACCGCAGTGAAAAGTAAGACCCATACCAGCAGAGACACGACTGCGATGGAACAGCCATGTCAAGAGGAGGCCGGAGGATCACATGACAAGGGATGTGCTCAATATAATACAGGACCTAAAAAGCGAGGAAGACCCCTTACCCTGCGGGATATGGGTCCAAAGTTATATTAATATTTAAGTAATAATAGTTGAAAGTGCCTGACCAATCTACGATGTGTTATCACAACTCTTTTACTAAACGGGCTGTAAGACTGTCGATAGCTGTCTTCAAAGACAAGGTGAAGAAGCACTACCTGTCATAAAGCTGGATACTATGTTATTCATACATAATTTATACACTATTCCTTTGTGAACATGCTACTTATTTATGTATATTATATTATAAATTTGCCAATATATATGTTATATTATTTAATTATAGTATATATATTTATGTGTTTAACAAAATTTATGATAACACATTATGTAAGTATGTATACAAATATTAAGTTATATAGTTTATATATATATATATATATATATATATATAGTTGTTATTTATCTATTAACTTTTTTGTTCCAAAGTAAGTCTCCATCACTGACCGCAATGTTTATTTTATATTCCTGTCCATCCAAAGGTTCCCTGAAAGAAATTGCAAATAGCGATAAGGCTGCCTATTGTACAACATTAGATTTTATATATAATTACTGTTATGTTGTTTTTTTATTGTAATGTGTTCAATAAAGAGTTATTGTATTGTATTGTATTGTAATTTTTGGATGGTTCTCTATTTCGATACCTACTGAAGCCAAAACTGTTTAATTTTTTATTTTGAAATAAAAAGTAAAACAATAAATAAGTAAGTTAGTAAGTTTTTTTAATGAATTCAGTAGTTTCTGTGCGAAACTAATGAATTTTCCACAATATAATTGTTGAAAGTTATTAAAAAGAAAACGTATCACGCTGAAACTACTGGACGGATTTTTGGATGCAAATTGACACAGTCATATATATATACTTATAATAAAGCAATAGGTACGAAAAAGGCTATAAAAAGAAGATAAAAAATGCGATTGGGTGGTTAAAAAGGGTATTGAACATGTTTTTTTTTAAATTGTGTCTCTCTGTATGTTTGTTTGTTCACGCATCATGTAAAAACTATTGGACCGATTGCAATGTGGTTTTCATTGTTAGATAGCTGGTTTGATTTAAAAACTGGTGTAATTGGTATCTCAATCTGGTGAGTTAGAAGCCGAGCAATTGATAAAAGTATTTTTGACGGCTAAAGAAATTTTGATCAAATGTTGGCATATTGGTCCTAGAATATCACATTATGGTACTTTGAACCTAAAGAAAAGACCACACGTGCGAAGCCGCGGGTACAGCTAGTTATATATAATTTACCTATTTTTATTGCACGATAGGCAAGCATCAAAAAGATGTCCTACTCTAAAAAACATAAACGTTAAAATATTTCACATACAATTCCAACGTTCCAGAGAATCTGTAAGGTATCTATTGTGGTAACCCTGAGCGGTTCTTCCGCTCCCTCCGAGCCAGCCGCGAATTGACAAAATTTAAAACCACAAAAGGGAAGTGAGATAGATTTAGTTTGCATAAATCCACCCGCTATTAGACTGTCATTGTAGCGGTGTTTGTTTATCATTAGTTTCACTCGTATTTAGCTAGATGTTGGGACAGATTTCAATTTAGATTTGGGTGTTGAATCTTTGTAACGGGCTGATAAATGAGTTGAAGATACTGTTTAAGATCTGGCCCTCTATCACTAAAAAGCGGTTTCAGCACAAGACTTTAGTTTGCTTTAAAAACTACAACTAAGTAATTAAGTTAAACTATGTGATTATACCAAGATAAATCTCATACAATATTTAAAACGGTACAGCATTTAACTGCTGCTAAATTAACAGTATATCAAACACTCACTGCCCTGTCGTTGTACTCTCAGCTCGGTCTAATAAAGACATGATGGTCAAGCAGGTACTCTTCTATTTAGGAAACTAGCAACTCATATCCCATGCCCTCCAGTCGCGCTCTCTGTCTAATGGAGCTAAGATGGTACAGCCAGTATGATTACGATGCAACTCTTCTATAAGCACCAAAGTCATCCTACCAAAGTTAGGTACCAAAGTTATCCTAACAAAAGAAACCATTTTCGATTCTAAATGTATCCGTCAGACAGTGCCAGCTAATGAAGTAACAGCGTATCAAACACCCCCATGCGCTCCCGTCGCACTCTCTGTCTAATGGAGATAATATTAAGATGGTCCAGCCAGTGTGATTACGATGCAACTCTTCTATAAGCACCAAAGTCGTCCTACCAAAGTTAGGTACCAAAGTTATCCTAACAAAAGAAACCATTTTCGATTCTAAATGTATCCGTCAGACAGTGCCAGCTAATGAAGTAACAGCGTATCAAACACCCCCATGCGCTCCCGTCGCACTCTCTTTCTAATGGAGATAATATTAAGATGGTCCAGCCAGTGTGATTACGATGTAACTCTTCTATAAGCACCAAAGTCATCCTACCAAAGTTAGGTACCAAAGTTATCCTAACAAAAGAAACCATTTTCGATTCTAAATGTATCCGTCAGACAGTGCCAGCTAATGAAGTAACAGCGTATCAAACACCCCCATGCCCTCCCGTCGCACTCTCGGCCTAATGGAGCGGTGATGGTCCGTCACTCTACATTTGACTAGCCGGCTTTCACGTCGGGACTCGCCAGTCGCCACTTACCTACCTAATGCTCGTGTGCTTACACACTGGGATACTGGATGGTAAACTGTAGTATTTTTTAACCCACAAACGCGAAATAGAGTCGTTTTATAAGCTTAGGGCGTGCTATCTGTAACGTGTGCGTGTCTGTCTGTGGAATCGTAGTTCCCACACGGATGGACCAATTTTGATGCGGTTTTTTCTATTTGAAAGGTAATGTGATCGAAATGGTTAGCTATAATGGCGGAAGGGAGTATCGTGACGGCTCGTAGTGTCCAAACGAATGGACAGTTTTTTAATGTTTTTTCCTGTTTCTTCCTGAAAGTGAAAGGTGATGTGATCGAGATGCTCTTAGCTATAATTGTCGGGGGTTATATAAATGTTTAATATGTGCTTGTTTACTGTTTACACAAAGTTGCAAAGAAAGCTGGTATCGTAAGTAGATAAACATGCATTGACGTAGTAATGCATTGACATCTAGATGTAATGTTTTTGCCCAAATGTCTTGAAATCATTAAAAAGCTCTAAATAGAACGAGAAATGTTAAGGATTCTTTAAGGGATGATTGATTTCAATCCTTACTAATATCAACTACTGCCGTAAACCTCCGTATACGTATCTCTTGTAAATCACAACACAAACAAGCTTAAAAACGTGTCCCTGTAAAATAAACCTTTCACATCTCCGCGTCTCCTAATGCGTACATCCGATGGAATCTCAAATAGTAAAAATCTTTTTAGGCTTATGTTCGGTGTTGAGTGGGTCCACAAATGTCGCTAAAAGGCTGGACGTCATTGTTTATCCGGGCAACATTAGGCGGGTAACCGGACACGCGCGGCCTGAGTGCGCTACAAGTATCCGCTTTCAACTCATTACGGGTCGGACGTGGTGCGTGGGCAGCGTGCCCGCTGCCCCCCCACCCCCTCCTCCGTCTTTGTCCTTCAATCCCTCGAACAATCTTCGATCCAATTTCGAATACCCATACATCCGGCTAATGTTGGATTCCGCCTTCGATTACATGACCGCGGACATTCTGGCCGGCTTCGCAGAGCCTATAGGCTATTTAACTTATTCTAGTAAATCAATCGCTTAGTGATTACAAGAACCTCTGAAAATAAAAAATAGAATGTGTGTTTTATTTTCTCGTAGACTTCTATATTTTCAGTAAAATCATAAAGATTGATTAAAAAATTAATTCCGCCAAAACACTAGTAAAATAGATTCGGTTTTCAGGAAGTAACGCAATTACGTCACGAGGCCTACTGTCAATCATAGAGCGTTTGCGTTCATGTGAAAATAAAATAACTTTTTATTAAAATTAATAAATATTTTTATACAACGTAATAATAAACTGATATTTAATTCAACATACTTTTAGAATGATAGCAATCCGGGACATATTTTTAACAGCCAAATAGCCTATTTTATTAAACAACTATATAGCTTTCCCACCCACGACTTTATCCGCGCGGACAACAGTTTATAACGAAAAAAAGAATCCCATGTTCTTCTAGGATATTAAAAACCAATGCAAAATTAGGTATTGCTATACCTAATTTTGCATTGGTTTTTAATATCCTCTCACGCTCTTGTTTTTTTTTGACAGACTTGTTATTTCGTATCCCTAACAACCGTTCCATACAGCGAGTAATCAACATTTTCCAGTTTACCCGTGGAAACTTACAATTTTCCGGGATAAAACGTATCCTATGTTTTATTCCAGGTTATAAGCTATCTCCATACCAAATTTCATCAAAATCCGTCAAGTCGTTATCGCGTGAAAGCTCCCCAAATAAATGAACAAATAGACAACGTTTCACTTTTATATATTGGTATGGACTAGCTGTACCCGTGGCTTAGCACGCGTGGTCGTTTTTCTAGGTTAAAAGTACTATATGTGCTATTCCAAGACCTAAAATAAGTATGTACCAATATACCAACATTTGATAAAATTCCTTCAGTCGTGAAAAAGTTTTTTATCGTTTGCTCGGCTTCTACTCATCGGATTGAAATACCATGTAACCCAGTTTTTATGTCAAACCCTAAGCTATCCATCAGTGAAAACCGCATTGCAATCGGTCCAGCTACCCTGGAGCCTTTATTTTAATTAATCTTCTTTGTACAGACTTCGTACTGTGTGTGTCGTGTGTAAAGCGCCACCCTTTCATGGTTGAAATACCTCGCACAAGAACGAACGAACGTTACGCTTCTTCATTTATTATAAGAACTGCAAAGGAGTGGAATGCCCTGCCCTCGTCAGTGTTTCCGGTAAATTATAACCCCGGTGTGTTTAAGTCAATGTGAATAGGTATCTACTAGGCAAGCGTGCTACACCTTTGACCACATCATCGCTTTTCATCAGGTGAGATCGTGGTCAAACGATTGCCTAGTCCGTAACAAAAAAATAATAATAAAATGCTAATAATACACGAAATAGTAACCGTAATTCAACCTCCTTACGTTAAACCGAATAATACTATACCTAGACGAAATGGTACGTGAGTATAAAACCTATAAACATAAACGTTTTGTGTAAGAAATTGTTGTTGTTCTATTTGTCCAAATAAAGTACCTACTAATTTTATCTTTCTATATATCTAACCGTGCGAAGCCGGGGCGGGTCGCTAGTCTCAAATAAAAGAATTTAGATTAGACTTGTTAGCCAAATCCTTATTGTTATCCCTGTGTGGTATGTAGTATAATGCGAATCCCTAAGTATAAAGTCCAACTATGTTATTTGAATTTGGCATAAAATAACGGTAAGGGGATATCGTAGTCGTCGTTGCACTGAATGCTTTATGTACGTAGCTACTGCAAGTATTATTTGCCGCTGACATTAAACACATGCCAAGTAATAGTAAACATACAATGTTGTGCTATGTTAGTACTCAGTGTTGACAGATTTGTATATAAATTAGATTACTTGAACATCTTCATCTGCATTAGAGGGAGAGCTTCAGTTATAATAAGTGCTTAAAGATATCTGTCCTGTTAAATTAATCTGAGAAAATCATGTACAGTCAGCGAACTAAGTCGCTGAACATAATCCTAACTACCACATCACATCACATCATCAACCCGTATACGTAAATATGGGCCTCGCCCACCATAGGGGGTTTTTGCCATAACCACCACGCTTGGCAAGCGACTTGTCGCTTACAATAACTATACATTAGTATACTTAATAATTTAATAATGAATACAGCCAAAATGAAGAACAGCTACTGAAACTACATAGATCTAGTTAAAGGGAGCAAGATACAGTGCGCTTTAATATCATGCAAACAAAAACTTACAACTACATGCAAACACCCACACAGGTACATTTCCATTATCGACTTATTATACTTCATGTGCGTCAACCACAAAGATAGAGAGGCATACGCAGACTGTAGTGCAAATGAGATAATTATTGTCAGTTCTAGCACGTGCTAGACAAACGGCACTCTGATTGTGACCAAGGTCAATTATGTGCGTTGCACTTAATTTATGCGGTGCATGCCCGAGTAGCAAGTTCCTTATCTTCCTACTTTTTAATGAGATCTACTCATCATCATCATCATGTCAGCCTTTAGAAGTCCACTGCTGAACATAGGCCTCCCCAAAAGAGCGCCATGTCGAGGGATCTTGAGCCACCTCCATCCACCGACTTCCTGCGATAGCTACTATGTCGTCGGTCCATCGTGTGGGTTAGTAATAGATGTCAAGCAAGCGAAGTGTAGGGAGACCCCCCTACACTTCGCTTGCTTGAGATCTATTACTAAAACTAAAATTATGCGTAGAATTATAAATTGAAAGATTTATCGCATTAAGCGACTTTTATTGCTGAATGTACCAGTCAATTATATTACAAATTTGATCTAAATCCTATGAAAAATCACATATCCTATTTTTCCATGTAACAAAAGGTTTCTTCTAATAATTTCCCTACAAGGTAGCCTGTAAAGAGGGGAACCAAACAGGTTCAGAATTTGTTAAAGTCCCAAGACGAGCCTTAGTTAGAATCTAGACTACTTTATCTATACGACGACGTAACTATCTAGACTTAATGAAAACCGCAAATACCGCAATCAATTAGACTAAAGTAAAAGTCCGTTATTTAAACGCACCGAACGAGCAATAAAGAAGACAACTAATATCGCGGGCCGATGTCACATGTAATTGCAAAATAAAGCGACACAAGTATCTTAATCAAGTGTCCATTCTGCGGAGTTAGAGCGCTGAGTCTTCGTTATGGGCGATTCCGTATAAACTGGCCTGGCTGCCCAGCCGCCTGTACCCCGAGCAATAACAGTTTCGACAAATTGACTTCACTGACATTGGAGCTGAAACGATACCGTAACCGGACATTCCACTACTTACCTGATAAAATTAATCGGCGTGTCTAACAGAGTCTGCTATTGACAATAATTTGGGAAATGCAAATCAATGGTCGGACAAGGTTACGTAGAAGCATTAGAGGTTAGTATTTAATTAAAAACTCATCAGCTTAGCATAATGCTAAAACTTATTTAATAAGAGCTCTATGAAAACAGAATTACTTACACAGAATTAATAAAACGGCTCGTGAAGGCAATTTTATGAGGAAAATCATGTTGGGAGTCGCGCGATCGCGGTCGAGCTTACGGACCGCAATAACATAACCGTTTGGACAAATTGTGGCTCGCCCGGGCCCGGATTAGCGGCTTTATGGAACAATTCGTACAGGATACAGCTCCTAGCTTCCTGATAATTGATATCAATGTCCGCAACCCGCCGGCGAAATTAACCGGATGATTCCGTGCCACTTTTTACGTTTTTAAACTAACGTTAAACCGAACGAACGGTTATCGCTCTTATGCAGAGCTAACCGTTTCATTGGCTTTAAACTTCAATATTAAACGCTTTAAGCTGACACAAGATTACAAAAAAACTACTACTATTTAATTAGACTTTTATGTCGAAAAGGTTCATCATTCATAATTTCTCACATTTTTTTATTTGTTCCTAGTTAAGCTTAGTATGGATTATTTACAAACTGTTTTTTTTTTAAATATTTATCTTTTTTTTTCTCCTGTCGTACCTAATGATAAATGATAATATTATTATTATATATTAGTGTATTACTTATAATATTCTTATGTATACTTTTATTTATTCTTAAAAAAAAAAAACATAAGATACATACTTATTCTTGCAGTTCCTGGTTGACTGGTAGAAAATGCTACTTAGCATTAAGTCCTCCTTGTACATTGTACTTGTGTGCTGAAGAATAAAATAATAATAATAAAAAAGATTTTTATAATTATTTACCTTCATTCGTTTCTAAGATTTGATAGGAATCCTACACGAAACAGAGAAAGTAAATTAGTTTTTTAAAAACACAAGCCTTTCTGAATAGTAAACAAAATGAATGGGCCGCCCTAAGCAAAGTTTAATCCGTTTTTATTACGAAGAAAAGAAGTAATTACTCTACCCTTAGCGCTATAGAGGGTTGGACTGGAGCTGGAGGTAAAATTTCCATAGATTTATCATAAGCAAATTAAGTTTATAATTAAAAACAGGACTTTTGTATAGACTTAATTTGAATATGTAAATAATATTATTCCGCTTATTGCTCATTGTAAATGTTTTCTTAAAAAATTGATGCGCAAAACGAATTCATCCTAAGGCAGAATTAATATAAGTAAGTAGGTAACTGGAAGGTGTTCGCCATAATAACGGTTATATCCATTATTTGGAGATTTATCTAAAAGAAATTAAGAAAGCTCGTGTGGGTTAGTTAGTTGGGGATCCTTAATGGTGTAGCGGGGAGGCACGTCCCGCCTCCTCAATTATCTTTCTCTCAGCGACGTAATTATTCCATTAGCTGCGCAAATAATGATAAACTCCCTGATTAATCAATCGCTATCCTCCCTATGGATAGCAAAACAAACATAATTTGCCTATCTCTTGGCGGATGCGATAGGAACACGGCTTACTGAAATTATTTTTAGGTTATCGAACACAAGCCTCAGTACATTTCTCAAGCGTCACCACACTGCCGGAGCTTTCAATTACATTTTCTGAAGACTTCAACAGCTTCCAGGGTTGCCTCTCAACCACAAAAGAATAAAAATATACGTAATTTTTGCTATATTCTGAATTGGATCCGCAGTTTACGACCCCGTATAAACATCGGCAAAGTTGATGCGGAAGCTAAAACTCATTTGGCTCGGCTGTCGCGTGGATCATCCGCAACGGTCAATACGCTCCCAAGTGACGGTTTTATCACTTCATCAAGATACCAGTGAAATCAATTTAGAGCCCGTAAGGCCGAGCGGACTCACCTAAGAGTCCCTAAAAGTCCCGAAGGCGGGCGTCCCTGCCGCCCGTCTCGTTCGCTCGTGCCCGTTTATAAACGGTTTTATTGCTTTCGGAGCAACCGAACATTATTAAACTTTTCCAATTTCGATTTATCACGTAGCTGTCGGAATTTAATACCGCCCTACCTTCGGCGGAGGCGATCGCCCGCCGCGTGATTACAATACACGTCGTTAATAATACGAGAGAAGTGCGGTTCCGATGCGGGGCGAGGAGTCAGCTCGCTGCCAATTATGAGCAGGCAGCCCGACACGCCGGCCGGCGCGACGCGATGCGGCGACGGCTTCGTGTCCACTCAGGGGGTTCCAAATGAAAAATGACTCAATCACCGACACATTTCCCGCGTCCAATTGTACCATGCTCCACGCTCCGAACTTTACGCTCTCGAATAGTGAATTTCATAACAAAATGAAGTCTAATATCAGCCCGGGTTAAAATTATGAAGCTAAAACTGTAGGTTATTGAAAACGTGACTTACATTTACATGGCTACGAGATTTCGTATGGAGATATACGGAATGTGTTGCATATAAAATGATATTACAGTTTATAAGGATTTATTAAATCTGGTTTGTGAGAAATTGGATGAGAAAAATGATGGTTTTTTGGGTGATAGGTTAGGATAGCAACAGGGTATGACGGGCCGCGATTGCCGGGACGGATGACGGCCGGCGACCGGCGACCGAGCGATGCAATCTACTCGCATTCATAGGGCCAATCAAGCACCGACCCGCTGCCATCCGCGCCCCTTATCTCCACCCCCGCACAGGGTCAAACTCGGAGGTTTGCTAATTCAATCATAATAAATAACATCGTTTAAATTCTCTACTTGAAAAATGGAGTTTGCTTGAAAAGATTGGGTAAGTACTAGAAAGAGTAAGAGTACTAATTCAATCATAATACATAACATAGTTTTGATTCTAAACTTGAAAAAGTGAATTTGTATGAAAAGATTGGGTAAGTAATCCTAGAGTCCTAGAAAGCTAAAAATACAAATTCAATCATAATACATAACATAGTTTAAATTCTAAACTTGAAAAAGTGAATTTGTATGAAAAGATTGGGTAAGTACTCCTAGAGTCCTAGAAAGATGAAAATACTAATTCAATCATAATAAATAACATATATTTAATTCTCGACTTGAAAAAAGGAGATTGTTTGAAAAGATTGGGTAAGTACTCCTGAAGTCCTAGAAAGCTGAATATACTAATTCAATCATAATCTATCTATACTTATAATAAAATTGTAACGGGTCCAATTCTGTACATTCAAGATATTTAGAAATTTTTTTTGGACCTTGCTCTATATTTGATACTGAAGCCAAAACTGTATTTAAAAAAAAAAAAAAAAACTTAAGCCAAAACTGCATTTTTTTAATTTTTGTCTTTCTGTCTGTCTGTCCGTCTGTCTGTCTGTACCTTGGAAGTGCATCACGCCGAAAATACTCAATGAATTCAAATGAAATTTGGTATGATTTGAGTTCATACTTCGAGATAGGACATAGGATAATTTTCATCCCGAAAAATTAAAGGGTTCCTGCAGGATAGGCGTTGAAAGTTATTTAAAAGAACACGTATCACGCTGAAACTACTTGACAGATTTTGTTGAAACTTGGCACAGTCATAGTTTATATAATAGGTAAAAATTGAGGACACTTGTTATCCCGACAAATAAAGTGTTCAATGAATTCAAATGAAATTTGGTATGATTTGAGTTCGTACTACGAGGTAGGACATAGGATACATTACATATCGAAAAATTTATGGGTTATTATTTAGGGGTTGAAACTTATTTAAAAGAACACGTACCACGCTGAAACTAATGGACGGGTTTTGATGCAACTTGGCACTGTCTTAAGTTATATGATGGGTTAAAATTGAGGACACGTTTTATCCCGAAAAAGTAAAAGGTTTCTGCGGGATATGGGTCCAAAGTTATGTTAATATTTAAGTAATAAAAAATATTTTTTGGTTGGTTCTATATATTCGATACTGAAGCCAAACTGTTTTACTTTTTAATTTTGTCTGTCTGTTTGTCCGTATCTTGACCGCGCATCGCACCCAAACTACTAAATGAATTCAAATAAAAAAAATGCTCTGTGTGCTTAAAAAAGGTATTGAACAATATTTTTTTTGTTAATCGTGTCTTTCTTTCTGTTTGTCGGTATGTTTGTGTGTTCACGCATCATGTAAAAACTACAGGACCGACTGCAATGCAATTTTCATTGTTAGATAGCTTGGGGTTTGATTTAAATCTGGTGTAATTGGTATCTCAATCCGGTGAGTTAGAAGCCGAGCAATTGATAAAGTATTTGTCACGGCTGAAGAAATTTTGTTCAAATGTTGGTATATTGGTCCTGGAATAGCACATTATGGTACTTTGAACCTAAAGAAAAGAACACGCGTGCGAAGCCGCGGGTACAGCTAGTACATAATATAGTTTTAATTCTCAACTTGAAAAAGTGAATTTGTATGAAAAATTGGGTTAGTATTCCTAGAGTCCTAGAAAGCTGAAAATACTAATTCAATCATAATACAGTTTTAATTCTCGACTTGAAAAAGGGAGTTTGTATGAAAAGATTGGGTAAGTACTCCTAGAGTCCTAGAAAGCTGAAAATAAGGATTAGTTTTTGACTCAGAGGGTTCAAGTGGAATTTAATTTTTGTAATTATTCTTGAACCTCCTGGTTGGGTGACCAAGTGTAATAATAGTGAGTATCCATGGACCCCTCAGGGGTTCCAAATGGGGGGTTCAAGTGGAAAGAACGGTAGCCCTAATACCCTAAATACATGTTGGCACATTTGTTGCCAAAATCCCCGGACTTCCGATACATTTTCAAAAATGTCACAAATGTGTCATTTTTGAAGACGCGCCCATATGCACCTGGTTGCTGCGGCAGCCAGTGTTTGATTTAAAATTGATTTCGCGTTTTTTACCCATTCTGAGTGTTTTATTCGTTCAAGGAATATTTTTCCTATGTGTTAAAACACCTAATAAGTACAAATTACCTACATATATATATATATATATATATATATATATATATATATATATATATATTATTTATATCATATGTATATATATATTATATATATAATTTTGAATTATTTCGGGGAATTCATAAGGATTTTCTGGTCACTTATTTACTAAACTGTGTTGATATTTTAATGTTTTTGTATTAGATGGATAAATTCATGTTATATTTAAATAGAACATAATAACAGGGTGTCATCGATCTTATTTCCGAGATAGTTTTTTTTTTCCAAAAATACTACCCCATTTTTGCCTTCATCATTTTCCCGCGGGTAGTAGAGGGCTACTTACATAATAATTTCATAACTTTTTGGTTCGGTTTGTCAGTGGCTACATATATTCATCCAATCACAAGCCGAGTTTTGTACAGATCCGCCAAACCTTTTTTTTTTTTTTTTTTTTTTTTTTTTTTTTTTTTTTTTAGAAAGGATATGTGCTGTTGGTCTATAACTGACCTCTACAGCGTCACCGGACGGTGGGGCGGGCGCAAAAGCGCTCCGCCGCAATGCGTGACGCAGAAGGCGCACGCCAAAGTTAAGTTTTTGGCCACTTGCTCAAGGGCACCCAGGGGGTACGAACCTCGGCTTGGACAGTTGCCATTGATTACTTGGGGAGTATCGAACTAAACACCCCTCGATCTCTACTGTTAGGTAGTGATCGAGAGGGCCCTCATGAAATGGCTGGAGCCCTTTAAATGAATTGCATAACTGACCACCGATTCGGAATACACCTTCGAGAAGAATCGGCAAGAAACTCGAAGGCGAATAAAGTCGAAATTAATTACGGGACCTTCGACCTCGCATCCGGCGAGGTCGGTGTCTGTGTCTAATTGTGTTGAAAGATGGTGAAGATGACGGAGTGGGCGAATCAATCGCTGCCTGCACTGCGGCAGCGATTTCATCGTCCGGATCGCTCAAGATGTCTCTAGGGCGTCTACGAAGGGGCCGAATCCGCCAAACCGTTGAGGAAGGAACGGAAAATAAGTTTCACGCGACCACAGCGGCAATAATATTTCGCGCCATTTTCCCCGCAGTAACTATGACTTATTCCATATGCCGATGCATACATAGACATTTGACATAAGATTCAAAATGGTTTAACCGGTTAGTATACAAACAAAGGGAAACATCGTAAAAGAGCTGGATGACATTCAGCCAGAATACAGACAGGACGAGCATGATGGCTAATATCATCTTTTCAGTCACATCAAAGAACTTATTTATATGAGCCCACCCATGAAACTGCAAAACTGTCTTGGTCGTTTGTAGATGACGGTAAAGGGAACATAAACATTAATACACTAAACATAAAACATAAATTACTGAATATAAATTATAAATAATGTAGGTGTAATTAAAGTGTTTATGTACTTATAAGTAAAGTAAAGTATACAAGGATCTCTGTGACATGGACATACGGGACGGGGGCATGTTTGCCCAGCAGTGTGACAAAGTTGTGACTGTCACATAACTGTACTGTGTACTTACCACAACTTCAACTATCTCATCTTTTCCAGGTAAAAATGGTTGTGCCAGTACGGCCCTGCTCGCTGAGCTCACGTACGACCGCTCGTAAGTTCAATGGAGGTGTTGATTAAAAATATTTCCCATGTGCGGGCGGATAAGGCCCAATTGGGCTGGCAATCAGCCCCCCTGCCCGCTCCCGCTGGCGCTCGCAAACCCGCCGCCTCACCGAGCGCCGCCGCTAATCATACGAGTTGCGATTGCAAGCCACTTTATTGAACACAGCCTTTTTGTATACGTAGTTTGGAGTCATCTAGTATCCTACATGGATGTTTTGTATAATAACTACTAAGCTTTCCAGGATCACAGAATAACAAGCTAGGGTGAGATGGACGTGTTATGGTTAGGTATTGTCCTTCGAATGCTGATATTAACAGCGCTGTTTTTATTATTTTGCACTTCTCTAAGCTTTATTTTATCGTATCTTTCCCGCCCGCGACTTCGTCCGCGCGGACTGCTGTTTATCGCGAAAAGAAGCATCCTATTTTCGTCTAGGATATTAAAAACTAATGGAAAAGTAGGTATAGCACCAATGCTCTTGATGTTTTTTGACAGACTTGTTATTTCGTTTCCATGGCAACCACAGAATATTCTGTGATGGCAACCGTTCCTTACAGTGAGGAATCAACATTTTCCAGTATTCCGGTGGAAAATTAAAATGTTCCGGGGTAAAAAGTATGTAATGTTTTATTCCAGGGTATAAGCTATCTCCATTCCATATTTCATCAAAATCTGTCCAGCCGTTATCGCGTGAAAGCTCCTCAAACAAACAGACAACGATTCACGTTTATGTATTGGTATCGATTTATTTTTTACTACACGCGCACCGTGACTCCGCTCGGAATTACCCCGTTTTCAGCAGGAATTATGTATTTTTCAGAACATGATTGTTATGTACCAACACTAACAACCATCTACATTAGCTCAGTCACATAGTCGTTACTTCATTCAAATATAATAATATATTATGTTACTATAGACTTCTATCTTTCGTATTTCTAGTATTGGCTTTATTTTATTTTGGTATTTCGTTTAATTGGCGTTGATGGGATTAAAAATATTTTGAAATTCTTCAGAGAACTGCTCTAAAAGTTAAACATGATATACAATTAGATACAATGTATCTAATTGTGGATTCTCCGTAGTCTTGTTCATTACGTCAAATTGGCTTCCCCAGTCGTTAAAGTTCCAGAGATGTTAAGATAAAAAGTTGCAAATGAACGGCTAATACTAAATTGGAATGTTTTCCATCGGTGGAAACTTTCGGCATCACAAAGAGCGGAGTCGAGACCGACAAAAACAAACGCTTGCCGTTCTGAAAGTGCATTTAATTGGTACCCTGCGACGAGTGCGTGTGTTGACGATGCTAATACATAAGCTGACTACTTTAGTTTGAAAGAAATGAGTGTATAATTGAATATGCCTAACTATCATTTTAAAGTTAACGTCAACACACATCTGACGGTAGATGCGTCGAGCATAGTGAGAAACGTGCCGCTCAGTACTCTCGACGCATCAGCGGATCATCGGTTCGCGTTAGTGTATATATTCTGTGTCATCGGTCAAGTGTGTAAGGTTAGACATTTCATTATCTGTTTTACTGTTCTGGCGTTACGCTACCGACGATACGCGAAACAGCCTCCGTCAGATGTGTGTTGACCCTTAAATTGCGTGAAAATAGAGTCACACGAAAAATTTCACAGTGACTAATTATAATATTTTAATATACCTATTTGTATCAAATAACGTAAAGATAATGTGCCTAGATCAGATATAGGTTATAGGCGTTGTTTGAGAGAAAACTTAGGTCTATAATCTTTCTAACTTCTGCCTGCGACTTCGTCCACACGGACTACAGTTTATCGCGTTAACACTTGTCACTTTGACACCTGTAACTTTGGCACCTATCACTTTGACACCTATCACTTTGGCACCTATCACTTTGACACCTGTCACTTTTACATCTGTCGCTTTGCCACCTGTCACTTTACACCTGTCACTTTGACATCGATGTGGCAATTCCCATTCAAAATTAACAATTTAGACAAATTCATAAAAAAAGTGATGAAAGGTACTCTATATATTTTTTTCTGTACCCCTGACAACGCGTGAACCTAATTTCACAGTGATCGGTTGAGTAGTTAAGGCGTGAAAGCGTTACAAGCAAACAAACAAACATACTCAATTTCACATTTATAATATTAGTACGATGTCCCTAGAGCTAGTCTACAAGACAAGACGTCGCCACTAGCATGTGGAGCACGCACTCTCATTTCCAGACGACATGTCTACTTTTTGTGACAACGATTTTATCGCCTTCCGAACAGGATGGGTTTCTTCCATTGATCTAAATTCATCAGAAAGCGCGCACGTTCATGCCAGTGAAGCATGCGCCCGCGTCGAATGTCGCGCGGGTCTCTCATACCGAACTTTTTGCGCGGCGCGCGGTCTAACGTCGCATAACCCATGGGCTTTGAACAAGGACTTGATTGCTTCGCAGAATGAAACAAGACTGCGACGGTGAAAGACGCATGAAGCAAAATTTCAGCTTTGAAGTCCGGAATGTGGACGACGTCTTCTGTCTTGTGCTGCTACAATGTAATGCGTTGCGCATCAAAGCCATTCAAAGCTTCAATTAATATTAATCAGTTTGTTTTTACGCTTCGCTGTAGCAATGAATTTATAGATAAAAAGAGAATTATTGTTAAAAATTGATTTTAATATAGTTTAACATTGTATTTAATCGTCCTGACACTGACGTTTCTAGCACCACACTTTAATATATTTTTAGAGTTCATACCCCAAGGGTCCAAACGGAGCCCTTTTGTAGTAGCAACGCTTTCTATCCGTCCATCCGTAGAGTCTTAAAGTTTAAACGGACTGACCTAGAAACTTGAAACTTACTTAGGAAACTATACATACTATACATATATACTTATTCCCAAATAATAATAAAAAGTTATGCATTTTTTTAAAGATATCCAATATTTCCTGTTACCAACAAACTAAGTTTTACGGTTCATGAAATGAGTTTTATGGCAATACAAATAAGGTATTTGAAGTACAGAACCCTGAACATCCGTTTAATACCTAAATTGTGTAATTTGTATCTATATATGTATCCAAGTCTTCAACCATTATGGGACGAACTCTGGCAGTTACGTCCTTTTAGAATAAGCTACTTTTTAATAATTAATTACTCGGAAAATATAGCCTAGATTGGAAAAATAATAAATACGTCTAACTTATTTGACAATAGTTGACTACTTGGGCTATTGCAATGATGCACAAAAATGCTGGTTGCCCTAACCAGCTTAAAGGTGTTTCTTTTATGTACTGCAGCCGCTGTTCTGACAAATATCCTCACATATGTATGAATTTTATCAAATAAGACTTAAAAGGATTTTCTAAAGATTTTAAGGAGACTAGTTGGGTTTGTCCGTCCTGTCGCTGCAAGGAACGTAAGCGGGGTGACAACTCAAATACGCCAATACGTTCTACAGCGACACCTATGCTAAAACAAGTGATTGCCACCGCGGCGGTGAGTATAGCTGCTTTCCTGTACGACAATGTTACCCTTCGCACGAAACCTCAAACTTCAAGCAGTTGTAGCTGCATCTCTGCAACGTCGCGCTCGTTTCTTGCCCTGATTACGTTGTATTATATGACTTTCGGCATTTAATGTCACACCCCGGACAACTGCGCGTCGACGTGCAGTGCTGCGCGATACCTTGCTGCATGAAAACGGTGATTTGTATTCAAATACAAAACTGAAGCGGAATTTAAAGAAAAAATAATAAATTTATTCATCAGATGAGATACTGCACTACCATCCTTCATCGGAAAACTCAGAAATTCTAACGCTGTGCTTACTGTAATCCATTTAAAACGAAAATTGCAGATGTCCAGAACGTTGCAGCGCAGAGCGTTGCAGCACCGCACATCACGACAAACTGGCCGGTGTGACATCCTACGCAACGCGCTGCGCTGCAACGCTCTGCTCTGCAACGCACACGCATCCGGTTTGACCCACGCTGAAAAGTTGTGTTTCGCACGGCTGCAAAGTTATTCTCCATCTCGTACTTTTGAAACCCTCGCTACGCTCAGTATTCTATATTTAGTTCATTAAATATAGAATCCTCCTCCTTGAATATAGAATCCTAGAATCCTTCGCTTGCTCAGGTTTCAATACAAGTACACGCGACAAAAAACAACTTTGCAGTCTTGCATAACAAATAACTATTAAGTTGCTACATTTATTTTGCATGTAGAGTTGAAGAAACAACTTACCTACTTCATTTGCTCACAGGGAAACATCGTATCCTTGATAAGCTACCTGTGTTTTTTTAGCTCATCAATGTGGAAGCTGTGCGCATGTATAGGTACGCGATTAGGAATCGTTTATTTTATTAAAGCACCCACTTATTACCGATGCAGGGTGTTTTTGTCACCATTTCCATGTTGGATGCGTCCGCGCAGATATGTGATCAGGTTTTGTAGCTACATTCACTTGGAACTGAAACGTCGTAATTCTTTGCCGTCGGTTTTAATTAGAAATCTCTTCGGTTTGCTCTTCCTTTCTTGGAGTTCTTTTAATCGATAGGTGCGGCTGCACTTTTGGCTGAATATTTGGAGTCGGTGGGTTGGTCTGGAGCCACCATAAGATCAACTATCGGTGCCAATACAATAACATTCACATTTCTAGCAATTTTTGACGTTATTGAGATTTATGATAGGTCGGAACTGGAATTAGAGAACTAGCTGTGTCCGCGGCTTTGACTGCGTGGTCATTTTTCTGGGTTAAAAGTCACGTGTTATTCCAGTACCAAAAATACATATAAAGTACAATATACTTACTACATTTAACAAAATTTGTTCATCCGTCAAATACTTAGTATTTTATCGATTGCTGGCCTTCTACACATCGGATTGAGATACCAAGTACACAAGTTTAAAAAAAGAACAACAACACTGAAAACCGCGTCGCAATTGGTCCAGTAGTTTTTACGTGATGCGCGAACAAACATACGCACAAAAAAAAAAACAGATTTTTAACAATGTTATATTCTTGTTCAGTTGCTAAGACCATTTTTTGGTACTGATTGTTTTTAAGTCGAACCCTAGGCTATTGAACAGTGCAAATTGCATCGCAATCGGTCTAGTAGTTTTTTGTGACGCACGAACAGACAAACAGAGAGACAGGATTTAAAAACAAAAAACTTTTTCAGTAGCTTATTTTAAGTTTTTATTGTCTTCATTGCACAGACTTATTGGTACTTACTGCATTATTGTATGTATAGATAGATACACCAGCTGTGCCCGCGCCTTTGCCAGCGTGGTCATTTCTCTGAGCTTAAAAAGTAATTTATGTGTATCAAAAGTACCCTTAGTCACAGAATAAATAATAGTACAAGTACGGAAGGATAATTGAGTGAAGTCATATAAATAGCGACTCTCGCTACAACGAAATAAAGTGCAATTTAACTCGCACAGCGCTGCGAGCTTTCAATTATATTTACCTAGAAGGCGCTCGCCTATCGCGTGCAGGCTAGAATGCACCGTATCACAACGCGCGAGAACTTCCATTGCTCTAACCGTTTCAGAATCGCTCTGTCCCTTTTTCGCTCGATAGGGTTGTATTAAGATATGACTAGGTACTTGTACTACTAATTATTCTGTGATATGTTATGACTTAGATGTTGTAACAGAATAAATAAGTAATAATGTATTATGTTATTACTTATTACTATACATTATAATAGTTCTATTACATACAAAGACATTCTTATCAGAATAGACCTATTTCCTCATTTTTACCTACTACTACCTACTTATCGGCGTAATTATCCCATTTTCAGAACGCCGATAAGTTTAGTGAGATACCTACCTACGTATAAGTGTCGTTGGTTGATTATGATTATATCCTATAGGTATTGCACTTTGATGAATAAAGGTGTCTGAATTCCTTGCTTTATAAGGAGTGAAAGTGGTCATTTTTATCACTATTCAAACAGCCGAATGCTATACAGTACCTTCTAGGTTACTTCTTGGTACTCATAATTAAAACACGAATAAAATTTGACAATAACTTTACGTAAGTAGGTAGTTTATCGCTAAGCACATGGCGCGCGACCGATCGAGCGCACGCTTGACACTCTACTGAACTGCAGCCTTATTGTCTAACTCTGGTGGTAATGGCAATCAAATCCATTACCATTACCATTGGCGGTTCCAGTTCGCCGTACAGCAGGGCGACCGCGGATACGCAAAGTTAACGTAAACGTTTTCAATGTTAAAACAATAAACCATTAATTTAGTACCGCCAAACTGTCGCGTTTACCATTGAAAAACGATTACGAAAAAAACTTTAGGTGGAAAACTATTGAACGAATCATTTCCTACGAAATGACAGTTGTTACAAAAAAAGGGTACCGCGAATGCCTTCGCGGCTTTGAAAACGATCGTAATGGTGATTGTTGAAAACGGTGACTAATGAGCAACCTTTTATGCTACATACTATCAAGTTAATACTTTGAATATACACATTTTAGTTTTGCTTAAGTTTATCTTTAAATTGTTGTTATCCAGCCAAGAAATAATTGAAGCCAACGAGTTATTAATATCACTTTCGTACAGCTCTTTACTTTTGCATGCTATAGTTATAGTGCTATCGTCAGCAAAAAGTGTCATTGGATGTTCAATAGATTTAGGCAGATCATTAATATATGTTATAAATAATAGCGGCCCTAAAACACTTCCTTGTGGCACTCCATACCTAATAAAACGTGCACCTGACAAGTACAATTCTTCTCGTTTAGTGCTAATGTCGACTCTACAAATTTCAGTTATTTGGGTTTTATTAGCTAAATATGATTTTATCAACTCTAGAATGTTACCCCTAATACCGTATGCCTCAAGTTTGCAAGTAAGTATGTTATGATGGACATAATCAAATGCCTGCGTCATATCACAATATATGGCACAGGTAGGCGTTCTAGTGTCAACATTAGTTATGACAGTGTTGTAAAAGTCATATATGGCCATGTTTATAGTTTTATTTTGACGAAAGCCTTTTTGCTCATTACATAAAATATTATTTTGTTCCAAAAATGAATTCAATACCTTATAAATGTACTTTTCAAATATTTTTGAAAATACGGGAATTAGGGAAATAGGCCTATAAAAATTCATTAGTTCCCTGTCCTCCTTTTTGAATAAAGGTTTTACTACAGACGTTTTCAAGCCATCAGGGAAAATGCCATTAATAATACATAAATTGATTAAATAAGTTAAATGTCCACATAGAACATGTGATACTGATTTGATTACTTTCGTTGATATGCCATCATGTCCAACACTATTTGTATTTTTAAGTCCATTTATAATCTTCAAAATGTCATTAGGTATACAAGGTGCTATAAATATAGAGTCAGTCTTATTAAGTATTTGAGATGTCACATCAATAAACCATTACAATACGATTACTCATCGCGGTACCAATTTTTATTCGATAGTAATCGTCAATGGTAAACTTAAACGTAAATAAAACCATAACGATCGCTCATCCGCGGTCGACCTGCAGGGGAATTGTCTAATATTTTCAGTGGTAATCGTCTTGAAAAAGTGAAGGCCATTTCGTTCTTTCCACAGACTACATAACACCAAAAACATATGCTCTTGCGTTCCATTTCATGAAGAACAGCTTTGAGCACTTTTTAGTGCTTTTTTGAACTAATGGTTATAAAATGTTAATTTAGCCATATAAACATGTGTAGTGTTTTATTTATTTATTATAATCTAATTTTTATTAGTTATGCTGTTTAATAAATGGATGTTCTTCAAAAAATAATATTCAAGTATATTATAGCCTGACGTTGCGTAGAACGAAACGTTGGTTTGCAAGTTATTATTTATTCTGGACCATAACTACTTATACTAAAGTATGTGTTTGTTTGTTGTTTACTTTAGCATTCAATAATGAAATGAAAATGAAATGGAAAAAAATAAATATTAAATAGGTAGGTTATAGTCACAAGATTTGTGTGAGTTTGTGCGAAACGTGGATAAACTAAAAGTGGAATTGCTTTGTGAGATGTAATGTATGTCGAGGTTATGTTCGTTTTCAGATATAAAATTGACAAATATGCCTTGATTTAGCAACAAATACGTACCTATGTACCATATTGTATTTCAGAATGTCATCTGATAAAGTGGTCTTTGCATAGACCTACAATTGGTCATCGAGTTAGATCGAAACTTTGAACAAATATATCGCAAGTTCTAACAGTCTTTGGCTTGGCTATACATGAATTTTGGGGGGAAGAGATTCATAGCATGTCCATAAAATGCAAAAGGATGCTGCTTCTCAAATCTACTTGTTATATTTGTATTATAATATGAAGGTATATACCTAGTTACTGCACTTTTTTATACCATTTGAATAAAATGGTGTGTTGGAAATATTATGTTTGTTGTTGTGAATTACTATATAATTACATTTTAATTAGTGGACACCAGTGAGCCAGTAATGGCTTGTAAGTTTTTAGAATGTTTTATGTATAGTCCTTATTTAATAAAGACACTTGCCCGTTATATTTTTTTAGAAAGGTTTTTACAATAAAATAAACATGCTATTTAATAAAATTTGTTTAATTTTCTGTTTCTCAGTCTGTATTTATGCTAAAACTAGCTGCATGCCGAGGCTTTGCTCTTGTGCAAACATTGCCAGCCTCGTTCGAAATTTAAAGAAATATTTCATCCAAATTGCAAATCTCTAGGTCCACCGGTTTAGGCTGTGTGTTGTCTGTGAATCAGTTGGTAGGTATGTCGCTTGTGACATACTATTTCATAGGTATCAATGTATGTTTCTACTTACATAATAATTTGTAGTTAAAAAATAACAACAAAACATAGATAGATAGATAACTCTTTATTGTATATACTTAGAAGTAAATCGTACATTGTACATAATATACTATAGAAGTAGCGGTAACACAATCGGCAGTCTTATAGCTTACAGCAATCTCTAGACCAGAGTAAATGCCAGTAGTATTCATGTCACTCAATCTGAAACAAATAAGAAAAATTTATAAAACTTTGTATGTATTGTACGCTGACATAAATACACTGAATGCACTAAATATGGGTAATAGACAATAGATACGAGTACACATACAAAGATATGAATATTACATTCATATCTCGGAAACAAATACTTCTGCTCATCACAAATGATTGCACCTTGCGGGATTCGAACCCGCATCCATTGGTTGACTTTCAGTCAGGGTCACTAGCCACTCGGCCAACTGGTTGCCAAATGTAGTGGCACTGAATGTAAATGACAAAATGTTTTTTTCACCTCCTTTTTGAACGACAAATATGACAATGTGCAAAATTCAAGTTTTCAGATTGCACTATGGAGAGTGAGCACAAGAACTGCACAATCTGATTCCCTTATCACCGTACAAACTAGAATATTGGCAAAGCGGCACCTTTTTATGATAGAAATACCACACACAAGCACGAAGCGTTACGCTTCTTCATTCATTGTAAGATCTGCAAAAGAGTGGAATGCCCTGCCCTCGTCAGTTTCTGGTAAAATATAATGAATCCAGGTGTGTTCAAGTGAAGAGTGAATAGGTATCGACTAGGCAAGGGTGCTGCACTTTCGACCACATCATCGCTTTCCATCAGGTGAACAACAATCCAACAACATCTTCGTTTCGTTTCGTTCTTCGTTTTCCAACAATTGCATAAAACGTAATAAAAAAGGTGCATTAGATATAGGTTGAAAGTAGGCAGTTCCCGATGAAATTTTAACTGATTACCTATAAAGGTATAATTTTAGGTTTTGTACTTATTTTGTTTTAATTGTTAATATGACTTGGTATCTTTTGTCGATACTTTTAATACATTTTGACTGTTATTTTTGCAAATTCTTTCATAATGAATGGTCTAGGGTGTAAATAGGCCTGTGATTGTTCCTCAAAACCTTCTGGAGATGTTTTTCTTCTGCAGCTGGCTACAAATTCTCTCATCAAAAATATTCTATAAATAAACATACATAGATATAAACCAATATTACATCAATGACTCAGAAACAATCATTTGTGCTCATCACACAAATGATTGCACCTTGCGAGATTCGAACTTGCAACCATTTGTTGACTCTCAGTCAGGGCACTAGCCAATCTATCTCTTACGACCACCTGGGTGAACCGTGGAAAGATTTTTTTTTGACATTACCTTTATCCACCTGGGTGTTACTTGGGAAATATTTAGTTTCCACTGTCCACCTTGTTATCAAAACTTTTCTGATTTGAAGTGCATAGAGATAATAATGTATTGGTCTATTTTGTTGATATTTGTTGTAAACATTGAAAATCCATAGATATTATAATAGCCACATGGTCAGCACCAATATTAGGGGCTTGAGAGCCTGTCCATTAGTTTGGAGATGTTGTTTTTCTGCAGTTGGCTACAAATTCGCCCATCAAAATATTCTTCATTTTATGTTTTTGTAGGTTAGGTAGTATAGTGCCTGTAATCGAATAAATTAGATATGTTAAACTGAAATAAGTGCTAGTAGAAGTAAATATCGAAATATTCTCTTTGTATCGAACTATATATATCACAAAAAACCAGTGAATTTTCTGTTTGACTTTCGCAAGTTTGGAAGTCGAATTTTTGGAGAATTAATGCCTGAAATTAATAAACCGCAATTAATTATGATACCTAGATTACCCCTTTCCTTTGAACTTACGCAAACAGTCAACTATTAATTCATTAAAACTATAATTTCGTCACAAACTCAAAGCCAGTTGATACGAAAGGTTAGGACAGAGCAACCTTTTTCATTTGACATGTCTCGGTGACGATGAAAATTTAGACAATACCAATATATGTCAAAATATGATGTTTCGTTCATTCATTTCGCTTAAAAACAGCTGATAGTGGGGACTCGGTGAAGATCACCGAGGAGATCACCGGTGGATAGTTAGACAATTCGAATTGGGAGATTCATGTTCATAATGGTGTAAATGAGCGTCAGTTTCATTATCACCAGAGTTAGACAATAAGGCTGCTGACCCGAATATTGCGCCCTCGAAGTGTAGGTATAATATTTGTACTTGTTGTGGAGTGCGACCGGCCTGCCTTAGTACAATATACCAAATTTCGTTCAGTTTTTTATCGATTGCTTGGTTTCTACTCATTGGATGGAGATACCAATTAAACCAATTTTATGACAAACTCTATAAGCTACCCAACAATGAAAACCGCATCGCAATCGGTCCTATAGTTTCTACGTGATGTGTGAACAGAGAAACAGACAGGAAAACACAATTAAAAAAAGTTATATTATCTTTTTAGTAGCTTATTTTACGTACCCTAGTTTTTTTTGTAATTATTCTCATATTGCAAACTTTTTGGTACTGGCTTCTTCATTATAAAAGTATAGATATAGATAGATAGATAGATAGACTAGGCTTCAGCTATAACCATTACAGGTATATATGCTTTAAAACAAAAAACAAAGTCAAATTGGACGACTCGTAATGGAGCTGCTTGATAGCTACTAACAAATTCCACGACAAATTTGATACCCCTCGGTTTTTCCAAGTTTTTTTCATTCTACATTCATTGCTAACACGGTATCGCTTATTCTTGTAACCCTACATACATGTTTATAGCTCAGCGCAGACGTGTAGGCGGCCTAATGAGACCGACACAGACTCCCCCCGTGGCTTGTGATCAGCCTGAATTACTTACACGTTCCTTGTTCCCTCATTGGAAGCTACCTTCCGGTTAATTCCGATTATATCTGAGCCTGTTACCTGTATTTATTTTACGGTATAAGCAATCGTTTGACCACGGTCTCAGCTGTTGGAAAGCGACGACCTATTCAGTCTTGACGTGACGCTTCGTTCTTGTGCGACAAGAAGAATTTCAACCACTAAAGGGTGGCGCTTCGCCGATCGTCTAGCTAGTCGTACGGTGATGGAAAGATGATGGGGAATCAGATTGTGCAGTTCTTGTGCACTCACCATAGTGCAATCTGTAGAATACCGACAGGCTTGCGACCTCACGTCGATGCGCCAGACATGGAAGTTTACTCTTTACCAGAGTGTCATCTCCAATGAGCCTCATAGTACGTCCCTCAATTGAATCCAAACCCTCGTTCTGATACTTGGCAGAACCGTCCCAGAGGTGGCAGCAGCACTCCATACAAGATCGGACCTGTGCTTGTTAAAGATTCAAAAGCTGTCCCGGTGTGAAGTACCGCCTAACCTTAGACAATATACCAAGTTTCTTTGCAGCTACCTTGGTTTTGGATTCTATGCAAGACCCAAAATTCAGGTTCTATGTGAGTTCAACACAGGCATAAAGATTTTCTATATGGCCGTGTCCACCAGCACCCAAATCACCGAGAAGTTAGGGCGCTCAAGATTTCGTAGATGCAGCCGGCGCTTGGGGTAAATAGGTGCTCCAAGACTTAGCTGCTGGGTAATCTAAGTATGCCGTATCAGCTGGACATCCCATCTGCGTTTCCGACAAGAAGAACAAGTGGGGCTTAGAGGTCTTCAGATGATAGTGGACCGGTTGGAGATTGCAGTGAATCCCATGAATATTCACAAGATCAACGTTAAGTGTGAGGACGTGCATCTGCCGGTTAAACTTATTTCTTATTTGAATAGATTGGACGAATAATAGCAAAGGAGATATCGGAATGGCTAACCCACGGAAGTCGAGGCATAACTACGACGTTGGAGAACATGCGCAGAGACTGCGGGGACGCCCGAACCCCTCTGAAATAATTCATCAGTTCCTCACATCCGGTCGCCAGCGGCCCAATGGATCATTTCAGGATTATACACAAGAGGTGGGGCAGTCTTTCACAGCTAGCTAAACTACTACTTAGGCCCCCTACAACTTGCGGTCGGCCTGCAGAGAACACCGTGCTTCGGATCCCGCTACCCTCTGAAGCAAGGCAGAAACACCATGATTCCGATCACAGTCCACCCATCGAACACACTCATCCGGGCAGCTTCCCTGAACATAATGATGGATTTCGACAAGTCGTTTGGAATCAAAGCTTTGACAAGAGGGTGGTAAAATAAAAAGCTGGCGGCCGAAGCCTACCACCAGGTGATTTGGTTGCTCTTTTGGCACCACCCGAAGATCACGAGTAGGACGTCGAGGGCTGAATCTTACGGACGCGAGCAAACAATAACCCTACCTGCTTATGTTACCTTTACTCCCTCTATATACAGTGTTTGTTTGTTTGTCGTATGAGGTAGTCCTGACCTCTGGTGTCAGAGTTTATCAGGCCGCCCGAGGGACATAATGACTGCTATTAATCAATAACAGCCGGTACCGATAGTTTAACATGCCCTCCGAAGCACGGAGCGATAGAAAACCGCATATAACTTAGAAAAGTCATTGGTGCGGAGCCTAGAAACGAACTCTTTATCGTTGGATTTCGAGAAGAATCGGCAAGAAACTCGAATAAAATCGACATTAATTACGGGACTTTCGACCTCGCCGGCGAGGTCGGTGTCTGTGTCTAATTGTGTTGAAAGATGGTGAAGATGACGGATTGGGCGAATCTATCATTGCCTGCACTGCGGCAGCGATTTCATCGTCCGGATCGCTCAAGATGTCTCTAGGGCGTCTACGGAGGGGTCGTGCGTCTGTTGTCGCGGCTGTCGTGTAGTCAGAGGCCTGAACTACTAGGGGGTTTGGGTGATGGGGTGCCGCGTCAAAGTAGCGGGGAGAGGCATTTTTCATATATTGGACTATCGAGGGAAGCTCGAGATCGCTGTGCAGGTCGATGTTCCTCTGATACCAGGGGGCATCTACTGCACATCGGACGAATATTGAACTATAAGGCTACCATCGCTCTATGGACTTAGAGTCTAGGAAAGTCATGCAAAAATACTAGTCAAGTACTGCTAAATAATTAAAAAATAAACAAGTTATCTATTGTAACCGGTGGATTTTAGATCGCTCAGTCATGTCACTAAGTTAATATCAGGTATGTGTAATGGTTAGTCTTTAATAACTTATAGTGATACATGAGTGAACAATATGTGATTCACTCACAGGTCACAAAATAACTCTTGGGAAAATGTATTATTATTTAGTAGCATTCCACTCAAGTCTATCCTATCTAATTTATTGACTTGTAACATAACATAGAATTGACCTAGTGTGTTTAATTTTGTCGAAGCGAACCTTGATACTGTTGTTAGATTTGGTTTAAAATGCTAATAACAAGACACGAACTGTAATTTAATTTGTTATTAAAAATGACGTGTTTATGAATTACACTACGCCTTTCTCAATAATTGGTTGGACTCTGATATTATTGTTGATTGAATTTGTATATAAGTATTCCGCACAGGCAGACTTACGAGGTGAAATCTGCAGCTTATACAGGCTGTTACGTATGGGTGTAGCAGTGACGAAACATTTGCCAGAATAGGTATAAAACTTTAAAGTCACTCCGCACTCCTACACTAATATTATAAAAGAGGAAAGATTTGTTTGTTTATAATGGATAAACTGAAAAAATACTGAACCGATTTTAAAAATTCTTTCACCTATAGAAAGTGAAATTATCAGCGAGTAACATGTGCAGAAAATATTTTTTCAAGAAATATGAGATCGTACGAAAATTGCAATAGTGTAACCCAAGGTATCAAAAATTTGCAAAAATGACGATTAATTCATCATACACTGTATAGGGAACAGAATGACATGTTGTCGTGGAAACAAAATAACAAGTCTGTCAAGTACGTGAGTTATATATATATATATATTGCAGTTGTCTATGGGCAAAAAACACTGCTGCCAATAATTTTGAATTACGCTTACTTACCCGTGCGAAGCCGGGGCGAGTCAATAGTTAAAAATAATTTGCTAAGTGTGTCTGCATGGTCATAGCGAATAAGAGACTGTTGTGATCGATGTGAGCTGTTTTAGATGAAACTTCGTGGAGACAGGATTTGCCAGCCAGACTTTTAATTTAGTACCACACTTTTAATGTCTGTATGTTCGCGCATCACGTTAAAACTACTGGACCAATTGCGATACCATTTTCACTGTGCGATAGCTTAGGTTTTACCTTAACAACTGGTGTACTTGGTATCTCAATCCAATGAGGAGGCGCCAAGCAATTAATAAAACTATAAATTTTAAAAGTGTAGTACTGTTTTGTAGGCCAGTCAGTGTAAACGCCCAGAGTGCGCTGGGCGTTTTTAGGTATTGGTTACTAAAAAGGACAAATTAAACATTTATATATCCCCGAACCCCCCACCCCCATTATAGCTAAGAAGCATCTCGATAACATCAGTTTTCAAACGTAAAAACCGCATCAAAATCGGTGCATGTTTGGGAGCTACTATCCTCACCCCCATTTCTCCCCCCCCCCATTGTAGCTAAGAAGCTTTAAAACATAAAAACTGCATCTAAATCGGTCCATTCGTTTGGAAGCTACGATTCTCACCCCCCGCCCCCCTTTTTGTCCTTCCCCCCATTACTAAACCATTAGTTTACCTAAAAACCATCTTGTTTACCCTAGCTTTCAAACAAAAAAACTACATCAAAATCGGTCCATTCGTTTGGGAGCTACGATGCCACAGACAGACGCACACACAGTGACATAGTGATACATACTAAACTTATAACACCCGTCTCTTTGTTCGGGGGTTAAAAAACGGAACTCAATTTCTTGCAGCGCCCCATTTTTTTATAATTTTCAGCCACATCCTTCTCCCCGTAGCAAAGAGTTGGCAGGTACCAACCGACAGAATGTAGTTTTCGTTTTTTTTTTTATCTTAACTCGTAATTTTAGTGCTTATTCTACTTTCTGGTATTCAGTATTAACAAATAAGTTCTTAATGATTCTGTCTGTATGCGTGACTTAATTTTTTGTAGGTATGTATTTCTTTCCTCCAAGTGCCGGCAATCAGAAAATGAGTTCAATCATATCATTAAGAATATACAGCAAGGATATTTTACGACTAATAAATTTAAGTATAAAGTAAAAAGATATGGGGACATATTCCGAACTCGTTCTTACCACTTTAATGATATCATGTGCACTTCTGGACTCGTAATACTGCTGATTTAATAAACTATAAAATCACAATAATAGTTTGTTTTATGTTCGCGGAGGAAGGTAACAAAATATTTTATTGTAGAATTGAGTTAATGATTTTACTTTTATTGAGAAGTTATAAATACGTGTTTTCCTTCTATTCTTATGAGATGCATTTTTATTGATTAGATAAATAATATTACTTTAGTAATTCGAGCTTGGTCGTTTTGGAGTTTGAAGATTATTAAAGGTTTTTGCGTTAATTGGATTCTTAATTATGTCTTTGTTGTATGTTGCTAGTATGTTCCATAGTTTCTATAACATGAAAACATAGTGAGGCAGCAAAAGCGTAGTATAGTTGAAATCAATGCCTACACTGGGTCCCGGTCAACCCGTCTCAGCTCCTTTATGGGCTCACTCTCTACGGAAGTGCTCCAGTACTATGGCAATAGCGTGGACATTACTGTAATATATTCTAACGCGGGAATTCATCCTACAACAACCAGGCGCATAAATTTAGGAATTTAATCATATCTTAGAACCCACCCCACCTATTTAACTAGGTTTTTAAGATAATGCTTGTGTCCTGCCTCACCCGAATTGTGCAAGATGGTGAGCAGGTAGTTTCTTTGTCTGTCTATGCCTCAGTTTTGCCGTGAAGTTAGCCTGTATAAAAACCTGAAGGGAAAGTTAATATCGAGCACCGAGATGCTCTCAATTTAAGTTGTCTATGCCTAAATGCAAATCAATATATATATACTATCTTATGATATCTACAAAAAATATATATAATTAAATCTCAGTGACTATAATATATTTTTTATACCATTATTGAGTCACGCACGAAACGATCAAGTCGTTCACCTTAGGCACTATAATACGAGCTCCATGTCTGCCCAATTTCACAGCGAAATAATTTCACTGTTATTTCGAATTTTGGACACAGTACACATATCATATCCTTACGAATATAATGTACTGTGCTTAAGATTCCAATATCTTGCGCAGCATTTCACTGTACGCGCTTGTCACAGACACATAGGTTCACAGACATCGAGTGACACTGTGCCCTTCAAGCGGCACATAGTATCTAATGTACACAATAAGTACTGCTTCCTGGTTGAATATTTGGAGATATATTACAGTATTTCCCTAGGAGAACTTCTACAGAAGAGGCCTTTTACACTGCCAAAAAGCCCCGACACCATATCCACACTATGCTCGTCGTATCACAGCAATACTTTTAATGGATCTTGTGAGTTTTTGCCTTTATTTATACGTTACGATGTGCGCATAATGGATCAGTAGACGAACACTTAGTGGATGTGGATATGAGGTATAAAAGCGGGTTCTCCATTTATCTCTATAATCATCTGTCGCAGATACTGTGCAGGAGAAGAGTAACGAATGAAAAATAGATTCGAATAGACTATAGTTAAGTAAGTCTACTTTCTTAATGAGATTTTGACGATATGCCGCTGTTTGATATTATAAACAAAAAGTATCCAAAATATATCCACAAACCAAGCGTTTATAAAACAGCGGAATAACAGCATAAACAACATATTATTATTTTAGATTTATATTATTAGTTTTGAGTTTTATATAGGTGTAACATAGGTTCACAGTTTCAGTTTAAAATATCTATAATTTTGATGTTTTTAATAGCAGTTAACGCCTGCTTACCGTCCCCATAAGACGGGTTGAAAGAACCTAGTGGAAAGATTTGGATGACGACGCATAGGTCTCGGTGGCCGAATTGGTAAAGGCATGTGCTGCGCTGAGGCACAGTGTGCGAGTTCGAATCTCGTGCATGACCCAATTTTTTTTCCATTAGAAAATTATTATATAATTATATATATATCTATAATTACCGATTGGTTTTGAATTATTTATTGCAACAGCTTTTCGTAACACGCATTTCCAATTTTTCAGTCTAATATAATCAAGATAAAGTTACTTACTTAGGCTTAAGTAAGTACCTTTATCTTGATTATATTTAGATTACTTAAAAACATTTTTATATTATTTTGTTTTTAATCCTTTGCTTGAGGAGTTAAGCAAGTCGCTCGCCTGAAACTTTAAGTTTAACAGTTTTAAGTTTAAGTTAAACTAAAGAATGCTGTTCAATTAAAACGTTATTAGGTAAAACAGGCCAGTACCTGTTTGCCTTCATGAAATAGCGCACGCATTTATTGCCAAGTTGTTTTGTTTCACGCAATAAAATGACGTCACGGCGCTGCGGCAGAGTTATTCGATGTAAAGCGAGCATGTCGCCTGTAAAAACAATTAAACTTGCACAATGAAAGCTCACACAGCCACAGATCACTTGATAGTCCCGAAAGAACTAGCCACAGATCAGATGATAGTTACTTCAAAACTAGCCACAGATCAGAAAGCAGCTACTACTGTAGACATAGCCACAGTCCGGTGATAGTTGCCACTGAGCTAAACAATTGTGCCGCCAGTATTAATCGAATAAGTCCGGGGATGTTAGTGTGGGTGTTAATCTGTGTAATATAAACCAACCAACTGTTTTTATTCTGGCTGTGACATTTATTTGGTGGTTTTAGATAGAGGTATACATAGATTTCTAAAAAGTATGTAAGAAATCTGTAAAAAAGTAACAAGAGCCACAAGGAACAGAAAAACTTAACTTACGTATCTAAAACCTACTAAGTAAGTACTTTGTTTTACTAAAATCTTATGTAAGTAAAAGCGAATATTGAATACTAGCTGCACCCCACGGCTTCACCCGCGTCGATTGATGTTGATGACGATGATGATGATATTCAAAAGTATCTTAACTATAGATTTTAAGCTTAATAGATTCAAAGTACAAGAAATCAAACTAAGTTTCAGTGTAAGTAATAAAAGAGCAGACAAACTCACATATTATGATAGTGCGGCTACGGCCGGTGGTGTTGTGTTGATACAGTACAGCCGGATAGGTCGGCGCAAGTGAGTTAATTAACTGGGAGCGTGTAAGGCGACGCTCACGGCCGCTCTAATTGCGCGATTATTCCTCCGCGACGCCTAACTGCTGGATGAAATTTAATTAAAGTTTGTTGTTCAAATAGATTTAATTAAAGTAATGTTATAGCGAGCGCCGACGCCGCGCGAGCCTCAATCCGCGTGAGTGCTGCGCAACTTTTCTAATTCATTACTTCTGAAAGCGTTCCCGTGATGCCGAGCACTCTTAATAATTTGTATTGTATAGTTATAGTCGTTTTAGCTTGTTGCCGAGAAACTTGCGCCGCCGCAACTGACGACCGGACGACATTGGTATCTACAGCCAGCCAATTAAACTAATGGACACACGATTTAATCGCCAGAATTAAATCGATATCCATAATCCCAATCGAATAAATTTTTTGAATCCCACATCTGTACTGAATTATTCATATATTAATATTAAACAACTAGTAGAATATTTATCCATTAGCGCGACAGCCGTGCCGTTGGAAATTACATCGAAATGTTCTCTCGGATACAAATGCACCGTTAAAAGGCACATTAAGATAAAAGCTGTAGCCCATAATTCTTATTAATTATTAATAGGATTGTCAATTAAGACGAAATAGCTTTTTGGAAGACCTGTAAATAGGAAATGTTTATCTATCCGGGAATTACGATTGTGCAACGATTCGCGGCCGTAAGCGACGAACGATGTTCGCGTCAATTATGGCTAATGGAAAACTTAAATTATGATAAAAGCTAAAGAGCTCGCGGCGGATGCTGGCCATCGCTTGCTAATGACGAGAATTCGAGTCGGCGATGGGTCCTTGACTATTTAGAGTGCATATTTACTGATGAAAAGTCGTATGGAGAGAGCTATGATCGGGGATCTCTGATGGATATAACCAAAACGAGGTTATCCGACAGATAACCAAATGCATCGACATAGCTCAAAGGATTAGTAAGCGGAAGTGGCTGATCATATTTGTCGAAGGACGGATAACCGCTGGGATATACGTGGTCTCAAGCGGATACCGTGACTTGGCAAACGTATTAGGTATAGGACGCCCACCGGCCAGGTGGAGTGACGATCGGTCGTTCCTGACCTGCGGAAGACGGCTGGCAGAAACTGGATGAAAAGAGCTCTGTGGTGTTTATTGGGCCTATGTCCAGCTGTGGACAAACACAGGCTGACTATGTTGATGATTTACGATGACTCTAGGGATCTACCACACGTAAAGCAAGTGTTTTATGAATCACTTTAATTCTCAAGCACATTGCATATTACCGAGTTATGGAATCTTTTTGCTGAGGAAGTCTGAATGTTACAAGAAATAAATAAGACATTTTGATAAATTTCAGTGTTGGCGCAGAGGCAGGAGAGCTGACCGTGGGACGCGTCTCACAAAGCTGCCGGGCAGCTCTCAGCCGATTACGCGCGACGCGAGCCTAATTTGATTGCTTCTTGCCATCAATTACCTCTCTCCACCTCATTCCGCCGCAGCTTTTATTTACCCCCAGTCTCCTGGAATAGCCTCACTCCTCGTCTTTCCGTTTATTTATCAAACACTACAATTTATTGCGAATGTTTCGAACAACTTCAATTTTCTCGTAGACTTATTTGCTGTTGTCATTTTCGAGTCGTGGATACCTAATTCGTTTCGATTTTATGTGTGTCCAGATAGGTCAGAAAAGTTTATTTCTTTAAAAAATATTGAGGCATTCTGTATTCCCTTTTCTCAATGAAAAAGATTTTTCAATCAATGAACATAGATTGGCTCTAAACGTTTCGTATGAAATATTCAGAGAAACAAATTCAATGCGGAGACGTGATAGTGTCACGCCGTATTCGAACACGCAAAGCGAGCGTTGTATGGCGAACGTGATGTAAATAAAGAGTGGATTGCGTTGCGTTGTCTGCCAGTCAATTTCCTTGATGAACTCACAATTACGGAAATTGGAAGTGCTACCACCGCTCCGCCCGACGCGCCACCCGCAGCCGTCCTTCCCGCACCTCCTACCTCGAAACACTGATTTACCGCGTACCCAAATAACGTTTTACGATCTTCGTGACTTCATTTATACACAAAAAACACATCTCATAACGCACGCCGCACCAAAAATATAATTAAATTTTACAACGCTCCGTCGACTCGATGTCAATTAAACTCTTATGACAAGGCTCCCATTTCAAAAGCTAATGAGAAGCATATGGAGTACACATTGGAACCAGTTATTTTGTCACGATCTTTTTGTTACTTATAGTGGAGTAGCGCGAGGGAGCGTATCCTTATTGAAATCTTTACTGGCTTCATTGTTCCATTCTCAATTTGGGCGTCCTTGCAAGTTTACGCATCTCTTTCACGAGTAAATTGCTCTGCTCCGTCGGAGGAGTCATAAAGAAAATTGCTATACAGTTGATAAATAATTTATCTGAAAGCCCGCCCGAGTCACCGAAACACGCCGAGGCGCGGGTAGCATTGCGTCTAATATTACTTTCCTTTTGTACAATTTTGCAACAGGGCCGTTCGCACGTTCCCTTGCTTTTATGGGCAATAAGTGGAACGCAATTATATTTATGGAGGAAGAATGGTTAGGAAACTAATTTAGCCAAGTATCATTTTCATGGAGGTATGTAGGCGTTTTACCTAATGAGTTGTACGCTCTCGTATCCGTATTTATTGAATTACTGCTTTCCATCTGCCTCCTACTTACACGAGGTGGTACTTATAACACAAGATATATGTGAGCTAGAATTATTTTGACATATTGCAACTAAGTAGGTAGGTACCTATCTAGATTTTGCAAATTCCAAGAAGTAATTTAGTCCGCTGCTATACCTACTTTTTTTTTGAAGTACAAGTTGATAGTGGCACCTGGAAATGGCTTTTTGTAAACTTTAATATTCAATATACACAACATTTTCCATCGGAGGTCGGATGCAAGACAGTCAGTGTAATTAAGTCCATGAATACATTGGTCACGTTGAATAGATAACCTGTGGTGTCGATTCTGACGCGACCACTTAAAATTAAATTTCTCTTAAATTTGATTTCTTCTTCTTCTTCTTCTTCTTGCGGTGCCTCTACACTACTGGAGATTAGTTGAAATTAGATTTAGACGTGTTAAAAAACTAGATAACCTATTCTGAATGTGCTCACCTAAATCTAAATTTGAATTTTAAGGTATTAATTTATTCAATTTAAATTTAGCACGGTACACTTAATGTTCTTATTACCCCGTTCACATTTAGCTGCAGTGAGAAGGGAAGTGGGCAGGGAAGTGAACAGGGAAGTGGGCAGGGAAGTGGACAGAACGAGTATGTAAACACAATACTTCTCATGCTCCTGCCACTACTACTCGTGCTCTCCTTCTCTCCCCAAATGAGCGGTTACGGACAGTAGAGTAACGAGTAAACGAATTGACGCACATGGTGTGCGGGGGCCGGGAGGCAGGGTCTCGATTTTGTACCAAAGGCAAAAAGCAAATACCACGCATGAAGTTTCTTCCCGTAATTTTTTTTTCGATGCATCTTTCGTAATTCATAAATAAACTATTGGCGCCTGACAATCACAATCCTCTCCTGGCACGTTCGAATAAACAAAGAAAAAAAATAAAAAATAAACAACTTCATATCAAAAAAAAAACTTTTGTAAACAAACACTTAAAAGGTCCGTCACTGGAAGTGTTACTAATTGAAATGTTGTTAGTTTGGTCAATTGGAATGCAATTTATCATATTAATGTAATGCTAGAAATAAAGTACATTTCAGGGAAAACGAAAGTTATTGTTCCATAAGACCTCCTTCGATATGGATAAACGCATCGAGTCTTCCGAAAAAGGCATCGCAACCTGCTCGAAGGTGGGTTGTCACGGGATTCAGTCCCATTCCTGATGAAGCGCTACTTTCAGCGCACTTTCATATTGTTCACCTGCAAGCACTGAAGCTCGCAAACAATGGTTGCTTTTGATTTTCCAGCCAAATGCAATCGCGCTACTGCGTTTAACCAACGTTTAACATCCCTAGTAAGTTTTTGCTTACAGTTTGCGTACAAAAAGGCAATCTTGGGTTTTGCCAAATTTTGCTGCGCTGTCATTAAATTTTGCAGCAGTGTGAAGTTGGTAGGTAACACTTCGAGTTACGGACTCTGTACTTAGATATGTGTATTAATGTTAAATTATTGTCCCATTTCTAATTCTTTACTTTTTCTTAGTAACTCCAGCTTCTATTTCATAAAGCGACAAATCATAATAAACCTACAAATGTCAGTCGAATAATACGCACAACCTGCGTTTCATCGAAAAAAATGTATGACATTTCGATAGTTTGACTGACAATTGTCGGTTCGATTGACATTTGTCAGTGTACTATAGTTTTATGAAATAGGGCCCAGGTCGGACGGTCGGTGAGGTCAATGTGAATAAAGGTTTTGACGTTCTACTTTTTGAGATTGTTTAGCATAGATATGTCGAAACTGAAACAGGTGGTCACAAACCAACTACAATAGACAGTTATAGTAAACTAAGAAAAATGTAACACACTACCAGTAGGTAATTAGAACAGCTCCAGTTTACTTATTAATTAGAGAATACAACGAATGCTTTATCGAGATTTGCCCCTTAATTGGAGTCAGCGCGATGACGTAGTTAATTGGGAAAGTTAGGTAGAATTCTGAGGCGTTGTGCCGTTGTGCCTAATTAGTGCCAGTGGTCTCTCATTACTGTTCACTTTAATTACCCGCACGAACAATCATATTGTGGGAGTTTGATCACGGCACCTACTTTTAAAAAGTTTGTTAAATTAGACGAGGACATTAGAAAATTTACAGTTGTCGTGATAGGTATGAGAGAGTATGTCAGGCTGCCCGAGAACCCCTGACAAGGCTTAAATGAAAATCCGCACATAGGTAACTTAGAAAAGTCATTGTTGCGAAGCCGAGGACTGAACCTGGTATCGTTGGCTCTAACTCTAGTTCTAACTCGCATTGATAGATGGTAAGAGGAGAGTATGGTCAAGTAGGTGTTATTTCTTTTTTACAAACTTTTATCATTGTTCTATTTCCTTTGTATGTACCCACATAATGCAAGTTAATTTAATTTTCTTTAAATCTTTCTTAAATTAAACCAAATTATGAAAGTATGTCTGTTTACCCGAATGCGGAGGGTTATATGTTTGGGTTGTATGATGTTTTTTTTTGTATGATTGATGACACGTTTCTTTGGCGCATCCAACAGCCTAAACTGCTTGATGGATTTTGATAAATATCATTGATCAGTCTTCATTACGAGAGTGCTATAGCAATGATTCCAACAGAACAAAAAAATACCAAAACGTATCGATCGTATTTGAGGTATCAAAATAAAGCTCTTTAGAAGACTATTCCAAAAATATTTTAGAAAAAACAACTTCGCGCAGTCGAGACAAAACTAAAAGAGGCAAACAAGCTTTATATTCTTGATATATAAATATAACAAAAAAAAAACGGAATTAAAAGTACCAATGTACCAAATTTCTTATAACTTGTAACAAACCATATATCAACTAAACTATGGTTTGTTACAAGTTATAGATATAGTTCAGATGTATAATCGTATTTTATCGATTGCGGCTGTTACTCATTAGCCACCAGTTTTGAACGGGATTTAAACGCGCTGGAAACTTAATATTTATTTACCTCGATGGTCACTTCTCATGACCACGATCAATGCAACTTGATCGAAACGTCGAGGTAAATAAATATTAGGTTTTCAGCGCGATTAAGTCCCGTTTACTTAAACGGGACTTAATCGCATAACATATATGTTTGAATCGCGAAAGTTTAAAAGTTACTACTTGTTATCGTACAACACCCTAAATCCTTGCTTATTCACTGTTTTAAATAAACCCAAAGGCAGCGATTCAGAATCAAAACCCTTCGATAACGGACCGAAACGATTCGATTCGATATAGTTCTCGAATCGAATGTTTATTTTCGTGCTATTCAGAACAATCGATTTGAGGTATTAGGTTTTAGGTTCTATTACGGTACGAAATCGATTGCATCACATGTTGATGCAATCAATACGGTACGGAATAGCTCGAAAATAAACATTCAATTCGAGAACTATATCGAATCGAATCGATTTAGTACGTTATCAAAAGTTCCTGAATCGGGGAGCTGACTCCCATATTATTTTCTTCGCTCCATAGTGAAAAAAAGAGAAATTAAAAAATTAATAATGTTAAATAATGTTTAATTGTTATTGAAATCTTATAAACTTCACAATAATCCAAATCTTCGTCACAGAGTAAGGAGATCGTATAGATTATATTATAAAAATGATAAGTTGCTAACACAAGTTTGTACGGAAAACTCAGTGCGCGAGTCCGACTTGCACTTGATTGGATTGAGATACCAAATACACCAGTATTTAATCATACCCTAAGCTATCCAAAGATGAAAACCGCGTGGCAATCGGTCCAGTAGATTTTACGTGATGCACGAACAAAAAAAAAACAAACAGACATGATTTTTAAAAACGTTATGTTCTTGTTTAATAGCTTATTTTAAGTAGTCAATTTTTTTTATCTTTATTGTACAGACTTTTTAGTACTTACTGGTTCATTATAAGTACTATCTGTGTCTGCGGCTTTGTCCGCGTAATATGTCTGGGTAAAAAGAAATTAAGTGTTACCAAAAGTACATTATACTACATTTATTCAAAGTTCGTTCAGACGTCAAATCTTTTGTATTGATTGCTTGATGTGACTTCTATTACTCATCGTTTTGAGATAAGTAGGTACCACGTGTACCAGTTTTTAAGTCAAACCCTAAGCTATCCTACTCTGAAAACCAGTCGCAATCGGTCCAATAGTTTTTACGTGATGCGCGAACAAACAGACAGACTGAAACCACTTTTTAAAATATTATGTTCTTGTTCAATAGCTTATTTTAAGCCCACTAGAACTTTTTTTAAATTATCTTTGTTGTACAGAGTTTTTGTTACATTTTTTCTTATTATCTTTATTGTGCAGACTTTTAGTAATAGCAAATTCCTATTCCTAATTACACAATTCAATTACTCCCTCAACACAAAAACAACCACTCCACAAGTAAATTCGAACAAACCAGAATCAAAGCCAAGCTAAATACATGTCGACATAGGAAATAGAACAATCAACGAGAAAAATTTCGTAGTGCCTACTTGACGTCCACTGAATACCTCGTCACCGCGATCTATCTTGGATACTAACTCCATCTAGTTTCATTTTAGAGTACTAAAAACAGAGTGAACGTTCCTAATTTTCAATGGATCTCATCCGATACCGTGGAAACATGCCGTCAAGTGGCTGGTCCTCTAATTAGGGCACGTTCTGCCCTGTAATCCACCTGACTGTTAATTAATACGGCTGAATAAACAACCGCCAGTGCTGCGGAGATTAACAATTCTGTGTAATACACCCTTATTATGTACGGCCCGTGTTAATACTAAGAATAGCTAATGTTATTGTTGTATTAATTGTGGTCCCTACCTACTTCTGGCTTATGTTCTTTGTAGGTAAATCGATGGTAGCCTAACGGTTCAACAGTGCACCTTAGAATCCAAAGGTACTGTGTCCGGTCCTAGGCTCCGCATAATTGACTTCGCTCTGTGCTTCGGAGGGCACGTTAAGCTGTCGGTCCTGGGTGGTATTGATTAATATAGAAATTAGTTTTAATTGTAAACATTATTTGGTAAATACTTTATTTTACTTTCTATCTTAATAAAATTCACCATACACAAATAAAAAGAATACATTTTTGATATAGTTATATATTTAAACTGGACTTAATCAATTTCCATTTACTTTACATTAAAAATTTAGTAATTTTATTTTTTACCTAGGTATAGTTAAAATTCAGTAAAAATCGATCTCCACTTTTTCCTTGTATAAAACGGTGGGTGGTCTAAGGCATTACTTGAGGGGGGCATTTTTTTGGTTTGAACCCCCTCCCTTGCCTACGGCCTTGGCTGCTCCCCGCGGTCAAGAAAATGTTCTACGTGTTCCGGACCTAAAGTTTCTTTTAGGTAGCAAATTTCATCAAAATCCAGTCTGCCGTTACGAAGCGAAGTTTTAACATACACACATGTAATTATAATGTTGATTTATGATTTCCTGAGACCCGTCAGCGTCACAGCTTTGCACGGGCAGCAAACATTTTTTAAATATTATTTATTACCTACTCAATTAAGCCATTATCAGTAATGAACCTAAAACCGAAACAAAATCGGTTCAGTAGTTTAAGATTAGCCCGAATATACACATAAACGCAACTGTGTTAAGATACTTCTATAATACTGTGATAAGATGCACTCCGCTACGATTTTGCATAAGTATATAATATCCATCGGGAAAATTTGCTTCTAACCCATAGATCTAGTTAAAGGAGGGAAGATACGGTTCGCTTAAATATCATGTCAACAAAAATGGACTACTCGTAGATACAGCTACAGGCAGACCTACCCACACCCACACACCGTCGTGCTTCATGCGCATCTATACCAAAGATAAGGAGACATACGCAGACTGTAGCGTGAATGAGAGTCACTGCTAGTACGTGCTACGTGGTGCTACACAAACACCACTCCGATTGTGACAATGAGCAAAGAAGGCCAATTATGTGCTTTGCACCTAATTTATGTGGTCCACGCCCGAGGAGCTGTGGCACCTGCACTTCCCACTTTTAATTTCATAAATCCATGCTTGTATATAATAGTAAAAAATGTATTGGAATACAGGTGCACAGTTTCTTCATACAAAATTCAATATTTTGTAAAACATTTTCTTTATTAGGGTTCCGTACCCCAAAAGGAAAAAATGAACCCTTAAAGGATGACTTTGTTGTCGGTCTGTCTGTCTGTCTGTCAAGACTATTTTTCTCAGGAACGGGTGAATTAATATTAAATACTATATAAGGGGCTCTACCACCTAACTCAAAGCTATAGCGATAGAGATACCAATAAACTATCCGTCCTTGTCATTGTGTTAAGAGATGACAAGGAAGGACAGTGCATTGATATCATAAACGATTACAATTCCCAAAGCAATTGAATTAGGCGGTCGACCCCCAGGTTTGCAATGTCTTGGAGTTGTCAAATAAACAAACTTCTATGTCAACGCAATCAAAAGATACGGCTGTTTATGGCGCATAATTTAACACTTGCGAGGGAATCAAAACCTACAGGGTACTTCCCGTTGACCTAGAATCATGAAATTTGGCAAGAAGCAATATCTTATAGCACGAGTAAAGGGGAAAATCCGAAAACCGTAAATTTATAGTAACTTTTTTTTTGCAATTAATTCCTTATTTGAAGTAGGTAAACTGACCGCGGCCTATGTCGATGGGGACAACAGTTTTCCAAGGGCATAGTTAAGTTTGAACGGAACCTTCGGTGCGCAAGACCGAATTTTTCGTTCTAGGTTACTTATCTAGGTACAATGTCAATATTGTACCTATTTGCAGAAATAGATGTTGGCTTTATGAGATAAATACGACGACGTCTATTTATTGTTAGTTAAAGGTTAGTTAGAGCCAAGCTCCAGTAACATTTAAAAGGTTATAGGGTCAATCATTAGTTTAATTTAGTGAATCGTGCATGCAAATGACAACTAGCAGGCCTCGAGTTGAATGTTAGGTTATGTGAAATAAATAAGTAGGTTAACTGTTATTTTAATTACTAAAAATATATCTTTGTTCTTTCACGGTAGAAGCTGTTCGTCTGTGAAATAAATTGCCAGTTTCTATACGGCGTGCGCCGTCTTTGGAAGTTTTTAAGTGTCAAGTGAAGAGGTTTTACTTGGAAGTCTAGCTATATAGCTTGGAAGTGTATTATATTTATTGTCATCTTGCAATTACAGTTTTGTTTTTGTCTTTTTATCATCTCGTAATTATATTTAGTTATTTATGTATTCATATAGTATATATTTATATATATATATATATATATGTGTGTATATTAATATATATTTATATGTATATTTTAATATATTATACATCTTAGTTTTAGTATAATTAGATATTTGATTTACTGTTTCCCTCTAGTGATTTAATATTATAGTGCACCCCGTCCCTCACGATTATAACAAATCCTCTCCATCCAAAGGTTGCCTGGAAGATATCGCTTTTAGTGATAAGGCCGCCCATTGTGACACTTCTTCTGCTATTGTTCCTTTATTTTGTAGATTTTCTTTGTGGTGTGTACAATAAAGAATTTATCTATCTATCTACATCTTAACATAAATCATACGAAATTCTATTAGGTTACATACCTAATAGAATTTCTAACAATTTACTTATTAATTTTGGTAACAATTTACTAATTTACTTATATAATTAACGTGTACTTAATGGCTAACATAAGTTTACGGCACTATTTACGGCAACATTATATATGTATAATCAAATCTTAAATCTGCATTATATACCTACATGTTATCTAAAACAATATTCTTACAAATAAATATAATTTGAGTTTAGATACAAATTTATTCTGACACATATCTTAAAGAACTGTAGCCAATTAAACTGGCAGCTATCGGCGTCCGTCAGCTGTTGGCGATCTCTTGCGGATGTGGACTTGTGGAGATGTATCCTAGATCGCAGCATTAGCGTTAGCGGCAATAAACAGCGGTCTCCGGCCGGCGCGCAGCGCGTTGCAGCGCCGACCGATATTGGACATCTCTTGTACGTCAGCTCAGTCTGTATAACATGTCAGCCGTCGACACTAGCGAAATCAATTAGGCCCGTTTGCGCACTGCTCCAATAAATACTGCTATCGCTAATTAGAATCAATCGTGGGATTGCGTCCGACTCTATTCTGAAATCACTCCGTGTGGGCGGACGAGACTACGCTGACAGCAATTGGCTTATTAAGAAGCTAACAAAACGCAATAGTGTCTAGTTCGGCCAGATTAATTTATTTCGCCGTATCTGTGTGTATTCGCAAGTGATTGATCTGTTTGTTTTGCGAAACATTCTGGCGTGGACGTTTAATTATTTCGCAATGTTCCACTAAATGTCTCGCGACTGAAATAAACTGGATTTATCTTTGATTGAATGTGTCTCACTAATTGCGTTATTTATATAATTACAGCGAAGAGGAATTTAAATTGTTGCAGTTTGTTATTATTAAGAGCGAGCTTTTCAGTAGTTACTTAGATTTCCTATTTTATCGCCGGGAGTGGAGAGAAGTGAAAAATGCATGGACAAACAAATATCGCATAATTAGAATCTTGCTGGTGTAGCAGCCCTGTCGGTGCAAACATCGATTAATCTTTCGATTTGCATCGATTTGAATACTGATTGGAATTATATAGCGGAGTGCAATCGGCCGGTCACGCCCGAGGCGCGCTTACACCACACTCCGGCCGGGCGCGGGGCGGGCGGGCGGCTTCAGCCGCGGGCCACCATGCGCTAAGCCGGCTCGGCTTTGCTTTGCTTTACAACGCGATATGCCCATTGATATTCCATTAATTAAAATTCTACGCTTAATAAATAAACTAATTTATTACCAAATTACTTTGAACAGATTTACTATTCACACCCAATAAATTTGATAGAAAGCTTTCTGACGCCTGTTAACAGACAAATTAATTACAAAGTCGTAAAAGCGATAATCTTATTTTAGACTAGATTTACAGCTTTTATTCAACAAATTCGTGAGATAATATGAATGCTATTTTGTGTTTAAACCAAAGACGGTATTTGAACTATTTGAATTTCAATTAGCATACTAATAATATGTCAGTTATATGATTTTTACAAAAGTGATCATTGTAAAGACGTCGGTGTGAGGCTTACACACGGAAAAGTAAACGAGATTAGAGGAGACGGGCAACTCGTGTTATCTGTAATTAGGATCGAGAACGGAAGAGCTGTGAGACAGTGGGAATATCCGCCGCGGCCGCGCAATGTGCACAGTTCCCTAATTAGTCGCATGTTGGCCAGGATAAAATAAACCTACCAGTTGGTAATTAAGTATTCGTTAAATGCTGCATGACTAATATTATTTTTTTCATTTTCGAGAGTTGTGTCAGAAATTCTTGTACTATTATTTATTTTGTGCCTGAAGTCTTGTTATAATTTTTGAATATAGTTTTAATGATAAACGTTCAGAAAAGGCGCTGTAAAAAAGTTGCACGATGGGTGTCATTCATATCCCGTTGAGCCTTAAGCCAGATAAATAATAATAATAATAATAATATGGATTTCCGCAAAGTAACGCCTGATTCTATCAACCCTAAGCCAGAAGTAAGAATGTACCGCAATGATTTGTGTGCGTAAATCCGTGACACATGTCCGCGACCATGTCATCATTAAGAGCCAGCAGTCGATCGGACGGCCTTAATCCAGTCTTGGCCGACTACTTTGTAAATTAAATTGGCTCCTCACTCCGCCCTAGTCCGTGGAATTGCACTTCTTAAGGCCCGGGTAATCACCGGCCCCGTATAAATGCTCCATTAAAACTGGCGTCAATTACATCAATTCCATATAAGTCTCAACTCAAACATATTATGTATAACTCGCTGTGGCAGCGTTCTCTAATTAAATGTCATGTGCATAACGTTTTCCGTACAAACAATCTTGTAGAATGTGAGCAACGGTTAGGTACGAGAAACCGCAGGGACGAGGTTCGTTAGAAACTGGAATAAAAACCGAGAATGCCGGTGAACATGGAAATGTGTGATAATGATGGGTTATTTGACGTCTATTGATATGCAGTCCTCGAGTTCCGGTAAAAGTGGAGGCTAGTCTAATATTGACTGCGTGTGCAAGATAACGTTCTTTAGAAGAGGATTGTGTTTGGCGTTTGTTAGGAACTACGCCTGCGTGCAAATTTAACATCCGTGTTTACCCCCTTAGAGTACTTAGTAATTTCAAAAAATCCTTCATTGTTTCACCTCCAGGATACTCAAGGAATATTTCCTCAAAATTTAAAATCTCTTGGTCCACTGGTTTAGGCTGTGCGTTATCTGTCTGTCAGTCAGTCAGTCAGTCAGTCAGTAGGTATGTCACTGTACTGATTTATGAATGCTTTTTGCTTAATAAGTAACGTTAATACGAATATCAAGTCCGCACTGTTCTTCGTTGTATCAAATTACCGGTTACTTATGTGTTATTAGTTCATTAGCAAACAGTGTTCTACACTAAACGCTTCAAGCGGTGCGAGAATTTTAGAAATGCATTTTTCGACAACAAAAGTTCATTAGGTAAAACATAAATCTTGATGAAAATAATTACTTAATGGTAAGTTGTAAGATTGGCGCCAGCGGCGACCCCCCTTTTTTCCCTCCCTAAGGCCAGAACTCGAGTGGCAGAACGTGCCCAGTAATAAGGTGCAACCTATTCATTAGTGTTTTGAGAAAAAGTTATTAGTGCCGGGAAGTCATGCGAGGAGGCGGCTTGCGCATGCGTTTGCATTTTGGCGCGCGAATTACTGGGTCAAAAAGAACATGGTTATTCAACAGCGAAGAAATTAACGAAGCGAAGAAAGATGGACATTTAACCTTACCTTATGTACGGACATGAATATGGCGTGTCCGAGAAAAATTGGTAATTCTTATAATGAACTCAATATTAACGGATACTAACCATGTTAGGCGAATTAAATGTGACTGTTAAATTATACGTCGAGTTAATGAAGAAGTCAAATTATGCCTTGAGTATTATTATACAATCGTATACCAAGACATAATCGAAAGAGCTAAAAAAACAGAAAAAATAAGTTATGTGAGAATAGTCGCTAACTAATTTTAAATCGTTATAGATCCTAAATGATCATTCGAAATGAAAAATGATAAGAGAAACTTAAAGATGATTTTCAAATACCTATTCAATGATATCCCATCATCGACTTTAATTTTTTTATTTTTCAAAATATGGCATCTGGTTGTAGCCATATTGAATTTTAATTACTGTCATGTATTTGGTACCTAGCAACAAATCGATTGACATAAGAATCGCCAAAATTAGTCCACGCATTTTGTCAAATTAGTGCTACAAAGGAACAGTCATTTATACATGTAGGTACTAGCTGTGCCCGCGGCTTTTCCCGCATGGTCATTTCATTTATAAGTAGCCCATACGTGTTATTCCAGGACCAAAAGTACCTACAAAGTACAATATACTCATTTCTTTAAAGTTCGTTCAGGGTCAAATAGTATTTCATCAATTGCTCGTTATTAAATCATCGGATTAAGATACCTAGTATCCCAGTTTTTAAGTCAAACCCAAAGCTATCCAACAATGAAAGCTACATTGCAATCGATCCAGTAGCTTTTACGTGAAGCGCGAGCAAACAAACAGACAGAAGACACGATTTTTAATAATGTTCTATTTTTTTTTAATTATCTTCATGTACAGACTTTTTCGTTCTTAATGCTTTATTATAAGTATAGATAGGCTGATAAACACATTACCGTCATTTGCGTTGCACAGTCTGGTAAAAAGCAAATAAGCTGTAATTATGAAGGCTAACATCAGCGGCTTGACCGTTAATTGACAACGTGGCGGTGGCGAGTTAATAAGCGAGAGAAATGGCCGCTTCTGTAATGAGAGTTTTATGGCAGGGATGCTGCCCGCTCGCACCAAGACTCATAGCGCAATTTGCTCGCGTCCTGAACTTCGTTACTAATTAATTAATATCCTCATACCGACAAAACAAGTTAATTGCCCATTATTTTGCTTTTCTACAGACTAATTGAAATGGAAACTGCAAATGCACTGTCTACGTATTTCCCACATAAAATATTGCAGAGAATTAATGAAATACCCGGTGTAAATATTGTAGTAATTTATCACAGAGGCATGCCTATAGTTGCCGTGCTAAAGAAGGTATTAATAAAGCTTTTAATTAGCGGGCCAACAAACGACTACACCTGTAGGTAGCAAGACGAGTGTCGAGGAGTCGCACCTCCGTAATACCGGTTACTATTGATGAAGCTGATGAGAATGATCGGCTTCACCCGATCCTATTATTCGGCTAACGAAGCATCCCCTGATTATTAAAACGAAGTATACCTCCCGGGGCGGGCGGCGCGGGCGGGTGTTAATTGGGCCCCCGTAGACAATACTAATAAGGCCCGTCCGTGCCTCTATCTGTCTAATTAAACGCGAAACTTGAGAGCAGCACCCTCGCGACGAGGGCCTGTTTGCCGAGCGCCGAGTCTCCTGAATACACTGTAATAATACCGGCTAAGCGTGTTTGAGTGGCTCTTTTTCGGATCTCTGTAAACCCCCATTTAATTAGCAGTATTATGCGTCTGAGTGTCGACTCTGGCTTGTTTAATTAAGCTAAGTCAGTAACAACAATCCATTCTTGTTATAGACGTATTGTTTGCTCTGAGTGCCAATGGTGTATTGAGTGTTGTACGTACTGTTTTATTTACTGTTCCTATGGTTATGTCAGGTTTGGTTTTGTACTCATATTATATTTAGTGATTGGATTGATTGATCTACCATTTTAAAATGACAATTGTCTAAGTAAGTATTTAGGTACCGACTATATTTGCCTTTAGATTGGTATCTTAAATTACATGGAAATCAGAAGCCTAATTCAGATTATAACATTTATTCAAATTTCAGTTCCGATCTACCATCAACCTCATGAAAAACAACGCCTAACATTGCTTGAAATGTGAATGTTATTGTAATGTCACCGAAAGTGGAGCTTATTATGGCTCCAGACTATCTTCCAACCATCTTGACAATTGATCGTTAAACTTTCGATATGTGGAAGGTGGTTTGTACAATATGTTTAATAAGTTCGGTTGAGTTGGCCCGAGATCGGAGTGGCGGCGGTAAATAACAAAACAAATAAAAGTTTGAAAAACATGGAAGGACAATCAGTTGGATGGCCGTGATAATTTTTTTCGCGTCTCATTCTTAATGTAAGACACATTTACGATTATTGTTATCATCACCATCATCTTTGTTAACGCATGTTTTTTAATTTGTATTTATTCTGTAGGCTTGAACATAATAATTTTTGCGTTGCTTAGATACAGAGCGGCCACACCCATTCGATGTTTAGCCAAAATTTTAGAGATTGAGGTTTGCATGATAGCATAGTCGATAGTCTGGAGCCACCATAAATTGATTCAGAACCCCCATTTTTATTCAAATCACAATTTAATATTGATTCAGTTCACTTTAATTCAATAATTGATCAGAAGATATTAATAGATTGGACTGGTACAGCAATCAATACCAATTTTACCATAAAACGACTACAACGCAAAACAATATAGTAACCTTCTAAAACTAAACCTCATTTTGACATTTGACCAACCAGTCTCATCAACTGTTAATTGAATATTGTGAGCAAGCTGTAATGCGGCAACAGGATAGTGAAAGTAGGCGTGAAACTAGTGAGTTAATAACACAAGTTGGCACTTGGCAGCCCGCTACCGCGCCGCTCTGTATAAATTCCGAGGGCCCAAGGCTTTGTGCACAATGGAGGAACGAGCAAAGCGAACATAGAGTAGCGTAGAAGCGAAAGAGTGAAATAGCTCGCAGTCAATTTGATACTTTCATGCTAGCTTTGGTATAAATAACCAATAAAAATGAGTAGGTAATTTTGGACTAGGTAAGTAGAGCTAGGTATACTTTTGGTCTAATAAAATACCTTTAAAAACTTTCTTCTCAAAAAGTATGATGAATATCGGAATTAAATGGGGCTGCACCAAGCAGAGTAATATGTTAGTTATATAACGATTACAAAATAAGTGAATAAGATACTGAGGGACATTGTAAATGCTCCTGGTAAAATAGTGATTAAATAAGTACAATTAAGGCGGGGTAGGCTCTCAAATGTTTGTCCTGCTCGTCCAGGTGCAGTGTGAGCGGGAGAGATGATGCAGCTTGGGAGACGATTTTAGATAAATTTTGTGCACAAAATTTATCTCAATAAATAAAACTCAATTAAAAAAAGTGTTCGGTTATTTGTCTAGTTTAATAGGGTAGCTATATAATTATTTAAAAAAATATGTTGCTTTCGCTGAAAATAACGAGAACAGCGATGAAACAAGTTATTTTCATGTGGTAGTTCGTGATAGACATAAAATTCTCGACGTTTTGCTATTTGTCTTTTTGATGATTTCGGTACAGACCCCGCCTTAAAAAAATTATAAAAGAAAAGCTTTTACGACTATTATTATGATTGTCACTTTTTAAGTAATTATTCATTTTTTGCTAAAAAAAAATATTGCGTTTTCACTTTTTATGTATTAAATATGCGAATGTGACATTCTGATAGAGGGCTTTGAGAATGTGACATTCTGCAAAAGGGACGTTTTGTGAATGACACATTCTGCGATAGGGTAATTTTTTGAAAGCTTGACAATTTGCGAAAGTGACGTTCTGCAACCAAACCATGGCACCGACTTTCAAGTCGGTTTATCAGTGATCCTTCAGGATCACTTCATGTTTCTCAGTTATTTTACGATTAATACATTAATTATATACTCGTTTCCAAATGAAAATTATCTGACCCTCGAGGAGACAGGACTTTATTATTCCATAGATCATGATTATTAGCCTTAGGGCATTATTGACCGAGCGAGCGAAAAGCGCGAGCGAAGAGTCTCCGTTACAGCTTGGGCAAAAATGCTTTCGTATGCCCGGATGTCTGTCCGGATCCCTGTTCTCCTCTACAGGTCGCATTTCTCAACCGATCTAGACAAAACTCGGTTTACAGGCTAAACGAATATTTTAGTCGACTGGGATTTTTGTTTGGGGGCAGGGGGTTGGGATACATCCCCCAAAAATGGGGGCTACTGAATATCTCCGCCTTATTAGATCCGATTTTGTTGTTTTTTTATTTGAAAGGTAGTACCCTTAAATTGGTCTCATAAAAATTTGGTGAAGATCCGATGAGGATCTTCGGTGTGATGAGCAAAATAGCTCCTCAAAATACAGTAAATTTTTCACTTTTAGGTTTCCACCAGTGGAATCAGCCCTTTACTCACTAGGTAGGGATTGATGGAGCACCTTGGTTATTAATGTTAGTTTTACAATAAGGTAACTAGATGGCGCTACTGTGCACCGCTAGAAAGTTTGTACGCGCGAGCTCTACAGCTCACACAGCCACTAGTAGGTTACCAGGCCAAGTAAACGTCGGCGTCGGTAAGTTGATAATCTTTTAGAATGCTTTAGTCTATAGTATGTATTCGCCTTTACAATGGCTCCTGTAATTACACCAAATACCTACTTAATGTTAAAGCCTCTAATAACGGAAGTTTTCAAATAAATTAGATTTTAAATAAAACATTCGAAAGGCAATATATTTGTACGGTTATTAGTTGTAACCTATAAGTGTGCTGTCACATTTCAAATTAACTGGATAAGTAATGGTTGTCTAGTCTAGTGGAATGATACGTCTAGTCGTGATTGCTTTTGCAGATTCTAATTTAGTGTCTGGAAATATTAAATACCAAGTTCCTTTTTTCTTAATATAAATAATAACCTTTCTTATAAAAACCTTTCATATATAAAACAAGCTGTACCCGCGGCTCATCACTCGTGGTCATTTCTCTAGGTTAAAAGGCTTCTACTCATCGGATTAAGATACCAAGTACCCGAATTTTTATGTCAAACTCTAAGCTATCTAACAGTGAAAATTGCATCGCAATCGGTCCAGTAGTTTTTACGTGATGCGCGAACAAACATTCAGACAAACACACAGACAGGAATTTTAAAATTGTTATATTCTTGTTCATTTTCTTATTTTCAATACCCTACACCATTTTTTTTATTATCTTCTTTGTACAGACTTTTTCGTTCCTATTGCTTTATTATAAGTAAAGATAGATAATCTATCTATCTATACTATAATAAAACTGTAACTGGGCTAAATCTGTACATTAAATATTTTTTGAAAATTATAATTGAGTTAAACTTCAAAATCGATATAGAGTGCAAAAAGGATATTTTTTTTAATTTTTGTCTGTCTGTCTGTCTGTCTGTCTCTTTGAACACGCATCACGCTGAAACTACCAGATGGATTTTGATGCAACTTGGCAAAATCATAGCTTATGTTATGGATTAACATTTAGAATACTTTTTATCCCGAAAAAATCATGAGTTCCCGTAGGATAGGGGTTAAAAGTTATTTAAAAGAACACATATTACGCTGAAACTACTGGTCAGAGTTTGATGTAACTTGGCACAGGCAAAGTACATATTATGTATTTAAATTATGGATTCTTTTTATCCCCAAAAAATATAGGGTTCCTGCGGGATAGGTATCCAAAGTTATGGTAATTTAAATGTAATATAAATAAAACATTAAAACGGTACAATAATTTCGAGCCTCTCGCCACTATACTATCTGGTTTAGCGGGAGTATTTCTGCCTGCCAACCCAGACGTGCGTGGATCGAAATCACGTACTTATTGAAATGTTTTGTTCCGTATTTTTTTGCATTTACATATTTTATGCGTTCTTTTTACAATTTCAATGCTTTTTTTTTCTTGAATTAAACCGTCAAATTGTTACAACAAAATAGGTCACAATAATTCAAATTCAGATAATTTAGGAAAAACTCAAAAACAGAAAAGAATTCTGTCAATTTACTTGCGGCTTTTTTATTGTTAACTAAACTGCTTACTGTTTTACATTTTTAACCCCCGAACAAAGAGACGGGTGTTATAAGTTTAGGGTGTGAATCACTGTGTGAGAGGGTGTGTGTGTGTGTGTGTGTGTGTGTGTGTGTGTGTGTGTGTGTGTGTGTGTGTGTGTGTGTGTGTGTGTGTGTGTGTGTGTGTGTGTGTGTGTGTGTGTGCTATAATGGGAGGGAGGAGGGGGGGATGGGGATGGCGGTTAGGATCGTTGATCTCCAACAAATGGACCGATTTTGATTCGGTTTTTTATGTTTGAAACTGATGTGATCGAGATGGTTCTTAACTATATGGGGGGGGGGGAGAAAAGGGGAGAGATGGGAGAAAAGGGGGGAGATGGGAGAAAAGGGGGGGGAGATGCGAGAAAAGGGGGGAGATGCGAGAAAAGGGGGGAGATGCGAGAAAAGGGGGGAGATGCGAGAAAAGGGGGGAGATGCGAGAAAAGGGGGAGATGCGAGAAAAGGGGGGAGATTCGAGATAAAAAGGGGTGAGAATCGTACCTTTCAAACGAATCGACCAATTTAGCTGCGATTTTTTAATAAGGGAATAAGGTGAAGTTCATAGCTCCCAAATGAATGGACCAAATTTGATGCAGTTTTTTATGTTTTAAAAAGGATGTGATCGAGATGGTTAATCATATTCCTTTGCTATATGGGAGGGGGGAAGAGGAGTTGAAAAAGGGGGGGGGGGAGGAGTTGAAAAAGGGGGAGAGGAGTTGAAAGGGGGGGGGGGAGTTGAAAAAAAAGGGGGGGTAGTTGAAAAAGGGGGAGAAGTTGAAAAAAGGGGGGAGAAGGAGTTGAAAAGGGGGGGAGGAGTTGAAAAAGGGGGGGGGTGAGAATCGTATCTTTCAAACGAATGGACCAATTTAACTGCGGGTTTTTATGTTTCTTAGCTGAGGTAAACAAGATGGTTCTTAGCTATAATGGGGCTTTATGCTCGCTACGCTTCGCTCCCGCCTTCGTCTTCTAACTTATCACGACCTTGTCGGATCGCCACTGAAGGTTGTTAACACAGGCAGGTAGGTACCTATATTGGTACTTTTGGTACTGGAATAATTCATAGGATCATTATATCCCAGAAAAACTACACGCGAGCAACGCTGCGGGCACAGCTATAGGCAAAAATAACGTAAAAGTCTGTACAAAGAAGATAATTTTAAAAATTGGTCTGAGCTACTGAACAAGAATAAAACATTTTTAAAATTCGTGTCTGTCTGTTTGTTTGTCATTATGTTTGTTCGCACATCACGTAAAAACTATTAGACCGATTGCGATGCAGTTTTCAGTGTTGGATAGCTTAGGGTTTGACCAAGACCGTACTTGGTATCGTAATCCAATGATTAGATGCCGAGCAATCGATAAAAAACTTTTAAACGGCTGAAGGAATTTTGATCAAATGTTTATTGTAGCACATAGAGTACTTTTAACCTAGAGAAATGACCACGCGAGCGAAGCCGCGGGCACAGCTAGTTATAAAATAAGAGCCTATCTTTCTTTCTTGATTTTGCTTATTTACTCGGTAAATAAAGAAAAATCAGGTAATAGAGCCAACTACTATAACTAACTATTGGTCTCATACAAAAGCTCAGAGTTGCGCAGCGTGCAATGGAGAGAGCTATGCTCGGTGTTTCACTACGTAATAGAATCAGAAATGAGGAAATCCGTAGAAGAACGAAGGTTACCGACATAGCTCTCAAAGTTTGCAAGTTGAAGTGGTGCCCTTTTTAGAGCATATAGTTCGCAGAACCGACAACCGCTGGGGAATAAAGGTTCTCGAATGGCGACCACGAATAAGCAAGCGAAGTGTGGGGAGACCTCCCACACGATGGACCGACGACATTGTAGCCATCGCAGGAAGTCGGTGGATGGAGGTGGCACAAGATTGCTCGTCATGGCGCTCTTTGAGGGAGGCCTATGTTCAGCAGTGGACTTCTAAAGGCTGACATGCTGATGACCCATGCTGATGGCTGATGATGATGATGATGATGATGATGATGTCTATAACTAACTAGGTACTTACGTAAAAACTAAAAAGGTAATACAGACTTGCGTTTTGTTTTATATTATGGGTGTATATTGCGTTTTTTTATATCTAATCTATATTTTAATAAAATGCAGTTTCTAAACTTTGCCTTTCACGCAGTATGTTCATAAATCAAACACCATTTAAAAATATCCAATCGGGTTGTTTTTCTAGCGGCAGGCTAGTGGCGCAGGTTAAGTGGATTAGCAGCAATCACGTGATTGTTTGGTTACTCCATCCCCAAGTCTATAGCTGCTATGGTAGGGGAGCTGAGAGAAAGAAAATATATCTCATTTAAAACAGTAGTAATTCTAGCATGTATACTACACACACACTACTACACTAGCTGTGCCCGCGTGGTCATTTTTCTGGGTTAAAGGATCCTATGTATCCAAAACCAAAAGTACGATAAAACTTCGTTCAGACCACAGATGGCTTTTTATCGATTGGTCGACTTCTAGCCATCGGATTGAGATACCAAATACACATCTAAGCTATCCAACAGTGAAAATCACTTCGCAACCGGTCCAGTAGTTTTCACGTGATTCGCGAACTGACGAATAGACAGAGAGACAAACAGACAGATAATATTAAAAAAAACTTGTTTATTAGATTATTTTATGTGCACTAGACCTTTTTTTTAATTTTTATTTTTTTAAGCTAACAATATCTGTGTTAGTTTGTAACAATAACTACTTGATTGAAAACATGGACTAAACCATTGCTAAAGTATGAAAAGCTGCCTCGTGAGTAAGACTCTTTATAATGATGGTCAGATGAGCTAGTTATTTATTACTAGCATGTTTTTGTAAGTGTGGGTGCTATTTTTAGGGTTCCGTACCTCAAAAGGAAAAAGGAACCCTTATAGGATCACTTAGTTGTCCGTCTGTCTGTCAAGACCCTTTTTCTCAGAAACGCGTGGAGGTATCAAGTTGAAATTAACATCAAATGTCTGCAATCCCTTTGGTTCTATGAAAAAAATAAACTTCTAAGTCATCGCAATCAAAAGATACGCCCGTTTATGCCGCATGTTTTGACACGCGCAAGTGAATGAAAACCTATACTGAAACATAAATATACTGAAAATTAAAAAGAATAAGTTGTTTGTATGTTCAATTTGTAAACTGTCCGCGTCCTATATTGATGTATGGGGACAACAGTTTTCCAACAGCATAGTTAAGTTTGTACTTACGGAACCCTCGGTGCGCGAGTCCTACTTGCACTTGGCTGTTTTTTTGTAAGAATGGAGCATTTTGAAAACCAGCGCTGCTTTTTGGTATTTTTTTACGAGACGGATGCTGCTCTTCAAGAACATGGTTGATGCCTGACAGACGCGACCGTGAAAACAGTGTATTTTATTTTATAGTATACAACATTATCCTGTGTAAGTATCGACGTCCACTGAGATCACTAAGACGCCTGCCAAGCGTGGTGATGACGGTACAATCCCCCTATCAAAGGGGAGGGCTATGTCCAGCAGTGAACGTCTTACGGTTGATGATGAAGACCCATACATAGATATTATTGAAGCATCTTCCAACTTTGACGACACTGTGGCGCATTCAGTATAATTTGATGCTAATCATGCTTTTAGGAGGCATAAATGTAGAGCACAGAACCTCAAATGATTACTAAATATACTTACTTTTAGGAGGCATAAATGTAGAGCACAGAACCTCAAATGATTACTAAATATACTTACTTTTAGGAGGCATAAATGTAGAGCACAGAACCTCAAATGATTACTAAATATACTTACTTTTAGGAGGCATAAATGTAGAGCACAGAACCTCAAATGATTACTAAATATACTTACTTTTAGGAGGCATAAATGTAGAGCACAGAACCTCAAATGATTACTAAATATACTTACTTTTAGGAGGCATAAATGTAGAGCACAGAACCTCAAATGATTACTAAATATACTTACTTTTTCAACTGGCTTTTGTAATCACTTGTAATAATGTATTTGATCTTTATTACTACTACTTTTTTAGTCTTTTAGATCTTGAGGTAGAAATAAAACATCCTATTGATTTTCATACATCGAGGGATTAATTTTTGAGTTATATTAACTAATTCATTTTTTGATTTGTAAATAATGTTGACAGAGTTTCAGTGACTATAGATATGATAGTGATATTATAGAAAGTTTGTATTTAGTACAGTTACAAACACCATCGCAGTACTCCAAGTCAACCTCACCTTCCCCTGGTACATCCTGCCGAATAACTAACGAGGCTCTGCCGACCGACAAAATAGTGGTATAACCATCCAGAATTAGCGCAGTTTAATTCCCGTGACCGTGTGAGTTACGGACCAGTGTCGGGCAGCAGCGTCATCGGTGCAAGAAGCTGTGCTCTGCGATCACCAACCCGCCCAGCGTGGCGATTATGGGCATTAACATCCCTATGGCAACGGCGCGGCGGTTAAGTTAATGGAAGGCCGCCAAAGCCGACTGATCCTGGCTACGTTATAACAGACGCACGTTACGGCTCGACGAGCATATGGTTCAACTAGAGGAGGAACTGAAAAACATCAGGTGGCACATTCTGGGAATGTGTGAAGTCCGAAGTGAGGGAGAAGATACCGTAACCTTAGAACTTGACCATCTTATGTAGTTCAAATAGGAAGACCAGCCATCCCAAGGCGACGTCGGGTTCCTGGTTAATAAGGTCCTCTCTGACATCGTTGTTGAAATCTCCAGTGTGTCGACAAGGGTTGCGTACCTCATAATCAAAATAACCGAGAGGTATAACCTCAAGGTTATAAAGGTATACGCTCCAACCTCGAATCGGATGATGAAGTAAAGGACATATCCAAGACCTTGCACAATCCTCCAAGGCTCCCTTCAACATTGTCATGGGGGACTTAAACGCGAAAGTGGGAGTACAGGCTAGTAGGAAGGTTTTGGCAGCAAAAATCATAGAGGGCATTTGCCTTCTATGATCGTCAACTTTCTAGAGAAAGAGGGATTGTTTTTAATGAACTCATTCTTTAAGAAGCTGCCCTATGGAAGAGGTCGTAGCAAAGCCCTAACGCAATGACAAAAAAATAATTAGATCGACTTCATCATAGTGGACAACTGGCGCATATCAGAGATGTCTCAGTGGTCAATAGGTTTAGAACTGGAGTTGACCACCGACTCGTCAGAGGCACTCTGAATATAGATTGCAAGCTCCAACGTGTCCGTTTGATGAAGTCCACGCTCCGGCCAAATCTGCTTCAGAACGTGTTGGATCCGAAACGTTCCAATTATAACTGGAGAACTGATTCACTGCTTTGGAAAGCACAATCAACGTTGACGTTGACCAGGATCTTGACCAAGTGGAAGTGGAATCCTCTATGAAGAGGCTACAATGTCCTGTGAGATGTGACGTATTGGCAGAAAATTTAAATTTTCGGGAGTCTCTGCAGCTAATGGAGAAAAGACGCTCATCAGAACAGCGGACTTTGAGCAAAATAATAACTAAGCTGGTGAGACGAGACCTCAGAAGCTCCAATACACGCTCTATAGAAGAAGCGCTTAAGCAAAATCGGGGGTTGAAAGTCTTTGTTCAAAAGCTGGGCCAGAGTCATCTAACGAAGTTGAGGACATCTAGTGGAGTAGTCGTCGTTTTGAAGCAAGAGATTCTCGCGGAAGTTGAAGTTTTTTAGGCCATTTATACACGTCGCAGGCATCCAGACAAGAACCCAACACCGACGATTCTAGGGCCACCGAAGAGCTGCCAGAAGTCAGCCTTTATGAGGTCGCGATGGCTCTTAAACAGCTCAAAAAATGGAAAAGTCTCTGTGGAGGACGGAATTACCACTCACGGAACTCCTAAAAGCAGCAGGCACACCCACGCTCAAAGAACTGCAAGTGTATATTTAATTCCGTTCTCTTCTCTCTGGGAGAACTCCACAGGCATGGAACATGAGTGTGGTCGTCCTATTTTTCAAAAAGGGCATTACACCCTTCTGAAAAACCATTGGCCTATCTCGCTCTTGAGTGATGTTTACTAGCTGTTTTGAAGAGTCATCACGAATGGTCTCGCTCGTAGACTTGACGATTTCACCACCAGAGTAAGCTGGGTTTCAAGGAGGTTACGGCACCATAGACCAAATCCACAGTGTGGCAAATTAAACAGAAACCCGAAGAGTATAATTAGCCCATGTGCTTAGCGTTTGTGGACTATGAGAAGGCCTTTGACTCCATTGAGACTTGGTCTGTCCTGGAGTCCCTACAGCGATGTCAAATTGACTGGCGATATATACAAGTGTTGAGATGCCTGTATGACGCCGCAACAAGGACCGTCCAAGTACAAAATCAGCAGACAACGCAAATACCCCTGCATCGAGGATTAAACTATTAATTAATATAATTTCCCCTATTAAATTTAGAGAAGGAGGAGCAGCCATTAGATGTTAATAATAAATATCATCGTAAACTTATAGAAGGCATAAAATTAATTATACCTTTATTAATTAACTAGCTGTACCCGCGGCTTCGCACGCGTGGTTTTTTCTTCAGGTTCAAAGTACCATAATGTGCTATTCCAGGACCAATATACCAACATTAGATCAAAATTTCTTTAGACATCAAAAATACTTTAATCAATTGCTCGGCTTCTAACTCACTAGATTGAGATACCAATTACACCAGTTTTTAAATCAAACTCTAAGCTATCTAACAATGAAAACCGCATTGCAATCGGTCCCATAGTTTTTACGGCTTTGTGAACTTGGCACCCGACATTTTTTTTTTTTTAATAGTTTCGTTTGTAGTTGATTGTAGTAACTTTTTTTTTGCTCTAAAAAAATATTTGAGGACTTTAAAACGAAACTTGATTTCGTTTGGAGTAACTTTGTTTTGTTTGTATTTCGTTTGTAGTAACTTTATTTCGTTTGTAGTAACGTTTTTTCGTTTGTAGTTACTTGATTTCGTTTGTAGGAACTTTGTTTTGATTGTATTTCGTTTGCAGTAATTTTATTTCGTTTGTTAGTTGATAAACTACAAACGAAACTCTATAAGAATAAGTAAAAAAAAAAAAAAACAAAGTCGGGGGATGAGTTTTTTTTCAGTGTCCTCCAAATTTTTGTAGAGCTACTACAAACAAAATAAATGTTACTACAATCAACTACAAACGAAACTCTATAAGAATAAGTAAAAAAAAAAAAAACAATGTCAGGGGATGAGTTTTTTTTCAAAGTCTTCCAAATTTTTGTAGAGCTACTACAAACAAAATAAATGTTACTACAATCAACTACAAACGAAACTCTATAAGAATAAATAAAAAAATAAAAAAGTCGGGTGCCAAGTTCACAAAGCCAGTTTTTACGTGATGCGTGAACAAAAAAACATACAGACAAGCAGACAGAACGACACGATTGAAAAAAAAAACGTGTTCAATATCCTTTTTAAGCACCCTAGAGATTTTTTTATTTATCTTCTTTTTACAGCCTTTTTCGTACCTATTGCTTTATTATAAGTATAGATATATGACCTGTGTCAATTTGCATCAAAAAATCCGTCTAGTAGTTTCAGCGTGATACGTATTCTTTTTAATAACTTTCAACCCCTATATTGCGGAAACCCTTTAATTTTTCAGGATGAAAAGTATTCAATGTCCTACCTCATAGTATGAACTCAAATCATACTAAGTTTAATTTGATTTCATTTAGTAGTTTCTAACTTTCAACGCCTATACTGCAGGAACTGTTTAATTTTTCGGGATGAAAAGTATCCAGTGTCCTACCTCAAAGTATGAATTCATATCATACCAAATTTCATTTGAATTCAGTGAGTATTTTCGGCGTGTTGCGCTGCCAAGGTACAGACAGACAGACGGGCAGACAGACAGACAGAAACAAATTACAAATATACAGTTTTGGCTTTAGTATTGAATATAAATGGGCCTCCAAAAAAAAAAAAAAACAATTTACAGAATATGGGACATTATCCCGCAGGAACTCTTTATTTTTTCGGGATAAAAATTATCCTCAATTTTCACCCACTATATAAACTATGACTGTGCCAAGTTGCAACAAAATACATCCAGTAATTTCAGCGTGATACGTGTTCTTTTAAATAACTTTCAACGCCTATCCTGCGGGAACCCTTTAATTTTTGTTTATTAAAAGTATCCTATATCCTACCTTGTAGTATGAACTCAAATCATACCAAGTTTCATTCAAATTCATTCAGTAGTTTCAGCGTGATGCCTAGACAAGATACAGACAGACATACAGACAGACAGACAAAAATAAAAAAAACAGTTTTGGCTTCATTGTAATCAGATAAACAGATACAACATTTATTCATAATTTGTTATAAAAATTATATGTCAGAGTATCACAAATGGTAATTAAATACAAATTACATTAAATCTAGTAATCACATACAAAACAATAAATTAAATGTCAAATAAAGTAGGTAATTAATAAGAAAAAAATAAAAGTAAATTTAATACGAGTACCTCATTTAGGTACAGTCAAGTATTCGTCAACATTGTAAAACGCTTTTTCGATGAGCCAGGATTTCAGTTTAAACTTAAATGTGTTAAAACTCGCAGCTGACGTGACTTGCGCCGGAAGGCGGTTATACACCGTGGGCCCCATCACATGCGTCAACTTGTTAGACCGCGCCAGTCTCCTGGACACTGCAGCCAACTTGTGAGCACCGCGGGTGTTGTAATCGAATATAGAGTACCATCCAAAAGAAAATTCCAAAATATCTTCAATGTACAGAATTGGACCCGGTACAGTTTTATTATAATTATTATATAGATATAGATAAACTTCGACTATTCATACTTTCCTAATAGTGAGTCAAGAGGTCGTTATTTCCCTGAAATTATTCACAAATGCATTGGAGGATATGTTTTAGACTCTGGACTGGAAAGGACGTGGCATAAACATCAACGGCGAGCACATCTCACATTTGAGATTTGCGGATGACATCATCATTATGGCAGAAACGTAGCAGGATTACATCAGATGCTGAAGATGCTGGTGCATCTCAACGCGTCGGTCTCCGGATGAATTTGTATAAAACCAAGAGTATGTTCAATGAACATGTTTTTCCGGAACCGATTGCTGTTCTCGGATCTAATCTTGATGTTGTTCAAGAGTATTCTACCTTGGATAAACGCTGCAGTTGGGTTAAAAACAACTTTAGAGAGAGGCCCGTAGAAGAATACATCTGGGCTGGGCAGCATTTGGTAAACTTCATCGAGTCTTTTCGGCACCAATTCCCCAATGCCTGAAGACTAAAGTCTTCAACCAGTGCGTCCTAACTGTTATGACTTACGGAGCTGAGACGTGGACTCTCACGGTAAGACTAGTTTACCAGTTCAAAGTCGCTCAGCGAGCTATGGAAAGGGCTATGCTCGGAGTTTATCTGAGAGATCGAATCCGGAATGAAGTGATGCGACAGAGAACCAAAGTTATCGACAGCCCATAGGATTAACAGGCTGAAGTGGTAGTGAGCTGGTCATACTTGACGAAGGACCGTTAACCGTTGGGGTAGACGTGTTCTTGAGTGGAGACCGCGACTCAGCAAACGTAATGTAGGACGCCCTCCAGATAGGTGGAGCGACGACATAATGACGCAAGATGGCGGGTGGTGGTAATGGAAGAGCCGAAGATTGGGCTAAGTGGCGTGCTTTGGGAGAGCCATATGTCCAGCAGTGGACTGATACGGACTGATAGCAATCCTTGGGTTGGTTTTCAACAAAAGTATCAAAAATTAAAATTTGTATTTAAAATGGCTGTGGCATACAGTCGGACAGACGGAAGGACAGACGGACAGAAAGACGTAAAGACGGTCATGACGAAACTACAAGTGTTACTTGTTTGACTACAGACCCCTTAAAATGGTGTATTTCTGTCAGTATGTCATGTTTTGTAAAAAAAAAAAACTACATACAGTATTTTTTTTATGTTATTTTATTAATACGTTGCCTATTCAAAGTTATCAGTAGCTCTGCATAACAACAGAGATAGATACAAAACAATGCTTATTTACGTCTAAGTAACAGCTAGTTATGTAATAGCCACCTATGTATAGCTATGTTATATAAATGTTATATTTGACGGCTATAAGTGTGATATATTTACTCAGCATCGGAGAGACGGAGCACTCACTTCTGATGCGGCACTGACACATCGTTAATGCTTTTCCATTTCCGTCACTATACGCCTCCGCCCTCGGCGAAGTGGTGTTATGATGGCTTGACCGAATCACAAACATTTTCTACGTGTTGCGGTAAATAATAATAATCAGTGGTAAGCTTACTATTTGTTACGAAGTCTGTTCAGTTATTCTGGGGTGATAAAACCGATGAATTATCTAGGTAATTTTTAATTTGTTGAATCACTTCGGTTAATATATTTGGGAAACCTTAATACTTACCCAGAACAAAACCATCACTAAATAGGTTAATATGAAATGCTAGGGATGCTTCCTCATGTATGAATCAAGTCCTAATGATTGAAAGTTTTTTTTTCAATAACGCTATAATTTATTGTATATAGGCTTAATAAATAAGTACTTACTAAAGTAAAATGTATTAACCCAATTACCTAATAATAATAAGAAGAAAAAAAACTTGTTAATGATACCAACAATTTTACATGCGGTGCCGACAGTAGGTAGTAGCAGCAGTATCTCCGACACTCAGCGCTGCAATTCAACAGGAGCAATGCTGCCAGCATGTTGGGTACGCTGCGCTGTATTTCAACAGGAGCAATGCTGCCAGCATGTTGGGTACGCTGCGCTACATTTCAAGAGGAGCAATGCTGCCAGCATTTTGGATACGCTACCAACTGAAAGCGATCTAGACCCAATCTAGAGCACTTGGGCTACATAAAAGTCTGTAATGGCATATGGGTTGTCCAACTGTTTTTCATGTAGTGGGTACCTAGTTAATTGTATTCTATAGTAGATAGAAGGCAACGTTAAAAAATCTTAATGTCCTGATATGCCTATCTTGCCAGTCAATATGGAAAGTTGTAAATTGAACTTATCTTTTTGTCGTACCCTGTATCTTTTATTTTGATACTTATGGCATACCTACTTCATTATTTCGATGATTATTAGTACATAGCTTTTATTCGAACACATATTTAAACGGGACCACGTTCAATGCAACTTGTTCAAAAAGTCGAGGTAAATAAAAAATATATTTTCAGCGCGATTAAGCCCCGTTTAAATATTTATCTAAGAGATAATACATTACCATGCCACTTGTATTCCTTATACGCCACAAGAAAATAGCACCACTTTGATTATTATTTGAAATATCGCCACCCCTACAGTGTCGGCATTCATTGCAGGTACCGAGCCATAATTACCAAAACGGAGGGTAGTTGTTTCCAAGCGATGCAATCAAAACTGTAATTCGCAAAAACGCCACGAAAACGTCGAGGGAGAGTACCCTCCCAAGTTTTATAGACAGGAAGATCACCCTCAATTACATTACTAGAACCCAACAACATGGTTACAAGCTTTAAACTTCGTCTTCACAGATAACACAAAAAAAATGCTTATGGCTTGGCTTTAAATGTATGCTATAGGCCTTCTTCCAGGAGTGGACAAATACAGGCTGATGATCATATATTAATTGCATACATGTACATTAAATTTATTATAAGATCTTAGAACTAGGAAGTACCTACATGCACCATGTAAGGGTATTTGCAAGTGCGATTTACACTAATTAGGTACAATTATTATTATTACACACGATTCATTCTTTTGCTAAATCTATGTAACTATACCATCATCAAAGAAATATGGTTTTCATGGTTTCTAAGTTGGATAGCCAGATTAAACAGATGAATTATAATTGGATTGACACGATAAAAAGTGTTACTAATCCTTTGAAATCACTTTTTACCTTTTATTTATTCTAGGGTATATTTTAAGAAATTAAACAAAATTCATCCATACCAATATATTAAAGTGAAACGTTGTCTGTCTGTTTGTTTGTTTATTTGTTTGTTTGTTTGTTTGTTTGTTTGTTTGTTTGTTTGTTTGTTTGTTTGTTTGTTTGTTTGTTTGTTTGTTTGTTTGTTTGTTTGTTTGGGGAGCTTTCACGCGATAACAGCTGAACGGATTTTGATGAAATTTGGAATGGAGATAGCTTATACCCTAGAATAAAACATAGGACACTTTTATCCCGGAAAATTGTATTTATCCACGGGAAAACTTGAAAATGTTGATTATTTGCTGTAAGGAACGGTGGCCATGGAAGCGAAATAACAAGTATGTAAAAAAACTTCAAGAACATTTGTCCTATACCTTCATTTGCATTGGTTTCTATATCCTAGAAGAACATAGGGTGCTTTTTTTTTTGCGATAAACTGTAGTCCGCGCGGACGAAGTCGCGGGCGGGCAAGCTTTATATATTATTTAAAAATAATGATTTAGTACAGCCTGCAGTAACAACATCTTTCATCAGCTCCCAGCCTAAGCTGCAATAGCCCTCCAGTGGTTGCCCGCTGCCCTTTTGATTGCGCATTATTCGCGTGTTTATACACTTAGATCGTTTTCTAGATTGTTGCTATTGTTTTTCGTTGCTGAAAGGCGCTTTAATTAAAAATGCTCGTATAAGGAGATGGAATGGTTCCTTTCTTCATTGTACTGAAATGTACTTTCATAGAGTTTTGACTAGGTATTGCTCTACTGACTGCAGTAATTTTTCGTGGTAAAAGTAAACTATGAAATGTTAATATTTTAATGGTTTTTATTATGTTCATCCACGTTCATTTCGTACCAAATGTATGAGAACATTTATAAGCGATTTCTGACGTTTCTAGTACTCTAACCTCAGTTCTTCCTCTGAAGAGAGTTGTGACCTTTATAAGGATCTATTGGCATAAAAAAGTTTTTGTGTAAATTGCCCATTTTCTGGCTGATTGTATTTCTTTTCAATTGTTAAGGACAGTCTTTTGAGAACGTTTTCTTGTAGCTACAATGATTTACAGGTACCAGCGCTTACTGCCACGTCTCAAAAATCCTCTTTGTATGTATAATGTAGTAGGAAGTAGAAAACGGAAATATAATACAACCATCTTCCGCCATATTTTCACTTATACCATCAGTTGAAATCATGGCTAACTGCTCGCCTCATCATTATCATCAGCTCACTGCTGCACATAGGCCCCAGTGTCCGCAACAAGCTGGGTCTTCAGAACTTCTCATCCAGTTCCTGCCAGCCGCCTTGCCCAGGTCTTCGCTCCACTTGACTGGAGGATTTCTATACGTTTGGTGAGTCAAGCTCTTTACTCCAGGACACATTTATCACAATAATAATTGTTGTCCGTCCTTAGAGCAATGTGTCCAGCCCACTCCCACTTCAGCATGCCTGTCATTCATAAAAATGTATAGCTCAAGCGCTTTTGCTTACTACTTTGAATAATATTTATGTACCTACTTACTTTGTTTATTGGTAAAATGACAACAATATATGTAATGCTGTGCCTAAATAAGAGAAGACGCTCAAAAGGGATACAAATAAAACTTAAATGCTGCATTATTTTTTACCGCGTTTTTATTTGGTAAGTTTCTTTCTTCTTTCAGGATAGAAAAGGCAATTGAGTAAAATCGGGGGTCTTCGCCTAGCAATTGAGTAGATCCCACCTGACGAAGCAAAGGACCAATAATTGCACAACCGTTCGTTATCTCTAAGCGGGAGATCCATTCTGAGATCGAAGACTTTTATGGCCGATTATACGACTCGTATGCTTCTAGATCCGAACCCAGCACAGAGGATTCCCTCGCAATTCTGACCAGCCACTATACTGACGAACTGCTCGACGTCAGCTTAGACGAGATTGAGGTGGCGCTCAAAAAACTTAACATGGAAAGGCCCCTGGAGAGGACGAAATAACTTCAGACCTCTTGAAAGCAGGGGGACAGCACTTCGATAGCTTCAGAGGTTATTAAGAACCGTTCTTAACAGTGGGAGAACTCCAGAGGCGCGGAGCATGATTTCGGTAGTAGTATTCCTTAAAAAAGGGAATAAAACCCTTTTAAAGAACTACGACCTATTTCGTCTATTAGTGAGGCAGGCAGGCTACATAGAAGTCTGAAGAGTATAACCAGCCAAAGTGTCTTGATTTTGTGACGATGAGAAGCCCTTTGACTCTGTTGAAACCTGGGCCGGTTCTGGAGTCTTTGCAGCGGTGCCAAGTTGTATGACGCTGCGACTATGAGTGTACACAAATACAAAATCAGCAGTCTAAACATACCCAAATGCGCAGGGGAGTGGGACAGGGGGATGTTATATCCCCGAAACTGTTCACTAATGCCTTGGAAGATATGTTTAAGACGCTAGATTGGAAAGGTATGGGCAATAATAATCAAAGGTATGGGCACTAATAATCACCGGCGAGAACATCTCACACTTACGATTTGTCGATGATATCGTCCTAATGGTGGAGTCACGCAAGACTTGCAAAGTATGCTGCAAACTAGTCGATGCTTCTCGACGCATCGGTGTCGGAATGAACCATATAAGACTAAGATCATGTTTAACGATCTTATTGACCTGGAACCGATTGCAGTCAATTGTGTATCTCTTGAAGTTGTTAACAATATGTTTTGGCAAACATATTGAAAACCTTGGGCAAATATCAAAATTAGCAATATAAAAATATGTAGCTTACTTCCGCCAAAACTGTAAGTCAGAAAAATTATAAATGGTAAAATTAAAATATAACAAAAAACTAAAACCCCCTCGCTAACCAAATCCTACCCAAATTGAACTATCATAAAATATAATTGAAATTAAAGACGAGGCCTGGAGGCCTGAAAAAATGGCAAATATTGCAATTGGGTAAACTTTGAGAAGGAAGCCAAACAATAGAAAAATCCAGCTGGGTTTGGCAGCATTCGACAAGCTTCGTCAAGTCTTCTCGTCGTCCACACCGCAGTGCCTGAAGACAAAATTCTTCAATCAGTGCGTCGTACCAGTCTTGACATACGGAGCAGATACACGGTCAGACTAGCCCACAAATTTAAGATCGCTCAGCGAGTTACGAAAAGAGCTATGCTTGGAGTTTCTCTGAAGGGCAAGATTCGTAATGAAGATATCAACCAAAGTAACTGACATAGCTCTAAGGATAAGCAAGCTCAAGTGGCAGTGGGCTGGTCGCATTTCCCGAAGAACCGATAGCCGTTGGGGTAAACGTGGTCTTAAGTGGAGACCACCTTGTGGCCAGGTGGAGTGACGACCTGCGAAAAGCAGCTGGAAGAAAATGGATGAGGAGAGCTGAAGGCCGAGCTCAGTGGCGTGCGTTAGGCCTATGTCCAGCAGCGGACAAATATAAGCTGATGATGATAATGACTTTCTTGTTTGTCTGTCTGTTTGTCGTTCCGGGTGGAATCTTGGAACTCAAACGAGCTCTTCCCGATTACTTACCGGCTGTAAATTTGAGGTTAGCTCACAAATCGATGACAATGCATTCTAAAAAACCGTGATTTTTAGATTAGTTTTAAGTCTACAATTGCTGCTTATTTATAATTCTAAAGCTTTGATAATAAAATACTCTCTGCACATATGTATAGCTACGTAAGAAAACGTATGAGTAAAATAGGTATATGAGTCGAGCACATTAACTGAAAACGATTCGAATACGAAACCGTCCGTTGATTGAATACGAAATTGGCAGCGTAATTGAAAAACTTGCCGCAGCTTGTTTTGTCATTATAAAATTAGAAATTTAAAAAGTTAGGAAATTGTAATGTCTTGTTGAGAATTATTGTATCAAAGTTGCTTAATCCAAAAATTGAGGAGGCCGCCTATCTCGTCGCCGGCCGCGGCGAGGTCCATTCATCTCCCCGGCGCATTTATACATTACTCACGGCTCAAGTATCCGATTATATAACACGCAAAATTTCAATTACAACTTGTAATTAGTTTTTCGAGAGTTTTTCTTTCAGGAAGGGAGAGGGTAGGGGAGGGTGGAGGCGCAGGCGTGCGAGCGAGAGGCTCCACAGTCGTCTTTGTCTCTCGTGCGATTGCAATGCTTTGAGCATAGCTTTGAGTAATGTCCATACCACTTATTTGATTATTTTTATGCAATCTGCGCAGAATAATGAAGGATTTATTTCCTGCAAACCGGTGTTAATTATTTTTTACGAAGTCTGAGTTTTTTGTATACCGACTTAATTAAATTTTTTGAACTTCAATATTGTTGTGAATTAGGGCTGCTTAATTGAAATTGAAACTGTTGCATTTTAATTATTTGTGTATCATTTGCAGGCAATATTATAGTTTTGTTTATTTATTTATTCTTTAGCACACAAATAATACGTACAAGGAAGACTTAATGCTAAGTAGCATTATCAACCAGTGAACCTGGACGTGCGAGAAAAATGGTAGCAGTGCAGTAAAAAAAAAAGTAAAGTAATTAGAAATAGGTAATAAACGAAAAGTGAATGAATAAATAAAACTAAAGCTATAAAAACTCGTGAAACTCGAAATAACTCGTGAGTGACAGTCGTAACACATCATCACGATCACGTTAGTTTATATAGCAAAACTAAAGCTATAAAAACTCGTGAAACTCGAAATAACTCGTGAGTGACAGTCGTAACACTTCATCACGATCACGTTAGTTTATATAGCAAAACTAAAGCTATAAAAACTCGTGAAACTCGAAATAACTCGTGAGTGACAGTCGTAACACATCATCACGATCACGTTAGTTTATATAGCAAAACTAAAGCTATAAAAACTCGTGAAACTCGAAATAACTCGTGAGTGACAGTCGTAACACATCATCACGATCACGTTAGTTTATATAGCAAAACTAAAGCTATACAAACTCGTGAAACTCGAAATAACTCGTGAGTGACAGTCGTAACACATCATCACGATCACGTTAGTTTATATAGCAAAACTAAAGCTATACAATACATAAAAATATTATAAGTTGTACACTATCCATCCATACCAATATATGAAAGTGAAACGTTGTCTGTTTGTTTGTTTGGGGAGCTTTCATGCGATAACAGTGGGACAAATTTTGATGAAATTTGGAATGGAGATAGCTTATACCCTGGAATAAAACATAGGATACCTTTATATCCCGAAAAATTGTAAGTTTTCACGGGAAAACTGGAAAAACAGGAAAAAAATATGATACTCGTAAGAAACGGTTGTCATGGAAACGAAATAACAAGTATGTCAAAAAACATCAATAGCATTGGTGCTATACATACTTTTGCATTAGTTTTTAATATCCTAGAGGAACACAGGATGTTTTTTTTCGCGTAAAACAGTAGTCCGCGCGGGCGAAGTCGCGGGCGGGAAAGCTAGTATAAAATAAATATTATAATAATAGCATCAGTATATTATTAGTTTTGATGAAAATACATAAGAAGTAAAAATGCATACCAAGAAGGTAGGCATTTTTAACGGGAATCGCATATCGTTAAAAATCTTATCCTGTTTATAAGAACAAAAACATTTTTTAGACGGATAAAGTCATTATTAGAAAATGACATATTTGCAAAATGTCCAATTTTCAAAATGACCAACTTCCATTTTTATATCGATGCCGATAAACTTTATCAAAACCGTAATAATCGTTTCTGTGAATCAACATCGGAAAACACCACACTTACAGTAAAATATCGAAATAATAAGTAGGTACGTACTAGCGTGTAAGTAAGTGTTGTATTGTGCCCATCTCCCCGCGTCCGCCCAGGCCCCAGACTGGCAGTTGCCCCACAGTCCCGCTAATGCACGAAGCCGGCAGCGAATTAATGGCAGGAATAATGGCGATCCCATTATGGATTGCCGCCAACATACTTTAGCCATGAAAAGAACCGAAAGTTACATTTGCGATACTCTGAATACTGAACACTCTTGGACGTCACCGCCCGCTTCCCCCTCGGAACAGAAAAGTAATGGAGTCGTTTAGAGTGCTTGTTTGGTTTTAGTTTTATTTTGTTGCATATTGATAAAACAAATGACATACTGAACTTCGTGACATCTAATGCCTCATCGACTTGTTTTACTTATGCTTACTTTCTTGTAATTTATTATAATAGCTCTCGATACAACCATATTTTTTATGAAAACTAAGTTTCATGGATCTGTGTATTTCCTTTTTACATAATTTTAGGAGTACAAGAGGTCTACCTCTTGGTCACAGTACCTCTAGGTAATGTAGTAGAGTGTAAACAACATTTTAATTGATTTTAGAAGTTCAAGATAGATTAATAATTAAAATAAAATAATTAGGTTCAATGGTGATCACCAGATTTTTACAAAATTTTTGACCCGCATTCTCTCTCTGGATTTTCTGTTCCTTTGTCACCGCCTTTCATGTGAAAGTTTCAGAACGGAAAAGTCTTTTAAAACTGCTTTCAAGAAAATTAAGGCATTAATGGTCGCTGTTTTAAGAACGATCTCGGTAGAGTGCAACTTTGTTATTTCTGTGATGCTGTCATAGTGGCCTGACTGAAATGCTGAGAGTTTGCGTGACGAGACGACGTCATTCGTTAGCATTTGTATTAGAGCTAAGGACGTGCGCTTTAACTGCCTGTTTCTACTAAAATGTTAAGATTCTCTTTGGCATCATTTAAGCGATTCAGGTGGCTGTGTTAAGAGCGATCTCTGTAGAGCGCAATTATGTTAGAGCTGTCATCATTACGATTGCGACTGAACAGCTGAGAGGTCGTGTGAAAATGTGAATTCATTAATTGTTAGCTTGCGTAGAGCTAAAACAAGTGTGCTTTAACTGTCAGTTTGTTTGGGTGACTATAATAAAATGAGATTATCTTAACTGTAGCATACTGTGTTAAGAGCGATCTCTGTAGAGCGCAATTATGTTAGAGCTGTCATCATTACGATTGCGACTGAACAGCTGAGAGGTCGTGTGAAAATGTGAATTCATTAATTGTTAGCTTGCGTAGAGCTAAAACAAGTGTGCTTTAACTGTCAGTTTGTTTGGGTGACTATAATAAAATGAGATTATATTAACTGTAGCATACTGTGTTAAGAGCGATCTCTGTAGAGCGCAATTATGTTAGAGCTGTCATAATTACGATTGTGACTGAACAGCTGAGAGGTCGTGTGAAAATGTGAATTCATTAATTGTTAGCTTGCGTAGAGCTAAAACACGTGTGCTTTAACTGTCAGTTTGTTTGGATGACTAATAAAATGAGATTATCTTAACTGTAGTATACTGTGTTAAGAGCGATCTCTGTAGAGCGCAATTATGATAGAGCTGTCATAATTACGATTGTGACTGAATAGCTGAGAGGTCGCATGACGATTTGGCTTCATTAATTCTTAGCTTGCGTACAGCTTAAACACGTGTGCTTTGTCTTTCAGTTTGTTTGGTTGACTAATAAGGTGAGATTGTCTTAACTGTAGCATAAATAATTAAACCATTAAAGGTCGCTGTGCGATTTCTATAGAGTGCAACGTCGTTCATACTGTGATAGTGTTACTCGTATATGTAAAGATTACTATTTTATAAGTAGCTACATATGACTTTGACTGAAATAAGAGCGCAGAAAGTGCAATGTTGTTTTGTTGTTATGGGTACGTACTTTTTCTTATTTCTTGTCGATGATTCAATAGTTGTAGGATAGAGGCTCCATCATGGAGCTATAAATAAATCTACATACGTCCAGCGCACTTTGGACAAGTAGACTCCGTCTTTGCAGGCTTCAAATAGTCTGGCTAGACTATTTGGATGATTGTACAAAACCTGTATTAGCTCTAGTGCGTCTAGGATTTATTTTTTGATGTCCGGCTGTTCTCCTCTACAGGTCGCATTTCTCAACTGATTCTTGTGAAATTTTGAGAGCAGGCACGATAATTATATGGATTTTTTTATTCGACTTAGTAGAAAACGTAAAAAAATAATATTATAGCTAGTTCAAAAATGTTTTGAACATTTATTCAGTTCTAAGCTATGCATAGACTCGCGAGGTCTACAGCTCACTCATAAAGTGGGACCGTCAAAATGTAACTCTATAAAATTATCTATTTGAGTTAATTTTAAGCAAAAGAAGAACAGTATAAAATTACATTCTGTACATTACATTACAAGCTATAATCACAACTATACATCTATGCCTAGGATCTATACTTTAAGATCGACCTAAAAATATACTGAGTTTGGTTGCACTATTTCTCACATTTTCCAAGAAAAAATATTTTTGATAAACTCTGGAATTTAGAAACGGGTTAAATTGTAATGTTAGTTAACTTGACCTTATAGAGCACGGTTACGGTGTCTAGTTTCCCTTTCCGGACGGTCCCGTCCCGTCACGTCGCGTCGTCGCGCCGGCCCCGTCCCGAGGCACCACTAATTGGCAATTTGTTCGATCCTTAGATCCGACATAATGATGCGAGTTCGTTTATTTAAATGATTCGACGGAAAGTTGCGCCTCGTGTACTGCGTGTAAACACTTTGTCACCCTGTCGCAGTGAGAATAGAAACCTGCCTACGCTATCTTCAGCATTACTTGTCTAATGTAGCACTTTGGCATATGTTTACCACAAGTGAAGTTAATGAACTAGCATTTTAACATTGTCCATTAGTTTCATATTGAGAAATAGTAATTATACCTCACGTTTCATTAATATTTTGCCCATAAAGAATGAAAAATAGTGTTATGTATTTATTTTTATTTTAAATAAGCGAAACGCGTCGGCTCCCCTCGGTTATCTTCTCGTTTCTTTTTGTATCAGATGATGATGATGATGGTACTCAGGGATAATGTAGCTTCCTATTAGTGCAAGTATTTTCAGAATTAGATCAGCAGTTTCAAACTTCTTTATAATATTAGTCTAGATTGAAAAAATAGCTGGCAATTTAAGTCCCTCCTGCTTACTTTCTATTAAAAAGTATTCGACGGATGAACCAAAGTTGGTTTATTGTAGGTACTTTATAGGTACCTACTTTTTGGTCCTGGAATATGACCACCGCGGGCACAGCTACTGTGACAGCTATTCAATAAGATCGTGTGACAAGGTGATAAAATGTTAGCTGACCGTCATATCTGTTCATATTGTAAATCAAGGGTAATTGCCCATTCACAAGGCGTCCGAAGGCTGAAAGTTTGTTTGTTGCCGGCTTAATTGCACGTGTCTGTATAATTGCTTGGTTATTTTTGATATTTATAAAAGCTGTTTTAATTAAAAGTAACTTACCTAGTTATTTAAAGGTTATGTGCTGTGGTCATATGCCCTTAGTACAAGTTTGGAAAATTGCTCTTAATTATATATCTTACTCGTGTGTATCGTTTTATTGAATTTTTCTTTGAACAATAATTGCAGTTTACAGATCTAACTCTAGAAACACAATTATTTTAAAATTAGACAGACTAAAACTAAAAATTTAAACGTAACTAACACTTAGAACAAATTATTATGAACAAATTAGAGCGGCTACAAAACTTACTATATATATATATATATATATATAGTAAGCTATAAGCTATACTATATATATATATATAGTATAGCTTATACCACCTGTAGACATACAATATCTATAGGTAGGTAGTTCAAGCGAACATTAACCTTCTTTCAAACTTTCAACCTTCTTTTAAACCTTCTTTCAAATCCATATGTAATAGCATATTTTTAACGCCAGTAGATGAGGAGGAAATTCTAAAAATAGTTAAAAAGTTTAAAAATAAAAAGAGCTGTGGAGTTGATGGTATTTCTATGCAAGTGATTAAGGCTTGTGTTATTATTATAGCTAAGCCACTTTCTTACTTGATAAACAATATGATTGAAACCAGTTGCTTTCCGGACAATCTAAAAGTAAGTCTGGTTAAGCCTCTACACAAGAATGGTCCCAGAGATAATCCTAACAATTATAGACCTATTGCCTTACTACCAGCTTTTTTCAAAAATATTTGAACGTGCTATTTACAACAGATTAGTATTATTTCTCAATAAAAACGATATACTGAACTGTAATCAGTTTGGATTTCGTGAAGGTAAATCGAATTCCATGGCCGTTCATTCTTCTTTAGCTAAAGTGTGGGAATCGATTAATAAAAAAAAAAACAATGCACAGCCCTGCTCCTTGACATGACCAAGGCTTTTGATTGTGTAGTTCCCGCCATCTTACTCGATCAACTAGAGACCATGGGTATACGAGGAAGCGCAAATTAACTTCTGCACTCCTACTTTAAAAATAGACTTCAATCTACTGTACTCACACATTTTAATAAAAATAATAAGACCGTAGAGACTTTACGATCTAACTATGACAAAACTTTACTAGGTGTATGTACCTCAAGGCAGCATACTGGGTCCGTTAATGTTCCTGATTTACATTAATGAAATGCCTAGCCTCATAAAACACCATTGTGTACTTTTCGCAGATGATGCAACAATTATGATCACTAACGATGGTCTTAGTATACCAGAATATAACATTGAAATTAACAATACACTTACTCTGCTCGTGCCCTGGCTGGGTTCACTTAATCTTAAAACGAATCTCTCGAAAACCAAGTTGATTCAATTTAGTAACTATAATGCCACACCGCCAGAGTTAGACGTCAAAGTCGACGGTATGTTTATCAACAAAATACATAGCCGATTTTCTAGGACTTTCACTAGATGAACACCTAAATTGGAAATCTCATGTAGAAAAAGTGAATAAAAAAATCTCTAGCCACTGCTATGCACTGTCAGTTTTGGTAGATGTATCCTCAGTGGATGTAGCCAGAACTGCCATATTTTGGTAACATTTATCCTCTTTTCACGTATGGCATCATATTTTGGGGAAATTCTGTGACAGTACTTTTGTTCTTCAGAAGCGAAGCCTTAGAATTATGTTTATTATGAAAAACGATGAGAGAAATAACCATAACAAAATAATTTAATGCCTATGATAATAATAATGACTAATAAATTGAAATTATTGTTGATGTTATAATAGTGGTAATTTAATTTATTAATTTTGATGTATAAATACTAACACAATTTACTAACACCATTTGGCAACGCCCTTAATGGGTATAATGTACTTTACCTTGCATGACTTTTTTTTAACCGTGATCTGTCCTCGATGTACATTAAGCTTAATAAATAAATATGAAATATGAACATTTAAGTCACCTGTAGACATACAATATCTATAGGTAGGTAGTTCCAGCGAACATTTAAGCCACCTGTAGACATACAATATCTATAGGTAGGCAGTTCAAGCGAACATTTAAGTCCGGTTACATGCTCAAAAAGCTGGCTGCGTTGCCTCGCTGTTTAGCAATGCTAATTATTTGCCCTAATTAATTAATTAATTTAAAAACATTTAAAAAAAAGCTTTTATGCAGTAGCCATGTCATGATGAAACTTAGAACGGTTTATCTCAATTAAATGCGTATACAACATTTCGTGTCTATGCTGTTCCCTAGTCAGGAGCCAACCCGAAGTGCAGCAACAATGTCATGGTAAAACTTCAAACCAGTTAGCATAATAAAATGCGTTCACAAAATTTCGTGACTGTGCTGTTGCCCGCTGAAGAGTTCTCTGGACTTGATCCTGGATGTTGATTCAGGTCATGCTTACCATAACAATGTATTGTCATCGGAACTGAACTAACGTGTAAAAATTCAACTCCGTAGGATCAGAGAAAGTGATTATAATTCAATTGACAAGATTTGACGTAAGCAAACATACATACAGACTACAAACATTGCAAATTAAATAAAAGCATTTAAATATGATATTGTAGCCAAATCGGGATTTCGAGAGTTTTAGAAACCATTAAATCGGCCAAGTGCAAGACGAACTTCATTGGAATTCAAAATTGTCCGAACCGCATTAAGCTCAGTATTGAACTTGCAGCTTTCTACACTCGCGTGCAGCGAAATCGACACAGCTCCTACGCGCAAAATCAAACATGTTTTTTTTTGTTATTATTATTTAATTTAAAAATTAAATCGATTATTTGAACGTTGAAATCATTGGGTCTCCATGAAAAAATAATCGTTAAAATATGACGCTTCTTACTGAAAATACGAACAGTTAGAATTAATGCTTGAAAATATTGCTCTCCTAAGTATGCGCCGGTTTGCCTATAAATTATTTTTCTTTCATTTTTATTCAAATTATATAAACATTATTATTAGTTTTACATTTTAATAAATGTTTTTTTTCTTTAAAGATTAGCTTGCTTTCATATCTACAAAATATCGTAAAATTTTAAGTATCATATCTCAAAAAATAACTCAATTGATTTTCACGAAAATTATGTGAATGGTAAAATTTCAGTGTCTATAGTTATACAAACTCGACATTTTCTAATTCTAAAAATACGAAACAAACAATGTTTCGTATTTTTAGAATTAGAAAATGTCGATTTTGTTGCACGCGAGTGTATACATTTCAACCTATACCTACAGGTAATGCTTCTTCTACTTTCTATTTATAGCACCTTTAGAAGACCTTTGCTGGTATCGGAATGACTAATAACCTATTTAATGAGCACAGCAATGATGTTCATTGAATGGGCTGAACCCATCGGCTTTCATTACGGACGTCTGCGGTGTTTTCGTTAATTAAACGCAAACAAAGACGGCTGCCACTTCGTTGTGATCAAACACATTAGCGAAGATTCGCTGCCACTTAATGCTATTTTCTTGGCATGGCCGCTTTATATGGCATGCACTTAATGTTTTTTCTGTTTATATCGTAAAAAACTTATCTAAAGTAGGAATTGGCAAATAGCAAGCTGTTTACTTTTTATAATGTAAGTACACTCAACGATAAAAGTAGCTACACAAATCCAAGCGTTTATTTTACTTCAAAAGTTTCAATAATATTTTGCTTGTACCTAGATTAAAGCTTGGACTTGTACATTTGTCACTGGCAGTCCAGTTTTTTGACCGACCGAGCGCAAAGCGCGAGCGAAGCGTCTCCGTTTCAGCTTGGGCAAAAATGTTTTCGTATGTGTTTCCAGATGTCCGTCTGTTCTCTTCTGCAGGTCGCATTTCTCAACCAATCTAGACGAAACTTGGTATACAATACTAACGAATTTTTAGAATTTTTTGGTCGTCGTGCATTTTTGATTTGGCTTCCCCCAAAAAGGGGCAAAAAGGGTGCTACTGAACATCTCCGCCTTTTTAGAGCTGATTTCGATTGTTCTTTTTTATTTTTAAGTTGGTCTCATGAAACTTTGGTGAAGATCTGATGAGGACATTCGGCGTGATGAGAGGAAAGTGCTGCTGCTGAGTGTCTAGTTGTACATTTTCTGTTGTATTGCACGAGACGTATAATTAGCAGGTTGGCTTCAGAAAACCTATTGGTATTTGTAATCTATAGAATAGCTCCTTAAAATACAGTAAGTTGCTCACTTTTAGGTTTCTATCAGTGGAATCAGCCCTTTACCCACTAGGTAAGGATTGATGGAGCACCTTGCAGCATTAATAACCAAGGGTTATTAACGTTAGTCTTACAAGAAGGTAACTAGATAGCGCTACTGTGCACCGCTAGATTGTTTGCAAAAAAATTTGTGCTCGCGAGGTCTACAGCTCACAGGTCCACTTGTTATTTACAGGATCTTTATATAGACGTCATTAAGGAACAAATAGCAAAATGCACTAAGTTCATTGAATCAACATAGGCGCCTAACGAAAGGCCACAATACAAAAGGCGATCGTTAAATCAGAGACGATCTTCCTGATGAAAAGCACTCACTTCACTCACTCACGCCGATAACTAACTCAACTTGTCAATGAACGCACTTGACATAAAACGTAAAAGTTCAAAGTAAGTTCCTATGGGAGCACATCCATTACGTTTGGAGAAGTTCGCGGCCCGGGCGGTGCAGCACACCGTGAAAGTCGATTACGATGGTCATTAGTCTTCACTGCGCGGACTAATTAATACAGCGTTTTGAATAAAGCCGCGGGATAAGATTGCTCAGTTCGCTCACGGGCCCCGGACGAAAAATCAGAAATTTAATTAAAAAAGTTTAAGTGAGTTTTCACGGAGCGTGCGCCGCGGCTTCCAATAACTCACGCAAATTCTATTCTTACTTAACAAAAAAATTAAATAGACCATAAACCATTAATTAGCAAGTTTCAATTTGGATGCCTAGGTAATCCGGAGTTTTGTTTCTTGGTTAAATCGATGCTGTAACTTGTAATTAAGTCATTTTGTCTTACATTTCTTACAATACCTACGCAACATATAAATACGAGGGATGCCAGTTATGGTAAAAATACAGTATTTGAAAATGTGTGAGCCTGCTTTAAAGCGCGATAAACTTCTTGAGCAAAAAGCGGGTAGACAAAACAACACGGGAGACGGCGCGCGGGCGCCAGCGTCAGTGATTACCGCGCCTGCGCATGACGGTTCACGCCGCCTATAGTTACTCTGAATGCGCACACATTTTTGTGGGCTCATTAAAATTACATTACAGCTCTTATTTAAACAGCAAACAACTAAACGACGCTCGTTAATGCGTCTCGCCGTTGGGAATTTTATGGACAGCCCTCGACCCGCATCGCGGACGAGTTTGTAAAAAAGTATTAAAAAAACTAATTCGTACGAAAGTTGTAAAAGGGCCACTTTAATTGTACATGTATCAAATGAGTTTTACCTCTGAATAAGATGGTTTTGCTAGTTAGTGTAAGTACTAATTAAAACTGCGGAGAATACACACACATAAATCTCTATATAAGTACCTATGTATAGACGAAAAATATCTTGTCGTCTCTACGTCATAGTCTACGTTTCACTTATATATATTGGTGTGAATTTACGACATGCTCAATCAATGGACGTGGCAATGCAGCAAGCATTTTGGGAACGTTATTTACTGGCAACAAAATTTTGATATAAGTACATATCTAGTTTATTATACATTTCTAGAAATAAATTCTTATTCTAAACTGTAAAAGTCTTTAAAATTCCCCATTATAGTCAACTTACAAAAGGTTTCTACACTATTAGTAATTTTTTGTGTAGTTTCACTCGTATCTCTGGGATTTCTGTACCTACCGATTTATATGTTTTTTTAATATTTCAATGGGTAGATCTTCAGTGCGGTCCCATTTCAATCAAAGTAATGAATCCTTCGTTAACCACATGACAATGACAATTGTCACGTGTGGTTCTGGAAGGGTTAGTTTATTTAGTTGTTTTTTTTTAGTATATTAATTTGAAGTTTTTTTTTACATAATACCTACTACTATACAGCTACTTATTGTATTATTCTTATTGTATTTTATAAATATACTGTGAATGTATGTGTATAATACTGTGACATTGAAAGCTACGTCCACATGTTTCTACACAACCACTTTTTGTTTGACTTCACAATGTATTTTTAAACGATTTTAAAAAGGATTCTTGTGTCCGTGCTCATTTCTTTTACATGCCAATTAGCATCCTACACTACACTACTCGCCGGCACTTAAGAGGTATTCTGTACATTATATACAAGAAGAAATTTCTTTATTGTATACTTGCCATCAGATATAAATAACTGGGTATATAATCTTCTGGAGTTGTCTTGTCTACCTTTCTATAATATGACTAGTGGCTCTGTGAGCTGTGGACCTTGTGCGTACAAACTTTTCTGCAAACAATCTAGCAGTGCACAGAAGCGCCATCTAGTTATCTTATTGTAAAACTAACATTAATAACCAAGGTGCTCCATCAATCCCTTCCTATTGAGTAAAGGGCTGATTCCACTGGTAGAAACGTAAATGTGAGAAATTTACTGCATTTTGAGGAGTTATTCTGCTCATCAGATCTTCTATCTTTAAAGTTACTACCTTTCAAATAAAAAAAGAACCATCGAAATCCGACCCTCCCCCCCCCCCCCTCCAATCACAAATCCCCGAAGACCTGTTTAACCTGTATACCAAGTTTCGTCTAGATCGGTTGAGAAATGCGACCTTTAGAGGAGAGCAGAGATCCGGACAGACGGACATCCGGAGTCCGGACATACGAAAGCATTTTTGCCCAAGCTGAAACGGAGACGATTCCCTCGTAAACTTCTCTGTTTATCTGTAAACTTTTATGTTGCAGACTTTGATTTTAGCTTGAAAGCTTTACGGAATATAACTACCTACACGTAAGGTGTAAATAAGAATAAAACAAACTAATGTAATCATTAAATAAATATATTTATTTACATTGTTAACCGCAAATGAAATTAAACTTATCTGTCGATGTTGACGAAAATTGGAAACATTATTATAGTATCAGCTCTATTGTAAGTTATCGATATATACATTTATTTTTATGAATCAATATTATTTGTCAATATATCTAGTAACGACAGTCAAATTTTTTACATATAAATACAACTTTATATCTTTACTGAAAGATTGTAATAAATCTTAGAACAATTTAGCGTTATTCTAATGAATGTATTCAGCCCCTGTTTCACAACTTATAGTTAAGTCAAACCACGGGTAACAAACATAAGAGTAATTTTAAGTTTAAATTTTAAATGGAGATTAGAGTGACTATGCTATATCTAAGATGGTATGTTATCGTCGCTCAATTGGTAGATATAAACGATTGTGAAACTAGGGCATTCAATTGTGTTTATTAGTAACATAACCGTTAATTGTGGATATCAGAAATAACTTATTACAAAAAAAATGTAACGCATGAACACTCACCGAAGCTGTGACAGAAAACAAAACAGTTTACAAATTGTCATACCACCTCTGAATATGGGAATATGTTTTAACTGTATGTCTTAAGAACAATTGCAGTGAAAATTTGAATTATATGTAAGATATTGAATATGTCACTTAAAAGCGCCAAAACTTAATTTCCAATATTGCTGTTGTATCATGTGAATTTTAATTTAGTTGTATCAGCTATTTCTTGAGTTAATTTACATTCAAATTATTTAGACGTGGCAAAACAGATCAAAAACCAGTTAAAAGTTAATATTTATTCAAATGTACTTAACTAACCATTGCACCGCGCCAAAGTACAAAATACAGGGTGTGAATAACTCTATAACATTAAATCAAATTACATGTTCAGAATAAGTAACTGCTTTTATTAATATTGTAAAATTGTGAAAATTTCGAAATGAACATTCAAAGTATGCCTTCCGACACATGGACCACACACGGGACCTGCTTTAAGAGTATCTTTAGTTTATTTAAACATTTTTACATCATACCTCAGCTGTGTTCACGTGGATTGATACCATTTGATAGTCCATGTACTTTAACTTAATTAGAAATAGGTATCTACTAGGCAAACGTGGTACACCTTTTGCCTAGACAGAGATAAAAAAAAAGTTGGACACGATGTTGCTTTTAAGTAACTCAGTTATCGTTACTGAAACCGAAATTTCATTTAACGTCACAGTTATGTTTACACCCACTATATCACTATTCCTGCCGTCACAACAAAACCCGATAAGTGATTCAAAGGACAAAACACTTAACAGCCTTTTATGCAAGCAACTGCTTGACATTACATTGATTTTATTTTCACAAACAAAACCAACGAATCTTATCTTTGGTAAAAATAAAATAATCAAAAAAAAACTAAACCGTACAATAACTTCATACCTTGTATGATAACAATATTACGTTGCCTACTGTACGTCGCCGACGTACAACTTCATAACAATGAGATCGATTTTAAATTACAATTTTTTAATCAGAGTTTTCAATCGTTTTATGACCAAAGTTTGAATTGGAATATTAGGGTCAAAACCAATGTGGTGCGAGCGATTTTTCCTTCTCCCATTTATTCCATTTTGTCGATAGAAAAATGTCTTAGCAATTAAAAACAAATGAAACTGTAAATAATATCTCTATTCAAAGTTTGAAAGTCAATGATTGAAGTAACGTTTCCTCCCAGGATTAGTAAGTTTTGCCCCTTAACTTTAGAAACAAAATAGGTAGAACATTAGTTTATCCATATTATTGCTAATGGATTTCAATTAGCAGATAATGTATGAGCTAAATGTCAAATTAAAGCCATTACCGATTCTCTGTCAGACATTGAGGCCACAGGAGTTAAAATACAATTTGCTATCGAAATTTTCCAATGATGGAATTATCATGTTAATCCAATATTGTTATTAGGTTAACATTCTATCAAACGGAACTGACAAAAATATCATAGAGTATGTAAATGATGAGTGAACAGTGATAGCTTTCTATTGTTTTAACAAACGGGGCGTGTCTAAGGCTCGCGTTCATCAACATTTTAACGTTGGTTGAAGTTTAAGTTTTACGAGTATTATGTTGAAGAGAAAGATCGCTAAGAACAATATGGACATGCAAAGATTATATTATAGTTTTATCTTCAACTTTGTCTCACACCTTTCTGTTCCTTTTTCTCTCTTCTTATTTTATAGGTTAAAACATATTTTTTTTTAAAATTATGCCAATACGAAATTAAGCTTTGAATAACCAAAAGCCAAATGTTGGTGAACGCGGCACTAAATTGGGTAAGCGCAAGGCGTGGTAGAAGCGAGAGCGAGCGCGCTCTACCCACGCGGCCCGGTATCTTAACATGTAAACAAGTGCTCAAATCGTATACATAATGGAAATATCGTGTTCTAACAACGTTATCGCGGCTCATCCCGGACACTTTGTAAAGTGGCCCGCTATCCACGGCCCGCCTCCACTAAGGCACTGTGCAGACGACGCGTCACATCAAACCAATTTCGTACATTTTCAATTGTGTCAATATTTTCTGTCTGTAAATACAAACCCGAATTTCTCGTTGTATTCAACTGAAACATATCGCCAAAAAAACCCAACAAGAAATTGTACTAATTTCGCTCGGTACGGTCGTCTGAGCGCGCCCTAATGTTACTCACGTAATATAAATTCCCCCGATGTAATTCTGCACTTAGCCGGGTTTACATTCGATACATGACCGCAGCGAACACTACGCCTCGATATCTTTGAGATTCTAGAACAGACCTTATCGAGAACTTATTACAAAAATAAAGCCTTAGGACGATTCTATAGAGTTGTCCGATAATAATGCATACATAGCCATACTTAGTGTCTACGATAAAGGAACTTTTGTTGAGCAACTCGAAGTGAGCTTTAGTGAGTGCCATTCCACAGAAATGAATTTTCGGAATCAGTAGGTGCGTAATTATTTACGGAACTGAATGTTGTAAAGAAATTTCATTCGGCAGTTTCATAATTATTGTTTGAGATAAATGTCATATTAAATCCATTAAAGTTTCAGAGAATCCTGGACTAAACAGTCATAGTATTCTGTGACAGTTATTCTGACTCAACAAAAGTCACTAAGTCCTCTTAAGTGACTACATCTGTGCACTATGACCAGACTCCTCAGTAATATAGGTGATGTAGAGCTGATGGATCGATGACGGTGAGAGGTCTTATATCTAGGAGTCGGGCGTGGGGTCACAGGGCGGAGGCCTGCGGGCCGGAGCGCCTCACTAACTCTCAGTGGGGCTTCACCTGTCGAAGGAATGTCTGGTTACTGATAGAGTTCTCATCAATTAACTAAATTTCAAGTTTTTTGGAGGGAAATTGACTGAACTGTTATGTATGCGCTTCAATTATGTTGACACCCCAATTGAACCTAGGATGTTGATCAAGACTTGTCTATGTGCAGATTTATCTTAGATTTACAGATGTAATCGGTCAACAAGTGAAGGAAAACATCGGGAGGTAACTCCGTGTCATAGATAAGCTCGGGTGACATTCTCTGAGACAACCTCTGTGCAGCTACATTTTAAAGCAATATATGTACATATAGGAACGTACTAGACTGATAATGATGATGATTGTAATGGGATGCTTGCTAACCATATGCCTAAAGTCATCGTTAGTACCGGATGTTGGGCAAAAAATATATACTCGTATGGCAGTAAATAGCATGTTACTTACCGAGGCTGCAAGTCGGCGCGGCACCGGCGGTCATCGCGCGGCGTCGCACACGTCGGGGTCGGGCGGGCTGCCGTAGCCGCTGGACGCGTCATCTGCGCCGGCGCAGCCATTGCCGTCCTTGTCGAGCGCAGGCCCCGGCGGCGCGCCGGCGCACCCGCTCACGCCGCCCACGTACCCGCCTCCACTTGGTGACTGAAACAAGCATCACATGGTAAAGATCAACTTTCAATGGGGATGGCAGGTCCGGTCCGTTACAAAAGATTGGCGTTTGCTTACCATTAGATTATTATCGGTTGATTGCTTGTCGTATGAGGTAGTGCTGGTGAGGTCAGCACTACCTCATACGACAAGTTTGTCAGGCCGCCCGAGGGCCTCTGACATGCTGACATGGTTTAACGATTGCTATTAATCAATAACAGCCGGGACCGACAGCTTAACGTGCCTTCCGAAGCACTGAGCGATGAAGAACAATACATAACTCAGAAAAGTCATTAGTGCGGAGCCTAGGACCGAACCCGGTATCGTTGGATCATAAGTAAGACTGGTAAACCGCTAAGCTACCTTCACTCTTGTTATGTCGGTAACTTTAGTTAATTCACATCCTCATTCCGGTCGAAAAGAAACCCCGCGCATATATGCAAAATTCTTCCAAATTATTTAATAATTATCGTTTCAAGAAGGATGTGCAATTGACACTTATATGTACGAAGATGTCAACGGGTTCGAACGGGCCCTTACCAATGTCTTTTAATTAATTATTATTCTGAGCAGATTAGCTATCGCTCCGCGATTTGGAGGGCATGCCTGCTGGCCTAGACAAGTAGGCTTTCTATTCCTTCAATGCTAATGGAATAGAACAAAAATGTATGAGACTGACATTAGTGAACAAAAACTCTAATGTCAGTCCCGTACATTTTCGTTCTATTCCATTTCATTGAAAGAATATAATGCCTACTTGTCTAGGGCCCCTGGTTGCACGTCAGAAGTCTTTTGACAGCCTGAAAAACTGACACCCTAGCAAATTTTGTCCGGACAATATGTGTCACAGTACAGATATTGTCCGGACAAAACCAGGGGTCTGCAAAACCTTCGATCAATTTTAGGGCACAACGTCATTCAACGTAGGCATATACATAATATACCACAATGCTATTTAAGTAACAGAATCAGAACATTAATAAGAATCAAAACTAAATAACTAATTTAAATTCGGTGTTCGTCTCCCATGTCAAGCTCCAACAGAAGACCGAAGCGCAATCAAAAAGTCGATTAGAAATGTCGTGCGGCTGAACGGGTCCCTCCACTCGCGCGACTCATAAAATGAAATAGATTCTCCCACATTCGCATTCCGACAAGCGTTCGTACGAGAAAGATTAATGATCACAAAAGAAACATAATAAAGTGGAGATAGAATCTCCCACTAACAGTGTCCTTGTGGGAGTTATTTACTCCACTGAGTCGACTTTTTCACGTGCCCTTTATTTCGGCCGAAGACGTTCGAAAAAACTCTAGAAAGTAAGACATTTTTATGTCTTTTCACTGAAAAATATACATAAAGTAAACCAATATATCCCATAATTTATTACTTTGGTACCCAAAGTAATAAGTTATGGGATATATTGGTTTGGACTATATTTCAGTAAATTGTGGTAATTGTGTCTGTCCGTACAAAAGCGATAAAACAAACACGCTCACTACAAAATGCAGTTTTGCTGTTATTAAGATAACTCAGTATGAAATTATAGTCGGCTATAACACTTCTTCGAGACAGGTTTGTGGTCCCACGGTAGACATAGGACCACGTCAGCTCTTCGGACTAACCTACGTGGTATAAAGTCATATTAAACGGTGTGGGAACCTGCAGTGTGAAGTTATCATAATCAATGACTGCGGCCCCTCAACAAAACGGCGAACACAGGGGATTTCTTCGGTAAAATAGACACACAAAGGGGTCAATCAATAAATACTGACTATTCATATATCAGACGACCTCTTTTGAAGTATCTGGAGATAATGAGCGTGTCTAGCTAGAGCTGTCTAGACATATCCGAAAAAGCTGGGTACCTGTAATCCGCTGACTTGTCGCCGGATGTGCGCCAGACCGCTAGGGTTGGCTGCCATGCTCGCGAACACTAGCCTCTCCTCGTAGTCATACTCGCAGAGAATCTTGTTGTCGCACAGGTAGAATCTGTCGCCTACGCAGAACCTGCGCCAATGAAGACCATTAGTGAGGGAAGTTCGGTTTGGTTTAGCCTACTTACTTTTCTAGGAACTAACCTTCGAAGCTAAGAGGGAAAATATAAACTGTATCAAAAAATAACCATAAGAAAATAAATAAAAGAGCGATGGTAGCCTAACGGTTCAATAGTGCAAATTAGAATCGGGTTCGGTCCTAGCACCAATGACTTTTCTAAGTTATGTGCGGTTTTCCATCGCTCCATACTTCGGAGGGCATTTTTAAGCTATAGGTCCTGGCTGTCGTAAAGCCATGTCACAGGTCCTCGGGGGCCTGACACCAGAGGCCAGCACTACCTTATACGACAAACAACCAAACAACCTATGTACCTATGTATGTACGTCCGTAACATATATAGGCCAGCATATTGTATTGAAATATTAATGATGATGATGAAAAGTACCTACGTATATCCATCGTACGAAACTTTTTTGTTTACATGAGGTCCGCTAAAGCACGAATTTTAGGCGCTTTTTGTTTATTCTTGAATTTCAAACGCAGCATCCAAGTCAAGTTTAAGTTCAAACATAAATCCCATAGAAAAAAAGGACGTTCAGTTTTTCCCGAATTATAAAAAAACGGGTTTTGTCCCCAATTCATATATCCAGAAAAACCTATACAAACATTTTATAACAAACAAGCACGGTTAAGCACCTTCACAAATAACCCGACTAAGAACAAAACTAAAAAGAAGCAATGGTCTAGTGCCACAAACGATCAGACATACACAGGCTGATAAACACAATACCCTCGCTCAGTTGGGTAAAAATTGATAAATCGTTCCAGCCATTCTCATTGTTGCGCTTTCCAACGAACAGCATTTCATTTTTAATCGACTTCACAAAAGGAGACGGTTATACGTTCAAATGTATGTATTTTTTTTTAGAAAATGAATTAGGTCAATTAATTTTCAGTAGGTGACGTAAATATTTTTCAACAATAAGTCACATTTCTCAACTGTCTTATTCCTTAGTTGAAAACAGATTAGTAGTCTGTGGTCGGAAACCAGACACCAACAACACGTGTCCAAATCTCTACTAGTCTCAATGTTAGGAGGATTCCGCTATAATTGACAACGACTCTATCAAGAACAGGGTTTAAAATCCGTACCTGTGGTTGCACTGTTGACAGGCGAAACACTCTAAATGGTAAACGAAACTCTTGGCTCGCATTACCATTTCGAAGGCGGGAATGACTTTGTTGCACGCCACACAGTTCCCTGTGGCACCGAATAACCTGTTAAAAAAATAACAGGGTTATAAAAATGAAATACTTATGACTTATAAATACCGCGGCCACTTAAGACGCACGCTATATTATTTTTTAAGCGAGTAAATCGGTTGTAAAATATTTTAAAGCTCTAAACACTTAAATTATATGTAGGTATTCCAAATATAAAGATTTAAAAAACTTAATGGTGGTCTACAGTATTATTTGATTATGTTTAAATCTACCACCGTAAGGATGTCATGTCATATGACACGAATAAAAGCCCTATGTTCGCATAAATATGTCATGTGAGTGCGTCTAACTTATTAAGATTTGTAATCTGATTACATGATACTTTTAAATTTCAATGCAAATCTATGTAAATGGAATAAAAATACACTCAAATAAAATAATACAATATAATATATTTGCGACAATTCCACACCGATTACCTAACCCCAAACTAGGATACCCTGTAATATGGGCACTAGATAACGGATAAACATACATAAATACAAATATCACATCCATATCAGTCTTCTCGTGACCACGATCAATGCAACTTGATCGAAACGTCGAGGTAAATAAATATTAAGTTTTCAGCGCGATTAAGTCCCGTTTAAATATTTAACTATCACATCCATGACTCGGAAACAAACATTTCTGCTCATTACACAAATGATTGCACCTTGCAGGATTCGAACCCGCGACCGTTAGATTTCGTTCCTAGGGTCACTCTAGCCACTAGACCAACCGGCAGTCAAATGCCAGTGCTACACTTAACTTGGAACTTTTGAGAGTATTTTAATTCCATTTACATTGATTATTAGGATTTGTAATCCGATTACAAGATACTTTTAAATTGAAAGGTACAGTTGTAGTAATAGCAATCTGCTTAGTGTCATATAAAAAAATTAACGGTCTTGGTCATTCAGCAAAGCTTCCCCTACAGGATAGTCCCTAAGCTCTTGCAAAGCACGAGATCTAAACTATCTACTGCTAGTAACCTAAGATAGTCCCTAAGCTCTTGCAAAGTACGAGATCGAAACTACCTACTGCTAGTAACCTGAGATAGTCCCTAAGGTCTTGCAAAGCACGAGACCTAAACTACCTACTGCTAGTAACCTAAGATAGTCCCTAAGCTCTTGCAAAACACGAGATCTAAACTCTCTACTGCTCGTAACCTAAGATAGTCCCTCTTGCTCTTGCAAAACACGAGATCTAAACTACTTACTGCTAAGATAGTCTCTTGCTCTTGCAAAGCACGAGATCTAAACAACCTACTGCTAGTAACCTAAGATAGTCCCTAAGCTCTTGCAAAACACGAGATCTAAACTCTCTACTGCTCGTAACCTAAGATAGTCCCTCTTGCTCTTGCAAAACACGAGATCTAAACTACTTACTGCTAGTAACCTAAGATAGTCTCTTGCTCTTGCAAAGCACGAGATCTAAACTACCTACTGCTAGAAACCCAAGATAGTCTCTATAGTCCCTCTTGCTCTTGCAAAGCACGAGATCTAAACTACCTACTGCTAGAAACCCAAGATAGTCTCTATAGTCCCTCTTGCTCTTGCAAAGCACGAGATCTAAACTACCTACTGCTAGTAACCTAAAATAGGCCCACTTGTTCTTGCAAAGCACGAGATCTAAACTTCCTACTGCTAGTAACCTAATTTAGACCCTCTTGCTCTTGCAAAGCACGAGATTCAAACTACCTACTGCTAGTAACCTGAGATAGTCTCTTGTTCTTGCAAAGCACGAGATCTAAACTACCTACTGCTAGAAACCCAAGATAGTCTCTATAGTCCCTCTTGCTCTTGCAAAGCACGAGATCTAAACTACCTACTGCTAGTAACCTAAAATAGGCCCACTTGTTCTTGCAAAGCACGAGATCTAAACTTCCTACTGCTAGTAACCTAAAATAGGCCCACTTGTTCTTGCAAAGCACGAGATCTAAACTTCCTACTGCTAGTAACCTAATTTAGACCCTCTTGCTCTTGCAAAGCACGAGATTCAAACTACCTACTGCTAGTAACCTGAGATAGTCCCTAAGCTCTTGCAAAGCACGAGATCTAAGCTACCTACTGCTAGTAACCTAAGATAGTCCCTAAGATAGTCCCTAAGCTCTTGCAAAGCACGAGATCTAAAGTACCTACTGCTAGTAACCTAAGATAGTCTCTTGCTCTTGCAAAGCACGAGATCTAAACTACCTACTGCTAGTAACCCAAGATAGTCCCTACAGACCCTCTTGCTTTTGCAAAGCACGAGATCTAAACTACCTACTACTAGTAACCTAAGATAGTCCCTCTTGTTCTTGCAAAGCACGAGATCTAAACTACCTACTACTAGTAACCTAAGATAGTCCCTCTTGTTCATGCAAAGCACGAGATCTAAACTACCTACTACTAGTAACCTAAGATAGTCCCTCTTGTTCTTGCAAAGCACGAGATCTAAACTACCTACTGCTAGTAACCTAAGATAGTCCCTAAGCTCTTGCAAAGCACGAGATCTAAACTACCTAATCCTAATCCTCTCCATCCAAAGGTTGCCTGGAAGAGATCGCTTTTAGCGATAAGGCCGCCCATTGTACACTTCTTCTGCTATTTTTCCTTTATTTTTTGTTGATTTTGTTTGTGGTGTGTGCAATAAAGAATTTATCTATCTATCTATCTATCTACTGCTAGTAACCTAAGATAGTCCCTAAGCTCTTGCAAAGCACGAGATCTAAACTACCTACTGCTAGTAACCTAAGATAGTCCCTAAGCTCTTGCATAGCGCGAGATCTAAACTACCTACTGCTAGTAACCTAAGATAGTCCCTAAGCTCTTGCATAGCGCGAGATCTAAACTACCTACTGCTAGTAACCTAAGATAGTCCCTAAGCTCTTGCATAGCGCGAGATCTAAACTACCTACTGCTAGTAACCTAAGATAGTCCCTAAGCTCTTGCATAGCACGAGATCTAAACTACCTACTGCTAGTAACCTAAGATAGTCCCTAAGCTCTTGCATAGCGCGAGATCTAAACTATCTACTGCTAGTAACCTAAGATAGTCCCTAAGCTCTTGCATAACACGAGATCTAAACTACCTACCGCTAGTAACCTAAGATAGTCCCTAAGCTCTTGCATAGCACGAGATCTAAATTACCTACTGCTAGTAACCTAAGATAGTCCCTAAGCTCTTGCATAGCGCGAGATCTAAACTATCTACTGCTAGTAACCTAAGATAGTCCCTAAGCTCTTGCATAACACGAGATCTAAACTACCTACCGCTAGTAACCTAAGATAGTCCCTAAGCTCTTGCATAGCACGAGATCTAAACTACCTACTGCTAGTAACCTAAGATAGTCCCTAAGCTCTTGCATAGCGCGAGATCTAAACTATCTACTGCTAGTAACCTAAGATAGTCCCTAAGCTCTTGCATAACACGAGATCTAAACTACCTACCGCTAGTAACCTAAGATAGTCCCTAAGCTCTTGCATAGCACGAGATCTAAATTACCTACTGCTAGTAACCTAAGATAGTCGCTCTTGCTCTTGCAAGGTACGAGATCTTATTTATACTTATAATAAAGCATTAAATATGGAAAAGCCTGTACAAAGAAGATAATTAAAAAAATGGTCTAGGGTATTTAAAATAAGCTACTAAACAAGAATAAAACATTTAAAAAAAAACGTGTCTGTCTGTTTGTCTGCATGTTTGTTTGTTCGCGCAAAACGTAAAAAGTACTGGACCGATTGCGATGCAGTTTTTACTGTTGGATAGCTTAAGATTTGACTTAAAAACTGATTTAGTTGGTGTCTCATCCGATGAGTAGAAGTTGAGCAGTTGATAAAAATATTTTTGACGGCTGAAGTAATTTTGGTCAAATGTTGGTATATTGGTATTTTAGGTCCTGGGTTCTGTAATAGCACAATACATATAGTACTTTTAACCTAGAGAAATGAGCACGCGTACGAAGCCGCGGGTACAGCTAGTCCAAAATAATCCCTTTTACAAAACATGAGATCCTGAAATATTAACCTATGATAGCCCCTTTTGCAAAGCAAGAGTTTTATAATATGAGCTCAGATAGAGTTCCTCTTCCATACTACAAGCTCTATAATACTAACCTAAATAGTGCTTCTAGTAAGAATGAGGTCTAGAATACTAAGCTAATATAGCCCTTTTTGCAAAACAAGAGAAGTAACATACTAATCCAAGAAAGTCACAAAGCAAGATGTTTTGTAACAGAGACTTTCTTGGATTTATCTGAAATACTAACCTAAGATAGTGCTTCTTGATAGAATGATGTCTCGAATATTAAGCTAAGATAGTCCCTTTTGCAAAACACGAGAAGTAACATACTAATCCAAGAAAGTCTCAAAGCAAGATGTTTTGTAACAGAGACTTTCTTGGATTTATCTGAAATACTAACCTAAGATAGTGCTTCTTGATAGAATGATGTCTCGAATAATAAGCTCTGGTAGTCCCTTTTGCAAAACATAACAAGTAATATACTAGTCCAAGAAAGTCTCAAAGCATGAAGTTTTGTAAGAGAGACTCTTAGATTTATCTAAAATACTAACCTAAGATAATCCCTCTTGCAAAGCATGAGGTCTGCTTTATAATACAGCTTCGAGCCGACTTCCCCGAGGCGGCAGTCACAGCAGCCGCACTTGAGGCAGTCCTCGTGCCAAAACCTCTCCATGGCCTTCAGGAGGAACCTCTCTGTGATGACCTTCCCGCATTGTGCACACAACCTTGCGGCGCCTGTGTTCCCCGTCACACTGGCATTCAGTCCATATTTGCTCTCTTCTTGCTGACCTACGATAAAAAATAATATTGAAAATAGTGAAATCCATCCACATTCCCAAATAAAAGTTCTAAAAGATTTTTCTGTTTGTGGGTTTTATTGTGAAGATTGGGTTTTATTGATACATAATATTAACTTGAATGTTATTTTATTTCACCGCCGTCTACTCCATGTTCTACTAATACTGTCTATCCAAAGGCTGTCTGGAAGAGATCGCTCTTAGGAGTAAGTCCGTCCATTCCACTTGATTTTTAAGATATGTATTTTGTGTGTATTATCTTTATAGGTGCAATAAAGTGTTATCTATCTATTATATAACTTATCGAATAACAAATACCGTGTTAGATTTATGTTCACAAAAACACGGGGTTGATTTAGTTTAAATTATTTAAAAAATAAATGAAATTCTACCCTCCATGATGTGAGGGATGTGACATCAATGTGATTCTGTCAATCAGAGACAAATGTATTAATTTACATACACGCCTGACCTCATAAACCAGTGTCATGGCGGCTGGTGTTTTAACTGCAATTTAAAAGTTGTTTTTATGCTGTTTATTATTAATCGGTTTCATTTAACGATGTAAAAAATAATTCTTATGCTACAATAATAAGCAACTACAGAATGAACAGATTAAGACAATTAAAATTATATAATTAAACGGCCTATTTTGGTATGCGCTGAACTGAAAAATTGTATCCTGTATAATATTAAATTAAACTTGTGTTTATATTATACTTGGCTCATAAACAATAATTTCCTTTTGAACTTGCACATTATTATTAAACTTCCATTTACATTTTTTAAAGGTTGAAGTATTTATAACTCGTTACAGCCTGTCGTTAAATACAGTGAATTTAAATTCCCAAAACGATTATATTAACGGTTCATTTTAAAAGCAATAAACTCACTGTTTTCTGATATAAACCCATGGATTTCTCGTAAATGCAAAGGTTATTATATGAAATGACGATAACAACTTTATTGGAACACTCTACGGACATAATTACTAAAATATAGATAAAGAACTTTGTAAACAAGATAGGTAAGTACCTACTTGGAAGCAAAAAGCAAAAACAGTTAATGGCCAGATAAAACTGTTTAACATTTTTAAGCGCATTTATTTACATTAATTATGCATGTATGACCAGATATAGAATAGAAAGCTTCATTTATATTTAAGTCTTGGGTATAAACAATGTTAATGGATTCAGCTTACGCTGACTGCTGAACGTAAGATGGTAATTGTTGTTAGTACTCCGCCCGTTATGGCTTTAAGTTGGTTTGAATTATATATTTTTCTACTAGGTACGTAATTGCTGCAATTCATTAGAGCAAAGGCGAGCCGCGTGAAACGCAGACATTGCTCGCCACCGGCTGACGTCATTAAGATGCGCATACGCATTTTTCTCACAGAAAAAACAACCAGCAACACTAAAACACGCGGTCTCATTATGTGCATTAACAGCAACCAATAAAACTTTATGGCAGATACATTCACGCTCTAAAAGGCTAAACTACGATTCTTATTTCCTTTTATACGGAATCGCGTGAACGAGCAGACAATTTGTGAGAGCGTCGGAATGGGCATGAATAAATACGCCGTTGGCCATTTAGTAAACAATCAGTTTCAATTGCTGCATGGTCCATAATAACAGCGCGTACGTCAAACCAATCAGTGGTCCAATTGAAGGGGTATCTAGGTGGACATAATTCATCGCAATCGATCACTCGCGCATCGCCGCGTCGAGCCGATACGTCTCGTTTATTGGTGCCGACGTCGCGACAATAAACTTAATTGGAGTATATTAATGATGGTCTTTACTTTGACGATAAAATAAATAAATGACGTATGGACTTCGGGTGTCAAAACATTGGGATGAAGCGATAGTAGCAGCCGACCGCTCCCCCATTGAGCGGTCATACTACTTAGGTGAATGTTAGTACCAGCATCTTAACTTAAACACTCTAGATTACTTTCAAGTTCAAGTACACATGATATTGAAATATTTGAACTCAATTTCATACGATAAGCAAACTCATAAGAATATCTTGTTTTTTCGCTCTACAGTAGGAGAGCAAGACACAAAAAGATAAGCAAAAGAAATGTGTTTTTAACCAGGAATTTCAGAAGCTCTGAAAACAGATGGGCAAAATTAACACTTCCTTCTTCTTTATGATTCAATTCCATAATTATCTTACGGCGAATAAGCAATCATCAAAGCTGCAGAGCAGTAATTAATGTAATTAGATAATATCCGCTCAGCCCCGTGTCGAGTGTTCGCGCAAAATGTTGAAAGTTAATCAATTCAGCACGGGTTCCTTAATATTCTAGGAACGTAAGCACGCGGGTGCGGGTCTCTTCTAGATGTAAGGAATAATGTTGTGTTTACAAGAATGGGTGTATTTTCCGCGGAAAGGCTCCGCTCACGAAGGCACTTGTGCGCCCGCTGGCGTGTTTTGTTCATTTCAGGCGCGCATGTTGTTAATGCTGTAATCACGTTCAGCTCCGTTCTAATAGCCCCATCGATTAAGTGCATCGATTCACATACTACGCGTTCACTCGAAGCTAAACTTCTTGTTTTTATACCTATACACCTTTATCTACGGCATTATGACTATCTCATAGTCATCTCTTAATTTTCCGCCCGTGTAAGGTCAACAAAAGGCGCGTAACATACCACGGACATAAATATCGTTTGACGGGTGGAGGCACTCGGTATTATTTTCATTTTATTACCGCCGGGTAGAGAATTTGATAGAGACTTGGCTACTACACTGGGCGGCAGTATAATTTCGCCGACACAGCCGGTCGGCTGCCGCCAACGTATTAAGGCGCCGAAATGAAAAGAAACCAGGAAATGGATGAAAAGTAATTTATTTTGGCGTGAGTGGGGGCGGCAATGGCATATATTGCTGTTTCGCCGGAAGTTCGTTATTCTCGTACCCGCTCCTGCTTCCGCGCGCGCTCTTGCATTGCAGCCGGTGTTATATTAATTTTCTAATTTCGCCGCAGAATTACTTTAGAACATAGTAGGTATCTAACAGGAGTCTGTAATGGTTTTTTTGTTGTGGTAATACTTTTTGAGAGCTCATTTCGAGTTTATCTAGGGTTCCAATTGTCTGTGTAGGTCTCTATGAAGAACCTACTCTACCTAGAGGCCTATTTCTTTATTTTTTCTTCAATTTCATAAGTATATGGAGCGCGCGTTACCGCAGTTGCGTCGGTTTGTCCGCGTCTTTACGGCCCCCTCATTTTGTATCACTCATTGATTATTCATAGTTCTAGTTAAACCGATCTCTATCGAGCCTTGTCTGTTGTAAATGATCGCTGGAAACTATATATGGACAAGTAGCCTTTTTATACTGATTCTATTAAAAAGTATAAGCCGATAACACTGTACTGAAACCAGGATTTTCTAGAACATTTAAGATTTCAAAAATATTTTTATTTTATTTTATTATATCTGTTGAGGAAATTGGATAAAAGTTCTGTGACATGTGTTTATAAATTCCAACGATCAGTCAAAATATTCAAATAGTTCTCTTGAGCTTTCCCATCATTTGAATGGTGGTTAAACAATGATTAACCTGAAAAATGTATGGCACCTACGTCAATTTCAAGGCCCAAGTGGTGAACTCAAAGTCAAGGTATTTTTTTTATTGTAAATAGGCAAAAATAATAGCACTTTTACAAGTCAAAATTACAAATACATAAAATACTATGAAAAGATCAAATCAATAAAAAATTAGGTAAATTAAGTATTCTATGAGTTTGAAAATGAAATTCCGCTTTGATGTGCCAACAGAGTTAAATCTCACACTGGAAAAGGAAATACCCTTCTGACTCTACCGGTGTTTCGGAAATACGCCCGTTAGAGAAGAGATCACCAAGAAACTCTACGGGGGTGTAAATTTTTCCATATTTGTTAATTCTTTATATATTTTTGAAATGTCACAAATTATAACTAAATATAAAAGATAAAAGTGACAATGAGATGTCCCACAATCATCAAACAATCAAATATACGTGTTATTCCAGGACCAAAAGTACCAATATAATACAATACACTACATTTCTTCAAAATTTGAATAGCCGTCAAACAGTTTTTTATCGATTGCTCGGCAACTAATCATCGGGTTAAGATACCAATTAAGTACCGCAAGTTTAAGTTTTAAGTAAAACCCTGAGCTGTCCAACAGTGAAAACCGCATCGCAATCGGTCCAGTAGTTTTTACGTGATGCCCGAACAAACATACTTACAGACAAACAGACAGACACGACTTAAAAAAATGTTATATTCCTATTCAGTAGCTTATTTTATATAACAAACTTTTTTTTTTAAATTCTCTTATATATACTCTCTTATCAGACTTTTTCGTTCTAATTGCTTTATTATAAGTATCGATAATCAGACTAATTATTTATTGTACATCAACACCGTGTTAAAAATTAAAGAAAAATAATAAATCGCTGTATTTTGGTACTTAAACAGGTGAAACATATACACCTAGATACAAACTATTTGTGACAGTGTTATCCTAATTCAAGCAAAAGTGGAACTTTAAAAAAATTGTATTAAAATCAAAGTGAGCAATCTATACAAATCACGTAAACAAAGTAATATTAACAGTGTTTGTGAAAAAACATGTAGCAATAAAAACTATTAGAACAGTGAAATAAATCTCAATTACCTTTAAATATACAATAATATCATTTCGTAAAGTGGACAAACAGTGAAGGTGCGTCAGTATGAGTCATAAATAACGACTCGGCCGATTTCAAATTTTGGTTGATGCTGTAACTGGTACAAAGTTTCGACGGTAAGAACTATGTCAGGATAGCGCAGTGGTATGCGGATCGGGTCGTCAGTCTAGACACCGTCGGTTCAAATCTAAGTAACCGAGTACATTTTTTGCACTAAAATATTTTTTTGTTTGTTTATTTGCGAAAATGGATAAGATTACAAGCACGAATACTTGTTTTAAATGCAGGAAAACTATTAAAACAAGAGAAATTCTATGCTGTTCGTCATGCAAAAACACATATGATATTTCTTGTGCACAAGTTTCAAATACTCGGTTTTATCTGATGGACAAGTCAAAGAGGGACAACTGGAAATGTAATGCCTGTTATGACAGCAAATCAGTTAAACAGCCAATAATAAACACTCCATCTAGAAATGTCACACTGAGAAATGCGAAGAAAAGAACAGTACCAGTTATACCATTACATAAGTCTGAGGACGACGAATTAACTAGTTCTGAAGACTCAGACTTACATAGCTTGCCTGATTTTTCTACGAACCAAAATCCGAGAGAAGAAGAGCTCAATAATGAAAATTTGCATTTGAAGTTAGAATTAGAGAAAGCACATCAAGAAATCGAAAATTTAAATATGGAAAATTCAAGTATTAAGAAACAAATAACGGAAAAAGATAATTCTATTATAAAATGGAAGAAATTATTCACAGAAGCTATGAGCACACCTAAGAGACGATGTTCGCTCACAAAGAGAGATAACTCTGAAAAAAAGTTTAATAGAAGGGCTTCACAAGTACAATCATTGGAACTGGATGATTTATATTATACCAAAGATAAATCGTCCAGTTCTAGTGATAATACTGGTCAAGAAATTTTGAATACTAAACTCTTTCAAAAAGAAGATTCGAATCAAATTAAAGAAAAACAGAGTGAAAATCAAGAAATAGAAGAAGTCATCAGAAACGTAGAGATGAATGAAAAAACTACATGTGATGAGTTAGAAAATAAAAAGCCAACGAAGGATACAACGTCGGGGAAATACTACCCGGGAAAAAAACACAAGCCACTAGTTGAAACAGCAGAAGGACACGTCATTATCAACAAAGCAAATTCACAAGCAAAAAACATTCAGGAAAGAGAAACAAAAAGTGTTGATGTTAATAGGAACATATACATATTTGGAGGGGCACAATGTACAGGACTATCAAGAGATGTAATAAAATCAAGACAAACTAATCCCTACGAAAAATACCAAGTTACTTCTTTTGTTAAGCCTCAAAGCACTGCAGAGGAAATATGCAAATCTCTAGAACTATACAACATAAATGAAGAGGATAAAATTATTCTTTCGATTGGTGAACACGACGACAATATGAAGGAAATCGTAAGGGAACTGAACATTTTTTTAAAGCGAACGGACAGTAAAAATGTGATAGTTTTAAGTGTAGTGAGGAATCAAAATTTGAAAGAAGATAGAGTAAATGAAACATTGAAAACATTAACTGGGAAATTCTCTAAATGTACATATTTAAATATCAATGATGAATCAAAAATTGTGAATAATAGAATTAAAAGGGCTAGAATTTGTAAAAGAATAAATTCAATTATTGATCAAATTGATTATGACTCAACATTTTTGAATTTCAAAAATTGGAATAAATGTTTAGTGCATAATAAAATTAAAGATCATGGAAAAAAAACAGATAACGTAGAATTAGGACAGGCAAGATATAGATCTGGCAATAGGAGTATAAAAGATTACTTTCCTGTTGTAAACAAATTTCATAAGGCATCAATTAACTGCACTAGTAACCAAGCAAATACTACAGAGTTTTTTCGGATCTAAGCAAATTAGAGTCTTTCATCAAAATATAGCCAGTGTTCTGTCTAAGCGGGATATTTTTGAATTAACAATAGTGGACTTAAAGAATATGGGCAGTGAACCAGACGTTATTTGTCTAACTGAAACATTTATTAAATCTGGATCTGAACACACCTTGAAAATAGCTAATTATGAACTAGCAACATTTTTCTCTAGGGCAAAAAAACGAGGCGGCGTTTGTGTTTTAGTTAAAAAAGGCGTTAATTACAAGGAAATAGTTCCCGTGACAAACTTAGCTACAGTAAACTCCTTTGAATGTTGTGGTATCGAACTCACAAGCTACAAAATTATAATCGTTTGTGTATATAGAACTCCGAATTCAGACCTATGCACTTTTTTTAGTAAATTAGAATCATTGTTTCATTTTGCTCTAAAAAATAATAAGAAAAAATTTATACTAGCAGGTGATTTAAATATTGACATTTTAAAATTGAATAAAAACACTCAACATCTTAGGGATATTTTAAGCAATAATAATTTGAAAATACACATTACAGAACCTACCAGACGTAACGCATGCCTGGACAATATAATTAGTAACATAGATGACGCCGTAGGCACGATCATACCACTTGGTCTCTCAGATCACGAAACAGGGCAAGTTTTGAGCTTTCATGAAAGTAAAAAAGCAGAACCTTTGTGCAGATGGTATGTGCAAAAGAAGGAATACTCGAATGAGAACCTGGAAATTTGTAGAAAAATTATTAAATGTTTGTCATTTAGAGATATATACGAGACTGATAATCCTAATCTTGCTTTTAATATTTTTCAGGATTCACTTAAATTTTTGTTTTCTTTATGTTTTCCAATGCAAAAAATAAAGATTCAAGCAACCCAAAAGGTAAAATGGGTTACAAGAGGCCTAAAAATAAGTTGCAGAAATAAAAGATTCCTCCGCATAAAATATTATAAGGAAAAAACAAAGGAGTCTAAAACTATTTATAAAAACTACTCAAAAATTTTGAAAAAATGCATTACTGGGGCACAAAAAACAAAAAACATGGAAATAATTAAAAAAAGTAAAAATATTTGTAGAGCTTCATGGAGTTTAATCAAAGAAAAATCTGTTTGTCCCCCTAAGTGCATTGAAATGTTAAAAATAAATGGTCAAATTTTAACAGAGCCTACAATGATAGCAAAAGCGTTTAATAATCAATTTATAGATCACACTAATAAGTCGAAAAATCCAGTAAGTTCTAATTATAGCGTCAACGCTAGTTGTATTTCAGGTTCTATCTTCTTAAATCCAGTATCACCCATGGAAGTTAAGAACACTATAGCAAGCCTCAAAAATACAAATGCGGAAGGAGATGATGGTATTGCAACGAAAGTTGTTAAATATTGTAAAGAAGAACTTAGTGATATACTAGCCCATCTAATAAATCTTTCCTTTGAAAATGGTATATTTCCTGAGGGCTTAAAAACAGCAATTATTAGGCCACTGCATAAAAAAGGTGAAAAAGATCATTTAGAAAATTATAGACCAATAGCACTTATACCAATATTCTCTAAAGTTTATGAAAAGACGATGCATAAAAGACTGTACGAGTTCTTCGTAAAGCACAATGTAATAAGACAAGAACAAAATGGTTTCCAAAAGAACAAATCAACAACACTAGCAGCGTTCAACTTAGTTAACAAAATAGTAAAGAGTGTAGATAGCAGAATTCTAACAACAGCTTTGTTTTTCGATATGACCAAAGCTTTTGATTTTGTGTCACATGAGCTACTGTTAATTAAACTGCATCATTATGGCGTCAGGGGAAAGGCAATTGAATGGATTGAATCTTATCTTCAGAATAGAAAACAGTGTGTGGAAATAATATCAATGGATAGTAGAAATATGATTGAGAATAGGAAATCAGATTATAGATTAAATTTGTATGGCGTACCTCAGGGCAGTGTGTTGGGCCCGTTGTTGTTTTTATTATATATAAATGACATAGCTAGCATAACTTCATATAATTCCGTATTGTTTGCTGATGACATTTCAATTATAGTAACATCAAACAAAACTGACAACTTTATTAATAATCACAGACTTGACATTTACAATACAATTAATTCCGTAGTTCGATGGCTTGACATAAACAATTTAAAAATTAATCTTTCAAAAACTCATCATATCAATTTTAATAATATTAATATTGAGGTAAATTATAATGGACATAATATTGAAGGACCAAATAAGGTATCATTTTTGGGTTTAATCGTGGATAAAGAATTAAATTGGAAACCACAGATAGATAAAATATGTAAAAAAATAAACAGCTACGTTTATGTATTAAAACGTTTGCGGAAAACTTCAAATAAAGAGACTGCTCTATTAGCATACCATGGTTATATTGGTTCGCTCCTAAGATATGGATTGATTATTTGGGGACGTAGTACTGATTTTGCACGAGCTTTCATCGCCCAAAAAAAATGTATTCGAGCTATTTGTGGAGCAGCACCATTGGACTCATGTCGGCCACTTTTCAAAGAACTGAAAATTCTACCACTGCCATGTCAATATATTTACGACATATCATGTTTTGTTAGACAACACAGCTATATTTATACGAAGGCGAGTGACGTTTTTCCACGAAACACAAGGAACAGAGATAGATTGGTTGATAATTATGCCCATAGAACCGCACTATACAATAAAAGCAGTTACTCGATGTCTGTAAAAATGTATAATAGATTACCGCAGCACATAAAGGTACTGCCTTTTGCTAAATTTAAATATGAATTAAGAGCGTGGTTGCTGGATCACAATTTTTACTGTCTTAATGACTACTTAGATTCTAATTAGGCTTATTATTATTGTCATCATTGTAAATATAATTGCTATTTTTATCGCATGATGCATGTACTTATCAAATTATAATTTGTTACAATTTTTGCATGCCATTTAATTGGCGAAATGTGTCAGGTCTTTTCACTGTAAAACATCAATTTATATTAACTCACATTTGGAGCAAATAAAATATATTCTATTCTATTCTATTCTATTCTATTGCCAAAACATCTAGAGCTTCCCTAACTGAATTATGTCTCAGCCTTTTTATAAAGCAAACTGTTTGTAGTGTTACCTCAAAGGCACTGCTTACATTTCATTTAACAAGTTCCGAGTAAATACCATTAAAACCGCGGTTTATTCATTTTCATTACTAAAGCAAATAATCACACGTATAATCTAAAGTGCGATACTAATGGATTTGTATAATGACTGTGGTTGCAGCTGTTCTAAATGATCGCGCATACGTAGGACTAAATTATAGTAAATAGTGTCGGATCACGTCAAAAGTTGTTACGAGTGAGGTTGGTGTAGAAAGTCGGATCGCATCACCCAATACGAGTAAATATTAGGAGATTGTACGGTAAATAAAATTCATAATAGTAATACATTTGAAAATCATTAGGAATATATATAAATTGAAAGCTAAAATTCATATTATTAGGATACTATTGGAAACCCCGACTTTTAACACGTTAGAAAAGTTTTTTTTATGATAATTGTACACTCTGAAAGCGTCCCCTAAATCTACCTACACTGATGAAAATCGAAAAAATTACGACGCGTATTTTCTGAGATCAACACGAACACGGAGTTAGTTGCGTGGTCGAAGTCACGAACAAACAGACAGACGTTAAATGGCGAGTAAAATATCTTTGTTACCAACGAGTAAAGACAGTTAAGTGTAGTTGATAGATTAAGATTAAGTAGTAGATTAAGGATTACTTTGCGGAAATGAACAAAATAAAAATATTTAGCTTACTTCCGCCAAAACTGTAAATCAGACAAATGGTAAATGGTAAAATTACACAATTATTTGTTTTTTTTTACATTCAAATGTCTACAATTTGTGCAAGTAGATATCAGGTGGGTCAAATACACACAGTTCATTAAAACGGGCTAGGCTCTCAAATGTGTGTCCTGCTCGTCCAGGTGCAGTGAGAGTGGGAGAGGTGGTGCAGCTGGTGCAGTTTTTTATATAATTTTTGTTTTTCTGTCGATATCTCGATACATTAAAATCAATTAAAGAAAGTGTTAGGTTATTTGTCTAGTTTAACAGGGTAGATATATAACTATTACAAACAAATATGTTGCTGTCGCTAAAAATAACGAGAACAGCGATGAAACAAGTTATTTTCATGTGTTTTTTTCCAAAGATACCAAGGCATATCTGAAAATTCTATTCAGTTTTTTGTTTAGGTGGTATACTTTTCTATCCACTATATTTTTTGTTTCGCATAAAGTTGTTTGATTACGTCGTTCTCGACGTTTTGCATTTTTTGCTGATTTCGGGACTGACCCCGCCTTATACGCAGACTTTCACATTATCCCTAAACATCGTCACATTTCGTCACACAACTCGTTATCAAATCTCGCACGAGCTTCCAAACTACTAGTTTAGTTTAGTCGCGTCGGTCACTCATTAAACAATGGAGTTGATTGCGCACTCGCGATATCCATTATGCGGGCGGTAATTAGATTGAACCAAATGCGGGTTTAGGGTTGCCACTACGTTTTTAGATCGCTAGAACGGAAACCGTATAGGTAACACGAATAATAATGTAGCACTCCGAACATTACTGGCGTTAGATCATAGAGCAGCCCCTTATGTATTGTAGGTTAAAAAAAAACAATTTGATATAATGTAGACGTTCAAAAATAATCGAAAATTGCTCAACGTGCTGCAACCTGGCTATATGGTCCGCAACGTTAAATTTATATTCAAAAATTTCGCTCCGGTCTCTTGTAGAACAGTTTTACCGAGATTTTGGACAAATGCAGGTAGATGGTAACCCTTTACAAGTTTTACGTTAAAAAGCGAATAAAATTTAGAAAAAACAACCGGCAGGATGTTCGCCCTGAATAACGACGCTAACATGCCTATCTGTTTACGGCATGGAACAAATTAGCTTAGAATATTTAAGGAATGTGAGCGAATTGCATTAACATCGTTAGGAAATGGATGTTACGATGTGTTCACATTACGAGTATGTTGCTTTTTGTATATATTTTTCAGGTAACAAGATTGTTGATATTGTATTTTCAGATTTTCAAGATACGTATAATCCTAGCTAAAAGCCAGGACCTGTGTAGGTGCCGATATGAATATTGGTCTTTGTTTTTTTCTAACTTTACTGAACTATTTATTTAGTTCAGTATCTAGCAAAATAATCCAACTTCAGTTAGTTCCATGAAATAATCCGACAGAGAACCAAAGTAACCGACATAGCTCAGAGAAATTAGCAGGCTGAAGTGGCAATGGGCTGGTCACATCTCTCGAAGAACTGACAATCGATGGAGTAAATGAGTGGAGAGCGCGTGTAGGCGTAGTGCACGGTTCCCGCCGCCGGCCAGGTGAAGTGACGCCTAGCGAAAAACAGCTAACATGAACAGGATGAGAATAGCCGAAGATGGGGCTCAGTGGCGTTCACTAGGAGAGGCCTACGTCGAGCAGTGGACAAATATAGGCTATGATGTCCCATAGAGTTTTTAGATCCGTTATAAAAAACAGAATCGACACCATAAAAAGAAAACGTGAGAATTGTTATTTTTCTTGCTGACTGAACATTTATTCAAAATTTGTGGATGCATATAATACTTACTTCAAAATGTAGGGATGCTGGTCTTATAAGGATATTTTCCTGTACTGTAGCTGCAATTGTTTATGTGCAACCTCAATCACAGAATAAATAACAGTGCCTTAATTATCTGTTTCAAAAATATTTAATAGTCTTTTTTATTCGTATGCCTCTAAACTCAGTTGATTTCTTATTCATTTGATTCACATCATAATATACCTTACAATTGTTTTTTCTTGCTGACAATTTTATTTTAATTGTGTTTAATGTGATGGAAATATTCTAAAAGTTAAGGTCGGTGTCATAAGAACATTAATTACTCTAATAACATTAATTAGCTTTTCAGGTAGCCCTCTGCATATATCAAATAACCAAACATCGGTCGAGAGCAGTTGTGGCATATTAACTTCATAGTTTAACGTCAGAAGAGGGGGAAACATATCTACCCTTACAATATCCCCTCCCTGTTAACATTTCGTTATTAAAAAAGTACGAGTCTTTGTCATCAGGGAAGTTAGTTTTTTTTAATTAAAATTATGAAATTGATATTGCTTTTACGCCGGCGCTCGCTTTCCTACTCAACCTTGTGAAAGTTTAAATTAATTTTTGAATTAAGCCTAATGGCAGTGGTAAACGATTTCTAAGAAAAGAGTTTTTAGCAATTAAAATTTCAATTAGACAGTTTTAATTGGAAGAAAAACGTTTGCAAAGTTTATGCACACAAATATTTTCATCACTTTTTTAATTAATGTTTGATGTTAATCGGTAATTATAGTTTTTAAACATTTTAAGAAGATATAAAAATAACTAAATATTACCTCCCCTCCATCCACTAGCTTATTTAGCGCACTGACCGGTTATTAAATTAATATTCGGTTCTGATAATATAACACAATTAAACGAATTAATTTACTCTCCAATTATAATGATAACAATCTCTTATTATTCAAACTTTTCAATTCAAATTAACAGTACGCTCGATAAGATCAACAACATTGTTTACATCATTAAATTAAACAGTTTTGTTATTGTTTATGGTCCCGGAACATTTCCGCGCCGTTATGTTCTCCCAAACTACAATCAAACGTAAACAAGTCGAAACAATCTACGTCATAATTTATTTTCTCAGAGAAAGGCTCCGGGCGAAACTTAAGCCTGACATAAGTGGGCAATAAACTTCAGCCAATTTGGAGATTCGCATCTGGAGGCTCTTATTAAAGCCCGAAAGTTAGTCCTTTTCATCCATCACTCGTAATACGTGTGTGAGTTATTGTATGAAAAATTGAAGAATAAATTGAGTCGCTGCAGCAGCGGCGAGACATAAATCCCAACTGAGCCCTCAATATTGTTTTAAAGGGGAAGTGGCCATAAATTTTATCAGGGCGGCCCAGAGCAGCGCAGCCGAGCCGCGGCCGCCGCGCCGCGTTGCCGCCCGCCCGCACTGTCGCCGCAATTTTCCGCCTTAGCTCCTGCTGCATTCGATGCTCAAGTGAATTTGTTGTTATTCCTACCGAAATTGAAACCGTTGTAGTGGTTGAATACGTGACCAACATCACAACGAAGCCGTTATTCCCTTCAAGGCGGTCTTTATCGCGTAAAAATAACTCAGTTCTTTAAGTAAACCAACACGAAATTGAAAGACTTTCATCGATTACTTAAAGTAGAGCGCAAAGTTTCCATATAGCGTCTGAAGCGAAACCGATCCGATGCAGTAAAAGGATATTCGATTTTCCATCACGTCGAATAGCTTAATAGCCGTAACAACGTAAAATACGATTTTGATTACGATAAAGGCTTATGAAATGTTGCGCAGAAGACGGGGCGAGGTAGAAGCCTTCAGATTTATTGTAATTCGTCGGGTTCCGTGATTCGAGAAGATCTCTTTTAAGTTCGCCGGTTTATTTGTTCGTAGGTAGACATTGTGGAGCACAATAAAAAATCGCTTATTTTTATCAATACGATCTGGGTGTCGGACATTTCGCATAAATGTGATATTGCAATATCGTTCGTCCCCTTTTTAATATCGCGACGGACGCTGGCGGGCGGTTTATGGCGCAACCCTTCCAACGTTTTATTTCGTGACCTGTTTGTCCTAATATTATGAAAAAATTGACGTCAGCAAAACGAAAATGTCGGCTGCTTACATTTTTTTGTGTCATAAAGTTGTGTTCTGATTTACTTTTTACTGTAACCTTTTAAAATTGGTCCCTTTTGCCCAGCCCGAAACATGTCTTGCAACCTAGGTATGTTGGTAAAATTGTAGAATACAGAAACCCCAAGGACAAAAGTTCCTGCGTAAAGATTAATCGAATCACGTGGTTCCTAATACAAAAAATATACAAAATTTAATGTTTCTTCGTCCTATTTTTACTTACTGTTAGTGTTTTCAGGCTTGTGCATGGCCGGTGGATCGCGAATCATGATGAAACCGTCACTCTCGCATCCCACAGCGTTTATTTATTCCTGAAACAAAATACAAAATAATTAAAATATCATCTATACTTACAATAAAAGTTATTTTGAAAAAGTTGTTAAGTCTTTTCTACATTCGATACTGAAGCCAAAACTGTATTATTATTTTTTGTCTGCTATCTGTCTGTCTGTATCTTGGCCACGCATCACGCCGAAACTACTGAATGAATTCAAAGGAATATTGGCAAGATTTGAGTTCATACTACGAGGTAGGACCTTGGATAGTTTCCTCCCGAAAAATTAAAGGGTTCCAGGATAGGGGTTGAAAGTTATTTAAAAGAACAGGTATCACGCTGAAACTACTGGACGGGTTTTGATGCAACTTGGCACAGTCATAGTATGTATGATGTGTTAAAATAGAGGATACTTTTAATCCCGAAAAAATAAAGGGTTCCTGTAGGATAGGGATCCAAAGTTATGTTAATGTTGAAATAATAAATATAATATAATAAAGTGAACTAAAACTGATGTAGCAAAAAAAAAACCGCTGATCGACGCGCGTGCGACGGACTGCGTGCCGCCTCCGCATATACAATAATAGGTACCGCGACCAGCCGATAGATAGACAGGCAGGCAAGGCATAGAGCACAGCCTAGGGAGAGGGTAATTTATCGAAAGTATTAGTATTTTAGGTATTTAATTAGATTCGTTGGTAGGATTGGTTTAGATTTGTATTATTGTTTTATTTGTAGTTCGTAGGTAGGTATTAGGTAGGTATTATTATAGTTTCCTGGTCGAGATAATAGGTAGGTTAGGTATCTACTAAGCGAAAGTAATTTTAGGATCTTAGTTTAGAATGTTGTATATGGATTTGTTACGTTTGTTTGTGAGGTATTTATTTGGAGTTAGTATTCAAGTTTTACGAGTGCACCTCTTGTATACAAAAGGAATATTTGCGACAAATTTCAAATCTCTAGGTCCACCGATTTGGGCTGTGGGTTGTCTGTCAGTCAGGCAGTAGGTATGTTGCGGTAATGTTTTATAGGCATGATTAAAATAATCTTATGTAAACACATATTTTTATTATTCTGCCAAATAGGTGAAGGGCATTATTCATAAAGGCCATGCATATTTTTTCAGTTGCTATTTTCATATTGCCCTTCCATATTGGGCATTTTTCAAACGGGCATCTATTTATTTAAATACTTATAATAAAGCAGTAAATAACAAAAAGTACGTACAAAAAATAGGCATTTAAAAAAAGAGTTAGGGGTACCTACTTAAAATAAGCTACAGTACGAGTTTTTAAATCGTGTGTTTCTTCGCGCATCGCGTAAAATCTAGACTGGTGTACTTGGTACCTCAATCGATGAATAGAAGCCGATCAATCATTAAAAAACTATTTGAAGAATGAATAAATTTTGATGAAATTTTTTATTTGTTTCCAATTAAATGACCACGCGGGCAAAGCCGCGGGCACAACTAGTTTCTAATCACCATAATCATCAGCCTATATCTGTCCATTGCTGGACGTAGGCCTCTCCTAATGCACGCCACTGAGCTCAGTCTTCATCTCCCCTCATCCATTCTCTTCCAGCCGCTTTTCGCAGGTTGTCATTCCACCTGGCATAGGATGCTACACTAAGTTTGCCTCAACGTGGTCTCCACTCGTCTAGCTCAACGTATATTGGTTCTTCTAGACATGTGACAGCCCACCTCCGATTTAGCATGCTTATCTTAAGAGCTATGTCGGTCACCTTGGTTCTCCGTCGGATATCTTCATTACGAATCTTCAGAGAAACTCCAAGCATAGCTCTCTCCATAGCTCATGAGCGACTTTAAATTTATGGAAAAGTTTAACCGTGAGTGTCTACGTTTCGGCTCCGTAGGATATGACTGGTAGGACACACTGATTGAAGACTTTTATCTTCAGGCACTGTGGTATGGACGACGAGAAGACTTGATGAAGCTTGCCGCATGCTGCCCAACCCAGCTGAATTCTTCTGTTGGCTTCCTTCTCAAAGTTGTTCGTACCTAATTGCAATATTGGTACACCCTTAACTGGAATCGGTTCCGGGTCAATAAGATCGATAAACATGATCCTGGTCTTATCTATGTTCATTCCGAGACCGATGCGTCGAGAAGCATCATCTAGGTTGGTCATCATGCTTTGCAAGTCTTGCAGTGACTCCGTCATTACGACGATATCATCGGCAACTCGTAAGTGTGAGATATTCTCGCCATTGATATTAATGCCCATTCCTTTCCAATCCAGCGTCATAACAAGTCGCTTGCTACGCATGCGCACGCGCAGTATGTGCGTGGACTACCACGCATACGTGGTAGCTTTTTCACGCGCGAGCAAGGTATTTAGTGAACAGTACTCCAGGGCATTAGTGAACAGTTTCGGGGATATAACATCCCCCTATCTCACTCCCCTGCGCAGTTTGATATGTTTAGAGTGCTGGGTTTGTACTTAAACACTCATACTCGCGGCGTCATACAGAAACCTCAGCACTTCAATGTATCGCCAGTCCACTTGACAACGCTGCATAGACTCTAGAACTGCTCAGGTTTCAATGGAGTCAAAGGCCTTCTCATAGTCCACAAAAGCAAAACACAGGGGCTGATTATACTTCAGACTTCTGTATAACCTGCCTCACTGTGTGTATGTGGTCTATGGTGCTAAATCCTCCGCGAAACCCGGCCTGTTCAGGAAGCTGGAATTCATCAAGTCTTCTTGCGAGACGATTCGGGTTGACCATCGAAAACAACTAATAGACGTGGTTCAAGAGTGAATAGGTCGGTAAATTCTAATAAATATTATGACTCAAGACCATTAGTGGGCTGTACAATTATAATTTTAATTATACTTCGTAAATATGATTCATGTTTAATTGTTATTTTAATCAAAGATAGGTATAATAGGTACTTTTTAATATTTAATGTTTTAATTAATGCTTTAGTGTGTTCCACGCATTTAATTAAGATAAGTACTATAATATAAAAAATAGTTGAATTTGAAATCTAGGTACCCAATTGTTTTATTAAGCAGAACTTTTCACACGGACCAAAGGACGGTTAATCATTAAACAGAGGAAAATCGTTTTTTGTCAGCCCTGATCCAAGCATTTGATGGAATTACCTATATCATTTAATGTGAGTGTATTTAAGTAAATCTTAGTGTAGGTTGGTAAAATACAGCTAAATTACATTCTAATAAGTGTGAGTGCATAGTCATTTGAATTATTCTTAATTATGATTAGTTAAATGTAGTTTGAAAAGCACTCGCGAAACCCGATCTTTACTTACACGCTTAGATCAAAATTATTTCATATATTTTCCATTATTAAATTCTAAGTAACACTGCTTAAAATACCAATTAACATTCAGTAAGGCATACATAATATATGTATCTTTTTCCTTTCATAATCAAAATAAATATCATCGAGATAATCTCACGTTTCTTAATTTTGTTACGAAAGTTAGACATATTTGTTACGCCATTTGAATAAATACAAGATTTAATAGATTTATTTATAAAGAATAGTTAACACCATCGTTATGCATAATTCATAGACCCAGCACCCGCGGCGGAGCGCATGCTCAGACTTGCTTAACAGAGTTATTATAGACACAGATTTATTACAAAACTATAAATAGGTAGATGGAAATTGATATTTTCGCTTGACTCATGCTTAATTGAGTTAATCCAATTTGGTTAAAATGATTTGTCAAAAATACAAAATGATACCATGCATTCAAAATTAGACAGCAAATTTCAAAACGATGACTCTGCAACCGATGGCTGTCTCCCGTTTATTTCGAAACCAATTTTATTCGGAAAGCAAATTCCTCGGAAAGCTGAAGGTAATACGGCGGACACTGGCAGCATGCGTCTCGCAACGAAACCTCATTAGAATAAACGATATCCTCTCCTTACGTCCACTCCGGGCGAGACCTTATTACTCCGACAAACTACCGTCAAACGGCACTGACTAGCTGGAAGCAAAGAATTCTGAGCCTTGGTACCATCATTTTAAGATTCCTTTTATGTGTTTTTCCTCTTCCGGAGATCCACCTAATAATTTTCTGTCTTACAAAATGTGATATAGAGTCGAGTTTCAAACGAGGGGCGAACTACAAACGCACTATTGTACGGTATTACTTGAAGGTTGAGCTGAGACGTCCATGCAAAGCTGTAAATTGAAACTAAGGGGAGGCAGTAACATATCCAGAGACTCAGTATTTGAATTATTTCATTTGATTTATAATTTATCTTCCAATTGGTTTAACTATACGATAATAATTTGAATAATATATTTAACTGCTATTTTTGAACCTATATAAAAGAAAACCAGTTTATTATGTACGTGATTTATTTACGAGTATAAACAAAATTGCAAGCTCGTAAAACCGATCGAAAGTTTAAGACAACTTTCAATTTATGGATTTGTTTTTAAAGTAGGCAGTATTATTTTTTGCTCAACATTTATTTCACGGTTGTAAAAGGACCACCAAAGAAGATATTCGAAATGAAACTCGTAAATAAGCTAATTTTAAGATCAGAGCTCAAATAATCCTTACTTGTACTTACCGATACCGATTGTAATGCACCGCAGCGATCCATCTCTGAATACTTATTTAGTATTAATTTATTACAGAGCCTTGCCATTGACTCTACAATGTTTTTTACTTACTTTCTGATTGCTCTTTTGCATGCCGCATTCGAAATTAATTCTTTATTTTTATGTCAAGACACTATTTTAAAATATAATCGATTAATTATTCCGTTTTGTTTATGATAATAACATAAAATGAACATTTGAAGCTTGATTGCTAATAAGTATTAATGGTATGCATTAATCTTTAAAATTCATTGGATCTATGCAATAAACATTAATATTTATTGTACGGGCACACCTTCACCACCTACTTTATTTGTAAAAACAAATAACGCAGAACCATTCATAATTATGTCACCGGCAATCAGTATATTTCAGGTATTCTATACAATACCTAGGCAATTTTTGGAATATCTGGGGCGTTTAGGCAATATATGAAATATTATGAATATTATTGTCCATTATATACTTTACCTAGGTAATGTATACAATTCCTAGGGATTGTATAGAGTACAAGCAATGTTTAATATAAATTGATTTTGCCCTGTATTTATCAATTTTTCAAATAACCCAGGTGGGTAGGAACCGGAACGGAATTGTAGTAGCCCAACCCTCACGTGGTTCGACCTTGCTCTACCCCTGGGTGCAATTCCAAAACGCGGAGCCAGAAACTCGCAAGAAATTCCTGAGCAAAATGAGCGCACGAGGCCTGAACATAGCGAGGGGGGATGTGGCGAGCGAAGCGAGCCGGTGACTCCCTAAGTGGAGTGAAGGTCGAGTGTGCGAGTGGAGCGAAGAGACGACAATGCGAGAGTTATGGCGAGAGCCCTTTTATTAATTCACGATCACTTTCGTCCTTTACACATATTGTCGGCTGCGCATTCGGTATTGTCTAGAATACGAGTACCTAGGCAAAGTATAAAATGAAAAACATTTCATGCATTACCTTCACGTTTTATGTATTCTATACATTGCCTATAGATAATATAGGTTGTATAGAATACCGGATTATACAGATTGCCGGTAACATACAGATAAAGTCACACTCGGCAATTTCATCGTGATGAAATATTTTGATTTAGTTAAAATTGCGGCAGTATAAAACCGAATATGCTATCAAACTCAAACGGAATGAAAAAAATTTATAACCGCATCGAAATTCCCATCAGCACCTGTTACAAAGGCGGCTATCAAATTACTCGCGACATATCCTCGGCGGCGCGCCTCCGTCCATAAATACGGTATTCGTTATGCATTTCTCATATTCATGAATCCGTTTTATTGGCCCCAATAAAATATGAACATCTCAGAATGGATATGAGAGAACGGGCAAATCTAATATGGATTGCTGTGCGCCGGATTCGGTCAGATTGGCAGACGGCCGAACAGCTGTGCTCGCCCAGTCGACGAATGGTGGAAAGGGGATTAGATCCACCTGGAAAATTAACTTTACGCGGTGTCGAGATCTATCTCGACACCGCGTTAAGTTAATTTTCATTTCTCTGATCCTCAACTATTTTCTTTGAGATATTTCTCGACGTAAAAGGTTTGTATTTTGTTTAATATCTTATATTAAAGTTCAGCTGAGTTTATTACAGCGGCAAACAATAAGTATCGCCTCAGCTCGGGATCACAGGACAATGGCGGGAGTCCCCACAGTAATCTGTCGCTACGTGTTGTCGGAGTGACGGACGAGCCCCACCGGATAATGCGAATTTAAAGGGCAGAGCTTCACTAAACCTGCCGCAGAAAGGACACCGCCTCCGACGACGTGTCAAAAATTCAACAGAGCACCGGGATAAGTGGAATGGATGGCGGGCGACGCAGTCCCGGATAAAATATTCCACGTCAAATCGTACGTCACTGGCTCTCGACTTGTTCTCGGTGAGAGTGCTTCGCGGAACTCTCTTATTTATTCGCTTTTATGTCAGCTATAGCACGGCTCCTTTGTGCCCTTTCCGATTTACAAGCGCCCATTACGGTGTTTTATAATGCGAGAGAGTGCGTGATAATGTTAATTTTATTCGCTTGTTAGGTAAGCATGATGCGTGGGGGGTCGAGTTGATCTTCTTTCGAACTCAGAAAGAAATCTTACACAAATTAAACGGGAATTTATAAACCTTAGTGGATTAAAACAACTCCCCGACCAATGCATCACTAATGGAACAAGAGTACTCCATTAAATTCAAGTATTTCAGCAATTTGGGGAGTGCGGCTGGAACCCATTTGGGCTATATAGAGGTAGGGCAGCTAGTGGTGGCTATCTTAGGTATCTTCATTATTACTACATTATCAGTGCGATCAATTAAGCAGCATTAGGTTAAAATTCTCCCCTCCATCAATTACTTAGCAGCCGGGCCTCGTCAAAACCAGTGCTAGGCAAACATGGACATACCCTCCGTTCTAATAAATAAACCATCAATTTCGTTACGCTGCAAGCTGCTCACGTTCAGCGTTGAAACATTAATTTTTATGTAATAAAACAAACATTTTATAGTAATTACCATGGTAACAAAGTTAATGTATCCCGTCGGACACCCTTTGACTCCTTGCTGATCGAATTCATTATTCACCGGCAGAGAGCAATTAAAGCTCCACTAATCAATCTCAAACTTCAGGCCGATCTGAACTCTAATCAAGAAAACTCCTATTCCGTGAAAGCTTTCCGAACAAAATTTAACTTAATTAAAAATGTAAATTAAATTCCTAGGCGCTTCCACAAGCATCAGTCGGCCGCGCCGCGCCGGCGCTCGGGGCTTTTGATTGCAGCTAAAAGGTTTGGGATTAGTGCGCGAAAGAGCTTTCAGTGCATTTGTAGAGCTTTTAAGTGGGAAGCTTTCGCTTAAGATACTTACATACAATGTAAATTTTATGTAGATACCTACCGTCTTGTTAATGTATTTCAGTGTCTGTTCAAAAATAAATGTGTTTTCACACCACTTTGATTAAAAGTAGGATGTTTCCAGTTACAAATGCGTAGTATGTTAAATGTCTCACGTAATGAAGTTTATTCAGCGTCTGTAATAGATGACATTAGTGCGGACAAACAGCGCTAAACGAAGGGGTTGCGGAGATGGGAGGGGGAGGGTGTGCGACCTGACCAAGGAAGTTCGGTGTCCGGAAATAAACCGCCCGTAAAATTGACAATTCCGAGGGAGCGCCGGCGCCTGGGCCCGACAATTTTGAAACGTGCCTTCGGCCGGCCCGCTCGGCCTCCGTCCCGTCCGTCGACTCAACATGTAACTATTTCATTCCCAATTCCACGCCTCCACCAACTTCAAAAACAAACAAATAAATAGAATGCACATATGCGACTATAAGTTAAAAAGACTTATTTAAATAAAACGGGCACACAGAGCACTGCGAGCGATACACGTCAGCAATATGCGCATTGCCATCTGGGTCGGCGCCAAAACAATCACTGTTATTCACTACTTAGCTCCCATACAGTAAATTACTTTCTGTATAACGCTCACATTGTCTGGCGTTACATTCATATAACAATTTCTGCCGAAACAAGAAGCGGAGCAGATTGAAAAGGAGCTAAGAGCGTTTACGAAATCATGTAAAAGAAAATTGGGTTAGATATTATCGCGAGCGGCACACGCAGATAACACACGCATAACCCATCCAATCACAAGGAGCACCGAGCAGAAAGCTTATTATCGGGCGCGGCGTCGTTGCGTCACCCCGGTAATGAGGCGCTGGCTCGGACGCGTCCCGCCCGCGGACCGGACGGGCCGGACGCTCAGCGATCTGCACGCGCGCGTAATCTCGAGCACGATCCCTCGCGCTTTTTGAGCTGAGATCATCGCGACGCTCATCCGTGAAATTGATTCCCGAGAAAAGGAAAGACTAAAAGATAAATAAAAAGGAAATAGGAAAACACAAGCTAAGATTTGGCGTGAAATTGTTTTTCAGCGCCCGCCCACCGCCGACGACGCGGCGCTGCCGGCCCGGCTCGGGAATTTCCCAATTACTGGGTGCGAATGTATCTACTTGATTACGTAATGGATACTTTAAACAGCCGAAGTGTTTAACTGCTTGCATAACTACGACATTAGAGATAGTCTCGTGTTTACTTTAATTATAAAGATTGGCCACAGCTCAGCAGTTGCACTTTTATTTCAACTTTATTTACATATTATCTTGTATTATCGTCACCAATATGAATTAATAATTTAAAGTCAGTCGCTCCAATACAAAAACTTATATACGCTAAAGATATATCACGAGCAAAGCCAATAACTATCTAACGAATCGTTCGAATTGGGATCTTAAAACACTGTGACATCTCATCCACTACGTGATCCATTTGCCGAAGTAAGAAGCAATCTCATTCAATACCGGCCCGCCCGCCCCGCCGGGCCCGCGCTGCTAGGGCTGCCACTTGCTAACAATGCAATACTTTGTGCGCGCCGTATCACGGAACGCAATAAAACTTTACATTCCTCTTTAACTACTTCCCCGTAGTTATCAGCGTCTGATACCGAAAAGGTATTACGGAGGAGTTGTTTGCACCTGGATATTCTTTTATAAAAGTAGGTCCTGCATGGGAAACTTTCAGGAAGGATTAATAAAGCTGTCTCGTCTTTAATTTCGTTTTATATTTATTGGTTTTGGTTTACATTTTGCTGCATGGCGATCATGATGAATATATGTTGCCTATTACAAAGCTTTAGTTTCCCGTATCTGCTAGTATACTCTACCTACATAGACAGCATAGAAAACTTACGATAATAAGCGCTGAATTAAACGTATGGTAATCAAAAGTCGGATTTATGGCTTTGTTCTGTTTGAACCACTGTTTAACTGACGCAAACTACAATTAACACAGAAAAAAATAATCACAGCACATTTATATTTTTAGTTGCAACACAAATTATACCCTGTCAACCCTAGCTTGGAAACTCGTATCGCTTTCTCGATTGTATTAGATTCAGCTGCCCTTTTCATCTACATGTCGTTCGAGGGTCGACACTGGTGGATACGCCTCCATGCGCTATGACTGATCGCCGAGTGGTCTTTACTGTAATTGCCCTTTTTGATTTCACTGACACAGATTCAACTAAAGTTACTGCCAATAAAAATCGCCGGAAGCAATAGACTTGTTGTGTATTCTGTGTCCGGTCATAGTTCGATATTCGCATTGTCGTCTGCTTTTATGTCCCTTTGTTACTATCGCGTAAATAATCTATGTTTACGATCAAACAAGACTAAATATTATAAAATATTCATGAAACAATATTAAAGGGTTGAAAAGGATCAGAACTTGAACGAAACTACATTTTATCGCAACTATTTTTCAGGGAGGAAATAAACTATATCCTTCAAAAATTTGTTTGACAAAAACCCGTGATTGGATTTAGATAGAGGTGAGGTCACCAAAGCCGCACCAAACATTTTCAACGAAAAGCTCATCTGTATTTTGGCGAAAAAACTATGAATATGATTATCCATACGATTCCAAAGGCTATCATCCAATAAACCTGGTGGGTACGAGAAGCAAAGGTATCAAATCTTTTTCGTCCGTAGTGAAATTGAATATTTATCCGGGCAGTATCTCTATTCCGGTACAATTTTTATATAGGGGGAGTACAATCTCAAGATATTTGGGAGGGCCACTCGTGGAGATATTGGCAAATACCTTGCCTACATTACCTTTATTGCCTCGCGACGTTGCGTGCCTGATTTGATCCTATCTACGATTATTCTCGTATTATTCAATGTTTCTCAATGTAATTCCATTACGGTTCTTTATTCATAGCGACAGGCACAGATTTAAATACCGTTTTGTATTCGAACTTATCGGCTTGGCTGGTTCCTACTTTTGTTTATTGACTGGCTGCTGCTGTAACCTAAACTTTGTCGGCATTTTAACAATGTAAGCGGAGCAGTTTTAAATAGCACAGAAGCCTTTTTTCACATAAAACCAAGGCAAATTGCTTTGAGTTTATTTGATTTTAACAAAACTCAGTTTACGCGATCCTTCCTCACTTGGGAAGAGCTTCCATCTACGGTTTTGTTGCAGATAGAGTCTTAAAAAGGTTTAGACATGCATGGCATAGTTTTATTCTAAAGGTGCCGACACGGTTACGCTTTTCCATCACGCGGTAAAGTTAACGGACGAACAAGACATATGTTCAAAAACTAAAACCCGACTATGGTCGGGTAAAAAATGCCTATGACACTCTTGCGATGAAGACGAATTGATTGATACCTCGCTCGTCAAAATCGGACCAAGTTTTTAGTCTGAACTCATAATCCTTCATTTGCTTCGCCGTAGACAGGGTGAAAAAAAACTATGACACTATCATTGATGACGAATCGATAGATAACTCGCTTGTCAAAATCGGACCAATAGGGGCGACGCTATGGTGGAATATCCACATACATATATACGTAGACTGTTAAACTCATTACCATTCCCTTGGTTTGCCGTAGTGGGGTAAAAAACGACAGTATAGTTATAATTCTCAAAGAATTATAAATATACAAAAAAATAACGCTTTAATTAGTTTATTATAAAAAAAAAAAACTTGTAAATAAAAAATATTGAAAGTCTACCCTTTCAAATAAATATACAGGGTAATTGACACAACGAGTGCATAGGGTTAGGGGTAAAGACAATAACATTATGATCGCCCTCTAAAGTAGGTCCATTTTCCACATGATTATACTTTTTTTTCTGGATTTTAATCTTTCTTGTGATATAACTTATTGACATTATGTAACAACTTAACTTACAATTTTTTAATTTGTATCTTTCATGTTTGTATTTACTACTCAAATCAATATTTAAGTGCGGTAATGCGTAATGGAGTAGCTACGAGCAAACAAAATGTCAACAAGCTAAAATAACAATCTAATAGTTCAACATTGAATTTAATTTAAATCTTCCAAGACTCTTTAACTTATCTGGTTCATGACCATTCCAACGGTATGCCACATTAAAAAAACCCATAAAATACATCACAAAAAAGCGAAACTTAAAAAAGAGCCATTTGGAAGCATTTGATAATAACTAACTTTTGTCTGATAATAGTATTGTAAGCTTAATTGAGTGGCATCTTGGATGGTTTAGGCCATGTGTCCTATAACGTAACACCAATGGCCGACCTTATTTCATCACGCCATTGACCAACCTTATGTCATCACGCCAATGGCCGACTTAATTCCGTAGAAGACAAGGTATAATTTCGCATGGCTCCAATTTTGTGCGATTTGAAGCGTCTGTTTAGCCTATCTATTTCTTTAACAGGTTACAAATAATATCAATTTTCGCCAATGAAAAACAATTAAATCCTGGCATAAAACCAATTGTTTTGCATACTTGCAACGTGTCTGTCTGTTTCGTTCATGGGGCTACGAACAATATAATTATTGCGCTCACCCTTCCTGTGCGTTCACTAAAGTTAAGAATCTTTAACCGATATTTGTCTGTCTCCGTGCTTGATTATATTGTTATTGGCTGTTTTTTGAATTATCGCAAATTTTGTGATAATCGGAAAGAATCCAAAAAAAGTTTAGAATTCTCAAAAATTGCTGTAAGGCTGTTGAGGCTCTGAGTAAAGGCGAATATAATGTTGCACGTGGTCCTATTTACACCCCCTTACTCTGTGGCACACGTTGTGCCGAACACCCTGTATAATAATCAAAATAGGTTGAATAATACCGGAGATAAATGAAAATACACACAGTTGAATTGAGTACTCCTCCTTTTGGATGTCGATAGAAAATACTGTTCATCGAATGAACCCATAGACAAGTAATCATTTACAGGTTACATGCCTTGGTCTTAGTAATAGGTGCGCCGTCGCCGCCAAACGAACCCTTCATGCGCCCGCGCAGCCTGAAATGTGCCATCATCTTACATGCCTATGTTAATCGGATAATTCTAATAAATAGCAAAAAAAATGGTTTTCCAATATCATTTTGTGTTAAAATGCACTTAAAATTATTTTTACACCTATTTCAGGTGTGTTTCCAAGTAAGTACGCATACTTTTATTAAAAGGTAAAATTTGCTAGAATGACTCAACTAATAGGCAATTTGCTGGTCAAAGTTGCCGCATTATTGAAGTGTATTTTATAATTGAGTGGAAGTAATTATGTACAGCATTTCATAAATTATTCCAACAAACGATGACTGGTTCATGCATGAGGATATGCGTCAGCACCGGTTTCACTGCCACTTCGCTTAATTTTGACACATAATGGGAACAAATATTTTATAGAGTAAACAAAGTACCAAAGTAAAGTACTGGGGTGCTCCGATCTTTTCTAGTTTTCCTGAAGATTTTATGTCTATTCATATTCTGTAACGAAATAAAAATATACGTCAATATTGAAAAAAAATACATCCCGGTAGAGTTTCTTGGATCAAGCACACCGGCAGGGACAGAACGGTTGGTATTACCTTATCTTGTGCGAGATTTAACTCCGAGTCGGAACATGAAATTTATATTTTCGAAATCAAAGCATAAGTAGGTAGTTAGTTTACCTAACTTAGTGATAATATTTTAAGATTTTCATTCTGCTTGTTCATGAGACATTATGTTTTTGACTGGTAAAAGTTATATATGAGTTGCCTACTTACAATAAAATACCTTGAACATGCAACATTATATCAGGCAGAATAATACTGAATAGGTTTGAGTTTGATTCAACACACCAACCTAAGATAAAATTTTGCTATGATAAGTAGGCATATAGTTCATTCTAGAGATGCAGGTTCAAAATTCTATTTTTTTATTCGCATTCCTGAGTGATACTCAACCTCGTTGTGGGGTTTCTTTGGCAGTTTTATTATGGTTCCGTTAACGAATTAATCGGCGTTGCAAACTCAATTTTACAAAATCTGATTTATGTACGATACCTACTAGCGCATAATATGATTTAACAAACAAAATTATCACGAGTATCTAAGTAAGATTTATTAGTTTACGAGCTATAGCCGACCAAGTTAACTCGTTAACGCGTAGTAAAGTCAACCTTGAACAAATTTATTAGTTTAAGAGCTATAGCCGACCAAGTTAACGCGTTAACGCGTAGTAAAGTCAACCTTGAACAAATTTATTACTTTACGATCTATAGCCGACCAAGTTAACGCGTTAACGCGTAGTAAAGTCAACCTTGAACAAATTTCTTACTATGAGAGACAATTAATCTGTAAGTATATCTTACCGATCACCATGCACCATGCATGCATTGCACCATGGCCCGAGCCAATTCCCCCCTGTGCCTGTCCCTGAGTAACCTCAATGCACTCCTGGTTGTCAACCCTGATATTGACTTATGTTTAGACAAGTGGAAAACGGTTCTGTCCACTTGTTTTTCTTTTTGTGAAAATGATTAATTATTGGAATTTTTATTATCATTGATCATTGTGTTATTGTTTATATATTTTAATTTTGACCTGACATCTGCTGACATGTAATTTATATTTGATTTTTAAGGTTTTTGACATTTGCTTATTTTCTTTGTAATTCTTTATGTTATAATTTTCTTCATTAATTTGAAATATGTTTATTAATTTTTTGGTAAATTATTGTGTAATAATGTTCAATTGGTCTCACCGTTCTTATGAAAAAAAAAAATTTTTTAATATTTTAATCTTGTAAAACTACTGGGTTGATTACAATACAATACCTGCAGTTTTAATTGTTGGTAATTGTTGTTGGCATAGCTACGGAACCTTAAGTCTATTCGTGTACGATACGCACTTGGCCGGTTTACGTTAATGACTTACCTTACCCAATTTATTAAAAGGCATGGAATTAACGTATTGTCCAAATTCATTTAGCGATTGGTTTAGTGCGCAACCAATCAGTAATAACCCCAACAACAGTTGATTTAAGCACGTAAGCTAAGCAATATCTTTTAATACTTCTTAAATATTCCTTCGTTTCTACAATTCCACAGTCGTCGTCTACGTAAAATAAAATAGGTGAGGCTGAAGCCACCAAAACTTAACCGGAATACTTGAAACTACTCAAGTTAAGTGACCGTTGATAAACTTGCAATGCGGTGTTCAACTTCAAATATTGTTGAACACCGCATTGCATCGTGAGTCGTTGACTCGGCTCGCTCTTTGTTCGCTTACAGTTCATGGTAATTATTGCTGCCGAGTTGTCGCGATAGATTCCGCGATAATGTAGCTTAATTAACGGCCAACGAACAACGCTTATTACGGCGTTGTTACGTTGACTCTAGCTGCAATAACTTAGCTCGCCTGCCGTAAATAAGTGTTTGTGATCGTCGGCTAGCTATTTTAATGAGGTTTAATAGTCGACTCCAACCGCCTCACATTCAACCGGCAACGGCTCTAAACACCTTAATTGGTTTCTTACATGTCTAATCCGCTTAATAGCCGTGTTGTCGGACAACACACAATAACTTAATCCGGTTTCTGCGACGCATAGTTCAATTCCGATTAATATATAACGTTATAAATACGCTTGTATATTATGCTGAATTTAATGAAAACGCTAATTCATTTCATGACTTAATATTTATTGTCATAATGCCGCGTCGGTGTTAATTAAATTCTGAGAATTAATAATTATGTCATTGTATCACAGCTGAAACGTCTGAAGCGCGCAATTTAATAGCTTCATTAGACATGAAGAGGTGGATGGTAATCGTTATTTATAGAGAAATAAATTGTTATATTCGTAGTGGTGCTGGTGGAGTGGAAGGAGCATAAATTCGACGAGCGAGTGGCGGCTGACACCTGTGATTGCATTTACAATGCTAATTCACGGCAATATCGCCGCGTCACCGCATGCCGCCCGCGCCGGCCCTGCTACTCGTTTTCACTATACTAACTCACTGTTAACATACAAATCTACGTAACACCTCCCTCAAATTATTTATTTATTTATTTGGCCATCTACATAATGCACATTAATACTTCGTTGAGAAAATTATAACAAAAATAACACTCGCCTAATGCCATTACAATTAAATATCACAGGAAGCTCTATTTAAATTTGCGAATGTTGTCAGCAATCAAGAAATTGAAAAATTCAATTGTAATTGTCGAATTGTCTTTGGCTTAAGCAAAACCGTTGAACTCTCTAATTAGTCGATTAAGAGGAGCATTACGACCCAAGTTAGATTTACTTAAACTGTCTCTCAAAATATTGAACCTGGAAGCTCGTGGTAGGCGTGATGGTTTTCAATCGCCTACTTTCATACGATCAGATAGCATTTGAAACTACGCGGCGCTAGACAAATTTGAACGCGCACTTTTGCATGCTTGTTAATGATACGAAACGTGCGAATGATTGATGATTTTAAATTCATTATTGGAAAGATAAAGCCGGGAGTGGGCCGTTACACGTCGAGATAAGCCGCCGGATAAGCGGCCGCAATCCATTACCGACCAGTTAATTGATAATTACTTTCTTCCATTACGCCGAACGAAAAACTCGGTGATTAACTCAGAATCGGTTTAACGAGCACAATGGGCCGGCGTTCAATTAAAAACCCTTGTCGAATGTCGACGGCTTCGCAGAAAGAGGAATCGACTGACTCAATCTCGTATACATGGAATAAGGAATTACTCGCGTGCGGAAACTTTTTAATTAAATATTCACCCGTTTTGTAATTAAGACGCGATTCAATTGAGTACAATGGAGATTCGTGAAGCGCTTTCGAAAGAAATCCGAGACGGTTTGACATTTCTATTTTAGCTGCGATGAAAGATCAGAGATACAATACTCGCAATAGTCTATTTTTAAATGTCTCCAGTTGTATAAGTTGGAGTTATCAACATTTAAACGGTGGTTAAACAAAGGTTAACATAATATTAATATGTAAAAGTCCTATGTGAAAACTATACCAATTTCAAGATAACCATAAACCAATCTTAGAATGTAGGTACTATGAAATCTAGATTAACAAACTGTTAGGCCTAATACGATTTAAGTATTTTTTATTAAACAACTCACGAAATAACAATACACAATATAAATAATCGTTGAGCTCAATTGAAATACCAATCACATTATTTTACATGTAGCTAATCCGCTTTGCTCTACAAGCCTCTACCGCACACTCGTATAGTGCCGCACTCCACCACTCTAACTTGTACTATTATTTATTCTGCGGCTCTACCGCACTTGAAAGTAATTTAAATGCATACACATTACTCGTGTGTATGTCGCGCTGTACAATGGGTACGGGTACTTTAATTTATTATAAACTAGCACACGGCTTTGCCCGCGTGGAGTAAATTTTATAAAAAATAGAAAAAAGAAAGAAGAAGAAGAAAAGAATTTAAAATAGTTTTTTTTTATAAAAGTGTCCTATATAAGTAGTACAATATACCAAATTTGAACTCGTACTTTTTATTGAATGCTTGTAATAAAAAGTATACCAGATTTTAAGGCAAATCATTAGCTATCCGACAGTTAAAACCGCATTGCAATCGGTTCAGTACCTAACTAGGTTTAACATGATCGAACATCCAGACAAACACAATTTTTTTAATGTTATGTTCTTGTTCAGTAGCTTATAAGTGCTTCAGACCAATTTATGGTAATTACTGCTTTATTATAAGTATAAATAGATAAATGTTATTACCGTTCTGAAGTAGCCGAGAGTTGTTTAAAGAAAGAAAGAAAAATCATTTATAACAACAACACAACAAATATACTAAAAAATAGGTGCTAGCATGTTGTAGCTGCGCTGTACCAAAGGGGCCTGCGCTCAGCAAACATGACATGTCCAGTGCTAGCCTCTAGACGCTGTTTTTCAGACAAAAAAATGCACTCGACAATACTGTCTTCCCCAATTTTTAAGTAAATCTCTACTTAAAAATTGGGGAACACAGTATTGTGGAGTCGATTATTTGAGAGCGGCAGTGGGCGAACGATAACTTGTCCTTCAGCTGGACACCACTGACTTAATTTTGAGCAGCTATAGATATGCCATTTGTCAAAACGGTGAAGAAAAACAAACCTCTTTCTCTCTCTCTCTCTCTCTCTCTCTCTTCTTCAGAAAAGTACCTACTGAGTGCCAGCAGTGGGATGCTTTTAATCTCCAGTTCAACCCCCACTTGTTACACGGTAGCAGAAAATTAACAAAACAGTCCTTGAATCCTTCTACTAGGTAGGTACATAATTGACTTCCCCTCCTTACTACACAAAACAAAACTCGTTTTCTCGTTTCAAACTTTAGCAGTAAATTATATTTCCTATTAACCGATCTGCGGGTTTGATAAGATATGAAATTTAATAAAAGTTTCTCAAAGTAGTTCAATAAACGTCTCAGTTATCTCAGTGTAATCCCCAAACGACCCGGCTGGTAATCTTGGAGACGTTTAATTTGGTCCTTTTAAATGAATCGCCGATCTCATATCCCGAAATCCTGGGTAGTTCGATTATTTAGTAGTATTATCTAATCTCGAATTTCGATATTGCATTATCTGTATAAATGGTAAATCTCAAGGACAGACAAACCCATCTGGAAATTCCAATACCACAGTGGCGATGTCCAAATTCGTGATATATCGCCGCGAAGGTCGTCTCGATCTCGTTCGGGGGATATTTACAAAATATCTCATAACTTGCATAATCCTTGCATCGTTTATCTTCAATCTGGCATGTGTATTCGCGTACTAGTCTCATAAAAATACTTTACTTATATCTTTATAAAAATAAACCTAAATTCAAGCTCGCACTGACGTCAGCGCTCCTAACAGTAGATACAATAACCATTAACACAATCAAGAAAATCTTTTTAACAATGTGCTAATGGTCAGCACAACTCGTTGAGATGTCGCTAATGAAAACAGTTTCGGCAAAAGTACAAACGTAGCTTTGCTTTTGACAGTCATGTGAAAATTGCTCAAAGTAGTGTGTTATTTTTAAAATAAATACATCCTCGGTTGTCAGTATGAATTCAATCTGGCCATATAGGATGTGAGAACTAGGAGGGTGAAGAATGACGCGGATCGGGCGCTGTGAGAAGATGGCCGTCTTCCTGTGGGACATTATCCAGTGTACTCTATTCAATTCAAAGACTTCGTTGTGTCAATTGTATTGTTGACGAATATATTGAAGTAGGATAGTTTAATTCATAAAAAATGTGAGCACACTGTTATAAATTGTACCTACCTATAAGTTATTCGAATTCCTCATACCTTGAGATTGGACCTGAGACCCGCATTCCGGCAGCTCACTTGCTCTATAAACAGGCTTCCGTATTTTTCAATCAGAGAGCTGTCAAAGCATTCTGACACCCTCATCCCATCGGCTCGCACTCGCCGAGCACCGAAATTGGTTTTCTACATTCAATCCATACAAAGTTTAATGTTATTCGTTCGCGATATCACCGGGATGCTGCCGATGTTTACCGACGCGCCAAATCATATTGGATTTGCAAAACTTTTGTTTGCAAACTTTATTTCATTTCTCTGTTAGTTCAGGCCGAGAGAATGTAATTTTAGATATTGTCCTCTGCAAAATGTTTTGAATAAGTCTTCCCGTATACATTTTCCGTATATGATATTTTATGATGAACGTCAACAATAAGGAAAAGTCAACTAGTAACGTTGAGCATAATCACGTTTCTGGTTGAGATTCAGTTACAAATTAACCGGTCCGGATATCTGCGAAAGGCGAGCAGCTAAGAGCGCCGAAGGCAACGAATACGCCGCAAGCGTTTATAAATTGAAGGGCTGGTACCTGCGGCTTAATACACCGCCGTTTCCGGTTCATTTCCGGACGGCGCGCGCGGCGCCGGATATTGCTTTTAAGGCTACGCCGCACGCCATCGCTTTACAATACACTAGCGTAAACTCCCCGCTCAGCTACCCGCTCGACGCTATCAAACGAGACCGAGCCCGTTCTGTTCATTGACATAACAGTGACATTAATCTGCATTTAAGCTCCGTCGCATTTAATTTAGTTTGCCAGTTTGTGTAGGTTGGGGTATTAAATCGGTAATGCTTAAGCATTCAATGAAATAATTAGATACGTTGATCTTTATTGATTGGAGAATCCCATATGATAAGAATTGAGGAAACTTTACTAAAGTTGGACTGAACACGGTTACTTCGCTACAAATAAAAATAAGTATGAGAATCGTAATCCTTTGAGCTGGTCCGGAAATTAAATTTGCCCTTAAGCTTAAAGTTTAATTAAGTAACATCACGCGAGTGCGGGCGGGCGCGAGAGCGAGCGACCAGAGCTTTTTCAGCGGAAACGCGATTTGATGGACTTGCGCCGAAGCGGCAACGTGTGCACTTTAATTTGCACGGGAATAACGAATGAATGCCCTCTCAGTTTACTGTTTTTTAACCTGTTGGATTTCGTTCCAATACTCGAGCTTTGACCAAAGGGTTGATTTCTAATTGCGAAACGTCTCTGCTAAGGGAATTTAAATGTTTAAATTGAAGCTATGTAACTTTTGCATATTTAAAATATTTTTGTGGATGCGTTTTATATTCGTTCATTTGTATTACATATTACATACCACCAATACTTTTCTAAATAAAAAGGCACTCAACTTTTATACCGGAAGACAGTAATTTCAATTTATTTTATTATCAATTTGTCAAACAGTTAATGTCCCTAAAAGTACCTATATGTGAATAAAAATGTAAAATGACTAATGCATATTTCTTGTTGGAAGTCTTGTTGTTAATTTTTCCCACTCTAAATGATTACCATATGTGGCTTTATTTTAATAGGACAATAAATACTATAAAACGAATGTGACATGCGGTTTTAATTTGCGATGGACATACTCGTTACAAACATATGCAAAAACATGTTTGGTTCGTTTTTTTTCTTGTTTATGATATGCTAGCTGCGCCTCGTGGTTTCACCCGCTTGGATTATGTTGATGGATGATAATGATCATGAAAAGTATTGTGTTAATCCAGGATGTGAGGTATCCTGATACCAAATTACGCATATGATGATTGGGCTGTTTAGTCAAACTTTTCTGTTTTATTACGAGTATTAAATGTGTAGGCGGTTGGTATTTTCATTAGCACTATTAGTTATAGTATTAAAATAGGCTAATAAGTTTCCAAGGTAGATTAGGTCTCAGATTATATTTTGAAAATATAACACTTGTAACCCTTTTTTACTATTGTTTCTTCATTTTCGTTATTTTTGTTTGTGGTTTGTACAATAAAGAATTATCTATCTACTGTAGAATAAGGGAAAATAAGCAACTAAATTATAGTTCGAACCTTTGATAGAATACAAATATAACACATATTAAACATTTAAAAATATAATATTGATGGCAACTATTTAACTTTGCTGGCGACTAAAAAGATTAGTCACCTACAAATTACTATTTATTCGTTATTATTCGAAACTTAAAATATGGACACAAACATTTCCGAGGATGTTTCAGAAAATGAAAAGTATTTATCATTTTAATTTAACGGCATTGGTAACCTATTCGAACAACATAAACGACGATTATTAATTATACCTCAAAAATTAACACTTAGCTCATCTGAATCTAAATCATGTTTTTAACAAAATATTCCAAGTTCATTAAGTCAAATATTTAAAAAGCACGCTCTTCGAGTAGTTTAGATATTCGAATATTACCATCGAATATTAAGTAACTGTATTAGCTATAAGTTAAATAAATTATTTGTGTCCACTACTAATAATATAACTGAGAAAACATGGCCGCTAAATATTTTGGAGACGTGACCGTTGGCAATACAGCGTAAAACGCTAGAGCAGCTCACAAACATCTGTTATCATAAATATGTCATAATTAATAAGAATGTTAAAAAAACGGATTCCACACCGCTAAATTGAAAGTGAAGCACCCTTGGTATGCCGATCCGCTCGTATTCACAAGCCTCACGCACACACTTACACCATGTAAAGCCGATCAGCCACCATATTGCAGCACGGTATCGACCTTGTTAATCGTGTTAATACTTTCAAGTTCTCACGGAAAAATCAAAAACAATACAGTCTTTTGCGACAAAATTATAAACTGAAATATATTTGTGTAAGCATTTTATTATGATAGCCGGTTTTACCATGACATGGATGCTGCACTCAGGGTTGGGTCCTAACTAGAGAACTCCTCAACAGTTAACAGCACTGACACGAAATGTTGTAAAGGCATTTAATTGTGATGTCCGTTCTAAGTTTCATCATGACAAGGCTACTGCATAAAAGCTTTTTCGTAAACGTTTTTTAATTAAGTTATTAAAATGGCTTTTTAATTAACTTATTGTATTTAATATGTCTTGAAATAACACATAGGTAACTTATAACCCACAGATATTAATTACCAAAGGGCAAAGACGCGGGCACAGCTAGTAAAAAACAATAGTATATAACGTTCTTACACTCATATATACTTGTGTATTAATATTATTTATTCTGTGGCCTGCACTAGGATTCCCTATGTCGCAAGTGGCATGAACATAGGGGGTACACATCTAGAACATAGGTATACATCAAGAACATAGGTACACAATCAAGAATATAGGTATACACCAAGAACATAGGTACACAATAAGAACATAGGTACACATCAAGAACATAGGTACACAATCAAGAATATAGGTAGGTACACATCAAGAATTTAAGTACACGTCAAGAACATAGGTACACATCAAAAATATAGGTAGGTACACATCAAGAATATAGGTAGGTACATATCAAGAATTTAGGTACACGTCAAGAACATAGGTACACATCAAGAATATAGGTAGGTACACATCAAGAATTTAGGTACACATCAAGAACATAGGTACACACCACAAACAATCAAGACCCGGGAACAAATATTTATGCTCATCACACAAATGTTTGCCCGAGTCAGGATCAGAACCTGGGACACTAAGCTTAGCAGAACTAATTGGGCAACAGTGTCGTCAAACTACTACTACTATCAAACTATATAGAACATAGAAGTATAAATAGTTGTTCTTTGATAACCAAAAAACTGGAATATCTGAATTTTGACTACTGTCAAAATCTTGTTTAATACTGTTTTCCGACTTTTCCGAGAGTTTTGATCATTTTAGGAAATAGGATAGAATACCATCAAAAAAAGTTTTGTGTCAGTGGCGCATTTTCTTGTTGACTGTCATAAAATTATACGAGTGTGTATACCTACACACTCGTATTATCGCTTACGCTACGCTTTATCTCAATGGAGACTGTATTTTTTTTCAAAAATCTGTGCATGCAGGTCAAAATATCCCTAAAAATTAAGGACAGTCTCTTCAAAACGGGTACTTGCCCTCGCCCCATCACAAAAACCCACCCTGTTTCTGATAAAGATACCTAATGTATGGTGCAAGCTAATCCAAGACAATAAAAGTGATGTGTCTAAAAATACCACGTTTTAGCTACATATTCCTAAAGTTTAAACATTCATTATATTCCATGTGCTTAACAAACTAATAGATACTTAGTCAGTTTCAAAATGATCTATGTGAGAGCACATTATAAGGTATGTAGCAAAGCGAAGCTGTTATCGGCCGGCCTGATTCCGAGGCATTAAATTGTTTCCATTAGTTTAAGTAGAATTCGATGTTTATGTCAAACGCGGCAACGATAATATCGCAATTTATTTTATTAACAATTCTGTTCTAATGGAGGCAGGGTCGGCGATGTGTCAATTTTAGATCCGTTAGTTAGACATGTCTAGTTTGGTAGGTGATAAAAATATTTTTTGTTGTCATTGTGCAACTACAGGTGAGTAAAAGTTTAACGGAACTTGTTGTGGTAATGGCTTTCAAATAAAAGATCAGCAAAAAAACCGTTTAGGTCAGCCTAACATTATATTCCGTCGGCAAATTAATGGATTTTGGCAGCAACAAACAAAATAAGATGGATAATAAACAAGATCGGGTTTGTGCCTCCCATCGCAAAATACTGGCACCTTGATGGATTCAAAATCTTTCCGTCTTGCAGTGTCCCTTCGCTTGGGTACGTCGTGCTGTGCTCCGCACCTCTGCCAGTGTGGTACTGCTGTCGACCAGCTGGTCACCGCGATTTATCTTGTGGGAGAAGCACAGGAAAAAATCTCCGCCACTCCAGCCTTAATGATGTCATCCGTCGGGCTTTTACCACCGCTAACTGTGCGGCCATTTTGGAACCAAGTCATTTCTCATTTATCATTCCATGGAAGATGGTGCGGCCTTTGGTGTAACACGCTCCTTACGTAGACACCCTTGCACCTACTCTTCTTCCAGAAACTCATCATAAGGCTGGTGCGGCGGCTGAATCAGCGGAGAGCCTCAAGAGGCGCAAATATATAACCCTTGACAGTGGTTATATATTTGAGTCTTTTAGGGTCGAAATGTTGGGGTCGAAATGCGAAATGTTGCAACATTTCGCATTTCGCATACAACATTTCGCGTCCCAACATTTCGCGTCCCAACATTTCGCATACAATTTCAATTCAAGTCTTGATTTTGAAAAATACAATTTAAAAATCAAGACTTATCTGCGCGTCTGGTCGAAGCAACACGTGACCAAAATTCTGGCCTTTAGTTTGGCCAAAGACTAATCATTGTCATACAACGTGGCGATGCAGCCAGCATTTTGGGAACGTTATCTAGGCGCTTATTCGCCATGGCACATGAAATTCCTTGCCGAAAACGTGTGACGTCATTACGACAATTGTCGAACGATTCCACGAAGATGCCGTAACGCAGCGCGTTACGTGCGTGAATGGTCATAGCAAATAAACGCCCTGGTAGCGGCTTGTTAGCGGCCATTTAGTCATGTTGCTGCCAAGTTAATATTTTTCTGATCAGTTTTATTTTGTTTGCATACCAGTTATTGCGCCTGTATTTTTACTACCGACAAAAACATATTTTGCTGGCCAAATGATTTAATAGCGTTTACTTTGTTTTTCTTTTACTTAACGAATTTATAAATGGCAGACTAATTAATTCTGCCATTTATAAATTCCTCTTCTGTATGTATCCCCTTTATGTATCTTAGCATAAGGAATAAAATTATTTTTTAATAACAAGTTACCTTCGCGGAATGCGTATGTCTAATAGTATGTGTTTGTTAGCATGTCTATAAACAAAAATATGTAAGTAATTAAAAAAATAAAGAATTTATCGTAATTGAACAACCCGTATACGTTAGGTATATGTCAGTAGTTTTACGATTACAGCAATGTATAATAATATGAGGATGCATAATTATGTGGGTAGGTCATTCCAATGCTAATGCATAAATTGCATAAAGCAGATTAAAAAAATACTACTAATGGCTAATCAATTTGATGTATTAACTTTTTTAACCATAAGCAAATACCTATACGCATATAAATGAGCATATCAAATATTCTATCTATACATTAAATATTTAAAAAAATAAAATTAAAATGAATATACCATTAAGTTTCACCAAATAGTATTTAACATTTATAAGCTATTTTGGAAACATATATGTTCGGATATACAGAATCAGATTAAAATAATAAATATTATGTCGTCTAGCTGTTATTAGGAAACTCAATAAAAAAATTGTTTCGATTTAAATTATAATAATTTTATAAATTATCGATTAGCCAAATTAATCCATATATAGTTTTTAGGTATTGCCATCATAAGAGAATGAATTGCGGGTAGCTCTACTAGGTATTGCCAGCCCAGTACAGACCTATTTCGTCAGAGGTTTCACAGTTTTAGGCCATAGCTGATCAAATGATCATTTAGTTATAAAGTATATTTATTATAAAATACAAAAAACCTGACTGCGAACAAAATTATTGAATACGAGCTGACCGCCCCCAAAAATAATTACACTAATATTATAAAGGCGAAAGTTTGTATATAGGTAAGTGTGTGTTTATGTTTGTTACTTCTTCTCACTTGCTGAACGGATTTCGAAGAAATTTGGTACGGAGGTAGCTTATACCTTGGTTTAACACAGGATACTTTTAACCCGAAAAAATGCACAGTTCGTGAGGGACGCGGGTGAAACCGCGGGGCGCAGGTAGTATTTATATAAATTTAATGTTTATATTTTACATACAAATTTTACTTCACTCTAATAATTGCAATTGCAAAATTAGACTTATAGTTTATAGTTTTTTGTTAAAGCTTGAAAGACAATTGCTAGATGCTAGATATAAGAAATATATATTTTTGAAATGGTCTTTTATAGACCTTCATTATGATACCTCACTCGATAAGTTTTGGTAATTTTTTGTTCCGTCGGATATATAATATGGCAGCTGTAAGCCGCCATATTGGTTTTCTTTACACTTCATATATCCTATAGCACTCTAGTGATCAAGACAAATCCAATGATACCTCATTTATCAAAATCCATCCGTTTAAGAAACGTACAAAAAACAAACAAACATACATACAACCCATAACCCTCCGTGCAGTCGGCTAAAAATAGCCATGCAGCACACGTAACATATTTTTTAAGCGACTTCCGAATAGGAGACGGTTATATGTTCGACTGTATGAATGTTTGTTTTTCTTCTATAAAATGAATGTTCCGGTAAGTAGTATTTGCGGAGCGCGCTGCGGCCGGTAGAGTCAGGAAGATGTTTTCTTTTTTCTTTGCTTGATTCATTCAACTCTGAATAAAAGTTAAAATATACAAATCTATTTTACCTACCGGTTCAATGATTAACTTAGCATCCAACTATACCGGGTTCGGTCCTATAGGCTCCGCACCAATGACTTTTCTATGCGGTTTAGCATCGTTCCGTGCTTCGGTTACAATTTTCCGGGATAAAAAGTATCCTATCTTTTATTCTAGGGTTTTAGCTATCTCCATTCTAAATTTCATCAAAATCCGTCCTGCTGTTATCGTGTGAAAGCTCCCCAAACCAACAAACAGACAACGTTTCACTTTTATATATTGTTATGGATAGCAGCCTTGTAAGAGGCCCTTGGGCAACCTGACTAACTCTGACACCAGAGGCCAGCACTACCTCAAATCACCTCACCTACCTATACGACAAAAAAACAAACAAACAAATTTATTGATTTGGTCTATCACACTAATATTTTAAAAGCGTTTGTTTGTTCCGCTTTCACGCAGCAACTAAGCGACGGATTGGCGTGATATTTTACATATATACTTCGAGAACCGGAGAAAAAGAAAAAAAGGTTAGAATGAAATGAATGAGTTGAATGGGATAAAGTTAGATTCATCTTCATCATCTTCCTCGTGGGAGAAAACGCGGGGCGCAGGTTTTTTTTTCCTTCTCTACATTAATAAAAATATTTTGCTCATCCAAACACTGCATCGTCCCGTAAAGTATTTGTAATAATATAACCGTATTCGGCACTCTGAACATAGTTAAGATTTCCAGGCGGATAACTTCATAGTCCTTCCGTTCAAAATGTCCTTACAATCCCTTTTAATACTATAATATGCCTCTATCTTTCGTCTGCAGTCACACACACGACCCTCGTGTGCTAATTGAATTTAAGGAATAAAATCCAATCGCCCCGATTCTTTATTATTCAAGATCCAATTTGGATAAGGTCTGATCGGTCCGCAGGGTGCGGGGGGAGAGGTGGGCCGAGAGGGGCAGTCGAGAATAAAATTGGTTTGTCACTCAAAACATAAGGTTATCTACCTATCTTCAAACCCGATAAAGTGTTCAATCATTTTTAATAAATAATTTGCGCGTGTCGGACGGACGGCGCGTGTAACTCAAGGTTGATTAAACATTGTACTGGAATTAACAGTTAACAAAAACAGATTTAGTAACACTTATGAATGATATGAGGTTGAGATGACCAAAAAAGTTGGAATACTCTTAAACACTATGCATTTCTGTGGACTATTGCGACTCTACCTAAGTTACATTGAAAAAAAAGTAGGCACCTAAAAAACATATTGTATATAATTATGTTAAAAGCATTTTAAGGTTTCAGGGGAATGAAAAATATAGGTTTAATTTTCGAGGAAATTCAGGAAATCCGGAAATATACGCGAAACTCGGTCTACTAATAGCCTATATCTTAAAACAAACCGTTTTCGCTTACTGTCCGTCAGCTTTTGACATAAACACCATACAAAAAACGACAAAAAGTAACGAGACGTCGAAAAAACGACTCGTTTAATTTTTATACGAATGGGGTTTACTACATATTTTCGCTGTGGAAAAAAGTCACAAGAAGATATCTACAAAATGTCACAGAATGATAAAATAGTGTTGGGCTAATCTATAGTTTAGGTATTGTTTGCTTGCGGTGTTAGTGTTGCCTCTCCACTGCGATAGCTGTAATGATACAGTGCTATCTCCGGCGTGCAGCGCCCGCCAGCGACGGGGCGCTCCCCAACCCTAAGCGTATTTGATAAACAACTGATGCAAGTTCGATGTAGTCTACATATTTCTTGGTGCAGTTTAATTTAATTATAGAATGATCTTGTAATGTTCTCTAGGGGTAAACATGTGAGACAATGGATACCGCGAATCGGCACCGTACTGTAGGACGCCCGCCAGCTATTAGATGGAGCGACGATCTGCGCATGATAAAAGCACAGACCAATATATATAAAAGCAAGTAGATGCGAAGTGATGAATATGGGATGAAATAAAGCGCGTAGGAAGAGGCCTATGTCCGGCAGTGGGCTAAAGCAGGCTGATGATCATTATGACCTTTACTGGATCAGGGAAGGATCTAATCTAAACTATAATTTGAATGAAATTTGACCAAAATGCAACTAAAATTATTGATTTCCCTAGTACACTGCAAAAGTAACAATTATACTTATACAAATCAAGTCAAAGACCGTACCGACAATATTCTAACAAACAATCGAAATTACTACCAATCAAAGAATTTATCTACCTGTTTACTTGGTCGTTTATTTAAATTGCAGAGACAAAACAATAAAAGTGAGGAGTTAATTATATTTAACTAGTTAGGTAGGTAGATTATGAGTTTTCATACTTCTAACGAGACGGATAAGCAAAGTTAATAAGAAATAACAAAAACAATGCAATCTGCGCGGACAATCGCTGTCGAGCTCGCAAACGCAGTGTTGTGCAATGAGTTAATTGCTAAAATAATTGCGCGTTCTCAGAGAAAGTAGCTAAACACGAAGAACTGGCAATGAAACGTAACGGTCATTTTTCTAAATTAATTGTTTTGGTAGTCAAGATAATTAATATTACTTTTTTCTTAGGTATTTCAATAAACTCTACAATTGCTTCCTTGTAAGTTGTATTGGAAGGCTTCAATTAAGTCTCGGCGTATGCAGTAGGTAAGCTAGTCATCCAATTAAAACCCAATGCTAAACATGAATGTAATAAGTCTCAAACGTATATATAAACCTACTGACAAGATCCAAAACATTCTAGATCCATTTTAACGTTTTTGAAGTTGTTTTAAACGAATATCCATACTCCATACCAATATATAAAAGTGAAACGTTGTCTTTTTGTTTATTTGTTTGTTTGTTTGGGGAGAGTTTTCACACGAAATTTAGAAAGGAGATAGCTTAAACCTTGTAATAAAACATAGGATACTTTTTATCCCGGAAAATTGATAGTTTCTATGGGAAAACTGGAAAATGTTGATTAATTACTGTAAGGAACGGTTGCCATCACAGAATGGTCTGTGGTTGCCATGGAAACGAAATAACAAGTTTGACAAAAAGTATCAAGAGAATTGGTGCTATACGTACTTTTGCATTGGTTTTTAATGTCCCAGAAGAAAATAGGATGTTTTTTTCGTGAGTTTGAAGTCACGGGCGGGAAAACTAGTTCTTGATTTGATCTTTTTTGCTGTAATATGCGTGTATCTTAATAATGTTGTCCTTACCTAATTCTCGCGGTATTACTTATTCTTATGCCTAAGTGCCAGGCTATATGAAACGACATTTAAAAACGCTAATACCCTCCTATACTTTTCCTCAATACACTAAATTAAAGTAACAGCTGACGCAAAACAGCTATTTGACGTATAGGATATTGCAGGAGCTGATCAGTACGTACACGACACGGTTGAATATGAAACGATCATTGAAAGCGCGGAAATTAAATAGCCACTCATATCCGGACTGTAAAGGCTCGTCGATCGGTCGCGTCGTTCTTGTCAGGAAGGGGTTGGAAAACCAACTCTTTGCTACTGAACATTTAAGGCTACATTTAGAACTAGTCTGTCGGAGTTAGGCTTTGATTTTAGTTTGTTTGTAACCTGTAGCTTGCAACTTTGGTGTCCCACTTCTGGGACTCGGGTGTTTGTACTATTATTTATTCTGTGACTCCTATCAGAAGGATAGAGGGAGAGAGTTAACAATTACAATATTATTAGCTACACAAATAACTTCTATCTGATTTTTGTATGTATGTGATCCTACAATAATAATACTTTTGCTTACTTTTTCGAGTGTACGATAATTAGCTCAATCAAAATGTATATTATGTATAGTACGTATTAAGTATTTACAGGAGTAAAAAATATAAAGAGATCTTAAACATATGACTGATCAAAAAAGTCAAGAACAGAAAGGTTTCAAAAAATCTATTTATAATGTTAAATAGATTTTTTGAAACCAAACTGTTGTTTTTTTATGTTTCATTTATGTTAATAACAGTATACCTAAATAGTAAATGCATCACATATATTAAAAACCTAGTCTCCCCTACAATTAAAATCGAGAAACTCACAGGAAAAGAGCAATGACAGGTTTATTAGTGTGTCTGATCGTGGATAAAACTTATAATTATGTACCTTTATGTGCATGCGCATAAAGCGTGAGATTCCAATCAGTCATTACACCAATCAATTTGAATCGCACACCAATCACAGATGTTTTTTTTTCTTAATTGGCCTAATTAGCGATTTCCCAATTAAATCTGGTTTGATGAAGTGTATTAGTGTATGTAAACAAGTATTACGATGTGTATAATTATCACGTTGACCAAATTAATTTTGACGCAAAATAGTTTTTGTTTACTTTGGAAAACAAAACAAGTGACTGTGTTTGTAGTTGACTTGTCAGTGATTTTTATTACAAATGACTATTTTATAATAAAAATACTACTACTAACGAATCCACAAACACTGGCCTTCAAAACTTAGTAATGTCTGTCTTTTCGCGCATCACCCACTGGACCGATTGCGATGTGATTTTTCACTGTTGGATAGCTTAGGGTTTGACTTAAAAACTGGTTTACTTGATATCTCAATCCAATGAGTAGGAGCCAATCAATTTAATAAAAAACTATTTATTTTTAAAGTGTGGTACTATGTTTTTTGAATAAAACTACTGGACCGATTGCGATGTGATTTTTACTGTAGGATAGCTTAGGCTTTGACTTGAAAACTGGTGTATTTGGTATCTCAATCTGATGAGTAGGAGACAACCAATTAAATAAAAACTATTAATTTTAAAAGTGTGGTACTACTGTTTTGAAGGTCAGTGTAGTTTCACTAGAGATGAAACCGATAGCTGTTTAGCCGGATACCGGATATCCGGCCAACCACGTAGCAGGATATCCGAATATTGCCAATTGGCGCATCTTTACGAGTTACGAGCAAGCTCGCGTAGGTGTACAAACGATCGAGCGGGCTTGGGTGAATTCAGGTCTTTTCGTTCATGAGCAAGAGCTTCATGGACTTGTTGAATTGATTGCAAACACGATAACTTGAGGTTATTGCAAACTGTTATTATAGTTTGAGGTTATTATAAAAGGTTTTTTATAATTCTAAGATTTAATACAATTTGCCCCTAGTGCAGTACGATTAATATATTTATGATGAAAATGAAAATTTGGTGATTACATTTTGTTATGTGGATTAAATAAAGTACCTAAATTTAATATTTCGTTATTTTTTTCTAAAATCTCGTATCCGGCCGAATACTCGCCTACTGTCCGGTATCCGGCCGGAACGTAAATATAGGTCGGATATGCCGGATACCGGATAGTTACCAGATATCGGTTTAATCTCTAGTTCTCACCTATAGAACGCTTGATTAGTATTGAGATGAGACTCGAAACTCTTCTAAATATGCTCCTCGGTTCCCAGGACGAGTGGGAAAACTGTCTCAGAAGTTTTCACGCGAGATTTTCTTTAACAACCAAGATATTTCTCAGTTATTTGGGTAAAGGAATTGAAATAGCGGCAGGTGTTCACGAGAATTCGGAGCCTATTACAAGTAATGACGACGAGTATACATTTTAGAGAAAAGCTCCTGTTAGTGGAGCCGAGCCAATTAGAAGTGTTAGGAGGAGGTGAAGCACCCTCCCCGTACGCCGCCGGCGGTCCTCGGCCGTCCAATTAAACTCACTCGCCGACGTCGCCGACGCCGGAATCCACCACCACCTCATAATTGCGTAAGCCACTTCAAAACAAACCTCCACTTTTTTACAACGCCGCTAACAATGGAATCATGTCAGACACCACAAGAACTCCCCTTCATTCTATTCTTCGACTGTGTAGGTTACTATTGAGTTGTTAATTAAATTCGCGCAACATAACGCAGTCGCTACTCGAGCGCGTGGGCACGCTATTGCACGGATATAGAGGTGATTTCGGTGCGAGCTAGGTTCGGCCGCCGGTACCGATGTTGCTTCTTGTTTAATTACAACAATAGTAGCCCCTAATGAGAGTTTGCGCTAATAAGCGCTGCAGAATGTAATCAACATGCCTCGTCTGTCTAATGAGCAGAGTTCCTGGCAAAAACAAGCGACGTCGACATTTTACTGGAGATTAATTAGGCTCTCTACCTATACTCCAACTTAGGTAGTCCCGGTTGCGCCGGAAGGCCTTGTTTCTAACTTGTTAGTAGCTGCTTAGCATTTTCTCAGAAAATGCAGCGTTAAAAAGCTACTCATATCACTTCTTAGGCATCATTATGTACGCCCGCTACGTAAATACTACGAATCGAAGACCTTTAACGGCGCTACTACGCACAGCGAGCAGTCTAACATTTAGCCTTTAAATAACTCCTATTGACAACAAAGTACACAAGGCTCGGTAAACGTCGTTAACTTAAATAAGTACGTTTGATTACGTCGTAGCTAGCTACCCCATTAAAACTTAACGAGGGGCAACCCCGGGGAAAATAACTAACCCAATTTCCCTTTGCCGGGAAATCATTAAAAGTCTTAAAAGGGTCTTTTCATATATTTTTTACCCCGGAGCGTACGTGCAAATAAACACATTTTTACATACTCGAACAAACAATTCTCCTAACGAGGCGGGAGCGTAACGAGGTCGGGTGCGGCGCGGGTGACCAGCGGGCGCCGGCCGGCTCCGCGGCGCTCTGGCTCGGCTCCGGCACGGCAGCGCTCCACTAATTGGAAGGATACGTCCGGAAATGTGTCTCGTTACACGCGGCGGCGCCTACCTGCCTACCGGAGCCGTGTCGTCGCTCTAACGACACTCCTGATTTATTAGATCCTATACATTCAAATTGACAGCCGAAACGTTGTGCCCAACTAGTGAGCCGAGTCACCGCTCAGCCTCCGATGCTGGCTGACGACGACGCATTGCTGTCGAATCGGGACATCACTCTTTGATGCAAGCAATCAGCGATGATAAAAAATCGAATAAACTGTCGTGAACGTGTAATAAAAGATAAAAAACGCATCTTTAAAACCTCTTATAGACAATAAATTATTGCTGTCATGCAGGACCCCAGATATGGCTTTAAAATTTAGGCCATACACAAGACACAGTCATTATCAACATCTTGCATAGTGACATAGGTATCTCCTAATGCGCGCAACTGAGCCCGCTCTTCGGCTTTTCTCATTTAATTGCTGCCAGCTACTTTGCGTAAATCGTCGCTCCATCTGGCTGGAGGTTGTCCTACACTAAGTTTGCTTTACGTGGTCTCCACTGAAGAACTCGTCTACCCCACCGGTTATACTTTCTTCACCTTATATAACCGGCCCATTGCCACTTCAGTTTACTAATTCTATGAGCTATGTGTGCTTATGTTAGTAAGATGGTGCGACGTGACCTCCGGTGCTTAAATACACGCCTGATAGAAAAGGCAATTGAGCAAAATCGGGGGTCCATAATCGGGGGAACCGAAACGTAAAACTAGTCCACAAATTTAAGGTCGCACAGCGAGCTATGGAGAGAGCTATGCTTGGAGTTTCTCTGAAGGACAAGATTCGTAATGAAGATGTATGACAGAGAACCAAGGTAACCGACATAGCTTTAAGGATAAGCAAACTGAAGTGTCAGTGGGCTGATCACATTTCCCGATGTGAAGAACCGATAACCGTTGGGGTAGAACAGTTTTCGAGTGGAGATCACATTTAGGCAAACTTAGTGTAGGACGCCCTGTGGCCAGGTGGAGTGACGACCTGCGAAAAGCGGCCGGAAGAAAGTGGATAAGAAGAGCTGAAAACTGAGCTCAGTGGCGTGCATTAGGAGAGGCCTACGTCTAGCAGTGGACAGATATAGGCCGATGATGATGACGACTTATGTCAGTGACTTTCGTTTTCTGCCGGATCACCTCGTTTCGGATGCGATCCCTTAGAGGAAGTTCGAGCATAGCCCGATCCATAGCTCGCTAAATTTGTTTCGCAGTCTCACAGTCAGTGTCTATTTTCGGCTCCGTATGTCATTAAGGGTAGGACGCACTGGTTAAAGAATTTTATCTTTAGGTGCTGTTGCATGAGTGACGAGAAGACATGACGAAGTTTTCTCTTGGTCGCCAGCGCAGCCGAATCCGCCTATCGGCTTCCTTCTCAGAAGTTGTTTCTGCCTAACAAAAACACCTTGTCCTATATAGGCATACTCCTCCACAAATTTGAGAGGCATGGTACTGGCGACTATTGGTTCCGGTGTAAAGTGTTGATTTATCTTCAATTTTGTTTTGGCAATTTCTGACGGAGGCCAATACGTCAGGAGGCATCTGCTAGGTTGGATCAGCAATTGTTGCAACTCTTGCAGCGACTCCGCCAAAAGGATGATACCGTCTGCGAATATCAAGTGTGAGATATACTCGCCCTTTAAGTTGATGCCCATTCCATTCCATTCCAACATCTTTAACGTATCCTCTTGCATTAGTAAACAGTTTCGAGACTATGATATTCCACTGCCGTACTCCCCTGAGTAACTAGATTCAGTTCGACTTGGAAGAACATCGTAGCAGCATCATACAGACATCTCAACATATGAATATATCGCCAGTTCACTTGGCATCGCTGCAAAGAGTCCAGAACAGACCAGGTCTCGATGTAATGAAAGGCCTTGTCGCAGTTCACAAAAGCCAGACACAGCGGTCGATTTTACTCTTCTGACTTTTGCAAAATCTGGCGCACTTTGTGAATGTGGTCTACGGTGCCATATCCTCCGCGAAAACCAGCCTGCTCGGGTTGGAATTCGTTAAATCTATGCTAAGGTGATGAATAACTTATAAACCTGACTCAAGAGTGAGATGGGTGTATAATTCTTGAACAATGTTTTATCCCCTTTCTTCAAGCATAGTACGTAAGTAATAGCACTCCTATTTTTTATGATTTTTAGCAGTTACATATACACCACACTCCTGCTCTACGCCTCAAGAGTTCTCCCACAGTTGATGAAGGAATTAAATAAAGCCTGTTGATAAGGCGCAGTTGTTGTGTTTAGCCTATATTGTCCCACTGCTGGGCAAAGGCCTCCCCTCGATTTTTCCATTCTTTACGGTCATGTGCTGTTGAGTGCCAATTTTTGTCAAAGGTGTCAAGCTCGTCCCACCATCTTTTGCATGGTCTGCCGCGTCGCCTTCTTTCCGTGCTGGGACTCCATTTAGTGGTTACTTTGGCCCATAGCACTTCAGGCATGCCGCACTCGTGGCCAGCCCACTTCCACTTGAGCTTGGCGGCTTTTAGAGCTACATCTGCAATACCGGTTCTGGAGCGCAGTTCAGTGTTTCGAGCACGGTCTGTTAATTTAACAACTAGAATACTGCGCTCCATTGCTCGCTGGCATATTCTGAGTTTGGACTTTTGGATGTCGGTCAGAGACCATGTTTGTGTACCGTTTGTTAGAATGGGTAGGATGCACATGTCCATGAGCTTCCTCTTTAAGGAGATTGGAATATCTCCCTTCATGAGTCCCTTCAATTCAATTGGTCTACCAATAGCTCCTCCAGGCATTTTCCATCCGTGTTACGACTTCTTGTCCTTGCCTGGCCTGGATGGAGAACATTTGGCCCAAGTAGATGTACTCATGGACATAGTGAATCTCTTCGCCGTCTATCGTGATGCGGTGTTTGGTGCTGTTCGACATTAACTTGGTCTTTGTCATATTCATCCGCAGTCCAACCTCAAGGCTTGCATCGCTAAGGTCTTGTAGCATCAGCTGTAGCTCTGTAGCCAAAGAGGAGAAAATAACGATGTCATCAGCGAAACGAAGGTTACTTAACCTCATTCCACCGACATCGATGCGCCTCCCCTCCCAACCAGCCGCCAGCTCCCTGAACATTTCTTCAAGGCGCAGTAGCTGCAATTAATTGCTGGCTTGCATTTGAATTGTAGAAACCCTGTTTTTTTTTTTAAATGCTTTTATATTTATCTAACAATGTTTGTTTGCTTAGGTTAAAGTAGCTTTGCTTAGATAAATCTTGCAAGATGAATTAGAACCACTTCCTCTTATCCTACGGAGTTGAATTTTTACATGTTGGTTCAGTTCCAATGACAATGCATTTTTATGCTATGAATGACTTGAATCAACATCTAGGTTTAACTCCAGATAAAGGAACTCTTCAACGGTCAACAGCACAGCCACGAAATTTTGTGTAGGCATTTTATTATGACAGGCGGTTTTAAGTTTTACCATGACATGGTTGCTGCACTCAGAGTTAGGCCCTGACTAGGGAACTCCTCAACGGATAACAGCACAGACACGAAATGTTGTATATGTTTTTAATTGTGTTAGCCCCTTCTAAGTTTCACCATTTAATGGCTACTGCATGAAAGTCTTTTTTATGTTTATAATTTAACTTATTTTGTTTCAGTTCAAATAAGTATTGTGTTTGAGGTGAACCCTCAAACACAATACCAGGCCAGGTAATGCAATCTATTGCTTTCAACGCTGTTTGTTTGTTTGTTTGTTTGACGTTTGAGGTAGTGCTGGCTTCTAGTGTCAGAATTTGTTTGTCATCCGTTCAAAGCTATCGATGGGATGAGACTGATCGGTGACAGTTTAGGATCAATTAATAGGATCAAACCTTAACGGTAACCCTACACGTGGTTCAAGATAACCCTACTCGTGGTTGTTGGGTGATAAAGGTTCGGGCATGAATCTATTTTCATTTTCCATAAATTTAAATTTATTTTTACTCAGTAAATGTACTCAAGAAATGTAGCCGACATTTCTTTTTCTGCAATACCTATATTGTATGTTATCATGTACTCACCTCTCTCTGATTCAATTAAAAACTACGTTATAATAAGTGGGCCTAATGGTATGCCGCGGTTAGTTAACCACACCTCACAACAATATATTAAATTAAACTACACATTGAACTCATCGTTAATCTCAGAGATTCCGCGTCGATTTAATAGGTAAATTAATTAATAGATTTTCCAATTAGTGTACGTAGCATAATTTATGAACGTGTACCGTATTAGCATCCAAGCCGGATACAATCCGATCCGAGCATAGGCTCGTCGGCAATTACTGACGACTACAAAACACGTCGAACTCCGCGTAATTGCTGAGAATATTACGGCACTGAACTTAATTGTTCTCGACTTAATTAATTAAGCTTTTGTTTCAAACTAACAGCAAAGTGTAGACTTGGCAATTCTAAATTGGATCTTGTAATTACCTTACCCTCCCTTAGCTGAAACTGTCTACCTACTTTCAATTAAAGGCCCAGCTTTGTTAATGAAATCAATTATAATTGGGACACAATGTGAAGCCTTTCGCATTCGTACAGTCGATTACAATGAAGCTAATTAATTTACTCTTGTTTCTTACTAATTAGAGCGTCTGAATTAATCAAAATAATGTTTGTATCTGAACATAAATCTGTAAGAGCGCGCGGAGGCGGTTTGGTGTTCATTTCAGTGCTCAAGTTGAGTGGATACTGCTGTCTTCATTACAGGGATTTGCCATTAGGCAGCCCGTTGGTGGATCATTTACGTGCCTCTAATTAACAGCTCCCGTACCTAATAACCTTATCAAAGAGAACATAAAACCTCCTACAAATAACGAAGCAAGCATTATTATCACGTGTTTAAAACAGACTTCTCTGAAAATTTAATAATGATATTAGTATTTTATCACCTTGGGACCGCGAGCTAATACCGCGTTTAATCATTATTTATCATGCAGATAGTTCCATTAAGTTATTAAAGGCTTGTATTAATACATTTATTTATGCTAATTATATTTAAAAAGGATATTAGCTCTAGAAGGACAGGTTTAATTATAAGGCTAATGGTTATTTTAAAAAGCATTAAAGTAATGTAATATGTGTTATTTGTTGAGATCATCTCACAACATTTACATCATTTAGGAAAATATGTGGGTTTGAGTGGACTTGCATGTAAATAATTATTTGGGTTTTATCATTACATTACCCCACTGACCCGAGCGATAAATAGTAATTAATGTCGATACTTAATTAGCGTAAATGCAGCCGGTCGGCACCTTTAGGTACTCTATCAGTATTAGGTAATAAGCTGATTACAATCATATAATTATTTACATTAAATATTTTTTGTCACGTATAATGTAAGAAGTCAAATCAGAATGACATTTTAAAAATATTTATTCTATGCCACGTATAATGTAAGAAGTCATATCAGAAAGATATTTTAAATATATTTTTCTACGTCACGTATAATGTAAGAAGTCAAATCAGAATGATAATTTAAAAAAAATACTATGTCACGTAGGTAATATGTAAGAAGTCAAATCAGAATGATATTTAATACTGAATGTGTAAAATAGGCCAGACAGTGTAGGAACTAAAGATGACCTTTATTCAGCAAAAGGATTTTTTACACATTATGATTAAGTTAATTTAAATAGTATCTACATGTTTAAAGAACCAATTTAAATTTAATTTATATTTTATTCACAGAAAAAACAATGAAGTACCTGATATAAAACAATTACTATGTTAACCTAAAACACTAGCTTATAGGTACTAAACCTTGTTTATGAAGCCGCTACAAGTAGGCAAAGTTGACAAAATGCTGGCAGCATTGCCATGTATGACAATGCTTAATCTTTGGGTAAAGGCCAGCATCTTTGTCACGTGTCGCTTCGGCTGATAAATTGCACAAATAAAATTAAATATTTAAGGACAAGATATCAAAAATAAGTGCATTGGTGAACAATAATAATTAGTATATCTAAACATGGCCGAATGCCCCAGTTGCATAAAACCGGCAGTTTCTGCGTCGGCGCCGGCGCCGGCTTTAATTTGAGCCGGAGATCAGCTCCATTGTACCGAATTAGGTCTCTAGAGTTAGACAAATAGATTAGACAGTACGAATACTTACAATTTTTTGAACTCAATCATATTTTTAATCACTAAAAGTGAGAGAGAGATTTAATGTTACTTTTCTTACAAGTAAATTAAAACAGGTGTGAAAAGGCCGGCCGCGACCGTGTCAAACGGTAATGAAGACACAATAATTAAAATAACAAGCAGCGAGTGTGGGGCGGCGCGCGGCGTGAAGCGGCATCAGTATGCGGGTCGTGGGGACGCATACGCCGAAACTAATCTACAGCCGGTGTCGCGAGGTACAACCGAGTTCATAAAAGAAAAACAACATTTTTTTATAAACTCGTTTGTTTTGCTGTACATATATAACGACACCTACTTCTATTCATATTTAGCCAGTTATTCGTCTGAAGTAAATTGCTTTCAGCATTAAGACAATAATTTATTGAATAAACTTATTATTAGTGTTATTTATTTTACTTTTATAATAATTATTACTTTCTCGCTGCTGCGCCCACAGCTCTGCCGAAAGAAAGTTATAAAATGTATGCTATGTTCTATTTTAGTACAACCAAGTTTCACCAAATTCTGTACAGCCGCTACAAAGCAGAATGGCATAAAATATTTAATTACACACAGACTTTCAAATTTATAATATTAGTAGTATTTCTTCACTTATTTTGATTTGTTATTTAAAGTATGCTGTTCATATTTTAGTTTTTTAGTAGGTACCCCCAACAAAAATCTATGGAATAAAATGCAGTAGAGATGTCCCCCCTCCGCATTACTTATTTTTCTACTTCAGTAGGTAGATATCTATCTATATCTATCTATACTTATATTAAAGCAATAAGAATGAAATAGTCTGTACAAAGAGGATAATGAACAAAATGGTCTAAGGTACTTAAAATAAGCTTAAAAAATATATATCATTTTTCAAAAGCTTGTTTGTCTGTTTGTTTGTTATTTGTTAGTTTGTCTGTATGTTTGTTCGCGCATCGTAAAAACTACTAGACCGATTGCGATGTGGTTTTCACTGTTGGATAGCTTAGGGTATGACTTAAAAACTGGGGTACTTGGTATTTCAATACAATGAGTGGAAGCCGAGCAATCGATAAAAATGTTTTTGACGGCTGAAGAAATTTTGATTAAATGTTAGTATATTTGTATTTTAGGTCCTGTATCGCACATAGAGTACTTTTAACGTAGATAAATAACCACCCGTGCGAAGTCGCGGGCATCGCCTTGTGCCATAATAATATCTAAAAAGTAAAAACCACTTTTTGCTGTAGGTAAAGCAGCACTCGTTAAAAGTTATAATAAGCTGAGTAAGTGTCGTCAGCCAAATCATAAAAATACGATTGCTTACTAGCTGTGCCCGCGGCTTTGCCCGCTTGGTCATAATTCATGGGTTTTATTTATTACGCGGAACCATAATTCTTTTTCAAAAATAAAAGTAACCTATGTTACTCCTTATAACATCAGCTATCAGCCAGTGAAAGCCCCATCAAAATAGGATGCATTTATTAAAAAATACTGTTATTTTGACATTACAAACAGTCACTTCAATTTTATTTATTTTTATGGAATACGATTTAATATTTTTCCGAGTAGCGATGGTAATATTGTTCTATTAGCTTGTACTATTATATATTCTGTGCTATTAGTAAATCAGTGCAGTTAATTCCCTAATTACTTATATTTTTAAATCATGTAACTTTAATTAAACTTCATAATTCACAATTAAAATGTAAATTAAAGTTGTAGCGAAAGTAGGAACGCCTTTAAAAGGTTTTGAGTCAACGAATTTACGGTTTCGCAAGTTCTCACCAAAACCGGGCGGTCACGTATCCGACATAATTAAGCAATTACACGCGGCAATCATCGAATTTTCTCAATTACTGGACGTATACACGCACCCTTAGTTCGAGAAGATTGTTTCTCTTGGCTCTTACTAAACAAAAAGCCCTAGAAACAAAAAAAATACTCATAAATGTTATTCTCTTTATAGAAGCTAATTCAAAAGCTCATTATCGTAAAAGCATCTAAGTGGTTTTAATTTAAAATTTAATAATAAGATTTAAAACAGGTGTTTAGGTACCTACTAGCTGCTCCCGTGTGGATGATGATAATAATGATGGAGAATAGTACCCTACGAGAAATTCTGGGATCTATATTCTTTTCTTATAGGTTTACATTCTTTCATCAAAAGCCGTTCAGCTGTTTCAGCGCTGATAACAAACACGGATACATTTACTAGCACACAAACTATTTCGTATTTATAATACGTATGTGGGATATTAAGGTTTTTTGAGTGAGTATATCTGGCTATGTTTATAAGTACGAGAGCAGCATTTTTACTTATGAGAGCGCGTAACTACTACCAATTAGAATCAAAATAAAAAGTTTAGAATTATTTCTTAACTTTAAATGAGGCAATATCCGTGGAATTATAATTAAACTTTACGGTAATAAAAATAACCGGCTCGTTTTCCCCTTAATGAATGTTGGTTATTAGAATGACAACCTAATAAATAAGGATTAATTTAATTAAAGAGGAAGCGTACCTACATTAACTCGTCTAATTAATGTATCTATTCTATATATACAGGGTTATTCGTACTTAGGTACCTATAGTTTGTATATGTAGGTAGATATATATTTTTGTAAACAGTTTGCTGAAGAACAAATAAGTACTAAATCCGCTATTTTAATGTCAATATTCGAATGTATACAAGTGTTAAAAATACTTATAAATTTGGAAAAAGCATACCAGGAAGCATATTGCCGTGAATTAATAAATTTTAACTCAAATAAAACCTTAAATGTATTTCTAAATTAAACATACCTTATATTATCTCTTACGATGATGCAGCACAAAAATAAATTTCCAAAATCGTCCCAGATCACGTAAAACAAACCACAGTCAAAACACCAGAACTGAAAACTGAAACTGTCCACTGAAAATGACACTTTCGGATAAATGAGCGTCCTTTATCTTCAGAGAGTTCCTTGATATAAATTGAGAAAGAAATTTTGATTGAGAATGATCCGTGAAAATGCCGGTTCCGTGACTCGTGTAAAGTTTGCGAGTCGGAGGGGCGGACTGACGCGTGCACACGATCGGAGGTCTCGCGGCGGAATGAGGCGAGCGCGGCCGACCCGGCCCGACCGACCCCGGGGTGGAGAATAGAACAACACTCTAATATAATGACAGGGTCGGAACACTTTAATACTCTAATTGAAAAAGTATACTCCACCGGCTTTTAAGTGTAATTAAGGTTACGATTTCGAATAAAGAAAAAGCTTTAAGATCTTTACGTTGTAGGGCTTAAGGCTTTAGTTACGGACGGTTTTCTAATGTGTGTTTAGAGTAAAAGCAATGAAGATTCAAATTGAATTGTACTTCCGCGATTTAGATTAAGTGAAACTAAAAGTATTTTCTGGCAACTGGTGTTAGATTTCAACAATAAACTGAGCTATTAAAAGTTAAATTTAAAACTCTCGCTGGTTTTTTTTTTTCAAAATTTTCGCTTCCACCACTTTTAAGTGGTAAATGTGAAAAATTCAAAAAAAAAAACAAGCGGTCGACTTGCGTTATCGCGGTTCGATGGTGATTTTTTTAAAACATAAAATGTAATATTGTTTTTTTTGTATCAAGTGTTTATTCAAAGCTCTTTTGACTAGACTTGCTGGTTATTTTTACACGACTGGTTCTTTTTGGCCAAAAATGGCGTGTAATGTTTTCAGAGTTCATGTATGTTTGTATGTATGTATATGAGTTTCTTTATTCAATCATAACTTTTAAATGCTTGAACAGATTTGGATGTATGGGGTATCGTTAGAATCCTTACATCATCCCAAATAACAGGCCCTTTTTTAGAAACACCAGCATAATTGCGGCAGCAGAATACAATTTCGAAAAAAACAAATGCGAATAAACATTTATTTCTTCGAATATTTTTTTAGTGCTCTCTTGGCGCCACTTGGCCGCTCTCATGCACATTTTTGTCCAGATCTTAAATGAAAAATTCATAACATATGGATTTATTCAAAAAAATGGTAAGACCATCCGTCAATGTTGTATACCGCTCTTTAAAGACCAAAGTTACAAATCGTAGAGACATGCTACGAGTATGCGTAGATCGTAGAACAGTGAAGCGAGCCAGCCCCATACAAGCTCCCGTAGAACAGCGAAGCGAGCACCCTCCATACACGCTCCACACAGAACATCTCCACGAAATCGATACCTAATAAAAGTAATCGGCAAGAGCATCACGTCCCACCGCCATACATACGTAGGTAAGAAATATCACAAACACAACCTCGCTAGTGGATTCCGGCCTAAATTCAATTCCACCCCTTTTCTCCGCATCCGTTCGAGTACGAAACCAATCTTCTTTACATTCCCTCGCCGACAAATTTATACACCTCCATACGTCCTCCCTAATAGCAGCCGGAGTGGTGGCGAGGTGGTCGCCACTGCGTAAATTATTAAGCAACCGGTACAGCGGTGACCCGCAAAGAAACGGCAAGTGTGTCCCGTGTCCGTGCACCGTCGCTGAGAATTTAATTTCCACCACCCGCTCTCGCCACCATTGTCCGCCCAGTATTTCATTACGGCTCCAGCTTTTCTATTAATAAATCACTCTTCGCCTGCGCCGTTTAATTACGTCCCGGATCCGGTCGACGTCTTATTACACTTTCATCGAACATCTAATTAGTAGTGCAGTCTATCCGGGCAGGGCCGGCTGCAGACGTGTGTTCTTTGTTCGAGAGAATTACACGGCCTATACCTATTACGCCGGGAACCACGTCCTCCGCAAGTTTGAAACGAACGAACTTTGATTAAAATCGACCGCTGCACTGGCGGCTGGCGTAGAAACAAGCTTTTAAATTAATTCCTTACTTTTTAATGTATTCTGCTTAAGCAATAAGAAATATTTTGAATTGCTTATACAAGGATAATAAAGAAAAGTAATATCAAACGAAAATAGTTCAATGTTGTCAAGATAATGAGGTAGAGCTTGAAATTAAAAAAAACTGTACTAACATTGGCGAAAATAAAAAAAAACACTTGACAGTTATTTTATGAATGTCACAGCTGCCAATTTCACCAGATATATGGGCGTAAATATGAAGGTTCTGATAATTTTATAAGACCTTTTTAATTTCCTGAAGGCGAGCAGCGCGAGCGCGGCTGTGGCGGCCGAGGAGCGAGCGGGCATCGGCGCGCCCGGCGCCCGCCCGTTTAACTTATTGCCACGGTTAACGAGAATACGCCGTTGTGTGCTGGCGAAATTGAAGGATTTACTCGCGTCCCTCCTTTATTAAACCTATTGCACACCAACACACCTCCAAGTGTGTGTATACTCGCAGTATGCCGAAATTACATTTCACATGAGTCGTAATAACAAGGGCGGGCGTAAATCACTAGCATTATTAGTTTCTCCCGTTACTCGGTACCATTTGTCACTTTATATTGATGCGGGAATGCCTTATTTGAACGCCAGGCTCCGTGCGAAAACACTAATTAAATGCGGGTACCTGTATATATATAGCTAATATCGCTATACTACAGTATCGTACAATAATGGTTATGGATATGAGTTAGGTACAAGTAATTAAGTTCACAATAAAGTAAAGAAACAATGAAGTGAAACGCTAGTAGAAGTAATACTTTCTTGTTAAATAAACCATAAACCAACATTACACTTTGCGATATGCGTTGGTAATCAACGGTGGTCGGGCGGCAGAAAATTAGGGCGGCGAGCGGGCTGCGTCGCGACAAGCGCGCCCGAGCGCTTTACAATATCGCCGGACGTCCTGGCTTCCTGTAAGCTAAGCGTATCGCTCAAAGTTTCGCAATATACGCGCACCGAGACCGTCCTTTATTAAAAACTATTCTCAAATTTTTAATTAAAACTTGTGTTCCCCCACTAAAACTTTATTTAAGCAATAAAGGCGGCGCAATTAGCGACGCTGTCCCCGTCGGCGACTTCACCTACTTCTCCTTTACTTTAATGAGTGTTTTTTAATAAAGCCTGGATTGGTGCAAGTTTATTAATTTAGTTTAACTCGTGTCCCGGCACTGGCACAGCCCGTCGAGCGCCGCCACCGCCCGCCCTCGCACGATATAAAACTACTTTTTATTAAACTCTTCCAGTTCACTCATTAGTTATTGTTGTAATACCTTTTTTTTACAAACTCACCGGGTTTTCTTCATTTGAATCTGATTTCTTTATTAGCTGGTGACTTTAGGTAGGTATACCCTATTTTTTGGGTCATATTATTTTGCGTGGTCTATATGGTCTGCAAAATAGGGAGATCTCCAGATGGATACAGCTCGGATGGGCGGCATTCGGTAAACTGGACGACGTCTTCAAATCGAAGACCATTCCACAATGCCTGATGACCCGCCTCTATAACCAGTGTGCCCTACCCACCATGACGTATGAAGCCGAGACATGGACGCTCTCAAAGGAAGCTGTATACAGACTAGGAGTTTCACAAAGGTCCATGGAGCGAGCCATGCTCGGCATCAAATTACAGGAATTCCTAATGTCGAATTCTGACGTCGAACGAAAGTTCGAGACATTAGGAAGAGTATCATGGAACTAAAATGGAATTGGGCGGGACACATAGCTAGGCGAGGTGATGGCAGGTGGAGCAAGTGTTTGACCGAGTGGCAACTAAGAACTGGCAAGAGGAAGGTTGGACGTCCAGCGTCGCGATGGGTCGATGATCTCGTCAGGGTGGAGGGAAAGACATGGATGAGGTTATCATCCGATCAAAAGGCATGGCAACAGCGAAAGGAGGCCTAGCTATACCCAGCAGTGGGTAGCGTAGTGGCTGTAAATGAAGATGATGATGATGATATGCATTGTTATGGTATGGTAGTAATATAGTATGGTCTGCATAGTTTTTATGAGTAAAGAGTTCAGCAAGTCAAATATTTAAAGTTACCAAGTTAGTGTTAGTACACACATAGTGTAAGGTGTAGGGCAATCACCGTCCTGCATAAATCGAAGTTTACATGACTGGATTGTATTCTACTATGTTATACAGTACAAAAGGGAACCGACAATTATAGGTATAAGTTAAAGGAGAGGCTTATAAAAAAGTTGTAAGAAAACACCAATTTCATTCAAGTTTTCAGATTATGGGGACATAAAAAACAACATACGTACGAAATTGTATCACTTGTGGTTCATAATTTTGCAAGTAATTTCTGTGGCAGAGTTATTCGGATAGACGGACGGACGGACGATAGAGACGGAAGGTCAGACGGACGGACTAAACGATATTTCAGGGGAACCCTTGTAAGTTCTTCCTATCTTAAAATTTAAGTTAATATAAAAAGTAATTTATCATACAGCTAAGACCTCACAGTCATATAAATAAAAACATCGATGCTATTTGCGGAAACTATGTGTAACATGTTTTCCGAATCGTGCATTACCAACGATTGCAAAGTAAGATTCGTTGTCGTGTCGACCAGCGAACTAAAAGCTGAATGACGCGTGGGGCAGTCCCCCCTTTCCCCGGCAAGTGTTCCGGCCATAATTACATTCCCGTGTCTAACAAATGGAGAATCGGTGTTGATTTGTGTTTAGCCGGCGCGCCATGCACGGCCGGGCGGCGGCCGCTAGCCGGACGGATTGCTCTACTAATATTAAAAGTCGAACTATCATAGTACATTTAACCAGTATTGTGCGTTCTTTAACAACACACGAGTACTTTAGTCTCTACACACGGCGGTTTAACAGCGAGAAAGTCACGTTTACGAAACGGCTCACAACCAAACTGAAGCTTATGAGGTTGATACTATAATATTCTTGTACTTACTAAACTATCTAAGCTCATTTCATACAAACATGTTTTTGCACCTCGAAAAACGCTATGTCCGTGCTTAAAATGATATGCCGTGTATAAAGGCTCTAAAGGTTTAGTCACACAACACAAGCATTTGATTGAAAGATTGAGGTGATCCGATAGCACACTGTGGGCACTGATGATTTTTGATGTGTCACAAATGATAATTTTAGCCGAATAGATAATGTCATACACAAGCTTGTAAGTACCAAAGAATATCCAATCCAGACTGATACTATGATAATTATAAAGTACCTATCTAGTTTTCAATATACCGGATGGACCGGACGATGGTATCCGATGTATTCAATCGTTAAAGTGCAAATAGCAAACTTCCCATTAAGTAAAGGAAAAAACAAATCGTAAAGTTAAATAGTTTCGTGCGGAGTCAGTAATTGCCCGTATTCAGCTAAGTGAAAACTGAAGCTCGGCTGACCGGCCTAAAAGCTCTACGGTAGATTACATCAACACACGGATTTTCCATTACGCGATAGTTCTTTATTACGACCTTCCAGAAGTTAGCACCGCCATTTAAATTGCACTGACTGTATTATGGAACACGTACCTAATTCTGGATTGGCAAATAAACGTAAGATTTGATAGCTACATTCGACAATTTTCGGTATTCGCAGCGATAAAGTGGAATTGAATAGTGAAGCAGAAGAGGGTAGTTTGCGCAACGGCTCGCACGAAACCGGCATCGTTAGGGAGATCGTATATCGTCGGATAACCGCGAATATTGGCTGCACTAACAATGTGCGTCTTTATAAGTTTTTAACGAGCTCGGACGGTATAAATTATGTGCGGAGCGGGCAGTGGGTCTCGTTATCTCGCTGGCTGGCGGAAGCTTAATGTACCGAGAGCTTTATTGTAGCCACTTACGGCTAGCAACTCGAACTGCTTGTATAACTATTGTCTCGTTACACTTTATGCAGCGCTACAAGAACGCCATTATGCATGCGGGATAAGACATTATTAATTTCATCATTGTTATGTGAGTTTTATGGAGTTTCAGAAATAGTTTAACCTTATTACGCAGAGCAAAAATATAATGAAAAATATGTATATATATGTCTATATATGTCTATATATGTCTATTATGTCTTGTATGGAGTACTGCTGCCACCTCTGGGACGGTTCTGCCAAGTATCAGCTCGAGTCTTTGGATTCAATTGAGAGACGTGCTATCATGCTCATTGGGGCTGGTAAAGAGTAAGCTTCAAAGTCTGGCGCATCGACGTGAGGTAGCAAGCCTGGCGGTATTCTACAGATTGCACTATGGAGAGTGTGCACAAGAACTGCACAACCTGATTCTCCCATCACCTCTCCATCACCGTACGACTAGACGATCAGCAAAGCGCCACCCTTTCATGGTTGAAATACCTCGCACAAGAACGAAGCGTTACGCTTCTTCATTTATTATAAAAACTGCAAAGGAGTGGAATGCCCTGCCCTCGTCAGTGTTTCCGGTAAATTATAACCCCGGTGTGTTCAAGTCAAGAGTGAATAGGTATCTTCTAGGCGTGCTACACTTCGACAAAGCAAGTCATTTTATATCCCAAGGGATATAAAGTTATATGAAACTCCCAAGGGAAATAATGTGATTTGAATTTGGAACGCCAAAATTTGTATGACTCTTACACAGATCTCTACTACTTAACACTGCATAGGTTTGTGCCGATTCAAAGCGCCCCACCGAGCATCCGTAGTACTAAAACTAACGTTGTTTCATCTCCCACCGTTAGTTACGTGGATGCTCACTACTGTCTATGGACTCTTAGCATAGGTACGAGCATTGTAAAGAGAGTTTATTCGAAAATTGAACTGGCCACCATAGCACAGAATAAATAATAGTACAATGCCAGAACACAAAAAACCGTTTAAAAAAGGCGTTATTGTGAAGAATGTGAAACAAGAGACGGTGTTTGGAGTTATTTTAACAGTTCCGTATTTTATCATTTTCAAGTTGCCACAAAAATTTCGTCGAGCGATAGTGATTTGACTCCAGAGTTTAAATCAGACGCTTTAGGGATTATTAATAATCTAGTACCGGAAAAATCAAAAGATAAATACGAAAAAGCCTATATCAATTTAAATCAATGTAGAAAAATAAAAGGGGTCAAAGCTGTATCCGAATCCATCCTGTTAGTTTATTTCCAACACAGCATCAACTCGAAAGCCAAGCAGCCTATGTGGGTGTGGTGCATTTATTGTTTTTATTGTCTCACAGAAGGAATGAAAAGTAGAATATTCACCTCGGGGATAAAGTCTGTCTTACGTCACGGGCGGCATATTGGACCCCTCACTTCACTCAGGGACCCTGAGCGTAACGAGGGAGCTATGTAGAGTCCTGAGTGAAGTGAGGGATGACGTAAGACACGGCTTTATTCCCATGGTGCATAATCTACTATTATGTCTTTTATCAACGACAGTAAAGATATAAACACGTGAGTAAAAAACGAGTAAATGACGAAATATGTAAAATTAAATGTTTCATGCCTCAGTTACTTAGTTAACCGAGTAATCTGTTCTATAATAAAGCCTGACCTAATCATCGTTAAACAGTATTTCGAGCGTTTAGTGCCAATTTGCCCAATGCATAATTTTACTGCAGGAAGTTACTTCACTGTGCTTTTCTGTGCAATGAATTCGAAATATTGTAATTTTAGTTTCATACCTAAGTCATAAAATAAGATATTGAATAAGACGTTACGCTAATAAGTAGTTTAAAACACAGCACCTAGTAGGCGAAATCTGACCCTGTGTGAAAGTTGTCTTAGGCTAAATGATGATTGAACAATGGGAAGATTAGATACTAGCTGCTAGGGCATGGACCGCATAAATTAAGTGCAAATCACACAATAATTGGCCTTCTTTGGCCTTACTACACAAACGTGACGCTTGTGTAGTACACGTTAGCAGTGACTCTCATTCGCGCTTCAGTCTGCGTAAGTATTTTTGTGGTGTATGCACATGAATCACGGCCGAGACGGTGGGAATATAGCTGTTTGGGTGTGTTTGCATGTAGTTTTATCTAGTTCATTTTTCTTTTACGTGATTTTAAAGCGTGCCGTATCTTCGCCCCCAGGGCCGTCTTTAACCTATTGGAGGCCCTGGGCACATTAGGATAATGGGGCCCCTATGATGTTCACACAGAAATATTTTGTTAGAATATACAAAGAAAGTAGATAAACAAAGTTCTAGATTTATATTTACCCGACTGAAGAGGGTTATGTGTTTGGGTTGTATGTATGTATGTTTGTTTGTTTGTACGTTTCTTAGGCGTATCCTACAGCCTAAACGGCTTGATGGATTTTGATAAATGAGGTATCATTGGATTCCTTTTAGTCACGAGAGTGCTATAAGATATATGAAATGTCAAGAAAACTAATATGGCGGCTTACAGCTGCCATATTGTATTTCCGACGGAACGAAAAATTACCAAAACCTATCGAGTGAGGTTCCAATATGAAGGTCTATAAAAGATCATTTCAAAAATATATATATATTTTACCTAAACAGTAGCAATTGTCTTTCAAGCTTCTAACAAAGTAAAAAAAAATATCAATAGTTTTGTCGTTTTTTTTAATAATAGTTTATACTTGTTATGTCTTTAGTCATATTAAATGAATACCACCACACCTATATACACCACTAATTACAAAATACCAAAAAAAATTGCGCAAAGCAGCAGTGGCAATGCAATCTAAATATGTAGTGAGAATTTTTGAATACTTAACAGTGTAGAATTTCTTAAAAGCTGAAGTTTTCGGAAGTCCTTCCATAAATTATGGACACAAACTAAAAATACTATGCAAATAATAACGAATGAAATCACATAATGCGCGTGAGTAGTGAAAACATATATTTCCTGCTCTTTCTCTCATTTTCTGCACGTTAAATTATTACCTCGTCTATCACGTGCCCATTTTATTAGAGAAAAGTTGTAAACAAGACACGCAAAGGTACTTGTGCTATTATTTATTCTGTGGCGAACGACTCAATAGGTACGAGTAAGTTAGGAAGTACTTAGGTACATACGAAATAAAATAGGAAATGTAGTATACAAATACTTTATTTGATTAATTCTAACTTTTCCTTCATTCTTTTACGGGCTTAGGACCGGCAATATTATTTTTTTTGCTAAGTATGTAGGTATTTAACTGTTTTGGATTAAAATTACAATACTTAGGTATCACTGCTTAAAAATTAAATAACAGGTATTTTAACGTTTTTGTGTTTTGTTTGAAGTGTACACCTCTATAGTTTCGTTACTGCGTAATGACATAAGAATATCTAGGCTTTTCATTTCGTCAAAAGCGTCTATGATGCGCTGTTTTAACTTTTAACACTTGCAGTGTCCGGTTTCCTCACATAAACACGCTGCTTTATTTCGCTCCATAGAGAGAAATCCATAGCCGTTAAATCCGGCGAGCGTGGTAATGGTTCACCACGACCACGACCAATCCAATGGATTCCGAATTGGTTGTTTAGGTATTCCTGATATTCTGTGATAGTGTGGACACCACCATCGTCCAGAGAAGGTTTAAATAATTTTCTTCTCGAGTATTTACGAAGCAAGCGAAGTGTGGGGAGACCCCCCACACGATGGACCGACGACATTGTAGCCATCGCAGGAAGTCGGTGGATGGAGGTGGCACAAGATCGCTCATCATGGCGCTCTTTGGGGGAGGACTATGTTCAGCAGTGGACTTCTAAAGGCTGACATGATGATGATGATGTATTCACGAGGTGAAAATTGATAAGCCATCACGACGGTAATCAAACAGCGGCGTCGGTACGTATCGTATCGTAACGAAACACCCGTGACCATGACCCAATGCAAATGGCGCGTGCGATGCGACTAATTAGCGTATTACATAATTGTTTACTTTTGGAAGAAAGGAATAGTAAGACGACGTGGCAGGCGGCGGGTGCGGGGCGGTAGTTCGTGGCTTGAGCCTTTAAGTGTTAATGAATGATGACATATCGCGCGCGCAAGTACCTGCCTAGTATTATTGAATGAACAAGCGAGAATACATTTTTGGTCCGAATTAATGTAGACGTTTAACCAATTATTGTGTTTTGTAGGTTAATTTTTAGATACCATCTTTTATTATTTTTTCAGCATAGATGTACTGAGTACCAGCAGTTATATAGTATATATACTGAGTATACAGCTGTTTTTTGTTTGGTGTATATATTTATTGCCTTTTTAATTAAATTTTGCATTTGTTTTAAAGGTTTTTTTATGTAAAACATGCGAATAATTAATGAAATGATAAATTTTAAACATAACGTAAAAACAATTAAATACGTACTTTCTCAATTAAACTGGTTAATTCACACTTGATGCTTCACGGTTCGCTGCGTTCGTTTAATTCAAATTTCGCGCGAGTCTCAACCGTAACTATTGATGAAGGACAGAAAAAAAACTATGAAAGTTCTCTGATAATGTTTCTTTAAAACAGTGTTCTTAGTATACCATTAAATTGTATTTTTATGTATTTAAATTTATCCAAACATGCTAATATCGGAAATCCTGATTTTCGGGCGAGAGTAGAGTAGCTTCACGTATGCAAAATCTATTAAGCAAGAAGGTATTGTAGTCAGTCATTATCGTTTTGTTTTTTCGTAATAAATAGTAAATCGTCAAAGTATGAGAAAATACACGACTGCCCTGAAAAAAAAAAGGAACTTTTCAAAAAACAAATTGCCTATTTCTTTCATAGATGGGGATGATACCCCATAAATACCAGTTAAAGCATTTAAAAGTTATGGTGGAATAAATAAACTCACGTACATACATGCACCCTTAGAACATTACACTTATTTTTAATTTTGGCTGTAATGTTTTTCGATAATAAATATCGGTTATCATTTGATGATCTGGCAGGAACTAGGGGGCCCTATGGATCGCGGGGCCCTGGGCAAGTGCCCAGAGTGCCCAGTGGGAAAGAGGGGCCTGTTCGCCCCTTTACCTAGATCAATGCTTAATTCGCTGGAAACATTGCCCTTCAAACCAAAACGCAGTAACATTTGCACACTACTGCTTTGCGATTGAATGGTGTGGTATTTCAGTACAGGTACAGACTAGACTAGGTAACAGACTAGAGAAAAGGCCAAAGTACTCAGGAAACAATTAAGTCGTATTTCTGAATTCCCTTTACTTGGGTTTCACAGCACTCGCGTGACTCTCTGATCACAGGTGGACCTATTATTAAATCCATGCTGCAAAAGCCCAATGACTCAAGTAATACACTTTCGGAACTAAAGTCAACTGCTCATTTTCTGCTCAAGTTAACGATAGCAGAGATCTTTAAACTGAGCGGTGCTCTACTAGACTTTGTTGCTCAAAGTTCTGGTTAGCGTAACAATTTAGGAAAGACGTGTCGCGCTTACTAACAGAGAAACTACCTGCTCGAACCTGCACTTAAACTTGTTCGTTCTAGAAAGTGTAGAGCTTTGATATTGCCGCAGGGCAAAAGGCCAGTTATAATAAGTAGCGTACACACGCCAATCAGTTCAAATGACAAAAACTACATTTCAAATCAACACGCCTTAATACGGAAACCATTAAGAACGGTTTAAGTTAATAAGTAATAGGTACAGTAATTGCCTGCCAGAGACGGATTAAGGATGTTTAGTTACGACCGCTTCAGTTTCTCGCTGGAATTTTCTCTTTGGTTTTTCATTGGATCTCTGACAATATTTCTCTTTCTAATTAACGGCTATTCGTGTATTACGTTTTAATCTGATTGAATTTTCCAACAAGATATATTAGATACTTTTACGAATTCTTTTAAGTAATCCATACTTATAATAAAGCAGGAAGTACCAAAAAGTCTGTACAATGAAGATAATAAAAAAATGCTCTTGTTTATTTAAAATAACCTACTGAACTTTTTTTTAATTTGACATTTTACCTACTGGACCGATTGGGATGCGGTTTTCTGTTAGATAGCTGACAAACTTAAAAACTGGTGTATTTGGAATCTCAATCTGATTAGTAGAAGTCGAGCAATCGATAAAAAACCATTTGACGTCTGAACGAAGTTTGATGATATTGATAAATTTGGTCCTAGAATCACACGGTTACTTTTAACCCATTGAAATGACCACGCGGGCAAAGCTGCGGGAACTGCTAGTCAAAAAGATTAATCTTAATACATAGGTAATTAATAGGTAACCTTCTTATGCTATTGGTTCCAGATTAGTAATAACGGCCCTGTTCTTATCCCGCGGATGCTGTCAGCTGTGAAAACCAACAAAGGTATGTGTAGGTAATGGCCAGCAGCATTTATTTTGCTGTGTATTATAACCACATCACCGCTACTATGCGTTCACCAAGCTGCCTGCTAAGCAGTGATTAGATGTAAGTTGTAGAATAATACATAGGTAATTACTTGCTTATGCTATTGGTTCCAGATTAGTAATAACGGCCCTGTTCTTATCCCCGGGTGCTGTGAAAACCAACAAAGGTATTTGTAGGTAATGGCCAGCAGCATTTATTTTGCTGTGTATTATAACCACATCACCGCTACTATGCGTTCACCAAGCTGCCTGCCAAGCAGTGATTAGATGTAACTTGTAGAATAATACATAGGTAATTACTTGCTTATGCTATTGGTTCCAGATTAGTAATAACGGCCCTGTTCTTATCCCCCGGGTGCTGTGAAAACCAACAAAGGTATTTGTAGGTAATGGCCAGCAGCATTTATTTTGCTGTGTATTATAACCACATCACCGCTACTATGCGTTCACCAAGCTGCCTGACAAGCAGTGATTAGATTTAAGTTGTAGAATAAGCTAATAAGTTATTATGGGTAAAGCCCATGTTCAGCACTGGACGTGTTCGGGTTGATGATGAAGATTTGATAAAGTACTTACTTTTAATATTATAGTTTTTGCTCGTAGCTAAAAATTGTTAACAAGTTGATAGAATATTTACTAAAATGTTTTATGTAGAGATTTTTATTGTACCGTCAATATTGACGTTGTAAACTGATTTTGTAATTCAGTACTTGTTTTATCCTACAGATAGATAATGTTAAAAAACGTAATATAGTACATTAATTATGTTACTTATTACAACCCTGAACCATCTCCATAACAGGCTTCGTGGCGAAATGGAGGTACCTACCTGCCCAACAATTAGTGTTCCACGAAATAAATTGAGAAATCTCCTAATTTTTTCCTCAATAAGTAAAAGAATTTCCCACGGAATAAGTATCAACGAGATTCATTGACTACCTATCCATTTGTGGTGCTTTTAATAATATTATTATGTATTATTAAGTAAAATATATAATATAATACATACCAAATTAACAATTAACAAAAATTGATGACCAATTGATGGGGCCCATGATGGCCCATCAGTCACTGTCCTGCAGAAGGCTATGCTGAATTGTTACGTAGCACATCCTTGGTAATGATAGCCTCAAATCAAATTATGAAAGTTTAGTCACATTTAAAAAAGTTAAGCCATGTCAGAATCCCTTGGGCCCTTGGGCGGCCTTAGAAACTGTGACACCAGAGCCCAGCACTACCTACCTACCTCATACGGCAAGCAAACAAGTTACTAATTGTACCTACACGTATTTATGAATTTGTTTTTGGCATCATACAAGAATTTCATGGCCTGTCTTTGTTACGTTATTAATTAATGTTGTTTTCCGGCTATTTTTGTAATGGTAAAATGAAATCCGCTTGATTGCACAAATTCTCCTAACATAAAATTACAAATCAGCATCTACTTCCCACGCAAGCGTCACTTCCTGTAATATAAGAGTATCCAATGACATCACAAATCTGACTTCCTCTGACTTTATTGTTTGGACTGAACCGTATGCAAACTAAAACCGGTCAAGCAATCCATCAGCAGCTAAGCTTTTAGTTGCAACCTATATTTAGATCGGATGGAAATGCCGAGTTTGATCAATGTGATCCGTTGGGAAGTACCCACCATTCCGCTACGAACCATTTTTTGTGTTGACGTCGATCTCCCAAGAGGTTTGAATAAAAATACCAATTAGGATAAGCTTTTTATTCCAGTTTTAATCAAGCAATTAATTAGGGCTTAGAGTAAGCTGTGCCTGACTCGGTTGCGGATCAAGGTACCTATGGACCAGTTCGGTTGAAAAGGTCGACTGAATTTTGCATTAAAATTTAACATTGTTTTATGGTAGTGTAATACGGCGTGGAATTTCATAATACTTGATAAATATTTCTATTATTAACTGTAGATATACCCAAAAAAAGTCACGGATACGCTTTCGTATTTCAGGCGGATGTCCAGCTGTTCTCCTCTACAGGTCGCATTTCTCAACCGATTCTTGTGAAATTTTGTGAGCAGGTACGATAATTATATGTTTTTTTTATTCTACTCAGTTTTTCGAAATTATTCAAATTGGCAGAGATAAGGGGCCCATGAACATTTATTCAGTTTTAAGCTATGCAAAGACAGACTTGCGAGGTCTACAGCTCACAGAGCCACTAGTTTTAGTTTATGTCAAGGTATCTTGACATAAACTAAAACAACATAGGCTTTCTTTTGTTACGTATTAAAATTTAAAGTGGATGTGTTGTTTATTTTATCCTGATTGACATATCCTTTATCAAAATTATTTAGTTATATTAAAATGTATTGCCCCTATTGAGCCATAACAAACAACCGTTCAGCCCTGGGAAACTGTGGCATGGGACACAGGGTGGGTGAATGCATTCGTGATCTACTTTTTATAACTACTTTTAGTAACTAGCAGTCTCATGGTATATATCAAATATTTACGTTAATCACCATGACATTATTAAAACAAAACACCCTACTGCTATTTTGAATGATTGCCACCACTGTCGTCGCGCTCGCCACCGCGGTGACCAGATCGTAATTTTAACGTGGCAACACCACAGACAACACACAACGTCACACTCCGCAGTCAGTATGTGAAAACTGCATGTATCTAATCTATAGAATCACATATCTAAAAGTCTAGGCAAGAAAGATTTTGTAGCCCATATCCTCTGCTAAATGCAGAGACTATAAGTTTTATGAGAGGGAGAGAATGACGTTGTAACGCTCAAACACTAGCGGGCGTGTTAGTCTGCCCCGATTTTTGTATAATTCCACTAAAACAAATTGTTACCCACAGCTGTACCCCACTTTAACAAAGTAACGCAACACGAAAGCTAAGACATATCTCTCCCGTTTTAGGAGCGTCGAAGTAACAAATCAATATTTGGCCTGAGTGCTTTTTCGTGCTATAGAGAAGCTTTTATCTGGACAACGGTCGGATGGCAGCACAAACAGAAGGACATTCACTTTGACATAACACAATCTTATGCTGGCTTGTGCAATCTTTGCTTTACTTTCCATCTGGATTTGTACGTATTTCATTTGTTTATGAGGACTGTGGGTTAATGTACATGGTCTACAAAATTCCAATAACAAAAATAACTTGCTCTGCTCGCAAGCTAGGTACCTTGTAGGAAGTGATACGGTCTAGAATAAGACAAGTTTATTTTTAAGTAAGGAGATAAATTGTTAAAAGGTCAATAAAAGAGAGGTATCTTCTAACAGAAAGTCACTCCAGAGCCTCAGACCGGTCTGATGAGACCAGTATTTGATATTCCGTTGAGCCTCAGCGGCCCTATGAGACCGGTGCTACCCTCTGTTTTTTAGAAATTCCCTGAAAAAATACATGTGTCCTGAAACATGAGTCCTTACCCATCAAATTGAGTAGTACAAATTAAAAAAATAAAGTTTAAAACTTGAAAAAATTCAAATTGAGCATTATTTATTTTGATTTCCTTGGTAAATTGATCAAATCCGCTAAAATGATTCTAAGTTTTTTTCAGTAAAGATCGATGATAAGTATGAAATGAACGGATTACAGACCCATGTTGTTATTACCGTTTGTTTACGCAACAACAACTAGTCAACTCGTTTTTTAGTTTCGCTGACTTATGTAGACAACCGGGAAATCATATTTGCGTCTCATAAGAGTTAATTTGAGTCCCATGATAAACAACTATATTTGTAGGTACTGATTTGTTAATATCTTTTTCACCTTTGATTCAGATAGGAAACAAATACTTAATTATGTACCTACCTCATTGACCTTTTTACTAGTTACGCATTAACATAGGGAATATAAATAGGTATTAATTGCCCCCATTATCAATATAATGAGAGAATTTTACTTATTTTTATTTAATAGGCATTTAATGAAGGCAAAGCAGTGTATAGGTTCCATTTTCTTCGAAGCACGCAAGTTATTTGGTAATTAGCAGTTACTCGTATGTAGGTACTTAACATGTAAAAACCATTTAATTAACTTCCAATGCAATATAGTGAGGCAATACAGAGTAGAACTCCACCGCAAGCGTTAATTATTATCTGTGAGGAGTGCTCTTTGTTTAGTTACCAACTCTAAATTAGTTTTCGAAATGGATCATTCACACCCCCACCGCTTACCCCTGTCTTCCCCGCCGGCCGGAGAACATATTTTGTTGAGACAGTAAAGAATGTCATACCTTACTTTTTCATCGACTTTCAAAAGGAGGAGATTCTCTATTTGACAATAAGCTCATATTTTCGGGATTTGTGAACCAATTTGGATCATTCTTCTTTTTTTAAAGTGTTGACTAGACTGTGGTGTCTAATAAACTAATAACACAGAAAAATATTTTTTAAAGATTAGAACAAAAGGCACTCCAACGATTCTACGCTGAGTAAGGTTCATCCTTCTGTTAAAGACGTTAAAGTACCTCGCGTGAAAAAGCAACAGGCAAGCGAGGCTTCCTAGATTCAGCAATTCCACCTTGGCATAGGCAAATGAAGATAAGTACCTAAATTTTGTTCATATTTTGTGTGGTCCCAGTCGCCTGAAGATCAATCTATATTTATAGATAATAAAGCAGTAAGTACCAAAAAATCTGTACAAAAAAGATAATTAAAAAAATAAGTCCAGGGTACTTAAAATTGGCTACTGAACAAGAATATAACATTTTTACAAATCGTGTCTGTCTGTTTGTTCATGAATCATGTAAAAACTACTGGACCGATTGCGATGCGGTTTTCATTGTTGGATAGCTTAGAGTTTGACTTAAAAACTGGGGTACTTGGTATCTTAATCCAAGACAAAATGCCGAGCAATCAATAAAAAACTATTTGACGGCTGAACGATTTTTGAGGAAATATAGTATATTGTACATTATTAGTACTTTTAGTCCTGGAATATACAATACTACACGTGTATACAATACTTTAAAATTAAATGTCCACGCGAGCTAAGGTGCGGGCACAATTAGAAATTAAATAAATGGATCAACTGGGCATGAAGCAACTGCGACCGCGGTCCCAGTTTCGCAGGGGTCCTCATCGCCTGCCATGTTTCCTCAAACCGGCAGACCTGCACAGAAAGCTGCTTACAAACCCATGTAGACAAATAATTGTGGTCATCCAGAGGAAAATATGTTGTTAGTATTTATGACGGTACTGACTAATTTTCAAATAATATTATAAATTTTGATTTTGTCCCATTTTTGCGCAATAATAATGAACGCATGGCCCGCATAGTTTCATACCGTATAAACCTAAGAATCTGCACCATTTAACTCGGTCCAGTCCGACACAACTAGCTTCCATCACTGTTGTACAGTTACATTTTGCCCCGGCTCTGTTCCCGGTAATTGGAACGTTCTGAGATGACACCACTCGGCTGCCTCTAATCAGTTAACAAGAAACGCACTACGTACAAGCTATTGTGATTCGTAAACACATGCCACATTTCCACAGATAACTTTGAATTGAAGTATAGGTATTTTAACGTATCTATCTATCTATAGCTCTGATTACTTGCGCTACTCATTTAAACATGACAATGCGGCGTCAAATATAAGCTTCCTAATCTAAATGAGCTGAAAATCTAAGTTATGGTTGGGTATTCTAAAGATCACTTAAGTTAGAAGGGATAAAGCAACAATATAAAAAATACCTATGCACATACGTACTTTTATATATCTCTCTTCTTTAAAAACGGGGATAAAACCCTTTTAAAGAACTACCGACCTATTGCACTCTTGAGTCACGTCTATAAGTTGTTTTCGAGGGTTATCTCAAATCGTCTCGCAAGAAGATTTGACGGATTTGAGCCTCGTGAACAGGCCGGGTTTCGCGGAGGATTTAGCACCATAGAACACATACACACAGTGAGGCAGGTTATACAGAAGTCTGAAGCAAAACCTGAGTCTTGCTTTTGTGGACTATGAGAAGGCCTGTGACTCCGTTGAAACCTGGGTGGTTCTGGAGTCTTAGCAGCGTTGTCAAGTGGACTGGCGAAACATGGAAGTGCTGAGGTTCCTGTATGACGCCACGACTATGTGTCTAAGTACAAAACCAGCAGTCTAAACATATCCAAATGCGCAGGGAAGTGAGACAGGGGGATGTTATATCCCCGAAACTGTTCACTAATGCCTTGGAAGATATGTTTAAGACGCCAAATTGGAAAGGAATGGCTATTGATATATATCAATGGCGAGAACATCAAACATTTACGATTTGCCGATGATATCGTCTTAATAGCGGAGTCGCTGCAAGACTTGCAAAGTATGCTGACCAACATAGATGTTGCTTCTCGATGCATCGGTCTCGTAATGAACATAGATAAGATCAAGATCATGTTTAACGATCTTATTGACCCGAAACCGAATGCAGTCAATGGTTTACCTCTTGAAGTTTTCCGACAATATGTTCACCTTGGGCAAATATTGGAATTGGGTACGAGTAAGAACAACTTTGAGAAGGAAGCCAACAGAAGAATTCAGCTGGGTTGGGCAGCATTCGGCAAGCTTCGTCAAGTCTTCTCATCGTCCATAACACAGTGCCTGAAGACAAAAGTATTCAATCAGTGCGTCCTACCAGTCATGACCTACGGGGCCGAAACGTGGACACTCACGGTCAAACTAGTCCACAAATTTAAGGTCGCTCAGCGAGCTATGGAGAGAGCTATGCTTGGAGTGAATCTGAAGGACAAGATTCCTAGTGAAGCTATCCGACGGAGAACCGACATAGCTCTAAGGATAAGCAAGCTAAAATGGCAGTGGGCTGGTCACATTTCCCGAAGAACCGATAACCGTTGGAGTAGATGAGTTCACAAGAGGAGACCACGTTTAGCGCAAACGTAGTGTAGAACGCCCTGTGGTCAGGTGGAGTGATGACCTGAAAAAAGCGACTGGAAGAAAATGTATGACAAGAGCTGAAGACTGAGCTCAGTGGCGTGCATTAGGAGAGGCCTTCGCCCATCAGTGGATAGAAATAGGCTGATGATGGTGCACATATCGCTCATCTGGTGGAATATTGACGGAATTGCCCATTTTGCAATTTTACAGGACATCGATTTGAAATATATTTTTTATTTGGTTTCAAATGTATGATCTGTTGTTCAAACATTGCCTAATGATATTAACTCAATAATGAGTCTATACAATTGTAGTTTTATGAAATATCTTAACGTTCTGAATATCTATAGTAGTTTTCCTGAAATTTGGAGAAAAGAAGGGGGGTAACAACATTTATGCCACTGTTCCACTAGACTATAGCCAACTACCTATTATAATTACCATACAAAATGAGTGGTGTTATGACAAAATAAAAGCAATTTTTTTCGTTAACAACTTAAACATTTATTAATTATTATTTTTATGAGCCTTTTTAAAAATCTCATTATATATAAGGCCAGGAAAGTTGCACTTAGACTCACTTAAATCTTAATTGTGACTCAATATTTTACGAAAGTACGAACTATACACGGCCAAATTTTTAAAGATGTAACTATTATAAAAAATGATACATGTTTATCAAAAATTGTTAACAAGATGGCACTAAAATCACAGAATCTATTGAAAACTACACTTAGTTACTTATATTAAACTTATCAGTGTGCATAAGGAAGGTTCAAATCCTTCAATACCAAACAATATTCTGAAAATATCTTATTTCAAATAATCACAGAATTAGATGTAAATTATATTAAACATAGAGAACAAACCAATGCCATCTTTTATAAGTTTTCTAATTATTTTGATAGTAAGTACTAAAATTATTTCGATCTTACAACTTTCAAACTGTCACTGTCACTGGTAAAGCCTTAGAAAATGTTAGTCAAGACATTAAAAAAGTTTCCGCAAAATAAATGATTAATTTAAATAGGTACTATTGATTAAATTAAACAGTAGGGTTTTCTATGTTCAACACACCTACTTTTAATCGACGTTGTTACTGGTTGTAGCACTGTAATTGTTGAGTTAAGAAAATCACGTTGTTTTTTTATAGTACCTAAAGCCTAATGCATTAAAGGTTTCGCGCCATTGCTTTTTGTGAAATTTTTTGAGCATGAATATTACTCCCTGTTGCACATTTCACCAACCGTTTTGCACGTTTATTAATTTTGTAAGAACTGGAAAATAAGATGTTCAAACTTTTTTAACTTAAAAATGACTACTTTACTACATTTCAGTCAATACTTAGTAAGAGAGATAATTTGGTTGAAGCAACAATGACGTAAATTGCATTATCTCTACAATTTCGTCATTGTTCCGTTAAAAAAGATACGTTTGGTTGTAGTATTAACGATGTAAATGTAAATTCTCAATGCAATTTCGTCACTGTTCACCTAGAGAAAAAATATAAAAATGACATAATTACCTTAACGTTGATGTTGCACTCACAAGCAATAAATAAAGGAAGCCCCCTGCACATCTGACCATTATGGCGTTGTTCCATTCACAAAGTTCTCGATTCTTTATAAATGGAAAAATGACGTTTATGTCATCTAGCGGAAACTAATAGAAATACATTTACGTCAATTTTTCTCCAAACGTAAACACTCATTACAGATGTTTTGACATAATTAAAAGTACAATTCCGTCGATTTTCCACCAGATGAGCGATATGTACTTTTGATACATTTGTGCATATGTTTTAATCAGAGTAAAATTGATGCAAGTGTGAAATGCTTCATTCCGTTTGTCTGACACTTCATTTAACTAATAACTTTTACTTGCTACTTGATCTGACTTCATACCTTTATACAATGACTATAGCTTTCCCGCCCGTGACTTCGTCCGGGCGGACTACTGTTTATCGCGAAAAATGTAGGTGTATCACCAATGCTCTATTCGTTTCCATGGCAACCATTCCTTACAGCGAATAATCAACATTTTCCAGTTTTCCCGTGAAAACTTACAAAAGTATCTTATGTTTATTCTAGGGTATAAGCTATTTCCGTTCCAAATTTCATTAAAATCCGTTCAGGCATTATCGCGTGAAAGCTCCCCAAACAAACAAACAAACAAACAGACAACGTTTCACTTTTATATATTGGTATGGATTAGGCCTTTTTGTAAGATTTTAGTGACTGTGAGACACAAGCACAGTACTTATTTAAAGATTAGTTATTAATAGCTTATCAGGAGCTTTAATAAGACATTCTGAAAAAAAAAAGTATTCGTTATTCTGTGGTATAGGAATAAGTATGCCTGTATCTATTACCAGTTCATATTATAAGTAACCTGAAAACCACTGCTACGTTTCCGAAAAATCGAAACAGAAAAATGTAAGTAGGTAGCAATGCATGATGTCCCACTTCCCAGTTAATCCACTCCTCCAGAGAGGAGGTGCTTTAACACAAAACAAATAAAAATGAATCCCGCGGATGAGTGCTTCAATTTACGAACGGAAAGCTTTTTTGGGAGTATTAAGTGAGTGTTCTTATTTTGTTTCAGGCCAGAGATGGGCGTAAGTAAGCACTTATCTTTACAGTTCCTGCATTAAGTCGTCAACAATTAAGCCTCATTAAATTTCATTAGTGGAATGGTCCCGCGGCGGGTAAGAGAGGGGAGGAGGGGGCTGGCCGTCGCCGCTTAGACGGATAATCTCCAGCTGTCAGCCGCTAATGCGTTTTAGAGTACGTAATTTGAACCGTCGAGATCCGTGGTAATTAACAGGCGCAATTAAGCTAAGTGATTATTAGTAACTACCAGTCGAAAGAAGCAAGTGCGTTATCTACTGAAGTGACGACTCAGATGAAAACGTCGCCCCATAGAAAGCTCTCGGTAGCAACTAAAGTTTTAATTGTTTTAATTGTTCTAAGTATCACGATATACAGTAAAATCAGATTGTACACAACTAAGACGTTTCAAGTTCCCAATGAAATGTAATTTAAGAAAAGATTCACACGAGAGTAGGCGACGAGTAGGTTTATGTCACTTCAATTTTGTGTTAAAAGTAAGTGCGCGCCTCAAGTAACCCGGAGGCAGGGGTAATGTATTCCCATATATACATAAGTGAAAACATTTTAAGAAGCTCCACGGACCCACTGCATCACCCCGGGGGTTAGGGCCTAAAAGCACTATCTCGAAGCCAAAGCCTTACAACTCTTCCCAAATTCAACTTACTTTGCTCTGTGTAGGTGCCCGTGGATGTTTGACGGCGGACCGAACGGTCTTTGCACTTGTATTTTCTGGATGGAAAATATTTTGGTTTATTTTGCTTATAGTTTAGTATAATTGTATGTTCATAGTTATTCTTTGGTGTAGGTGAAACAATTGCCTTGCAGATGAAAAGCAGGGTATGACTTAGGTATTTACTTTACATATTGAAGATAGAGCAGTTTTACACATTTAAATTTGATATAAATTTAAATATTTAAATTTAATATTAGATGCTTGCTCTAGGTCGGACACCTTAAATATTTGTTCACAATCATAACAGTTGTGTTTAAAATTAACCGGTAGATATGCATCTGGACACAGAGATCAATCCAATCTTTTTTTTTTGTGAAAATAATAGTAAAAACTAACTAGTTGTACCTTCTGTAACTTAATTATTAATAAATTAACCAATTATAAAAACTAACTATAGGGGCAATTTTATGAATGTGTGTTTTCTCCTCCATTAATATCACCCCGCAATAAAATAACTAAGATAAGAATTACAACTATTAGGTAAATATATTCATCGTTGACCCTTTCGGCAGTGCCCACGTTCGTATCTTATTTTGCTATATTAAAATACTGAATACACTGATGAAATGTCTAAAGCTCCAAGAACGTTAGGTCGCAGTATCGAACAGAAAACACGTAACGAATTCAAGTTTAGTGTCGCTCAGCGGTAGAGCAGAAACTCCAAGCCGCGATGCACAGGACTGCGCAGTCCCACCTGAAATAGTCTACCGGCCAATCCGCAAGCCGGATTGGCTCCTTGTTAGTCGCAAAGCAAACATCCTTACAGACTACCGACATTGCTATAAAATCCAAATTCAAAACCCGCGGCCGACCAACTTTCATTTCTCTATGTCACGGTTCACGAATACGCGGCCATGCTCGATTTCATATAAAATAAATTGAAAAGTTTTCGAGTTTAATTCCGTCTTGAAGCCGCCGTCAATTCGAGCTCGCAACGGTGTGGCGGAAGCGAATCTCGATGTTTTGTAATGGAGCTTTTTAAAATGGAAGTCGAACTTTTGTCAGACACTTTTAGCCGCGCTGGAGATACATTTAAGCTTTTTAACTTTTCCACTCCGGTAATGTATCCCACACTTTGCTACGTCTGTAGTAGACGTGTATAAGTGTTTTTTGTACGGATGTATAGATGAGGCGAGTGAGTTTTTATTTGTGACTCGGTGCGGCCCCAGTTGCTCGCAATAATCCTGCCAAAGAGCTTCTCTATCTGACTTTAGAGTGTTTATTTTTTCCATGTTCGACGACAGTAAACATTTTGCCTACGGTCCATTAAGTAAATGCACTCTGGCCGCCACTCAGCATTGCATTAATATTGCATTTCTAACTCCCCTTTTCCCCGGGTCAGGCCCGGATCGCGACCCTCGTTGGACATGACTTCGGACAGGATGTGGACGACAACTATTCATCAGAACAATGTACTCAAGATTGTGTCCTTAACTAACAAGCGAACGTATCTGTAGGAAGATCAGTTGGATCCAGTTCTTAAAAGGTGGTCAAGGTTGGTCTAGTAAACTAGGTGGTAGCCATTTCAGCTAAGCTAAGCTGTACCAAACATTTCACAATAGTTACATAACGAAATCGTTAATAAAATATATTTAAAATTCAAAAGCGCTCTCCTCGATTCGTTTAGGTACCCTTATTAGTCACTCACTAAGCGGACTTCACCAAATCATGATTCAAAAGGTGCACCAAGGCTTGTCGAATGCTCAAGGTAGGCGCGCCTAACATTAGTCAAATTACCATAAGTATTGTGTCGCTTTCGAGGGTATAGACCACACTGCAAGTAACACAATGACACGTCGTTAAATGTTTCATGAGGTGCCTGGGCATCACCTGGTGTGACGAAAATAACAAATTCAGAACGCTTTTCAAAACAACACTCAGCCTGCGCTACATTATGTATGAGCACTCCATTTGGTGATCCGCTCAGGAGTCCCGTTCGCGGCTCGTTAAGCGCCTACATTAGCTACAAACACTTATTGATTTTGAGAGATTGATGTAATTCGAAACGAAAAGTGCCTTTTACGGTCTGAAAAGATTTTGCATTGTAGGCGGTCTTGTACCGGATGCTCCAGAGGATTGAGAGATCTCGTTTGCCGTCTCTTTATCGGTCTAACAATAGTTCTCTCTGTAACTGGTAATTCCCTGTAACAATAAGATACAGAGAATCCTAGTTAGGTTAAGAGAAAGGATCTTTGTGTGATAGTGTAATATAAAAAAATACTTATCCAGTGGGAAGATGGGCTATGTACAGAAAATATTTTTTTTTTAAAAATAACCGGTTTGTCTCGTGGCTAGAGATCCTAGGTACGAAATCGAACGGTCGCGGGTTCGAATCCTGCAAGGTGCAATCATTTGTGTGATGAGCAGAAATGTTTGTTTCCGAGTCATGGATGTTAATATTCTTATCTATGTATGTTTATCCATTATCTAGTGCCCATAGCACAGGGTATCCTAGTTTGGGGCTAGATAATTGGTGTGGGAATGTCCCGAATATATTTATATTTATTTTATTTTATTATTTTGACTTGACTTGCCAGAAATTCTAAAATAAATAGGTAGCTAAAAATTTCGCGCTCGCTTCGCTCGCGCTTATTTGCTTGTACTCATCGTATTCATATACTTCAAAATCATGTTAAATGCTTACAATAATACAAATACCTCAACATTTTCACGAACGCTACGCTTGCGCTTATGATAAACTAGTGACTCGCTCCCGCTTCGCACGAGTAGCGCTCACGCCGCGGCATTTTTCTTACTTTTAGGATTAAAATCCTAAAAGTAAGAAAAATGCAATACACGTTGTAACTTCAAAAAAAAAACACCAGTGAGCGTCATTCAAAATCTTTGGAAGCAACGATCGTGGTGTTTTTTGACTATAGACAACTGCATTATTACTCACGTACTTGACAGATTTGTTATTATTTCGTTTCCATGACAACGTGTCATTATTATTTCGTTTCCATAGCAACGTCATTTGTATTTTTGTTACCTTGGGTTACAATATTACAAATTTAGAAGGGATCTCTAATTTTTTGAAAATTAAAGTCTTGCTCATGTTACTCGCTGATAATAATATAATGTACGAGTAGCTTTCTATAGATGAAAGAATTTTTAAAATAGGTTCAGTATTTTTTGACTTAATTTATTACAAACAAACATACAAACAAACAAATCTTCCCTTTTATAATATTAGTGTAAATCTATCCTTTTTACATGATTTTGAATTATGTTTTAGTTTTAATAGAAATAGCTAAAAAAAACGCTCGCGCTATACTATGATCTACTATTTATATATTTTGGAATGATGTTCCAATTTTACACTGCTAGAATTGTTTAAAAATTTCGCGCTTGCTTCGCCCGCGCTTTCTTATTATGACAGTGTCATTCGTCAACCAATTAATGCATCACAAAAAAGTCTTTATTCATTTGTATGGGCTTTTTCACACTTCACTTTTTGGGGTACCTTATGTACGTAAGAATGAAAAAACACGGAACCCATATAGGATCACTCGTTTGTATGTCTGTCTGTCTGTCCGTCTGTCACAGCCAATTTGCTCCGAGTCTACTGGACTGATTTCTGTGACCCAAACACGTGTAAATTAAATAAATTAATTGATACACCTTAAGGGTGTAACAATGGCCAATGACCTTCACGATTCGACCTCTAATACTATCTATCTGCAGATGGCAGTATAACAGTAATTACAGTGATGGCAGTTTAAAATCAAATAAAGAGTAACGAGTATACAGAAGTGTTTCTCATAATGTTTGGTTTTTTGCCTAGAAATTTTACTGACCAAAAATAGATCTCAGTAACAGTAGGTACTGGAAATAGGTAGGATGTTTCAATTTTCACCAATTGTTTTATTTTCCAAGAGTGCTAGTAATGATGAATCATCAGAGTATGGTGACCGAAAAATGCTAACTAGGTACCTATCCGATCAACACACCCAGAATTTAGTTGGTAGTTTTCATCGATTTGTCCTAAATCATACCAACGGTTCCATGATGACACTCTTTTGATGATGACCAGAAGTGATTGGATCATAATAATGGATTTAATTTTATCTGTAACTATGTGTGATGATTATGATGATGTTTGTTTGTTTGTTTGTCGTATGAGGTAGTGCTGGCCTCTGATGTCAGAGTGTGTCAGGCCGCCCGAGGGCCTCTGACATGGCTTAACGACTGCTATTAACCAATAACAGCCGGGACCGACAGCTTAACGTGCCCTCCGAAGCACGGAGCCATGGAAAACCGCACATAACTTCAAAAAGTCATTGGTGCGGGAGCCTAAGTTTTGAACCCGGTATCGTTGCATTCTTAATTGCACTATAGAACCATTAGGCCACCATCGCTCTAAAAATTATGATGATGAAAAGTATCTTATGTATTATTCACGGGTATAAGCTATCAACAGTACAAATTTCATCAAAATCCGTCCCGCCGTTATCGCGTTAAAACTCCTCAAACAAACAAACAAACAAACAGACAACGTTTCACTGTCAAGTATTGGTGTGGATTTTCATATACGTAACTTCTAAAAAAAGAAACGCTAGTAAGCGTAATTCAAAATCATTGGCAGCAGTGTTTTTTGACCATCAACAACTGCATTATCTACTAGAAAGACTTGTTATTATTTCGTTTCCATGGTAACGTCATTCCGTTCTTTATTTTTGATACCTTGGATTACATTATTGCAATTTCCGAAGGGAAAGCCAATTTTTGAAGAAAAAAAAAATGACCCCTGTTACTCGCTGATAATGAAGCTACCTATAAGTGATATAATTTTTTTAAATAATTAATGTTTTTCTTCGTATTTTACAATTGAAGGCGTTGATAAGCACATTCCAATCCATTGTTTGGGGAGCTTTCACGCGATAACGGCTGGACGGATATTGATGAAACTCGGAATGGAGATTGCTTAAACCAAGGAATAAAACATAAGATACTTTTCATCATCATAATCATCACACATAGTTAAAGATAAAATTAAATCCATTATTATGATTCAATCACTTCTGGACTTCTTTTTATCCCGGAAAATTGAAAGTTTCCACGGGAAAATTGGAAAAACTGGAAGAATTTTGATTACTCGCTATAAGAAACAATTGCCATGGAAAGGAAATAACAAGTATGTCAAAAAACATCAAGAGCTTTGGTGCTATACCTACTTTTGCATATGTTTTTAATATCCTAGAAGAATAGGATGCTTTTTTTCGCGATAAATAGTAGTCCACGCGGACGAAGTCGCGGGCGGGAAAACTAGTAGTATATAATTTATTGGCATAAACTCATTTTTGCCAGGGCAGCCGTGTTTTTTTTAGCTTTTAAGCTAGTTATTACGTTTGTGGAGAGGACATCTGAAGTTTGACGATTCGAAGTTAGACATTTAGTGAAAAAAGACAGCATTTAATATAAAGAAATTTATTAAAATCTTATGTTTCATATATAAAAAACAAAACCACCAAGACAAAGGTGGTTTGTGTAAATCTTATTATGAATACCAGTTCATTTGCTGGCAATATTTATTTCTGATTGTATGGTTTCCATTTCCAGTTCTTCATGACATCTGTGGAAAATTTCAGATTATTATAAACCTGTAGTAACCAAGCAATACATAATAAGCCTTTTATAGTTTTTCAAATCGCCTATATCCAGCTTAATATAGGCGAAGCAAACCCCTTCACTTCGCTTTCGCTTCGCTTCGCTTCGTGTAATGTATGTACCTAACTAAGACAAGTTTTGAAAAGAAAACTTACTTTGCACATTCAGGCTCCGCGGATTGTGGTTCAGTCGTTTCATTTCAAACATTTCGTTGGCTTCCTGAAAATAAAATATAAGTAGCTTTCTTAATTATAAAATTTATTAATGGTAAATACTTTCTTCCTTTTCTAAGTGTTGTTCTCAGTATCCCGTTGTAATAAACTGTTGTCGGACAATTTATTGGGCTGAAGTTATAGTCTAATAAAAAAAACAGGTTCAAAAATGCTTCGCGGACCGTACAATGAAAGTAGCAGGCCCTGGTTTTTCTAATATTGAATTGAATTGAAATTAAATTTTATTGATAATGAATTGAAGTTGAATTGAAATTAATTTAAATATTAATAGAAATTACATTGAAATGGAATCAACGTTTTTGGTAACGTTTTATTAGAGTAAGTTTAGTATTAGCTAAGTTCAAATTAACATAATAATTGAGTGTTCTGAATAACATTTCATCATTATCAGCCTATAATTGTCCACTGCTGGGCGTAGGCCTCTCCTAATGCACGTCGCTGAGCTCGGTTTTCAGTTCACCTCGTCCATTTTCATTCAGCTTAAAAAAAAACTTTAATTGAAATAAAAAATCCAGCAGTGTCCAGCAGTAGACGAATGTAGGCTGATGATGATGATGATTATGATTATTGAACAAATAAAATAATTTTCCAAAAAAATATTAAAATGACTTAATAATAAAAATGTTATTTCTTAAACAACCACTAAAAAGAATAAAATAATTACAATTGAGCCAGAACAGTGTCACTTTTTTGAAATCACCGACGTAATAATAATGCAAAAATACAAAATAAGATAAGAAAGAGTTTTTAAAAGGCGATGCCAAACCGAGCCATAATTATTAATATGGTTGAGCTTATTCAAAAAGATAATGTCTTAAACGGCTTGACGTGCTATATAAAATAATGAGCTATTAAAGATTATCTACAAAAACTTTATCATTTACTAGATTGTGAACGTGTGAAAGTCAAAATCTGCTCGTGTGAGTCTCATGTTTTGTCTCTTCTGCATTTCGTGTTTTGCATATTACCTCGTACGTAGATAGGTATGCATTAATTTTGTAAAGATATTAGATTTAAATGATCACTGGATTTGGCACCGCCTTCAAAAAACAAAGCGTTTTTTTTTTGAAAAATATTTTATTTTTAGCTTTTAAGTGGCCTAAGCAAACATCGGAAAGAATATATGCCAAATAAAATACTAGACACTCACTCACATTAGACTCAAAGCGTTGTTAAATTAAAACCAAGGATGAATAAACCTACATATATAACAACTGAATTAGTTTTGACGAAAGTTACCTATGATTTCACTGGCATGAAATGGAACTCTTTAATATCACAATTTATGGAAGGTTTATGTTTCCTCACATCTCGTAGATGTGAGGAAACATAAACCCAAAACAAATGGATTTATAAGTTCCATCATTTTGTTGTTGAGTTCGTTTGACTACCTTTCAGCTCCATCATCAGACCCTGGATACCACATAACACCAGAGAATTCATAGAGGCAAACCAAATGAGCCCAAACTCGAAGGAGTTCCATCATTTTCTTGTTGAGTTCCTGTGACTACCTTCCGGCTCCATCATCAGACCCTGGATACCAAATAAAACCAGAGAACTCACCAAGACAAACCCAATGAGCCCAAACTCGAAAGGGTTCCATCATTTTGTTGTTGAATTCCTGTGACTACCTTCCGGCTCCATCATCAAACCCTGAATACTACATAACACCAGAGAACTCATCAAAACAAACCAAATGAGCCCAAACTCGATGGGGTTCCATCATATTGTTGTTGAGTTCCTGTGATTACCTTCCGGCTCCATAATCAGTCCCTGGATACCACATTAAACTATAGAACTCATATTTTTTTTATCTATTTTTATTAGGGACTTCGAGTCTTTGCGACTATGACAGCCCCATTTTTTACATTCAACTTAACAACTACTTAATTGCTTTATACACTAATTTGTAAAGAGCTTTTGCCGCGTCACTTAATGGAGCGGACAAGATACTCTGTATTATGCCGACATCTAGAAGATTGGAATCGTACTGAGTGAGCATGTGTGTTCGCACAGACTGGCTCTGCACACACTCCACGAGGAAATGATGCACGTCCTCCTCGACTCCGCAGGTAATACAATTGGGGGAGTCTGACCTTTTAATAAGATGGTAAAATTGATTTAATGGCATGTGCCCGGAGCGCAGTCTGTGTGCTATTATTAATAAATGTCTTTTCAATTTACAGTTATTGAACCACGGTATTTTAAGTGGTTCTTCCTGCATAACTTTATACCAAATTCCTTTTTTCACATGAAATTGTATCATAATGTGACTTCCATCTTTCAAAAATGTTGTACCTATATTTACATAATATCTCTGTCTTTTCCGGAAAAATGTATACTTCTTATCCAATAACAGTAGATTCTTTCGCAAGTTTATCTACTGCTTCGTTGCCTTGTATGCCAATATGTGACGGAATCCACTGCAATCTCAGAGACACACCATTTTGTTGAAGCACTAATATTTTCTTTAATATGTCATATGCTACCGAAGCACCTTTGACATCAGAGGCGCATCGAGCAATATGTTGCAAAGCACTTCGGCTATCTGAGAAGATGACAACTTTATCCTGACCTAAATTAAGAATGTATCGACATAATAGAATTATATTCAGATATAATTTTATACCCTTCACTTCTGTTCTGATTAGGATCAAAATAAGCAGCACCAATACCATCGCTTGATTTTGAACCATCAGTATACATTTTATACCAACCCGCATATTTAGTGTTAATCATATATAAAGTGTTGACCTTAAGAATTCTAGTGTCATATCTATTTTTAGCTTGTGCTATGCCTTCCATTTCATAAAATCTGTGTTGATGCTAGAAATCCAAGTGTCTAGCATAAACATATTCAAAGGACTTGTGACCCTGATTGTCTCTGACTTTGTATCGTCAAACACCAAAGTGAGGAGAGGTTTCTTCCTTCTCGTCCAATACCTTGAGTGAACAAGTTTAGTAAGTTCTTGGAGTATATGTATAATCACATGGGAGGAAAATTGAACTTTCAAACAATACTTTATTGCAAGATATTGATGCCGCAAGTGCAGCGGGTGAATACACAGCTCGCACTCCATTACATGAATGGGAGTGGTTCTGATGAATTCACCCACAACAGGCATTGCAATATTTTGCACTTTATCTAGTTTATACAAATTAGTTTTAGCTGCCGAATCATATAGAAAGCTCCCAAAATCTATCTTGCTGCATATCAAAGAAATATATAAGCGACGAAGGTGCCTTGGGTGAAGACCCCATGACGCCCCTGCTAAGACTTTTAATAGGTTTAAAGATTTTGCTGTTTTCTCTACAGTTTCATTTATATGTTTCCTCCACATCAAAGACTTATCCAGCCACATCCCCAAATATGTTACGTGATCTACAGATGAAATATCATTATCATTAATAGTTAGAATGACACACTCACCATCTCTTCCTCTTTTAAACTTGCAAACCTGTGTTTGAGATGGCGATACATTTAATCCTAATCTCTCAAATCGTCTGACTATTGAATCTAAGGCATTTTGTACATTGACTATATTTAAATTAGCATTACTATTTTGCGTAAACACAACAAAATCATCAGCATATTGAAGAACTTCTAAATTCAATCCTACATTATGTGTTAAAATGTTAAATAAAAGAGGAGATATAGGATCTCCCTGTGCCATTCCTCTGCCAGTCCATCTTTTCATACTTTGGGTCTCATCATTATCATCATAAATCTTCAAAATTCTTTTACTTAAAAAATGCCATAAGTATTGGCAAATTTGGTATCCTATGCTTAATCTATCTAAAGCTATAACAAGTTGATCAATGAGAACATTATTATAAGCATTCTCAATATCTATAAAAACTGCTAAAGTAGAAACAGTCTTAGAATAGGCAATTTGAATCTGTGATACTAATCGGGACAAACAATCTATACACGACTGATTCTTCCTAAATCCTGTAGTGATACGTGGTAAAATTTTATTACGTTCAACGAACCATTCGATACGCTTACAGATCATTATATGGAAAATTTTGCAAAGACAAGAAATCAAAGATATAGGTCGAAATGTTGGTATTGTATTAGGGTCATAGTTTGGTTTAGGAACAGGAACTATTACAATATTACGCCACTGGATTGGGAACAAACCTGATGTAAAAATTGCGTTGTAGATTTTAAGTAAATTTATTTTCGCCTCAAATGGAAGATTATAAATCATTGAGTACGTAATCTTATCATCACCGGGTGCTGTATCCTTTTTTTCAAGCTATTCTTCAACTCTGAAAAAGTGAACTCTCTGTTTAATGAAACATTTGTTGAACTAAATAACGGTTGTGGAATAGGGACAAAATCGGGAGCTAGGGTACTTAAGAGTTCTTCTTTTATATCAGTCGAAGCATGAGTATATTGTCGCTTCACTCCCTTCATCCATCGCATTTTGCGCCACATATCTGAGGAACTTGTAGATTCATCAACTGAATTGCAGTACTTTTGCCAGTGAATTGATCTATATGACCTGTGTACTCTTTGAGCATTAGCAATTTTTTCAGTTAGCTTATCAAAATTAGCTGTAATGGGATTGCGTCTAAATGTTTTAAGAGCTAATCTACGTTCGGCTATGGCTTGAGAAATTGCTGGGCACCAGTAATGTTTTGGCTCAAACGATTGTAATGGGTCTGTACAGTTTTTAATTATTTGAATACTTTTTTCGGCAGCTTTATTAATATTTAAAAAAAGTAAAAAGTTAAGTTAAAAGCTTAATTTGCTTGCCACGCGCGCACGCGCATGTATGCGTTCAGTACTGCGCAATGTTAGATTTAGCGCCACCCGATAATCATGTACATAAAAGAGTTGTAACTTAATTGAATATTATGTTCATTTACAAATAAATTATGATCTGTAACATCTTTCAATATCTCTCGATATAAAAACCATTTAGCCAACTTAAAATTCCGATGCTTAACAAATTTACGTGCATCACGATATTGCAAAGAATACTTAATTATCAGATGATCACTGCCTAAATTCTCACGAGATACTTTCTATGTCATGAATGTCGCTAAATCTGTTGATGCAAAGGTTTTACCATTTACTAATTTGACTCTTGTATACTCACCAGTATTAATTGTTACAAAATTATGCTCTAATGAGGAATCTAGTTATTGTAATCCTCTGTGGTCATTTTTACATGAACAATTGGTATGGTGACCATTAAAATCCCCGGCTACAATAGATTTTATAGGAAACTTTGAAAATATACTATCCCAGTCGGATTTTGCCGTTCTAATGGATGAAGAACAGTAAATACTAACTACATTTTCCAAATATTTGCAGTTAAAATTTTTAACAAATAAAATTTCAATACTTGAATTTAAATATCAAAGTGACATTGTTGTGATTTAATAGATTTGTGCAACATTACAGCAACTCCACCATAGTAGTCTGCCCTATCATTTCTAAATATATTATAATCACGAATGCGTATATTTATGTCGGAATTAAGCCATGTCTCACTCAATATACAGATTCCAATCTTATCTTGGTTCAAAATAAGTTCTAAGTCATGCCTTTTTGGAATCAGACTCTGCGAGTTCCATTGCGCAACATTTAAATATTGCGCAACAGACCCCGCAGAGCCCGACGCTGTTGCATCGGTTATAAAATGTTTGTTACTATCCATAATTGAAGAGGCCCATAAGCTTACTGAAAACCTCTCCATTACTTACACTCCTCACAATAAATAATACCAGTTCCTAAAAAAGTATCTTCATCACTTTCTGCACCTTGTCCTCGAAACTATCATCAGATGTTATTGCCTCCTTCAGCATACTAAACACTCCAGTAAAATTACTTCTCTTCTTTGCACTTTTCTGTTTCTTCCTCTTCTTCAGCTGGAGTTGCAGTCAAATGTAGTTCTTCTTGATTTTCAGTGCGTCCTTTTTTGTCTGTCTTTGGTTTTTTATTCTTTTTGTTTTTCTTTTTCTTGTCTGCTAAATATGTGTTTCTACTTATGTCCATCTCCATCTTTATTTCACTACCCTCTTCACTATCCACTCTTTGATCCATGGATTTTCCTTGAAGGACAGAACTGTATGAAATACCTGACGTTGACGGGTGATTCTTCTCTTCAACTACTATCTTACTGATATTCGTAGACGAATCCTCAACGGCTTGTAATTGAAGTATGATAATAAGGCAGCTTTGTACGTGCAGTTATTCTTTGACATAATGTGACGTATTTCTTTCTCTTTCAAGAATGCGGGGCAAGCCTTACTTGAAAATTTAAAATTATTTACACTAAAATACTCTACTGATCCATAAATCAATAAAACACGAAAATACATTTTCAGTGAAAAGAAACCACGACTGCCTGATTCGATGTTTCCCGCGCTTTTTATATCATCAAGATAACCAAATGAGCCCAAACTAGAAAGGGTTCATTTTGTTGTTGAGTTCCTGTGACTACCTTCCGGCTCCATCATCAGACCCTGGATATCACATAAAACCAGAGATCTCATCAAGACAAACCAAATGAGCCCAAACTCGAAGGGGTTCCATCATGCGATTGTTGAGCTCTTTTGACTACCTTCCGGCTCCATCATCAGGTCAGATCAATAGTACCTGCCATAATTGTCTTCGGAACTACACCCATGTGCAAAACTTCAGCATCTTCGGACGTCGTTAAATGGTTCAAAATTGACTTGCTAACTAGTCCCAAGTATAATAACACAGTGAATTAAATTAAAGCTTGTTTAAAGCTACTAAACCAATTTGGATGAAATGTATACAGTTCCACACTAGAGGTCTTCTTACACAAGTAAAAACAATCATCTAATTCGGTTCAGAAATCCCAAGATATTAGAGAACGAAACTATAAAACAAATAGATTTTCTAATAAAACTACTGAACCAATTTGATGAAGTTTGTATGAGACAACACAAAAAGTTTACCCTTTCGATTAAAAAAACAACCATCTAAATCAGTTTAGAAATCTTAGAGATAAACACAAAATCAAGTCTATATAAACACAAAATCGAATGGATTTACTTAAAAATCTATTTATTCTCGAAAAACTGCTGAACCAACTTTGATACAATTTATATGGGACCATCTGGATACCCTATCAAACAAAAAAAGAATTTTCATAATCGGTCCGCAATTAACGGAGATATGGACCGACATGCATAAAAAAAAACATGCATACAGTCGAACATATAACCGTCTCCTTTTCTAAAGTCGCTTAAAAATACTTTGTAAATAAAGTAATAGCATAAAACTTAAGTACCTAATTTCTGTTTAGCTGATCTTCATCTGGCTAACATTGAACCATCGAATAGCTATAGTATAATTTTATTAACGAACGGTTACCCGGGTGGCTAGTGACCCTGACTGCGAAGTCACACGCTCGCGGGTTCGAATCCTGCAAGTTGCAAATATTTTTGTGATGAGAAAAAATGTATATTTCCGAGTTGTTTGAAGTCATATTCGTATTTATATATGTTTACCCGATGTTGATACCCATAGTTACAGGGTATCCTAGTTTTGGGCTAGGTTAATTGGTGTGAATTATATAGGTAGCTACTAGCATTCGCCCGCGACTTCGTTCGCGCGGACTACAGTTTATCGCGAAAAAAAAGCATCCTATGTTCTTCTAGGATATTAAAAACCAATGCAAAAGTATAGCACCAAACGCTCTTGAGGTTTTTTGACAGAATTGTTATTATTTCGGTTCTATGGCATCCGTTCCTCATAGGAAGTAATCAACAAAAGTACCTGTCCTATGTTTCATTCCAGGGTGTAAGCTATCTCTATTGCAAATTTCATCAAATACCGTCCAGCCGTTATTGCGTGAGAGCTCCCCAAACAAACAAACAGACATAGTTTACTTTTTATATATTGGTGTGGATAAGCTATTTGATGGTTTGATGGCGATAAGTTGTCGATGGTTAGGTATATAAAACCAAGTAGCTAGGCACTTTGCAATGCCCGCCTAGCTACCCTCAATTAGCCTCAATCACAAAAGTCTTTAAGGATTTGAACTTCAACACAACTTGAAGTTGAGAGCTAATCCCATTCTAGACTCAGAGTGTAACCACCTCCAGCCGCGTCGTCGCCTAACACCAAGTGTAACCACCTCCAGCCGCGTCGTCGCCTAACACCAAGTGTAACCACCTCCAGCCGCGTCGTCGCCTAACACCAAGTGTAACCACCTCCAGCCGCGTCGTCGCCTAACACCAAGTGAGATAGTGGTCAAACTTCTTTTTAATCGACTTCACAAAAGGAGACGGTTATATGTTCGGCTGTATGTATGTTTTTTTTTAGCTTCTATGCACCATCATCATCAGCCTACCACTGCTAGACTTATGCCTCTCCTATTGCACGCCACTGAGCTCGGTCTTCAGCTCTCTGCATCCAGTTTCTGGCAGCTGCTTTTCGCCTGGCCATAGGCCGTCCTACACTATTTTTGCCTAAGCGCGTTCTCCACTGGATTTGAGAACTGTCGTGATGAGCAGTCATATTTCAAAGTTAAATTTTTAATCAAGAGTATCTTACATCCTATAGGCAGATAGATAAATAAATATATACTTAGATAATACTTTATTATACACCAGTTTACACAAATATACTTACGGTGCAAACGAACAATCTTAAATCTAATATCACTAACAGCAACCTGTTCCAGTCAACCTTTGGACGGGTTGAAATAATGGAGTTTTTAGTACACTGATAAAAATAACTAACTAGCTTAAAAGCTAAAAAAATCTAATATAAAAAAAACTAATATCACTAACAGCAACCTGTTCCAGTCAACCTTTGGACGGGTTGAAATAATGGAATTTTTAGTACACTGATAAAAATAACTAACTAGCTTAAAAGCTAAAAAAACACGTCTGCCCCGCCAAAAAAGAGCTTTTGCCAATAAATTATATACTGTTAGAAAGTGCTTATCAAGGCCTTCAATTTGATACCCATATTGTAAATTTCGAAGTATTATTTTTTGGATTTTGAAAATGGTGCCATACTGCCGCCGTATAGAATGTTTTCAAAAAAGTATAACCTATGTTACTCGGGGGAATGTAATGATTCTAACAATACCCCATACCACAGAATAAATAATAGTACAAGTACCCATACGTCTAAATCTGTTCAGGCATTTAAAAGTTATGGTAGAAAAAATAAACTCACATAAAAACATACATACATGAATGCTAAAAACAACACACTCCTTTTTTTGGGCAGTCGTGTAAAAATATCCGCGCTTGCTGCGCTCGTGCTTTTCATTGTCTGTTTTCGTTTTTATGCAATTTCAAATGGTGTTTTAGTTTTACACTATATACCTAGTAGTAATGTTTTGGAGGGTAAGTTAAGTTGTCGGTCGCGGCTGTTACTGATGGCCGTAGTTTAGCCTGACAAATTCTGACAACAGAGGCCAACACTACCCCATACGACAAACAAAAAAATAGAAATAGCCAAGAACTTTCGCGCTCGCTTCCGTCAAGCTTATAAACTTACCAGAGGTATTCATCCTTTAATTGTGTTAAATTTTAATTAATAGAAAAAAAAATTGCTCTCTCTTCGCTCGCGCTTCTTTTATTTAGCTTTATGTTGTGTATTTTAGCGATTAAATTATTGATTTGATTTGATGTCACTAAATCAGTTGGAATTGAAAACTTATCGTACAGTATGCACGTTGCGTTTGCATGTTTTGTTCTTATCAATGCATATTTGAATATTATTTTGAGTTATGTTTTTAGAACTATTTAAATGGCAGAAGTGTTAAACGCGCTAACTTCGCTCGCTTAAGTAGTTATTTTTAATTATTTTGATGTGTTTATTATTTTGGTTTTATTATGATTTGTCCTAAAAATCTATATTAACATAAATACTCGGAACTTTCGAGTTCGCCGCCCTAGTGTTTTTGATCATTTCAATGCATAAGTTTTATGTGATTTAGAATTGTTTTAATTGTGTTATTAGAATTGTGTACAGAAACAGGTCAAAAAATTTCTACTCTCGTTAGTTTAAATCACGTCAGTGCATATTTTTACACGTTCTGGAATATTTTAATTTAATAGTGTATTAACACTGATTGTTCAGAATTACTTTTTCGGAAGAGTGGACTGTATTACAATTTTAAATCACGTATTCACTTTTTCGGTCATAGGTCGCTGGTTTATATTAACTAACAGCAATAACTTATTCGTGGTTCAGGAGCTTCGAGGATTCAACGAATGAAACTACTACGACGGGTATAACAAACTGACTGACTGCCTCTATTTACAAAAATGCTCTTATATTTATACAATACAATTTAGGTAACGGTACCTGCTCGTCACAGGGAGAGCTCGGGAGCAAGGGCAATTACAACGGTTCTTGTATTTTTTGCAACTGGCCATCGTTCGTTAATTGTTTTATTATCAACGGCTTTTACTTTGTCGGCGTATTGCGCTTGTTACTATTCTAAAGATCGTGGGAACGTAGCCGTACTTAGTCTAATGGCAACTGCCCTACCTGCGCTAAGGGCTTCTGTAATAAACACATTGTGCATTGCATTGTCTAACAAGCTTAAACATAAACATTTGGCGCTTTTATCTATTTCTAAACTATGGAGGTTTTTTCCCTAACGGTAACTTTATTTCTATCTCGCTTAAATTACACGTTAAATCTAGGTGTACTACTATTTAATCTTATTCTAGTTTTATACAAAATAACTGAAGCGAAGCCTCGTAGCCGAAGTGCTTACACGTCGGTCGGTCGGTCGCGGTCCCTTTGCTCTGGCCGGTGATTCCTGATGACTAATTACACATTCGCGGTCACGTGATCTATGATCGCGGGGTCACTCGGCATCTGGGAGGCGGACAGGCACGCTGTCCTCAACACTGATAATGCAAAAAAATTGCGCTCACTACGCTTGCGCTAATGTATCTAAGGTTGGATCCGCCCTTGGGTGAGAGAGGATCAAAATAGAGTGGATAGGTTATCGTCTCACTTCAAGCAGACTTCTGAAGGGAAATTTCTATGATCCTTACGTAACTTTATTAAATGATAACAGGAGATAACCGGCACCTCAGAATTAATTAATCCACTCAGAGATTGCATCTAAAAGCCCCGCCGCCCCCTTCACCCGTTAGGGGTCGATCCGTTTCCAGCCACTTAAACTTCACGCGGCGCGCTCTAGCTTCCGTTTTAATTACAAAATTAATTCAAAATGTAATTAAAGTTAACAATAAGGCAGCAAACAATTGAAGTTATTTATGTTAGTTTATGTTTTATGGCGAGCACTGGCTCTGCTGGTAAATGCGATTTTCTCGCTCGCGGCGGCCGGCAGCGGAATGGAGTGAACTGATTTTAATTTTATGGCGTCCGCGTGCTTCAGGATTATTTCCCTTACGCACTCGTAGGCTCACGCGTTGGTATAGGTACCTTCAGAGTTTGTTTGTTATTTGTCATGGGAGGTAGTGCTGGCCTCTGGTGTCAAAGTTTGTCGAGCCGCCCGAGGGCATCTGACATGGCTTAACGACTGCCATTAATCAATAACAGCTGGGACCGACAGCCCTCCGAAGCATAGAATACTATCAGAGTAATTTATTAGAGACTAGCTGTGCCCGTGGCTTTGCCCGCGCGGTTAATTTTCTGGGATATTAGGAACATAATATGTGTTATTCCAAAACCAAAAGTACCAATATATCGATTGATCAGTTTCTACCCGATGGAGAAATCAAGTACACCAGTGTTAAGTCAACACCTAAGCTATCCAACAGTGAAAACTGCATCGCAGTAGGTCAAGTTGTTTATACGGGATGCGTGATTAGACAAACAGATAGACACCATTTAAAAAATGATATATTCTTGTTCTGTAGCTTATTTTAAGTCCACTAAACTTGAACTATTATTTATTCTGTGACTAAACCACTTTTATACCCGACTGAGCGGAGCGTAATATGTTTATCAGCCTATGTATAGTTATATATTTAAACGGGACTTAATCGCGTTGAAAACTTAATATTTATTTACCTCGACGTTTCGATCAAGTTGCATTGATCGTGGTCACGAGAAGACTGAAGTAGCGGGTGTCAGCGTCGAGAAGGGCGAGCGTTGTCTCCAACTACCCGCATTTGGTTTTGTAAAAAATCAGAATTGTCACGACACACGACACTAAGGACATCTGCAGATTTCTTCTGACATAAAACGCGACGCGAACACTTGCTTATCACGGGATTCTAGGACGCAGCCAACTTGAAACCATCCTCTCGGTTGAAACTGGGATACTTTTCTTTCTTTCTTTTTTTTAATTATCCCAAGTTTTCAGCGCGATATATAACTATGTTTTCGAATCGCGAAAGTTTAAAAGTTACAGCCTATCTATGTATGTATGTTCCCTTGTGGCACTACATAGACTAAGTGCGTAAGCCAATTTTGATGATTCTGGCGTCAATCGATTTGTTTTAATAATGCAATTAAAAATAAAATATAATATGACGGCAATCAAAATTCAATAAGATGACAAACAGACGCCATACTGTAAAAAAAATGAAAGTTGACGAACTATTTTAAGTTGATCAATGAAAAAGTATTTGAAAATCATCTTTAGGTTTCTGTTATAATTTTTAATTACGAGTGACTATTTGGGATATAATATAAAGATTTAAATATAGTTATTATATTATGATTATGAATTATCATCATTGTACAAACTTTTAGTTACTTACTGCTTTATCATAAGTGGTAGTAGTATAGATGAGCAGTTAACGTATACCTACCTGAAGTCCCTAAACCATTATTTTAATAAACATCTTTGTACAGACTTTTAGTTACTTACTGCTTTATTATAAGTGGTAGTAGTATAGACGAGCAGTTAACGTATACCTACCTAAAGTCCCTGAACCATTATTTTTATAAATATCATTGTACAGACTTTTAGTTACTTACTGCTTTATTATAAGTCTTAGTAGTATAAATGAGCAGTTAAGGACAGGCTCCAAGGTTACATTTTCCCACTCCCCACTCCCCTGCGATCCCCCACACTCTGCCACCTGTTACCCGAAATAAGCACTGAAGTTCATGCGTAACTATCGCGAGCGCTGTTTGAACACACAATTTAGCTCGGAACTAAATGACCTATGTCTCAAATTTATTTTATTGGCAGGCCAATAATTTAGTTAGGTAAACTTTGTCTAAACATTAGATGATAAATAATATTTTCTTGCTGTGAGATTTATTTCAGAGATTAAACTTAAGCCGTTGAGAAGATAAATGAAAAAATACTGAAAATAACATAATTTTTGATAAGAAAATGTATCGAATGAAATTCTGTTAATCATGTTTTTGTCCTAGTCTTAGAGAGATAAAAATCCCAAAAACATGTATGTTAAGTTTTACATTTATCAGATTTGTAGTTGACCCAGCATATTTATGGAAAAATGTCCATGTCGCACCCATGCCGGTCTATGTTGGGAACGATATTATCGAAGCTGTTGATTACTATGTCTACTTGGGTCAGACGATCCAACTGGGTAGATCCAACTTCGACAAAGAGGTCAACCGACGAATCCAACTCGTTCCGGAAATTACGCCACATCATCTCGTCACAGATACCGCAAAACGTTAGTTTATAATCAGTGCATGTTACCAGTGGTAACATACGGCACTGAAACGTAGTCGCTAACTATTGGTCTCATACATAAGCTCAAAGTCACGCAGCGTGCAATGGAGAGAGCTATGCTTGGATAAGGAAATCCGTAACGAGGAAATCCGTAGAAGAACCAAGGTTATCGACATAGCTCTCAGAATTTTTGCAAGTTGAAGTGGCAATGGGCAGGCCATATAGTTCGCAGAGCCGACAACCGCTGGGGAATAAAGGTTCTGGAATGGCGACCAGGAACAAGTAAGCGAAGTAAAGGGAGACCCCCACACGATGGACGGACGATATTGTAGCCATCGCAGGGAGTCGGTGGATGGAGGCGGCACAAGACCGCTAAAGGCTGAAATGATGAAGTATGTATAGATAGATACATATACGAGATGAGCAGTTATCGTCAACCTAGGTAAGTCGGTTCATTTGATTTTGAAAACTAACGCAAGCTGTTTCGAGCGTAAAGTCGCAGCGAGCGAGAAACGCGGTACGAGTCGGGAGGCCCCGGCGCGTTTCGGCATGCCACAGTATAGTAAATGCAGTAGATATATGGATCGGGTTAGGGTATAATCTGGTTTAGCTTTTTGCTATATTGGGGTACGAAAGAGTAAATAAATTGGCTTTTCTACTTAGTATGTTTAATTGTTACGTAGGTACCTAGATCTGAATTATTATTGTTATTGCAATCTAATCTTATAATAAATATTCAAAAGTTTGTGTGCATTTATGTATATACAATTTGATTTATTTCAGATAAAAACATCAATATTTGTTAGTATACCTATGTGTGTTTGTTACCATTAAGCGATGATATGGCTAAATCGATTTTGATGGAATTGAAATTGTTATCATCATCACCCATCATCATTTGTCCACGCAGGTAAAACCACCGGGTGCAGCTAATAAACGTATAGCTGTAATAATATCATACTAATAAAGTTTGTGTGCCTATTTATGATTGAAGCTATGGTACGGCTGAACGGATTTAAAAGAACAGCTAAAATTAAAAAGTGTGATATTTTTTTTTTTTTTTTTTACCTTATTCTTAGGGAACGTTACGCACCCTAGTTTTATTACAATCTAGCCTCGATTTGGCTAATAAGTAATTTGAATATAACTTAAACTTTTACACTGAGTATACTAAGAATGTTGATGTTGATGGGTACTTCCTACTGCTATTATAGCAGTGTCATCAGCAAAGGTCCCGATGGTGTTATTTTCTAGCTCAGGAATATCACAAGTGTAAAGCAGGAAAAGGACCGGACCTAAAACACTTCCTTGAGGTACTCCAGCTTTTATTTCCTTAAGTTCTGAGATGGCATCTTTTTATCTAATTCTAAATACTCTATTAACACTTTTCTTATAGTTTCTATTAAGGTGAAGTCACACTGTTAATGTTTACTTTATAAGTAGCACTTGTTACACACTACACTATACTAATATAATAATATACACTACACTAACTCAAACAGTTTTGTCCTTTTAAGTCTTCTAACTATGTCAGTGTGATCGAGGAGCTGGATTGCCTCAATGTTCACATGGTGATGAAGTCTATGGTCGTGAGCTTCTGCATACTTATTAATTACTTTGTCAATGAACTCTATTTTGAGGTCCCGATGGAGATCGTTGTTTCTCATGTACCAAGGTGCATTCACTATTTCCCTTAGTACCTACCTTGTTCTGAAAGCGTTGAATAATTAATGTATTGCTCTGTTTGGTGCAGCCCCAAATCTGTTCAATTAAGTGACAAGGCTTCATGGCTGAATTTGGACTGTACCATAAGTACTAAACTCTAAGATAATTTTTACAGCATTAATTTACTTTAATTCTTTAATTTATGGTATTTTTTATTGTTTATAATAGATTTGTATTTTATGTTTTCTCTGTTGACGCTCATAAGTGTACCGTGTTGTACCTATATTGAAATAAATGAATTGAAATTGACAATCATACTCACATATAAAAACAGAAACAAAAGTAATCAAATTAGAACGGCATGGAAACTAAAATCAGAGTTCACATCAACGGTCTGCTGATGGTATTTCTTTCTTCTCATCAAAGCACAGCATTTTTTTTTGTTATCCTTGCCACGGCAATTTTTCGACCTTCTGAAGTGCCATTATCAATCAAAGACAAAAATAATAAATATTGACATATATACTTTAAAATTTGTGTTTTTGTAGCCACCATCTCCGCAGCACAAAAACATCTACACAAAATCACTTGCGCAGGCGTATTATTGAAAAAACAAAACAAACTATGGTATGAACGTGTGTAGATGCGGCAATGCCATCTAAACTCAAGGGTCTCGTGTACATGGTGTCCCAAAAAGTGGTTATAAGCGGAAGTCCCGATGATAAAGCACCCCCAGCAAAACCTAGTAATTTTATCGAAAGTAACACTATTAATGTATTGTTTTTTATATGTCACTAAAATAATTGAAATTATTGTCAAATAATACTAAATAAAAATATCAGAAAAAAATGTTTTTATTTTAGTTGCTGTCTAAAAATCTTCAATTTACAACAATATATGCTATTCCTAATATCATTTATAAATGAGTAGAAACTGATAGGCGTTGTCATATCAGTCAGGTGAAGTTTGGTGAACCACACTTGAAAGGGTTATTTTTAATCGACTTCACTCAAGGAGACTTTTTTTTTATTCATTTCAGTCGATATCTCCGTCAATTTTAGACCGATTTAAAAAAATCTTTTTTTGTTTTAAAGGGAATACTTACCAGGTGGTCCCATATAAATTGTATCAAAATTGGTTTGGCAGTTTTTCGAGAATAAATAGTTTTGTTGAGTAAATCCATTCGCTTTTGTGTTTATATTGCCTTTATTTTGTGTTTATCTCTAGGATTCTAAACCGATTTAGATGGTTGTTTTTTATTCAAAAGGGTAAACTGTCCGTGTAGTCCCATATAAATTTCATCAAAATTGGTTCAGTAGTTTTATTAGAAAATCAATTTCTTTTATAGTTTATGTTCTCCAATATCTTGGGATTTCTGAACCTAATTAGAAGATAAGTATAAATTTCATCAAAATTGGTTTAGTAGCTTTAATCAAGCTTTAATTTAATTCACTGTGTTATAAAGTTTAGGACTGGATTGCAAGTCAATTTTGAACAATTTAAGGACGTCCAAAGATGCACATGAGTGTAGTTCTGAAGGCAATTAAAAACTACAGTATTAGTAGTAGTAGTCAAAGGAACTACACAATCTGATGATGGAATACCTTCGAGTTTGGGCTCATTTGGTTTGTCTTGATGAGATCATGTCTGGTTTTATGTGGTATCAAGGGTCTGATGATGGAGCCGGAAGGTAGTCACAGGAACTCAACACCAAAATGATGGAACCCTTTCGAGTTAAGGCTCATTTGGTTTGTCTTGATGAATTCTCTAGTTTTATGTGGTATCCAGCGTCTGATGATGGAGCCGGAATCTAGTCACAGGAACTCAACAACAAAATGATGGAACCCATTCGAGTTTGTCTTGATGAGTTCTCTAGTTTTATGTGGTATCCAAGGTCTGATGATGGAGCCGGAAAGCAATCACAGGTACTCAACAAGAAAATGATGGAACCCTTTTGAGATTGTGCTCTTTTAGTTTGTCTTGGTGAGTTCTCTGGTTTTATATGGTATCCAGGGATGATGGAGCTGGAAGGTAGTCACAGGAACTCAACAACAAAATGTTGGAACCCCTTCGAGTTTGGGCTCATTTAGTTTGTCGTGGTGAGTTCTCTGCTTTTATGTGGTATCCAGGGATGATAGAGCTGGAAGGTAGTCACAAAAACTCAACAACAAAATGTTGGAACCCCTTCGAGTTTGGGCTCATTTAGTTTGTCTTGGTGAGTTCTCTGCTAAAATGTGGTATCCAGGGATGATGGAGCTGGCAGGAGCTGGAAGTTGAGTATCTATGGAGCTGGAAGGTAAGTATCTAGATAGGTAGGTAAAAGTTTGGTTAAAAAAACATTATAAAAAGAAATGACTGCGAACAATAATAAAAAGAGGCACACAATCTTTAGATCTTTGATTTTGACATTTAAGGTAGAGTCATTTTTTCTTTGAAGGATCAGCTATAACCTGGCGAGCTACTCCTCATGCCTCCGACTGCATCTCCTGCAGCTTCCACTTGTGCACGTGTCGGGATCTCGTGCGTACAATTTTTTCTGCTAACAATATAGTGGTGCACAGTAGCGCCATCTAGTTATCTTATTATGCAACTAACATTACCAAGGTTCTCCATCAAGAATCAGTCCTACCTAGTAGGTAAAGGGCTGATACCACTGGTAGAAACCTAAAAGTGAGAAATTTACTGCATTTTGAGGAGCTATTCTGCTAATTTAAAATATCACTACCGGCTAAGACTCACGTGTATATAGTCGAAAACATCGACCTAGGTTTCGAGCGGATCCGACGCTCTTCTTCAGGAGTTCACGCCGCGAGATCCCGACGCGCACTGTGAGCTGCGGCCCGCAGCGAGCGGCGCGTGAGATGCGGCGGCGACTGGGAACGGGGACGCTCTGTGCTCGTACTGCTCTGCTCCGCCGTCGACGGAGATTGAAACTTGATGGCGGTGGCGATGGAACTCCGCTATCCATTGCATCATCGCCAAACGTGCTGCCGCATACAGTCTAGAGCTGACCGTGTCACACTCTAGACTGCCTACCACTTGCTGCGTAGAGGAAACATTAAGCACGGTTTTCCAAGCTGAGGGCAGAGTCCACCCACGGTCCCGGTTGAAATTAGGCAAACAAGAGATCTCTATCGCCTCACGCACTTTTCGATGTACAAAGAACTTCTCTCGAGCTAGTACCGAGGATTTGTCGGACCTTATATAATGATTCGAACCGGAAAGACACGCAGCTGTGTCCAGATTCTTAATGCTCCTTATGTGCTCGGAAAGTCTAGTTGTGATATTTTAAATTATGTATGAGGTTCACGAAAAATTTAACACTAAAATAGCTATTCTGCTCATCAAGCGAAAGATCCTCATCAGATCTTTACCAAATTTTTATGCGACTAATTTTAAGTTAGTTCATCACAAATAAAAAAATAACATCAGAATCGGATTTAATAAGCCGGAGATATTTAGTAGCCCCCTTTTTACCCTTTTTAGGGAGAAGTACCCCTTCAATCAGAAATCTACGACGACTAAAAAATTCTATATATTCGCTTAACCTGTATACCAAGATTCGTCTACATCGCTTGAGAAATGCGACCTGTAGCCGGACAGACATCCGGACATACGAAACAATTTTTACCCAAGCTGAAACAGAGACGCTTCGCTCGCGCTTCGCGCTCGCTCGATCAATTATATGTATATGTTTGGAATGGTATTTTAAAGACCTTCATTTTGCTATCCGGTAGGTTTTGGTCATTTTTTGGTCCATATATTTAATAGATTTTACTGAATTGCAGTATTCAACGTTCATGTGTGCTTGGAAAATTTTGGAAAGTAGTGGGTTATATGGTACTACCCATTGATTATCTATTTCCAGTTCGTCTCTGCCTTATATTCGTATTTTTGCTGTGAAGCCACCGTTTTTCTATGATCGCCTTCTATATTTGGGATAGCCGTCATCTTCAGTTTTTGTATCGTCCAAGTATGGTTTTGGATATTTTTTTGAACATTTTCCATCACTCATGCATGGCGCATTTAATGGTCCACATGGTCCATGAATCATGTTTTTCACTACTATGTTGTATAGTTCCGGATCTTTTTGTGGATTGGGAAATTCAGCTTGGATGATTTTGTCGATATCCGTGGGATAATTTTTATCGTGTAGCCATATTAGATTGTGTGAGTGAGGTAATCCTCGTTTTTGCCACGATTGTATACATCCAGCACCTAACGGTTCCAAAGATGTGGTATGTTCCAAAGATGTGGTATTTTGTGATGACTTCAATAAATCTTATTTGTTTTTGTCGAAAAACTCGGGCTATTATGTCGTGTCGATTCATGGAGGTTTGTCCGTATTTTAGTTGTTCTTTGATGTCTGGCCAAGATGAGTTGCATGTAAATGTTATGAAGAGATCAGGTCGTCCATATTTTCTTACGTAGGTCATGGCATCTTGAGTATATTCGTGCATATGTCTTAGACTTCCTATGTATGAGGAGGGTAAGATTACCATTGTTCCAATATCGTCAATATTGCCGTAATTTATGATCGCGTTTCGAAGGTGGATGTATTCTTCTGTGCGTAGTTTCTTCTAATTCAGTCTTATGTAAAGCATCCGTTCTGCTTCTATTTTTGCGTACATATCTACCAGAAATTGTTGGAATAAACGGCGAGTGTTGAGTATGTGATTGTATATTTAATTGTCTCTGATCATTAAGCGGTAAGCATAGAACTCCTTGGAAGTAACTTTTTTGTTTGTTTCTACGCCTGTTTCAGGATGAATTTGTTATATATTGAAATGATATCCGTTCTCTCCGTGCAGAAATATTAACGGATATTGAAGAGCATCATATGAACGGTGTGTCTCTGCAATGCGTTGTAGTCCTTTTTTTCTTCGTTGTACAATTATCTCACGGCTTGTATTTTCATTGTCCACAATTACGATGGCGACTTCATCTATCTGAGGTGCATTAAATCTACGTTCGTGTTCTCCACGTGTTTTTTTATCGGCTCGAACTACAATTTTATAGTCATCAGAAATCATGCGGTCTAATGTTGTTTTGAATATGTAAATCAGTTGATTGTATTTGTGTAAGATCCTCTGTACATCTTGGATTATTTCGCGTCTCAATCCATTAAAATGTGTGCATCGTTGATCAATTTCTTGTTCTTCATTTCCGATGAAATATACTAGCAGAAATTTATAGTCTTCGTTAGGCATTGGTAGTAACGATCCTATTTTGGGATAAATTTGCCCTTGAATTGAAAATACATATTCAAATTCATTTATATTAGTGTTAGTCGAAATAACACCGAAAGAAGTCATTTGAAAGCAGGAGTTGTATGATCTTATATTTTGAAGATTCTAGTTTTTCCCCGGTCATGTAATGTAGAAATTCCTGCGGAGGTGCTTCCAGTCGTGGTAATCGATTTTTTCCATTCATGCAACAGAGACCTGGTGTTTCTTTACTGTTTTTTTTCGCGTGGCAAAATTGGTAAATGTTATTCATTTTTCCAATTACAACATATTTATGATTGTAATATTTTTTCGTCGGTTCGTAGTGGAATGCTTCCTTTGTTAGATTATCTTTTAAAATTCTCGATTCTTCAATACTTTTATTTTCTTTTCTTTCTTTGCTTTTTCTGCTTCCCAGGGTGCTCATTCTGGTTCGTTGATTTTGTAAACGTGCTTCGTGCTCTTCTTCCGTTTCATTTCTTCGATATTCTTTTTGTTTCCGCCGTTTTGCTGCAGAACTGGCCAGATCTCCTCCTCTTTTACGTCTAGGCATTCTATTCTGTAAAATATAAATTAAATAAACATTTTATAGACAAATATATTGTTACGTAAACGTGGGGTACGTTGAGACAAAGTTTTTTTTTATTTAACCTTCAAGCGGACGCGTGATATTTTGTTTACGGCCAAAAGTATATAGAAGGCATCGATTCAACGTCGCGCGACTGCTTGAAGGTTAAGGAAATTACAATTAAAAGAAAAGCAAAAAAAAAACATTAGGATTAATTAAACACACTATTAAAAATACTCACTTTTGATAGTGAAATATCAATAAAGGCTCGCAGACAACTTTTTTCTTCTTCGCTTCAAAATCGAGAATTAATTAAACACACTATTAAAAATACTCACACGTGATTCTTCAAAATAAAGGCTCACAGATAACTTCTTTCCTTTTCGTTTCAAAATCGCTTGTTTCGCTGTTCAAATCGAACTAACTCTGGTGGGCGACACCGGGCTCTTATATATTCATATATTCGAGAAAGTTTGAGAATATTTTCTTTCTCACACCTTCTAGAATGTTCTCGACATTATCGTCCGCCGTAACAATAGGTTCTGCAGCTGTAGCATACGTAGTAAAGGCGCGAAATTTAAAAACTTAAATTTTAAAATGTTTTCAGTACTAATTTGAATAACTAAAATTATGTCGCTTTAACTCCAAAATATAAGTTAGCTACTGCTGTATAAATACACAACATTTAATAACTTTATTATAGTAACAAATGTAATTTAAGACTTTATTGAAATTGGAATTTTAAATTTCGCGCCATGTGCCATGTGTAGTAAACACATGCTGCAATTGCTCGCAGCGCCTTTCGAAATGCAACCCAAATAATCGTTGTTCTGAATGAAGTTCAAATACTCGACAACAGATGGCGCCACTACACTTAATTTCCAAGTTGAAGGGTTGGAAAAGCCCTTATATTTTTTAAAACACGCCCTTTAGGTTAAAACGGGAACTTTCTTGTTCGAGGGGGGATAAAGGGCTATCACATGATATAAGTCCCTTTATCGTGCCGGGACTCCTTTTTAAGTTTTATCGGCACGCACATTTTATCAACTTAGTTTTATTATATACTATGATAATGATGAAGAAGCGTAACGCTTCGTTCTTGTGCGAGGTATTTCAACCATGAAAGGGTGGCGCTTTGCTGATCGTCTAGTCATACGGTGATGGAAAGGTGCCTGATAGCACGTCTCTCAATTGAATCCAAAGACTCGAGCTGATACTTGGCAGAACCGTCCCAGAGGTGGCAGCAGTACTCCATACAAGATCGGACCTGTGTTTGATAAAGGTTCAAAAGCAGTCCCGGTGTGAAGTACCGCCTAACTTTACACAAAATACCAAGTTTTTTTGCAGCTACTTTGGCTTTGGATTCAATATAAGACACAAAATTCAGGTTTGATGTGAGTTCAACACCCAAAAGCTCCAAATGGTCGCCTATTGGTATTGTTACACTTTGAAAAAACGGAGATCGGTTTAGAGGACTCTTTTTAGTAGAAAACAAACACGCCTGGGTTTTAGTAGCATTAAACTTAACCAGGTTAGCATCGCCCCAATCGGACACGGCTTCTAAGGCTAAATTTAAACGGTCTACCATAGCCTCTCTCTGAAACTGGACAGCGTCACAGCTGGCTTGAGCATTGGAAGTGTATCTCTCAACTACAGTACTGTCATCAGCATACCCAAAGGTGCTTCAGAAGGTCATTAATGTGCAGTAAAAACAGTGTAGCCGAGAGAACCGATCCCTGAGGCATTGATAGCCATTTGAACAGACGAGCAGCCATCTAAGACTACTCGAATAGATCGTTCCCTCAAGAAATCAACTATCCAATTGCATAAGCCAACAGGTAAACCATACGAAGGAAGCTTGTTTAAAAGGCCATCGTGCCAGACCCGATCAAATGCCTTCGATATGTCAAGGGAGACGGCAAGCGCCTCGCCATGCATCTCTATGGCTTCGCTCAGTACGTGAGTGGCATACGCGAGAAGATAGGGATCTTACTAGGGTAGTAGACCGGTTTCGGCGAAATCCGTATTGCCGGTCACTGAGAAGATCAATATCTTCAAGGTATGCCAAGAGCCTAATGTTTATGACACGCTCCATATACTTACAGAGTAAGGAGGTTATCGAGATGGGACAATAATTGGCCGGATCAGCACGGCTACCCTTTTTTTGTACTGGTTGTACATTGGAAAGCTTCCAGCTCTTCGGAACTTTGCCTGAGTGAAGAGAGAGGCGGTACAAACGCGTTAAGATGGGAGACAATTCGGGCGCACAGTTTTTCAACACAATCACTGGAATGCCATCAGGACCACTGGCCTTGTTCACATCTAGAGCTCGAAGCGTTCTGAGAACCTCCTTCTGGCGAATGCGAATTAAATTTGCGGGCATAAAAACCCCGCAATGAGGAAGGCAGGAAGGTATCTTGCCAGAAGCATCTAGATGAGAGGCTTCTGCAAAAATAGAAGCAAATAAATTCGCTTTGTCTCCAGCAGTGTGAGCAAGTGATCCATCAGGTTTCAGCAATGGTGGCAGTGAGGGGCGGCAGAAGTTTTCTTGGACCGACTTGGCAAGGACCAAAAAGCTTTGCTACCCGCGGGGTATGAAGCCAGTTTGGCCCCAATTCGACTTACGTGATCAAAATGAGCCTTCCTAAGTATCTTCTTGCAGGTCTTAGCGGCAACGTTAAATTTTCTTTTCTTAGCCTGAATATCAGAAGACTTGCGCTTTCGAGCATCAGCCCAGTCTAGATATGCCGCACGCTTTAGAGCCACAGCATGACCACAGCTGGATCCAAACCAAGGCTGAGCTTTGCTGGAAAGAGTCTTGTCACTGAATGGAATGAAATATTCCATTGCCTGACATATTACCTCTGTAACAGCAGACGCGCAAGTCGACGGGTCCTGGGAGGTGAAATATGTTTGCCGCCAAGGGTACGATGCAAGGAATTGCCGCATCTCGTCCCATTCTGCTGAGTTATATATCCACACGCGCCTATTACCCTTAAGGCTAGGATCAGGTGGGAAATACACTGAGACGGACTTAACCAGGCAGTCTGGTTCAGTCGTCATCAACAGGTCGAGACAGTTGGCAGTGTCACCGTCACGGTCAGGTACTCGTGTCGGCTCCTGCACCAGCTGAGAGAGATCTAACCAGAGCCAGAGCAAGCTTCCGCGTCTCTCTACCAGCGTGGTCGGTTTTTTGGTATGGGACAAGCCACTCCTTGTGGTGGGCGTTAAAATCCCCCAAAAACACCAATTGAGCAGACGGGTAACAATGTTGGGCCACACTTGCCGCCTCACCTACATAATCTACCAATAAAGTCGTCCCCCGATCTCCGCTGTGTGAGTGGTACACACAAGCATACATAATTTTCTCTACGCGCTTGTCCACCAGCACCCAAATCACCGAGAAGTTAGGGTGCTCAAGATTTCGGAGACGCAGACAGCAAATGTCATCACGGGCATATACACAAACGCCGGCATTTGGGATAAATAGATGCTCCAAGATCCTGGGCAATCCAAGTATGCCGTATCAGCTGGACATCCTATCTTCGTCTCCGACAAGAAGAACAAGTGGGGCTTAGAAGTCTCCAGATGATAATGGACCGGTTGGAGATTGGAGTGAATCCCGCGAATATTCGCAAGATCCAATTTAAGTGTGAGGACGTGTATCTGCCGTTTTAACTTATTTCTTCTTTGTAGTTTTTTCATGATGAGTAGTTGTGAATAGGTTGTACACAAAACTCGCGTTAGGCTTATTCTGTGGTTAGGTCACAAAAATCAGTACCGTCCTGTTTTTTTGGGACGTTATTAGGATAGATTACCAGTAGTTTAAAACTAAATTTGCAGCTTCGAAAGACCTGTGCTAACTTCGTGATGCTCGAAAAACATCGAATTTTCGGTCTTTTTTCAGTTTTTGGCTTTTAACTTCTAAAAAGTGCTTGGCACGGAAAAGTTTTCAATGACAATTATAAAGAAAACTAAATTTTCTATAATATGAGCTCAACTGCAGCTCCGTAATTTTTTGAAAAACCTGAGATGCTGTACTTAAAACATTGGCCTTTTTCCTAAAAAGTTCTAAATTGTAGTTTTAACCGCCTTCCGAGCAAGAATATCGCCTATATAATACTCATTCTAAAAAACATAAGAAAAAATTGTAGAACAGTTATTTAACTTTATTATTAATCTATAGTAATGTTATTAAAAATACATCAAATTAATAAATTTGATTTATTTTTAGTGTATCATACCTACATATTGTTTTTTTTTTTTTTTTTTTTTTTTTTTTTGAGAGGGCGCGGCGCGTTGTACATAAACTCTGCGGCTTCGATGTTTCTTTAAATCATTTTAATTCAAAACAGTCTCCTAAAACTTCAAAAGTGAAACAAAACCAAGAACTAGTGCTAAGCTATATGCAGTAGTGTTCGCAAGACTAATAAGTGTCAGTGAAATGTGATACTAGTAAAATAACATTCTAGTGACCGTTGACATTAATACATTGATATGTTGCATTTGTTGATGAGTTCGTGATTTGTTGAGCCATATCTTTACACTTAACATCCAGTGTATACTTATTCTAGGATATATAAATCCCAAAAGTGAATTGATGGACATATTTAATACAATCCGATAATATAATTATGAAGGTAGACTGTTTACGTTTTTCGTTTGAATATCGAAAGTGCGGAGTGTCGAATCCCGTTCAACGAAATTCTTTTTGCAGTTTTTTTTCCTGTTTTCTGAATTTGACTCCGAATAAATACTCAGTGTCCGAGCAATTACATATTTAAATACGTAATTACGAGTATTAACACTTAGCTGCACTCAATTTAATTTTGGAGCAGATACAATTTTTGACTTGCCACACAGATACTAAGTAGGTACTCGTATATCACACTTCACACTAATATTATAAATGCGAAAGTTTGTATGTTTGTGTGTGTGTGTGTGTGTGTGTTTGTTGCTCCTTCACGCTCGAATGGCTGGAGGGATTTAGATAAAATTTGGTACCAGGATAGCTTATATCCTTTTTTTTTTTTTTTTTTTTTTTTTACGTGGGGAAATCCTCATGGATACCACCAAGCTGCGGGGGCAGCAAGGTGGTTATGTCGGACTCTTACCGACTAAAACCCCACGGTGTTCCACAGTACGCCTTGTGCCGGGGCTACGGGTACGCTTTCGCACTCGTCCGCGGCCCCGACGGTCCTGTTGAGGACCCCCTGCTGGCTGGGATGGAGCTGAGCCATTCCCCATCCCATGAACGCCATTAAGGGGCGCACAGAACAGATAGCTTATATCCTGGATTAACACATAGGCTACTTTTTATCTCGAAATAAGAGAAAAAAAAATATCGTTTTCTTTCTATAAAAATAGAAAAAAACGAAAAAAAATAATGAAAAAAAAATATTTCTAAGTACTAGGAGAGCATAAGCACTTAAGAAGTTGGAGATATAAAATTGACAAATAAAGTTATTAAAAGTTAGTATACTTAGCTCCCAATGAACATTAAATGGTGTGATTATATTAAAATCAGTATTTCTGAGTACCAGGAGAACAGAAACACTTAAGATGTTGGAGACACAATATTGAAATATAAAGTTATTTAAAGTGAGTATTCCTCTCCCCATGAAGATTAAATGGTGGATTATATTTAAAAAGTATTGCTAAGTACCAGGAGAACAGAATCACTTAGGATGTTGGAGATGTAACAGTAAAAAATAAAGTTATTAAAAGTGAGTATACCTCCCTATGAACATTAAATGGTGTGATTATATTTAACAAAAGTATTTCTAAGTACCAGGAGAGCAGAAACACTTAATAAGTTGGAGATACAAAAGAGTCAAATAGTGTGTTTAATAACACAAAAGAAAAAAAGAGCAGAAACACATAAGAAGTTGGAGATATGACATTGACAAATAAAGTAATTTAAAGTGAGTTTACCTCCCCATAAATATTATTAAATGGTGTAATTATTATATTAAAAAAGCATTTCTATGTTCCAGGAGAGTAGAAACACCTGAAGTTGGAGATATGACATTTCCAAATAAAGTTATTAAAAGTGAGAATACCTCCCCATGAACATTAAATAAGTAGTGTGATTGTATTTAAAAAATGTATTTCTAAGTACTAGGAGAGCAGAAAAACTTAAAAAATTGGAGATACAAAATTGACAATTATAGTTATTAAAAGTGAGTATACTTATCTCCTCATGAACATGAAATGGTGTGATTATATTAAAAAAAAAACTAAGAACCAGGAGAGCAGAAACATTTAATAATTTGGAGATATAACAATTGAACGGATTTGGATGAAATTTGGTACCAGGATAGCTTAAGTTAGAGATACAAAATTGACAAATAAAGTTATTAGATTATACCTCCCTATCAACATTAAATGCTGTGATTATATTTAAAAAAAGTATGCACTCTGATGCTGCGTTTATAATAGAATGTTTTTAATAGAAATACAAATATAAATAAACACTATTAGTTTATCAAAACTTTTTCTTTAATTGATAACGTCTTGCAATTGGCAATGCATTTTGTATTCAGCAGAGCTTTTGTGTGTTTAAATAAACAAAGTAGATAAATGAGATTATATTATTATTTCTCTTAAAAAAGTGTTTTCATTCAAAATTATTGATTCCTTGAGTATCCAAGAAGGTTACTTAGGAAGGTTTTATTGAAATTCCAGCCTTATGGGAGTGACTCCCATTTGTTATTACTAAACAAGGCGCAGGGGTAATCACTACAAGTTTAAGGATTAAATTTGGAAAATACATGCTCCTTACATGGTCAATTGTTATGTGCCGTGCTCACGTGTTGGGAAACCGTCAGACCTATTCGTGTAACTACTCACAAGACGGAAAATAAATGTTTATTAAAAAAAAAAAAAAAAATATATACCACCAAAACTCTTTTAAATTATGTGACATGATTGTAACGCTTACTGTATTATTTTTAAATAGGATGGGGGAGAATATTGCACGCGGGCAAAGCCGCGGGGCGCAGCTAGTAATACATATGGGATCTGAGAGTATAAATTAATTACGTTTACGATAAGACAATTAGACGTTTATACATTTCCATATCGATAAATGATTTTTAAGAAAATGAATACTAGATCCAAAACAAGGCGATTACAGGAAAGTCATGGCTATAAATCTGATGAAAATTATAACATTTTACGGAAATATGAACAATCCATTGAAAACATACAAATTGATGTAAAACGTAAGGATGAACTGATAAAACGTATGACAGTTGAGCAGGAGAATAATTTAGAAGAATTTGAAAAAATATGCTATATCAATATCGACTCAAAAAAAAGAAATTGGATTATAGTGAAAATATTAAAGTTGACCTGCTGGAAGATATTGAAGTGCATAAGAAAAAAATTGACGATCTTACTAAGGAAAGAGAAGATTATGAGAAGGAATTTCTTAGCAGCGTGAATCCTATCTATGAAAAACTTAGGCTAATAACTGAAAAGTATAACACTGTACAAGTTAAATATGGTAAGCATTTAATAAATTCCACTGATAACTTATTAACCAAGAAACAACGTAACCAAATACTTAAAACACAACATAGCCCAACCAAGAGAAAATCAATAAAAAGGCTAAATGCCAGAATTATAATGCTGAATAAAAAAATACTGCAATTAAAAGACAGAAATAAAATTGAACCGGATGAGTTACACACAATGCATCAAGCTTGCTCAATATCAGAAGAATCGAATGATATACTTAAAAAGGAAAACTCAGTTCTTATAGACGAGTTAGATAAAAGACTCGTTATTATTGAACTGCAACAAGAAGAAAATACGAGCCTTCTAGATATGGTAGATCAACTGAAAAATAGTCTAAATATAAAAGATAAATCTATGAATACCATATCTTTCATAGAACAAAAGATTACTCATTTGACCGACTTCGTAGATAAATTTTTAGAAATAAATATTACACCAATACCTACACAAGATGTGCAGCAAGTAGTAGATGAACAAATTGTAAAGCCTGCCATTGATGTGACGACAAATGTTCAAGTTTCAAGCTTAATATCTGACAACCCTTTATCTATTGATGAAGAGAGCGATAAGGTTTTTGTATATTCTGATAAATATGGCATCGGTATGGGTAGTCGTCTCAAACACCATACCACAAAGAGCGTCCTAAATTCTCGTCATCCCGGTATGTCTTCGAAAGAACTTGTTAAGAATGTAAGTGATGACATTAATAAATCGCCAAAGAGTGTACGTATATTAATAAATGGTGAAAAATCAAATATGACGCGTAAATAATTTCAGACTTGTGTCGATTTATTAAATAAGATGAGCGACACTACAAGAATAATAATCTGTACGTTACCTTATGGTAGAAATAAGAGATACAATAATTTTTTGTACAGATTAAACACTGATCTGTACAATTTGACATGCCAAAATGATAATATACACGTAGTGGATATTAATTCAAATTCTGACATCTCTCATTGTGAAAGCATATTATGTAATAAGTGTAATGATACTTTATCTTGTTTATTGATTTATAATATTGACACGCCTATTGGCACGACTAGAACCGTTAAAGTACTTGTTAGTACACCTATTGAAAATAACTGTGTTGCCAGCACTATTTCTGATGGCACAGTGATGCCGGTACATTTTTTAGACCAGGCATAATTTCTTCAAGCATTGCGATAGTACACCAAAATATACAGGGTTGTGAGAAGAAAGAATTGGAGATCTCACTCTTTTTAGAAAAATATAAAACTGATGTTCTTTGTTTGACTGAGAGCTGGCTTAAAGTTGACGATGTACTAATTCAATCTCCAGGCTACAAGGTAGGAAGTTTTTTTGGTAGAAGAAAAGCCATAAGAGGTGGCACATTAATTTTAGTGAAAAATTCTATTAAATTTAAAAATAGAGCTGATATTATTGATTTCACTATTGAACGTAACATTGAATTAGCTTGTGTTGAATTAAATAACTTTATTATAATAAGTGTATATAGGCCTCCTTCAGGCAATTTTAGTACTTTTGAAAAAATAATGGAAGATGTTCTCAGGCGAACAGTCAAGCAAGGTAAAGATGTTATAGCCGTTGGAGATTTCAACGTTGACGCATTAGTTACCTCCACCTTAAGAACAAATTTAATCAACTTGTTTCTCTGTTTTGATCTGATGCACCAATTTAATGAGCCAACAAGAATTACAGAATCTTCTTCCACTTGTATTGACAATATATTTTGTAACTGTAATGTAATAAAAAAACATGTTTTCCATTTACTGAGCTCAGACCATTCGGGACAATTCATTCAGCTTCCACTAGATAAACAAACAAAGACTGAACTAATAAAGAAAAGGATTGTTACTAAAAAGAAAGTTGAGTTTTTCAATGGAAACGTAGCCAAAGATCTTGAAATGGTAAATTTAATAGCTGAAGATTCAAATCGTTCTTATGAAAAGATATTAAGAATTATTAAGGATAACTTTGACTTATTGTTTCCGATTAAAACATTGAAACATAAGTCAAAACTTAATTTTAATGAATGGGCTACTAGAGAGATAAGAATAAGTAGGGATAAACTATATGATTTATACAATCAAAAAGTTTATGAAACTAGCGAAATATTTGCTAATCATATCAAAAATATACAGCAAAACTTTCAAAAAAGTGTGTAAACTGGCAAAGTCTATGTATATAGCCAATAAGATAAATCTTTCTTCAAATAAAATTAAAACAGTGTGGAGTGTAATCAAATCTGAGACCGGAAAATCTTCTTGTGGAAATCCTGACTTTCAACTTCAACTTGGAGATAGATTTGTATCTGATAAACAGGAGGTAGCAAATATTTTTGCTGTTTTTTTTTTGTAAAAGTGCCGTTTGAAACAGAGGCATATATATTACTGAAGGCTAGTGTCGAAACTGTTCATCCTAACTTTAGTTTCTCAGAGGTAACTGGAACAAATGTTTTAAAAACTTTTAGAGCACTGAAGCCTAAAAAATCGGAGGACTTATGGGGAATTTCAGTAAATGTACTGAGCTCTATTATTGTTGAATTAGCTCCATACCTTGCATTTATATTTAATAACTGTTTAAAGGAGAAAGTATTCCCAGATCTCATGAAGCTCAGTAAAGTCTTGCCTTTGCACAAAACCGGAAGTGCCACTGACCCCGGGAACTTTAGGCGTATCTCGGTTTTACCTGCGCTCAGTAAGGTATTCGAAAAAAATCTCCTTTCACAATTGTCTGTGTTTTTTAATTGTAATGGTCTTTTATATGACAAGCAGTTTGGCTTCTCCAAAGGACGTTCAACAATTGACGCAGCTACCACCTTTGTAGGCGGAATCTTTGAGGCGTGGCAGGGTTCCCAGGATGTCTTGGGTATCTTCTGCGACCTTTCAAAGGCTTTCGACTGCGTGCATCACGAAATTTTATTCGATAAGTTATCTCACTATGGTGTGCGTGACGAAGCTCTTCAAATTATGCGGTCATATTTAAGTACCAGAGCTATGAATGTTGACGTAAATGATGTGCTATCAGATGGTTTCGATGTGAACGTGGGAGTTCCTCAAGGATCTATTCTGGGACCTTTTCTGTTTCTTATTTATATTAACGACTTACCATTTTTTGCGGAAAGCTATGCTCAAACTGTTTTGTTCGCAGACGACAGTTCATTGTTGTTTAATATTGACAGAAAAACAGCAAATACTGATCATATTAATTTGGCACTTGATAGCATATTTAATTGGTTTAGTGTAAATAACTTAGCATTGAATGCGAGTAAGACGAAGTGTGTTAGATTTTCTTTAGCAAATTCAAAAACAACTCCTAGAGTAAGCCTTAATAACAATATACTAAAAATAATACAGTCCACTAAGTTTTTGGGATTGACTGTTGATAGCAAGCTGCAATGGGGATCCCATATAGATATACTATCGGGTAAATTAAGCTCGGCTGCCTACGCAATTAGGAAAATACGAGAACTTACCAATGAGCAGACGGCAAAACTGGTGTACTTTGCATATTTTCATTATCTCATGTCGTATGGAATCGTACTATGGGGAAATTCAGCCGATTCAAATTCTGTGTTCATATTGCAGAAAAGGGCGGTCCGCGCAATTTACAGACTTGGTGCTAGGGAGTCATTGAGAGAACGTTTTAAGTCCATTAATATCTTGACGATGCCTTGCCAGTACATTCTTTCAAATATATTATATGCCCGAAAAAACCTTCACAGTTACAAAAAACACACTGATAACCAAAGTTATTTTACAAGAAACAGAGGAAAACTTGTGCTTCCTGCGACAAGGTTGGCAAAAGTCAGCAAATCTTTTCATGTTAATTGTGTAAAATTTTATAACATATTACCTGATTGTGTAACTAATTTAAATGAAAAGACTTTCAAATTGTATGTCAAAAGTGTGCTGCTATAGAAAGCTTATTATTCAATTAATGACTTCATAAATGATAAAAAGGCTTGGAAAAATATTAATTTGGACGAAAAATTATGACATTTTCTTAATTTTTTTTGTAATTGTCAGTCATTTTAATGTATTGTGATATTTTTAATTGTTTTTTTATATTGACATTTAATATGTATTTGATTTTGTGGAATTGCATATTATTTTTATCTTTTAAATATAATTGCAATTGTGTAGTACCTATGTTGATAATTTATTTTTAGAAATGATTTAATGTTATTGGACTATTCAAAAGTGTACATTATATTGTGCCTAATTGAAATAAATATTTTGAATTGAATTGAATTGAATATAACTTTTTTTTATTGTGTATGTCTGTTTATCTGCATCTGTTTGTTTGTTCGCATCACCTAAAAAAGACTTCACCGATTGTGATGCTGTTTTTACTGATGGATAGTTTAGAGTTTGACTTAAAAACTGGTGTACTGGTATCTCAAAATAATGTGAAGAAGGCGAGCAATCGATAAAAAACTTTTTGACGGCTGAAGAAATTTTGATTAAATGTTGGTATATTGGTAGTTTAGGTCCTGGAATAGCACATAGAGTACTTTTAACCTCGAGAAATAAACACGCGTGCGAAGCCGTGGGCACAGCTAGTACACATATAGATACAACCCAAAAACCTAGCCCACCGCAGTCTGGTAATAAAAAGTCCAGACTTTTATTGTTTAGGGTGGAATCAGAACTCCACAGGAAATCCCGTGCTTGTGGGTATAGCCACATTGATTACTAGTTATGACACAGAATAAATAATAGGTTATGATAACATCACAACCACGTCTGTCTCGCTGGAGCCCGAACTTAGCTGGTAGGCTCAACCGTTAACACTCCGGTGGTATAGGTATGTATAGTACCACCTACTTTAATATGTATGTGTTTTTTTAATTTATTTTGCTTATGGTATTTATAAGAAACTAGCTTTTCCGCCCGCGACTTCGTCCGCGCGGACTACAGTTTACCGCGAAAAAAAGCATCCTATGTTTTTCTAGGATATTAAAAACCAATGCAAAAGTAGGTATAGCACCAATACTCTCGATGTTTTTTAACAGACTTGTTATTTTGTTTCCATGGCAACCATTTCTTACAGCGAGTAATCAACTTTTTCCAATTTTCCCGTGAAACTTACAATTTTCCGGGATAAAAATTATCCTATGTTTATTCCAGGGTATAAATAAGCTATCTCCATTCCAAATTTCATCAAAATCCGTCCAGCCGTTGTCGCGTGAAAGCTCCCCAAACAAACAAACAGACAACGTTTCACTTTTATATAACAGTAAATAAAAGTGATAATTATATTATATTTGTCATTTATTGTGTTTATATTCTAATAATATAAATTTCTTATTTTCAGTAAATGTATACTTGCACATGTACACTATCATTCATTAATGTTCATGTTCTCGCTTTATAATCTAAGGTTGCTTGGAAGAGATCGCTGCTTAGTGATGAGGCCGCAGATTGTTGTTGACGTACTATAACTTAAGATTTTTAGGGCAATAAAGAGTTATCTATGTATCTATCTACGAATAAGTACTGGCAATAAAGCTCTGTTGAAAAGCACTTAACGGGATTGATTCAGAACATTTACCAGTCTTTAGACAAACACAACCTTTCCATTATGGTAAATTATAAAACCTTTTAGCAAAACGAAACCAAAGAAAAAGGAGCGGTTTGAATTGACATTACTGAATAGCAATCAATTGGGATATTTTGAGAAAGGAAGGAAGCCTGCTCGCTATCTCTTTGGAAACTACGACGGTAGCTTCTATAATACGTAAGTTGGAAGAAATAGTTTCCGTTCAATTTAAACAACAAAGTAATACATTAGTAGTGGAATTGCTGTTAGACTGTGGTGTATGGAAACTTAGAGGCATATGTTTTTTATAACGTCTTTTAAATCTTTCCGATACATAAGAGGTACCATGACTAAAAGGGCGACCGTAAAGAAAATAATTATATCTGTAAATTTAAGCTCCAGAGATCTAATTTTGGAGTTTTTTTAGGGATCCATATCTCAAAAGGAAAAACGGAACCCTTATAGGATCACTTTGTTGTCCGTCCTTCCGTCTGTCTATCAAGACCATTTTTCTCAGGAACGCGTAGAGGTACCTAGGTATCAAGTTGAAATTAATATCAAATACAAATACATCAAGTCTGCAATCCCTTGGAGCTGAGAAAAAAACAAACTTCTAAGTCAACGCAATCAAAAGATACGGCCGTTTATGCCGCATATTTTGACACTCGCACGCATGGGAATCAAAATCTATAGGGTAAGTAGGTATTTCCCGTTGACCTAGAATCATGTAATTTGGCAAGAAGCTATATCACAAGTGAAGGGGAAAATCCAAACCCCTTCAATTTTTAGTTACATAACAAAAAAACTTTTTAAAAAGAAAGCTTCTACGAGTAGACTCGATTCCCGTCGTTACGCACATGCGGCGCAAGTAAAGTAACGTTCAAATAACGTGTTTCATGATATAATAATATACCACTATACTACTTCAGGTACGTAGGGGAGGCCGGGGCATAACAGAGGTAAGTATTAACAAGCGAATTTCTCTAAAACTATATTCACTACAGCTATAGAGCGTGCTATGTTATGCTGACTAGACCATAGCGTATGGCTTGTGATTGGTCAGTTGCGCTCGACGCGCCCTGTGGGTGAATTGTGAGTTGGACTGTGGTTGGACGTCATTTTTGGCCAGTACCCCTATTACGAATTGCTAAACGCTCTTGACGTTACAACTCAAGTTCTACGCCGGCGGAGCGCTTTCGCGCCCGCCCCACCGCCCGTGACGCTGTAGAGGTCAGTTTTTTTTATGTATGAATGTTCATACGGAGATGCAGTAGCTCAGAACGCATTGGCAAAGGGCAAAGTAAATAATTACGACTATTATATGTCTATTAATACAATGAAATTGAAGTATCTTATTTAATTTGTTGTAAACTAAGGAAAAATGAATGCAGTCTTGCAAAAGCCGTACAACAGTGAGTGGTTTCGCACACACTCTTAATTCGCCGCGACGACGTGAGCGTGACCTCTGTGCTGAAGCTAAAGTCGAGGTTTTTGTGGAAAGATAATACCAAATTAACAATGTATAGCTGGCGTACTGTTAGCAGCTGTGTATTGGCGTACAGAGTCTGGGTGGGATACCGGAAGCGCTTGAAAGTCATAACCTTAAGTACAGAGCGTTGTGCTCTTTCCACTTTAATGAGCTTCGTTTTACAAGCACCTCCTCATTCATATGGAGATGCAGTAGCTCAGAACGCATTGGCAAAGGGCAAAGTAAATTATTATGAGCAAGTCAAACAAAGCCACACAACGTAGATTTTTAAAAACCCAAATCAATTTACGAACCCGGGATGCTATAGAAGACATTTTACTGAGGCGACTTGTTCCAAGAGGAAACAGTAACAAATGTTGTAAGGATAATTTTGGCACGAGTGAGCCTGAATTTTTAGATCAGTACGCCTAGTACAAGTTTGCACATTAAGAAAACGGAAAAAAGTTTCGTGAGCTCGCTAAACTAATAGTTTTGGGTGTAATCGGTAGGACAAGTTCATGTTTTCAAATGAAGTTTACTCGATAAAAAAAATCTAAGAGCTCGATGGAACGAACTTCACACTACATATTTCTATCTCTCTTCCCCACAAGCAAAAAAAAGACGTTTTGTTTTTCGTATGACGTTTTTATCTGTGGTTTTATTGGGAAAACAAGATTATCGATTTAAGTTAAATTGAGGAGACAAATGGAAAGAAAGTATTTTTCTGATTCTCCCGGTACCTTTGCACTTTAATTTCATTCAGTATTCAAGAAGTTACGGAACAAAGTAATCCAACAAAACGCAGGTACTTATTTTAAATCGATTTTATGCCCCAAGTTTGACATCAATCTTGGTTATTGCTTGATTTTTGAACATTTTTGGCCTGAAATCCTGCACTGCTATTACGCAAAATTGATCATATCGGTTTCAATCCGTCAAATTCATTAATGCGTTGCGATATAGTCGAAAATGCTATGAAGAAAATGACAATCTGATTGAAACAAGTGACAATCTGATTGAAACAAGTGACAATCTGATTGAAACAAGTGACAATCTGATTGAAACAAGTGACAATCTGATTGAAACAAGTGACAATCTGATTGAAACAAGTGACAATCTGATTGAAACAAGTGACAATCTGATTGAAACAAGTGACAATCTGATTGAAACAAGTGACAATCTGATTGAAACAAGTGACAATCTGATTGAAACAAGTGACAATCTGATTGAAACAAGTGACAATCTGATTGAAACAAGTGACAATCTGATTGAAACAAGTGACAATCTGATTGAAACAAGTGACAATCTGATTGAAACAAGTGACAATCTGATTGAAACCAAGGTACGGAATCGCACTGCTGGACTAAGTGTTGGTTTTATCAATTGAGTCGTAGATATTTGGCGAAATATAAACTGATGTGAAGTCATCACGACATTAAAATTGTAAAGTAGGTAGGTCGATTGATACCTTGTGTTTCACACTACAATGTATTTTTTTAGAAGTATTGTTGTAAGTACGAGCAACAAAAATACAAGTTCGAAATAAGATGATGATGTGACAATCTGATTGAAACAAGTGACAATCTGATTGAAACAAGTGACAATCTGATTGAAACAAGTGACAATCTGATTGAAACCAAGGTACGGAATCGCACTGCTGGACTAAGTGTTGGTTTTATCAATTGAGTCGTAGATATTTGGCGAAATATAAACTGATGTGAAGTCATCACGACATTAAAATTGTAAAGTAGGTAGGTCGATTGATACCTTGTGTTTCACACTACAATGTATTTTTTTAGAAGTATTGTTGTAAGTACGAGCAACAAAAATACAAGTTCGAAATAAGATGAAGTAAGTAAGTATATTATTTACTATTAACTCACCTTGGTCTCTATAAAGATTCTTTGAGAGTTCCTGAGACTTGTATTTTCCCGCAGAGTATTGCAGAGAAACACAAACTCTTCTTTAGTTAGCCGATACCTTTGCACTAAGTGCTTGCCAGAGATGTAAATAATCTCCACCTACGTATAAGCTCCTGTCGCTCCTCTTCACGACGACCAACTTTTACAGCCTCCGAGGCTAACCTCCACGGAAGATACCGTCTCATTATCATAATTAAATAAAAAATCGCAAGATCTCATGCAGCTCTCACGAAAATTTATCTAATGAATAACAATACTTTGAAAATGATCGAATTCGTCAAAGTTTACTACCACTACCTTGTCAAAGTGGCAAGTCGTACTGCTAAAATGCAAACAATACTCGAAATCTTTATTTCGAATTCGAATACTACCATTTGATAAAACCCGTCCTTCTAATTTTAGTCCCTACAAGTTTCCGCAAGAGGCGCTGACAGTAAATGTATAGAACTAGGCGAAACTACATTTCGTATTCAAAAACTATAAAAACTTGTACGAGGGGTACAATTGGGGCGTTGCTTTTAAGTATACTGAAGGCCAATATACTAATTTTAAAAACTGCCTTACTTTTACCATAGTTGAGAGTAAGGAGAATTTTCTGAAGCCAGAGAACAACATTCCTCAGACCCTTTTCAGCAAAATAACGTGCCTGCTCTCAGCTCTCTCCTTCATAAACCAGAGCTGTGTCATCGGCAAAGGTAAAAAAAAAAACATTGGGTAGATTGTCGCAACACATCTCATTTATGAATGCTAAGAAGAGAGTTGGGCCTAAAATGCTGCCCTGTGGCACTCCATATGAAACCGGGGCATTATTACTGATAATTCCATCTATAACTACTGTTTGGGTCCAACCAGATAGATAATCACGGATAAGTTTTAATGGGACTTCACGGATTCCAAGTCTCTCCAATTTGTTTAGGAGAATGGGAGTTGAGACGGTATCAAGGCCTTAGCCATGTCTAGAAATACTCCAAGGCACTTACGTTTCTTGTCTAGATTTTTGACTATATAATCAGTTAAATTAGAAACAACATCTTCTGTTGACTTGCTAGTTCTAAATCCATATTCAGATTTAAATAATATATTCTCTTGTTCAAGGTACTTTGTAAGTCGATTGCTTAATAATTTCTCTATGATTTTAGATAAAGCTAGCAGAATTGAAATATAGTATTGTCGATAGTTGTTAATACTGTCACGTGCTCCACTCTTATAAATTAGGTGTATTATGGACCTCTTGAAGACTTCCGGGAAAGCACCCGACGTAAAACTCAAATTTATGATGTGCGTTAAATGAAAATGAAATAAAAATGATAAATGATAATTTATTTCTATGAAAAACATGCACTGTAGGTAAAACTAACAAAAGAGGAAAAAACATTTTTGACATAATATGACTGTTATTACAGTTACAGTCAATGGCTAGTAGTTAGAATTCGTTGTGAACACTAGTCCTCATACTAGGATTCCCTGTGTTATGGGGACTAGTTTCTCCAGTTGATCAGATGATGTTGATGATGTTGTGTTTGTAGTTTGCATTTCACAATCAGACAATACTGAAAATAGGATTTTAATCATCAAGTAGGAATGAGAGGGAGTGTGTGTGTGTGTGTGTGTGTGTGTGCGTGTGTGCGTGTGTGTGTGTGCGTGTGTGCGTGCGTGCGTGTGTGTGTGTGTATGTGAGAGGGTGTGTGCTTGAATGAGAATACGCGTATATGGTTGAGTGTGTGTAGCGTGAAATAATAAGTGAGTATGCATAACTCACCGCGTGTGTTTTGTGTTTTCAATCTGACACAAAAATTGGCATGCGTACTTATACTCAACATTTATACTACATATAGGTCATTATTTAACTATTTTCAGCCAGTCTTCGGTTTGGAGATAATCAAGAGTAAATAACCAAGTAGTAACCTTCTTTTTACAAATGTATCGCGTACAATTGAAGATGTCAAGGATTTTATTCATTCTTGAATAGGAGTAGGGACCTACGAACGAAAATGATATTTTGGCAAATAATGCACGACGTGCAGGAGTTTCCCATTTAAGTTGTCTATTTGACCTTTTCATTATATTTTTTGTGACCAAATTTGGAGCCACTTTGTGGAACCTCAGTGCAGAAGCAAGAAGATATAACTGACGGACTGTTAAAAATTTGCATTCGCTGTATAATTTACTGGTAGGATATCTAAAAGGTTTGATGTATGCAATTTTAAGTATCGATCTTTGAGCTCTTTCTACTCTTATTAGACGACTACTACAAGCTGCTCCCCAGACTATTACACAATAGGACAATGGTTTCCCTTGCGAGTTTCTGAAGTGTGGATGGAATACCATCCCATCCAACAGCACAATCATTTCGTAATCCAAGGATAGTCATTTCTACCTCGCTATGGTCTGAGTTTAACACGATGAAAGATCGATGGTGCGTCTGGGGCAAAAAGTCACATGTGACTTTTGCTGCCTTATTAGAAATATCTTCAGCAAGTCAAAAAAAATACCGTCACCTGATTTACACCGAGAACTTTATCGTTGTTACATTTAAGTAAATCAGTTGACGATGCTTTACCTTTGCCAATATTAGCAATCTTCTTGATCACTTTCCATGTCTTTTTAGTATTATTTGCTGCCTTTTGAAGCTCTGATCTTTCGTACTCTATTTTGAGTTTCCTTAACAAGTTATTACAGAAGTTTCTGAACCTGCGATAGGTTAAAACTAACGGCTTGTCGTTTTTGTGTTTTCTTAATTTGGAGTGCAAATTATCTCTGTGGCGAATACATCTTAGCAAGCCAGGTGTAATCCATGGCTTGGAGATACGTCTTGCACATGGGATAGGTCTGTAAACTGTGCAGGTGAAGAGCATTCATAAGAGTAGTGACCAACAAATTTGCCGCTTCGTCAACGTCAACAATTTGAAATAGGTAAGCTAAAGGCAGTTTTTTAAGATATTCAACCACACTAAGATAATCGATCTTATTCATATGTGATTTAAGGGGTTTAACATTTACAGAAGATTTTGATAAGCAGAATAAAACAGGTAAGTGGTCGGTTACGGCTGTTTGCAATACAAAGCTTAGAGCAGAAGATTTAGTTTTTAGCATAGCAAGATCTAGACAATTATCGAGTCGTGTAGGAAAATAGCTAGCAAGTAAGAGTCCGTGTTCGGCCGCTAGATTGAGATAGTCTGGGCTCCTACTGTCTATATTGCCTATGTTTATATCATTCATAACTAGCAGGTTTTTATAACTTTAAAGGGTCCGAAAAATTCTGTCCAATGATTCCAGGAAGTTATCTATCTTTTGTATGGACGGAGAACGATAAATCGCTATGATAGCGGTATGGTTACCAATGCGCATAATCAACCATTTAGCACCATTAAATGCGGGTTCCTCAAATTGATATGCAAAATTATTTTTATATAATATGACAATCCCATCATTCTGGTTAAGATAGTTCATAGTATAATTATGGTGATAGTTAGGCAGTGACGGGATTTTTTTATAAGAAGATAACCAGCATTCAGTTATAATTATTATGTCGCAATCAAGCTTCATTGTTGAGAGCATGATAACAAAAAAAAAAGTTCTTGAAAATACTGCGTATATTTTGTGTTATGACATTTAGGTAATTTTTGGATTCAGCTAATATGTTACGGCATTCATTTGGATAACAAGTAAAAGCTTGGGCTACAAATCTATCAACATCACGTAGGTCCCTACTCCTATTCAAGAATGAATAAAATCCTTGACATCTTCAATTGTACGCGATACATTTGTAAAAAGAAGGTTACTACTTGGTTATTTACTCTTGATTATCTCCAAACCGAAGACTGGCTGAAAATAGTTAAATAATTACCTATATGTAGTATAAATGTTGAGTATAAGTACGCATGCCAATTTTTGTGTCAGATTGAAAACACAAAACACACGCGGTGAGTTATGCATACTCACTTATTATTTCACGCTACACACACTCAACCATATACACGTATTCTCATTCAAGCACACACCCTCTCACATACACACACACACACACGCACGCACGCACACACGCACACACACACACGCACACACGCACACACACACACACACACACACACACACACTCCCTCTCATTCCTACTTGATGATTAAAATCCTATTTTCAGTATTGTCTGATTGTGAAATGCAAACTACAAACACAACATCATCAACATCATCTGATCAACTGGAGAAACTAGTCCCCATAACACAGGGAATCCTAGTATGAGGACTAGTGTTCACAACGAATTCTAACTACTAGCCATTGACTGTAACTGTAATAACAGTCATATTATGTCAAAAATGTTTTTTCCTCTTTTGTTAGTTTTACCTACAGTGCATGTTTTTCATAGAAATAAATTATCATATATCATTTTTATTTCATTTTCATTTAACGCACATCATAAATTTGAGTTTTACGTCGGGTGCTTTCCCGGAAGTCTTCAAGAGGTCCATAATACACCTAATTTATAAGAGTGGAGCACGTGACAGTATTAACAACTATCGACAATACTATATTTCAATTCTGCTAGCTTTATCTAAAATCATAGAGAAATTATTAAGCAATCGACTTACAAAGTACCTTGAACAAGAGAATATATTATCTAAATCTGAATATGGATTTAGAACTAGCAAGTCAACAGAAGATGTTGTTTCTAATTTAACTGATTATATAGTCAAAAATCTAGACAAGAAACGTAAGTGCCTTGGAGTATTTCTAGACATGGCTAAGGCCTTGATACCGTCTCAATTCCCATTCTCCTAAACAAATTGGAAAGACTTGGAATCCGTGATGTCCCATTAAAACTTATCCGTGATTATCTATCTGGTTGGACCCAAACAGTAGTTATAGATGGAATTATCAGTAATAATGCCCCGGTTTCATATGGAGTGCCACAGGGCAGCATTTTAGGCCCAACTCTCTTCTTAGCATTGATGCACTGATTGGATCTGCAGCCCGATTACATAACTTAGCTTCTATCGGATTGTCAGTATCGATATCACTAATGCCTTGCGATAGAGTCGAAATTGCTATGAAAAAAGTGATAATCCGATTGTAGCCAAGTTCTGTAATTGGGCCACTGATAGATATAATAGATAGGTAGTATCCAAAGAGTATACAACCCGTATCTTCTTTGTAGTTTGTGGGTTCGTTATCGTAGTGTTATATACTCTTTGGTGGGTTCCTTGTGTGTTGTGATTTGGTTGTGATCTATCTTGTGATTAATAATTTTATTATTTTTTTACCATTATATGTAAATATAGCAATATCACATAGATTAATAACATTATCAAAGTAAGAAGTTAACCAACTCTCAAATATGCCAACTACACGAAAGAAAGTGATAAAAACCGTGTACAAAGATGAAGACAGTGAGGGTGAGACTGGAGACTTCAGTGATTCTGGCTCAGAGGCGCAAATCTCCGAACCCCCTTCGTCAGACGAAGAAGAAATTGAAGAACACCGATCGTCAGCTGATGAATTCGACAATACATCCAGCAATAATAACAGAGCCGGCAAAAATCTTCACAAACAACCTATCAAAAGAAAGCCTAAGTTTGCCAAGAAGTTTCTAGGCAAACTGTACAAAGAACCCGCCGAAATTGAAGAGAATGATGCCCTGCTTCCCCAATTTAGTGTCAAAGATTTAACTGATTCTGATAAATTGCTACCTTCACTGCTAAATTTGTCTGAAAGTGGTAAGTTTATCTCAAAATTTTAAGTGGTTCTAAACGGGAGACGATAATACACGACCAAAATAATGTACGACCAGTATTGTACAGCCAATATTACACGGCCAGATATTACGTGTACATGGATTCGTAATATTTGGACGGCTAATACTGGCCGTGTATTATTGCCCATACAAAATCGGTCCGGGTTGATAATGCACGGCCAGTATTACGTGTACAACAGGATACGTAATATCAGCCCGTGCCGATTTTGTACGACCAATATTACATGGCCAATAATACGAAGCCAACCATAGAAAAAGCTAGAATCCACTCCGGGGGCCCGTTCACATAAACGTTCGAGGACGCACGGATCACCCGCGCGTATTCTCGAAATCGTTCACGGCGTCGTCCAGGCGTTCGCCTGGGTCATCCGAAAAATAGTAGTGGAGGGGAGGAATAGTATGAAACTGACACTTGACAGTTGTATGTGGACGTCCAAAGTCGTTCACTATCTCCGGATGATCGAGCGATAATCGCACGGATGATTCGAGCGTGTAAGTGAAGACAGCCCTTGATGCCTCGTTTGTGTAGACGAGTGTCAAGATGAAAAAAACTGTCACAGAACCGATTCGGCCAACCCCGACTCCACTTGGTCTTGTCTGCCCTACACTAGAGTGTTTTTAAAAAGCCGGAGGCGCGGAGGGAGTGCAGCCCCCGTCCGCTTTGTTACGCAAAACAACTAAAAAAAAATAATTGTTCAATACCTTTTTCAAGCACCCAAGAGCATTTTTTTCATCTGAATTCATGTAGTAGTTTGGGTGCTATGCGCGGTCAAGATACGGACAAACAGACAGACAAAATTAAAAAGTAAAACAGTTTGGCTTCAGTATCGAATATAGAAAACCATCCAAAATATATATTTTATTACTTAAATATTAACATAACTTTGGACCCATATCCTGCAGAAACCCATTACTTTTTCGGGATAAAACGGGTCCTCAATTTTAACCCATCATATAACTTAAGACAGTGCCAAGTTGCATCAAACCCCGTCCATTACTTTCAGCGTAGTATGTGTTCTTTTAAATAAGTTTCAACCCCTAAATAATAACCCATAAATTTTTAGATATGTAAAGTATCCCATGTCCTACCTCGTAGTACGAACTCAAATTATACCAAGTTTCTTTTGAATTCATCCAGTAGTTCCGGCGGCGTGATGCGCGGCTAAGATACAGACTGACAGACAATACAATACAATAACACTTTATTGACACACAGTTAAACAAACAGACAAAAATGAAAAAACATACAGTTTAAGCATCATAATAGAACAAAGAGTAACTTCCAAAAAAAATAACACTATATCTTTAATATACAGAATTTGGACCCATATGAACCCTTTATTTTTTCGGGACAAAATGTATCCATAATTTTCACCTATCTTATAAACTATGTCTGTGCCAAGTTGCATCAACATCCATCCAATAGTTTCAGCGTGCTAAGTGTTCTTTTAAATAATTTCCCACTTCTATCCTGCACAAACACTTAATTTTTTCGGGATGAAAAGTATCCAATGTCCTACCTCGAAGTGTGAACTCAAATCATACCAAATTTCATATGAATTCATTAAGTATTTTCGGCGTGGTGCGCTGCCAAGGTACAGACAGACAGACGTAAAGACAGACAGAAAGACAAATTAAAAAAATACAGTGTTGGCTTTTGTATTGAATATAGAACGGACTCCAAAAAAATTATATGATATTTTCAATTTACAGAATTTTGGACATTATTTTTCGGGATAAAAAGTATCCAATGTCCTACCTCGAAGTTTGAACTCAAATCATACCAAATTTCATTTAAATTCATTGAGTATTTTCGTCGTGATGCACTTTCAAGGTACAGACGGACAGACAGAAAGAAAGACAAAAATTAAAAAAATAACTTTCAACCCCAATCCTGCGGAAACCCTTTCATTTTTCGGGATGAAAAGTAGCCTATGTCCTACCTCGTAGTATGAACTCAAATCATACCAAGTTTCATTTAAATTCATTCAGTAGTTTCGGCGTGATGCCTAGCCAAGATACAGACAGACAGACAGACAAAAATTACAAATGTTACAGTTTTGGCTTCAGTATCAAATCTAGAGCAAAGTCCAAAAAAAAAATTCTAAATATCTTCAATGTACAGAATTGGACCCGTTACAGCTTTATTATAAGTATAGATTCAAATCAAGAAAAAATTAAGTATAGAGTTAAATCAGCCTCTAATGAGAAATATGCAATCAACTTCTGGGAAATTTTAGGGATAGAAATGAAAGTGTTACTGTTTATGAATTACATTTATGTCATGTTCTAAATTGCATCCCTCTTACACTATTGAATATATTCAATGAAGTAAGAGAGATGCAAGCTTTTATCTTTGATCTACTATGTACTAAAGTACTAGAGATGACAATGTGACTTGATTACTTTAAAACACTCTTTAAAACACATTGGCCTTAACTAGTTTATTTATTTATTTATTCATTGCAAAAATGACATATTAGTAACTTATACATGTGTCCTGTCAGGGCGCTACACTCATGAGTGGAGTTACAATATTTAATTTCTATAATTAAACAAAATTACATATAAATTAATATGTAATTTTGATTGATGAAAATGATTGCATTAATTAATGAATGCAATTATTTTAGTTTAATCATTACTAGCGACAGACCTTGGCTTCGTACAGGTGTAATATAGAAAGAGGAGAGGGGGGGCGGTGCGAATCGTAGCTTTCGAACGAATGGACTGATTTAGCTGTGGTTTTTAATGTTTTAAAGCTGGGGTAAACGAGATGGTTCATAGCTATAATGGGGGGATGGAGAGGGGGGGGGGGGCGTACGGTGCGAATTGAAGTTCCCAAATGAATGGACCGATATTAAAGAGGTTTTTTTATGTTTGAAAACTGATGTGATCGAGATAGTTCCTAGCTAAATGGGGGGAGGAGGTTATGTTTGAAAACTGATTTGATTGAGATGCTTCTTAGCTATATTGAAGAGTGGGGAGTCGGGGTTTATATTTATTTTTATTTGTGCTTGTAATACTGCTCTAAAACGTGTAGTCAGCAGTTTGTAATCCTTTATGGTTATATTTACTCATGTGCACTATATGATTTTTCCAGATAGCAGTGACGATGAGACACCAAAAGCATCTCCCAAGAAGGCTGCAATTCCATATACTATTCAAGAACAAAACGAAAGCGATAATGAAGAAATAGTGGAATATTCAAATGCAAGTTTTGTAAATAAATTAGTTGGTAACGTTACTCTCATATCATTACATTTAGACCATCATCATCATCAGCCTATACTATAGCGAACACGACTGAGCATGTTCTTTGGCTCTTCTCATCCAGTCCTTGCCAACTTGCTTGGCAAGTTTTCACTCCACCTGGCTGCCAGGCGCTTCTACACTATGTTTGATAAAATGTTTTCTACACTCTAGAACTCGTTTATCCCAACAGTTGTTGGTTCTTTGATAGATGTGACCAGCCCATTGCCTTGCCACTTCAGCTTGCTGAGCTTGCTTGCTAGTCGTATGAGGTAGTGCTCTCTCTGGTTTCATAATTTGTCTGGCCGCCCGAGGGCCTCTGCCATGGCTTAACAGCTGCTATTAATCAATAACAGCCGGCCATACATAGCTTAAAGTGTCCTCTGAAGCATGGAGCAAAGGAAAACCACACATAACTTAGAAAAGACATGGTGCCGAGCCTAGGGCCAAACCCGGTATTGTTGGATTCTAAGTCGCACTAGTAAACCATTAGGCTACCATGCTATGTTGGATCACCTCATTAAGGATTTTGTTTCAATTAATAAATTCAATTAATGCAAAAAAACTGCTTTCTTAAGTGTTGAATTGATGACATGCTGTTGCTCCCTTGACACTCCTGTTTACCAGCTCCTAGTAACAATAAAAAACTTATGACAGACAATTATTAATAGGTAATTAGTAATTATATCATATCAAACAGTAATAACTCTGTTATTATTATCTGAAGCATGCTGCTTCAACTGTTTACTATCTAAACTTACCAAAATATTACAAACATGCAGGTCTGGGCCAACAACATCCATGACAACAGTGCAGATGTCGCAAAGAAAACTTTTATGGAACTTGAACAACATAAAAACACAATTGAGGAAACAAAGGCATCTATTCAAAACTATGTACCCAGAAGCAGTACCGAACAAGAGAAAGAATCAAATGTTACAGATCTGTTGGCTTTAGGGGAAGATGTGGCTCCAAAGAAAAGTCCTGCTAAGATAAAAACAAAGTCCAAAAGAAGAAAAGATGATAGTGAGTCTGAAGTGGAGGATTGGGAGGAAGTAAAAGGTAAGATTCAGCAAGTATTCACAAGAATGTTGCCTACATTTGCTTGTTTTAAACTTTTGTTTCCAATTTTTGTGGCCAACAATTGTTTCCAATATAATAGTTGTAAATTTTCTCTATGTGGAGATGGAGACAGACCTAACTTATGTTTCCAAACTTTTTATGACAATAACTCATGCAGTCAGGAACCACCTTAAGGTATTTTTCAATACACACATATTATATCAAGACTCAGGGAAGAGCTCTTGTCCAAATTGGACAAAATATATCAAATATAAATCTTAATCTATTTTCAGAATCTAAAGTCATTCCACAGCAAGGGTTGCAACTTGTGGTGGCATTACCTGACTATGTTTGTAGAAAATCTAAAAAGATAGATGTGGCAATGATGATGAAAAGAAAAATGAACAGGGTCAAAAAAGAACATCAGGTTTTTATGCATAAAGTACATGTGCTTTGCTGGATTGGTCATGGAAATTATGTAAATCGTGTTCTCAATGATCAAGAAATCATGGCTGCGGTACTTGCAATGGTACCAAAAGGGTGCTATCCTGGCAATCGTCTGGACATGAAATATGTTGAACAGATTAGCACATGGTTTAAAGATAAGCTCACTCTAAAACAAGATAAATATGAAAACAAATTCAGACCCAAAGCTCCACCACTTAAAAGTATCTTGTTGGATCAAATCAAGAAAAGAGCTGTAACAGCGAGAAAATATTCAGTGTTTATTTTTGTTGCAATGTTGAGAGCTTTAGGTCTACAATGCCGCATTTTGTTCAATTTTGTTACTGTGCCCCTCAGACCACCTACTTCTGAACTATGTTCTCTAGCTACAAAACCTAAAGATGAAAAAATTGAAAAACAAGATAAAAAGGTAGAAAAAGCGAAGCCAAAACCTAAAACAACAGCTAAAGCCAAATCTAAAGTAAAGCTGTCACAGGTTGATGGAATTGATGACAGTTTCTTGTCAAGTGACAGTGAGTTTGAAAACATAATGCAAGTAGATGGAAATGATGATGCTCCTAAAACTAGAAGCCTAAGGTCAACAAGAGCTAAGAAAGCTGAAGCAGTAAATGCTAATAATGCTAAAGAAGAGGGAGTGTCTCCACCTAAAATATCTAAAAAAGTACCTGAATCAACTGCAAAAGCTGTTCTTCAAACCAAATCAGTAAAAATACCGGAACCCTCAAAATTGCCGCAACGCAATAATATTAAAAAAGGCAAAGTAGATTATTCTAAAGGTGAATCGGACACCAATCATACTGAAATGCTCAATACCTTGAAATCGCCTAAATCCTTATCTTTGAAGAAAGTTACCAACAATGATAACAAATCAGAAAATACTGGAAGAGAACACCAAGACAAAACACCAGAAAAATCTTCAAGACCGCGCAAAGCAAGAAGCAATAGCAAAACCACTTCTCAGGCTAATAAAACAACTACCTCTAATAAAAACAGTAAAGCAACTACCTCAGAATCGCAAAGTAAGAAGAAATTGAATACGCCTAAAATTATAGTTACTGGTGACAATCAAGATTTAACTCAAAGCAAATACTTCGAAAATTCAGAAACAAGTAAGGAGACAACTAAAGGAAGACCTACAAGAAAAAGATCTCACACAACTGTTGTTAGTGAAACCCAGAAGTCTGATGAAAAACAAAAAGACACAGATACTAAATCCAGAACAAGAAGCGCAGGTGATGCAAGAAGTCAATATTTTGATAAATCTGAAAATGAAATTAAGAAACCGAGATTGACCGCTCAGCAACTAAAGGAACAAGTGAAATTGGAAGATGTGCAAAGAGTGAGTCATAGAGATTTAACAAAATCGAAAGTAAAACCCAAGAATGATGTCACGGGTGACTTGGTTAGCATAATCAAAGGTAGAATAAAAGGTGCCAAGGAAGAAGCAAAAAAAGGAATTGTAAAAGGTAAGATTCCACTAATTCATTGTACCGGTGATTAGTAATTCATGTCTTCTATTTAGAGTACTAGCAGTGCTCGCGGTCAACTTTAAAAATAAAGTATTAATCAAAGACCAAAAGTAGCTTCAACCCGTCCAGTACTGCTACTGACTATCGTCAGCTCTTACATTGTTATTCTATTGTAATAAAAATGGACGGTACTAGACAGATACCACATATTATTAACTTCAAAATTCGTTCAACCGTCAAATAGTTTTTATTGATTACTTGTCTCTTTCATACAATGTTGGTACTACTGACTATCAATGTAATGACAGTTAGATATACATATACATAGAGTTGCCAGATCTCGAAATCGATACGAAAGGTACCCCAATATATTATATTTGATTGGATGATGACGATAAATAATTTGTTAATTTTTGTTTTTGGGCATAACTAAAAAACTAAGGGATCTAAAGTTAAACAATAAAATTCTTTACCAAAAAAAAAACGACTTCATAGTAAAAATGTTATTTTGTAAACAACCACTAAGAAGAATAAAATAATTACAATTGAGCCAGAACAGTATCACTTTTTTGAAATTACCAACGTAATAATAATGCATAAATAAAACATAAGATAAGAAAGTGTTTTTTGAAGGCGGTGCCTAGCCAAGCCATAATTATTAATATGGTAGAGCTTATTCAAATCCATAAAGTCTTAAACGGCTTGACATGCTAGGTATATAAAATAATAAGCTTTTAAAATAATTATCTACAGAAACTTTATCATTTACTAGATTGCTGTATTCGTGTCAATCGGTTTGTGAATGTGTGAAAGTCAAAATCTGCTCGTATGAGTCTCTTGTTTTGTCTCTTCTGTGTTTTGTGTTTTGTATGAGGGTGCGTCATAGACAACTGCATATTACTTCGTACGTAGATAGGTATGTATTAATTTTGTAAAGATATTAGAATTAAATGATCCCTGGGTTTGGCACCACCTTCAAAAAACTCTTTCTTATCTTATGTTGTATTTATGAATTATTATTACGTTGGTAATTAAAAAAAAATGTGATACTGTTCTGGCTCAATTGTAATTATTTTATTCTTTTTAGTGGTTGTTTACAATATAACATTTTTATTATGAAGTTGTTTTTTTTTGGAAAAATATTTAATTTTTTGATATTTAGTGCCCCAAGCAAACATTGGAAAGAATATACACCAAAGAAAATAGTAGACACTCACTCACTTTAGACTCATAGCGTTGGTAAATTAAAACCAAGGATGAATAAAACCTACATATATAACAACTGTATTAGTTTTGACCATTTGCCATCATTTTGTTAATGCGTTCCTGTGACTACCTTCAGGCTCCATCATCAGACACTGGATACCACATAAAAATAGAGAACTCACCAAGACAAACCAAATGAGCCCAAATTCAAAGGGGTTCCATCATTTTGTTGTTGAGTTCCTGTGACTACCTTCCGGCTCCATCATCAGACACTGGATACCACATAAAAATAGAGAACTCACCAAGACAAACCAAATGAGCCCAAATTCAAAGGGGTTCCATCATTTTGTTGTTGAGTTCCTGTGACTACATTCCGGCTCCATCATCAGACACTGGATATCACATAAAACCAGACATGATCTCATCAAGACAAACCCAATGAGCCCAAACTCGAAGGGATTCCATCATCCGATTGCGTAGTTCCTTTGACTACTACTACTACTAATACTACTGTAGTTTTTAATTGTCATCAGAACTACACCCATGTGTCAAAATGTGTCAAACGTCCTTAAGTTGTTCAAAATTGACTTGCAATCCAGTCCTAAACATTATAACACAGTGAATTAAATTAAAGCTTGTTTAAAGCTACTAAACCAATTTTGATGAAATTTATACAGTACCACACTAGAGGTCTTCTTACTCAAGTAAAAATAATCATCTAATCCGGTTCAGAAATCCTAAGATACTAGAGAACATAAACTATAAAACAAATTGATTTTTTAATAAAACTACTGAACTAATTTTGATGAAGTTTATATGGGACTACACGGAAAGTTTAAGTTAAATGGATTTACTCAACAAAACTATTTATTCTCGAAAAACTGCTGAACCAATTTTGATACAAGTTATATGGGACCACCTGGAGATACCCTTTCAAACAAAAAAGAAATTTTAAAATCGGTCCGCAATTGACGGAGATATCGACCGACATACATAAAAAAAATACATACAGCCGAACATATAACCGTCTTCTTTTCTGAAGTCGATTAAAAATAACCCTTTCAAGTGTGGTTCACCAAACTTCAGCAGACTGATATGACAACGCCTATCAGTTTCTACTCATTTATAAATGATATTAGGAATATGATACATTGTTTACATTATACAAGCTTGTCTTTTTCTATAATCTATCTCATCTACCTTAATTTTTGGGACGTCCTTGGAAATCTGGCAGCCCCACTACCGATTCCTGAACTAAGGGACTTTTTAGTGAACGGACTGTACTCATCGGATTGAGATACAGATAAGATTAAGATTTAAGTCACAGACAGAAATCATTTAAAAAATGTTATATGCTTGTCCAATATCTTATTATTGTATGTCCCTTAGATCAATATTTTTTTAATCTTCGTTGTACAGACTTTTTCTTCGTTGTACAGACTTTTTCTTCGATGTATAGACTTTTTCTTCGTTGTACAGACTTTTTCTTCGTTGTACAGACTTTTTCTTCATTGTACAGACTTTTTCTTAGTTGTACAGACTTTTTCTTCGTTGTACAGACTTTTTCTTCGTTGTTGCTTTATTAAAAGATTTTTAAGTATAGATTTTAGCCTGAAATTTATAATTTTAGGCAAGATGAAAGAAGACTCAGAAGATAGCGATTATTTGCCTGTAGAAGACGTCAAACGACGCAATTCAGGGAGTGACGAAGATTTCAAACCTACTAAAATAAGTCCCAGAGCTCCAAAACTAAGTCCTGGAGACAGACCAAGCACAAGCAAGAAGCACATAGACAGGAGAGTCCTTTCTTCTGATGATGAAGTAGCAAAGAGTAAGAAAGTGGATGTTTGGTGTGAAATATTTGTAGAGGAGTTGGAACAATGGATATCTATGGATGTTATCAATGGGAAAGTGCATTGTACCGGTGATATTTATGTGAGTATGATAAAATTGAAAGTTTTGAAGGTGTTATAATATTCTAGGAATATATTAACAGCCTAGCTGAGTAGGACTACAGGGCACTTATTCTATGTGATCAGATTGCGCCCAGGTAAAACTACCTATGTGGCCCTGCTTGGGGTGTTTCAAGGTTCCAATAGGCCAGTTGTCAAATATTGAAAAATTTAACTCACTTTATTTTTGTTCTTTCGTAAACTGCATTATTTCCGCCTTACTCTCTCTAGCATGGGTCATCATGGCGTCACAACGCCAGTAAACAACAAAGATACAAGTTACTCTAGGGGTCACTCTAGTTAAAAAGATTCTGTTCTCAGGAAGTGATGCTAAAGTATCGTCACAAGCAATCTCGACACTAGCAATCAGGCATAGAGCATTTGCGATCACGTGACCATGTCACCAAAATAAAAGATTATAAATTAAGTTTTTACTGACACTACTTTGTGGCACTATATAGACCAAATGCGTTGACCGATTTTGATGATTTTTACGTCAATCTATTTGTCTTAATCTTGCGAGTGCTATTAAAGACATGACAGTAATCAACATTCAATATGGCGACAACCAGACGACCTACTGTGAAAAATAAAAAAATGAAAGTCGACGAACTGTAACTGGGCTATCATTGTATAGGTATTTGAAAATCATCTTTAGGTTTCCTCTATCAGTTTCCATTTTGAATGACCATTAAAGTTCTAAAGTCGTCTAAAGTGTCGATTTAAAGTTCGCCGTCGGGTTTATTCATTGTGAGTAAATCTTGTTGTAGAATGTAATAAGCCATTTTAGTGACAACAACCCAATAACATATTATACACTACAGCCAACTAGTATGCTATTATTTGAGGTGTATACCATGTATGAATTGTGCATTTCCCTCAGCCAGCCATAAAGGTCCTTTATGTAGGTGGAGCATGGCTTTAAGTAGTTGGCACAGTTGTAGTTGCCACCACACTAATAGTTGCTTGCTTGTCAATGCTTGTCGTATTAGGTAGTGCTGGCCATTGGTGTCAGAGTTTGTCAACCTGCCTGAAAGACTGAGATATCTTAGCAACTGCTAATTTTATCAATTACAGTGTAACCAATCATTATTCCAGAGTCATACTACTCACCCGGTCTGCTACGTGATCGGTTGGGACAATAATAACTATCTCAAAGACTTGACACGCCGCTACGTGCCTCACTGGAACACGGTGACCCGCAAGCAGCGAGCTGAGCCCCAGTGGTGGCGGACTGCAGTTCAACCCTGGTTGGGTCCGAGCAATGCTAGAGATAGAGAAGAAGACGAATTCTTGGATAGAATGCAGCTGGAAGCACCACTGCCGAAGAGTATTTCTGAGTAAGTTATACCTTAAGACTTAACTGGGTAACACTAATCATGTATCATAGTTACTTGTGAACAACTTACTCTGCTTTGTAAGCAAAGCAGAGTAAGTTGTTCAGAATTGTTGTTGAATGAGACATGCAAGCGAGTTATATGGAACGTCTGACAATCCATTAATGATAAATGTGAATCTTTTTCTGTCTTACTACATGTTTAGAAGCATTAATCGATTAATATAGGATTCAAAACCATGTGAGATCCACAACAGATGTTCCGGACTATGTTTCGCTCTGTTTCTTCCTCCAGTGAACTGCTGTTTTTGACACTGTGATACAGATTTCTTCTAGTTCTTAAAATTGTATCTTCTTGTTGTTTAAAATTGTATTATTACTACAGCACATATCTCTGATACTTATACTTAATACTTCTAGATACAAAAACCACCCTCTGTACGCTCTGAAGCGCCACCTGCTGAAGTACGAGGCTCTGTACCCGCCCGACGCCGCGACCCTCGGCTTCGTACGCAACGAGGCGGTGTACGCGCGGGAGTGCGTGTATGTGTGCCGCTCGCGGGACACCTGGCTCAAGGAAGCCAAGGTGGTCAAACTGGGGGAGCAGCCATATAAAATTGTGAAAGCCCGCCCGAAGTGGGACAAGGTATGTTGTTTTTTATTTTTTATCTATGGCTTACGGTTTTGGGCTAGTGTCAAATCTGTATTTATCTTCTATCATTTCTTTCATTTTCTTCATTCTTCTAATGTTCATTCTTTTAATTTTTAAGTATTACTGTCATTTTATTTAAATCCATAAAATGCAGATATTGTTGTTTATCCATTAAATGCAGATGTTATATCTTCAAAATAGACCCGATGTTTCCTAAGGACAAAATATTTTAACTAAAAAATATCAAGCACAAATTAAAAATGTATATAACCCCCGATACTCCACCCCCCATTACAGCTCCACAGAAGCATCTCGATCACATAAGTTTTCAAACATAAAAACCTTATCAAAATCGGTCCATTCGTTTGGGATCTACGATCCTCACGCCCTTCCCCTCCCCCCTCCCCGCTCCCTCTCCATTATAGCTAAGAACCATCTCGATTATCTCAGCTTTGAAACTTTAAAAACTTAGTTGCAGTTTTACTCGTTTTTTCGCCCCCCTTTTCTTAGTCCCCCCCCCCTCCTCCCATATAGCTAAGAACCATCAAGATCACATCTGTGTTCAAACATAAAAAAAAACACTACAAAATCGGTCCATTCGTTTGGAAGCTAAGATTCTCCCCCCCCCTGCATTACCCCCAGGTTTCAAACATAAAAAACCGCAGCTGAATCGGTGCATTCGTTTGGAAGCTACGATTATCACTTCCCCCCCCACCCCCGTCCTACACACACACACCCACCCACACACACACCCACACCCACACACACACACACACACACACACACACACACACACACACACACACACACACACAAACACACAGAGAGAGACACAGTGATACACACCCTTACTTATAACACCCTTATACTCGAGAGAAGTAGAAACCGAGCAATGGATAATAAAATATTTAACAGCTAAACGAATTTTGATGAAATTTGACAAATTACTATAATTATAGGTATTGCTAGTTCTAGAATATCACGTAGGATACTTTTATGTCAGAAAAATATCCACGTTGGCAAAACCGCGGGCACAGCTAGTTTATAACAATGCAGTAACAAAACGTCTATACAACTACTGAAAGAGAATACAACCTATTTCAAAATGGAGTCTGGATTGTTCTTCTGTCTGTTTGATTTCGCATTAAGTAAAAACTACTGGATTGATGGCAATGCGGTTTTCACTGTTGAGTAGCTTAAGATTAAAACTTAAATCTGATTTGCTTTGCATCTCATTGCAATGAGTAAGTTCAACCACAAATCGTGCGTCTAAGCATTTCTTATCAATTGATAAATACTATTTCTAAATTTAATTATTGTCTCATCACATAGAACTACTGAAATAATAATAATGCAAAAAGTATATATACAACGTTTATTCCAGCTATCAAACAAATGTATAACAGACAAGCCGCTGGAAGTGTTCGGTCCGTGGCAGGTGCAGGACTACGAGCCGCCGACGGCTGAGAACGGCGTGGTGCCTCGCAACGCGTACGGCAATGTGGAGCTGTTCAAAGAGTGTATGCTTCCTAAGGGCACTGTTCATATCAAACGTAAGTAGATACAAACAAGTGTATAACCAACACACCGCTGGAAGTGAAGTGTTCGGTCCGTGGCAGGAGCAGGGCTACGTGCCGCCGACGGCTGAGAACGGCGTGGTGCCTCGCAACGCGTACGGCAATGTGGAGCTGTTCAAAGATTGTATGCTTCCTAAGGGCACTGTTCATATCAAACGTAAGTAGATACAAACAAGTGTATAACCAACACACCGCTGGAAGTGAAGTGTTCGGTCCGTGGCAGGTGCAGGACTACGAGCCGCCGACGGCTTTTCAGAACGGCGTGGTGCCTCGCAACGCGTACGGCAATGTGGAGCTGTTCAAAGAGTGTATGCTTCCTAAGGGCACTGTTCATATCAAACGTAAGTAGATACAAACAAGTGTATAACCAACACACCGCTGGAAGTGAAGTGTTCGGTCCGTGGCAGGAGCAGGACTACGTGCCGCCGACGGCTGAGCGCGGCGTGGTGCTTCGCAACGCGTACGGCAATGTGGAGCTATGTCAAATGTTATTAGAGTCCCCTTTTTTGAAATACACATTACAATAATCAAAATTAGCATTTAGAAAATTTGTAAGTCTGTCGAAACCAAGGAAGTAGTTTAAGTTGAGGAGTTTAGATATTGAAACTGGCATGTCATGGTGACTAAAATAACATTAGTATTATTTATCACTAACATTAGTAATATGGAGAACTAAAAACTAAATACGTGTTGAATATCCCGTTTCCAATGATAATACTAGTATTAGAAACATTGTCTACAGCACGTGCACTCGCGCGCGCATAAACCGGTTTTTGTACTGAGTTTTGGCTACCGCAGCAGCCGCGGTCTGAGCCTTTAACATACGTTACTATGCCCACCTCTATAGAGACAAGCACAAAAAAGAAGAAACCCTGTCCCGCCATATTAATTTGATTTTAGTTAAGAAGCATCTCGATCACATCAGTTTTCAAACATAAAAACCTCACTCCTATTCCCACCCCCCATTATAGCTAAGAACCATCTCGTTTAACTCAGCTTTGAAATATTAAACACCGCAGCTAAATCGGTGCATTCGTTTTCTCACCCCCCTTTTCTCAACTCCCCCTCCCCCTCCCCCCATATAGCTCAGAACCATCTCGATCCCATCAGTTTTCAAACATAAAAAAACACATCAAAATCGGTCCTTTCTGTTAGAAGCTACGATTCTCATCCCCCCCCCCTTCCCTCCTTCCCTCCATTGTAGCTAAGACCCATCTCGTTTACCCTTGCTATCAAAGATAAAAAACCGCAGCTAAATCGGTCCATTAGTTTAGAAGCTACAATTCTCACCCCCTTTTGTCACCTACACCTCCTCCCCCCATCCCCTATATATCTAAGAACCATCTTGATCACTTCAGTTATCAAACAGAAAAAACCGCATCAAAATCGGTCCATTCGTTTGGGAGCTACAATGCCACAAGCACACACACACACACACACACAGTGATACACACCCTAAATTTATAACACCCGTCTCTTTGTTCGGGGGTTAAAGAAGGAAAACATACAAAAAAAGAAGCTGTTCTGTGACTATGCTTATGCCCTTTGTACCTACGTAATTTGAAGTAGTCTCCAAAGTGTACTTTGTTAGTATCGCCATTAGTAACGGGATATTTACCATGTATTTTTGAGTTACCGATATTTCGTCACCGTTACAGGCGCCATGGTCACGAGCAAACAAAATACATAAACATCCCGTTCCTAATGACAATACTGATGGCAATTAATGACAATGACAGGATAAAATCGTGTACTTAGTTGTTTTATTTCGTGTCTATAGATTATTATTTTTACATTTCAGTGCCGGGTTTGAACAAAGTTGCGCGGAAACTGAACATCGACTGTGCGCCCGCTATGACAGGGTTCGACTTCAACGGTGGCTGGTCGCACCCCGTGTACGACGGGTTTGTCGTCTGCACAGAGTTTGAGGAGCTCATCACAGATGCTTGGGTTAAGGTAAACTGAACATCGACAGTGCGCCCGCCATGACCTGGTTCGACTTCAACGGTGGTTGGTCGCACGCCATGTACGAGGGTTTATCGTCTGCACAGAGTTTGAGGAGCTCATCACAGAGGCTTAGGTTAAGGTAAACTAAACATCGACTGTGCGCCCGCCATAATTGGGTTTCACTTCAACGGTGGCTGGTCGCAACCCGTGTACGACGGGTTTGTCGTCTGCACAGAGTTTGAGGAGCTCATTACAGAGGCTTTGGGTTAAGGTAAACTGAACATCGACTGTGCGCCCGCCATGACCGGGTTAGACTACAACGGTGGCTGGTCACACCCCGTGTACGACGGATTTGATGAGCATAAACTCTGTGCGTTTGTGATGAGCACAAACTCGGTGCGTCTGCATAGAGTTTGTGCTCATCAAATCCGTCACAGAGGCTTGGATTAATGTACGAGGGCTGTTTGATAAGTCCTTTTTAAAACTATTTATAAAACCTTTTTCTGGTAAATGGCATTAACACTGGCAGGCACAATCTTTCAAATGAAGACTGTCTAAAATTCAGCAAAAAAAAAAACAAGTTTTTGTCAGTTTAACCATTGTTTAACTGTGATCGCTCGTAAATTTTCAACAACTATGGAAAAATCTGAATTTCGTGCCGTTATAAAACATTTTTTTTATGAAGGGTTGCAGTGCTGCCACAATAAAAACTGAACTTGATTCTGTTCATGGCACTAACGCACCAACGTTGCAGACTGTTTATAACTGGATAAATTATTTTAAATGTGGTCGGTCAAGCACATCTGATGCTCCACGCTCTGGTCGCCCAATCGAAGTCACTACTGAGGATGTTATTGAAGAAGTCCATAATATTGTACTCGACGACCGCCGAGTGAAGGTGCGTGAAATAGCCGAGAACACAGGCATCTCCACTGAGCGAGTACATAAAATCCTGCATGAAGATTTGGGTGTGACAAAGCTGTCTGCACGATGGGTGCCACGTTTGTTGACTATCAAGACAATGCCCCAGTGCACACGTCAGCTATTGCAATGGCCAAAATCCACGAGTTGGGCTTCGAGCTGGTTCCGCATGATCCGTATTCGCCGGACCTAGCTCCGTGCGATTATTACCTATTCCCAAATATTAAAAGATGGCTTGGAGGACAAAAATTGTTGACAATTGAGGACTGCATCGCAGGTGTAAACAAAACGTATTTTTTGGAGCGGATAAAAAAACTCGCTGGAACAAGTGTTTGGCCCTTAAAGGAGACTATGTTGAGAAATAAATGTAAATTGTTTAAAAATATATATTTTTTTTTACTTTTTAAAACGACTTATCAAACAGCCCTCGTAACCATTTAGAAAAATAATTAGATCTTGATATTTTCAAATTTCTGAAAGAAACAATACATTAACACCCCGACCCTCCACCCCCATTATAGCTAAGAAGCATCTCGATCACAATTATTAAAGCAGAAAAAAAACGCATCATTTTAGGTCGAATGTATGGGAGCTACGATGCTCTACCCCCAAATCAAAGCTAAGAAACCAATGGACCCTAAACTTATAACACCCCTCTGTTCGAGTTCGGGGGCTAAAAAGGTAGAAAGCGCGTAGCGTAGCGTATTCAGGCCAATGACATTTTATTTATTTTATTACAGGCGGGTGGGTTATTGTCATACAAAATGGCGTTACAAATTCGGTCACGCTGTAGTCCGTTGTCGAAATATGATCCTCTGTTTATTTATTCGCTTTTGCATCGTAATTGCAGCAGTCTTTGAATGCGGACGCCGCCATTTTGAACACGTCGCGCCAGACGTCGCGCACGTTGGGTTGCCTCGCTGTCTGTATGCAAAAACAAGTAAAGACGACTGTAAAGTCGTTTTGCGGGGATATTTTGAGCGCGTATATGGTATATCTTCCTCCTTCATTATATTTAATTGACCGAGCGAGCGCGAAGCGCAAGCAAAGCGTCTCCGTTTCGTGTCCGTTTAAGCTTAGGCAAAAATGCTTTCGTATGTCCGGCTGTCCGCCGTCCGCCTGTCCGTCCGGATCTCTGTTCTACTCTACAGGTCGCATTTCACAACCGATCTAGACAAACTTGGTATACAGGTTAAACACATTTTTAGAATTTTTAGTCATCGGAGATTTTTGATTGGGGCCTTCGCCTAAAAAGGGGCAAAAAGGGGGTATCTCCGCCTTATTAGATGCGATTTCAATGGTTATTTTTTATTTGAAAGGTATAACTTAAAGAAGGTCTCATAAAACATTGGTGAAGATCTGATGAGGATCTTCGGCATGATGATCAGAATAGCTCCTCAAAATGCAGTAAATTGCTCACTTTTACATTTCTACCAGTGGAATCAGCCCTTTACATACTAGGCAGGGATTGATGGAGTACTTTGGTTATTAATGTTAGTGTTACAATAAGGCAACTAGATGGCGCTACTGTGCTCCGCCAGACTGCAAAAAAGGTTCAGGCGCTTTTTCATTGATATAATAATGGTGCGAACAAAAAATTAAACTGCGGCGGGCCTAACTGTCTGTGAGTGGATAGAGGATGGCTATTTGTGGTGTTTTGTAGTTGATACTCAATTTCATCGCAAAAGATGGCGTTGTATTTTTATTTTTCGTGAATGCTTGAAAGGTTTAACACGACTAACACGGATAAGGTATTGCTGCTATGTGACGGCCAATCAGCATAACATAGCGTCATCTCAGTTCAACAGGGTTTCTATCTGTCATTTTCTTGATTTTAGTTGTATAAGGTTCAATTTCTAGAGTATTTTTTGCGGTTCTATCTGCATTCAAATCTTTCAAAAGTTTCTAATACTTAATGAGAAATTCACAAAACAACTAAGTTCTATGTACATTTTGCGCTACACAAAGTGTCAACAAGGTTCTATGTGAAAAAAAAACTAGGTCGTTAGAAATTTGTTTCCTAATAATAGCAACACTCCCTTAAAACACTTTGGATTAAATTCTGTTTGCACTTTGGAATCAGATCAAGGTCAAGCCAATATGTTATCCATTTCCCCAGGCACCTGCCTACTCCAGCTCTTATACGATCAATTAAAAAGGGCCTTCCCGAGCTTAAAGTGCAAGCCATTAAACCAATGCTTAAACAGATGCCTTTAAAATAGGCAATATTATAATGCCCTCTTTAGGGAAATAGCTGCTTTTTTTTCTTTTATCTACACTCATATCGTAAAATCCGGATTATGAACTCAAAAATGGCATAATGACAATAAGTCTATATATTACTTCTATAATAAGAATAATAACTCTAATATTATAACTCTGTTTTTTAACTGAACAGTGTTTTTTATTTATTTATTTTTCATTAAAGCACCATTATGCTTGTCAAATGCATTAATAATAATAATAATAAACACTTTATTGCACCAGAATAAAGGGGGGAAAAGTACAAGTGCATTGTGCAATGTCCGACGAGGGTATTGGCCATTTATTATCTAAAGCGGTCCGCGCTAGAGCGGAAAACTGCAAAGAATATACTAATGTTTTTTTTTTCAAAACTCTTATTCTGAGAAAAAATGTCTGACATCAGTGATATTGAGCAGAATTTGATTCCACCTAACATCATAGAAACAGCAAGGTGACGAACAATATTTTACAACAAAATAAAATTACGAAAAATGATTTTTTTATTAAAAGTAGGTACCTTCCTGTTAATGTAGTGTATGAAACGGCACATAATTAGATATTAAGACACTCGTGTGGTACAATTAAAAAACTCGCCGTCGGCTCGTTTTTTAAACTCACACTCATGTTTTAACAACCGCCGTTATGCAACCGCTTCATAAACTACTAATATGATATTTACATTACATTACAAGTTAAAAATGATGACTTTTCATATTACTATAATCTTTATTTTAATTTATTTCAGCTTTATTTAGTTGTTTCTACAGTTTTGTTTAAATTTCTAGTAACTACGTTCAGTTAGCTTTACACATAATTTAGCAACCAATAAGGTTCTATGGGCACTTACAACTAAAAAAACTATATATTTTTATCTTATCAGATGCAACAAGATTCTAACTGTTTTTAATTTATATAATACACTACTTTTCCCGCCCGCGACTTCGTACGCGCGGACTACTGTTTATCGCGAAAAAAACATCCTATTTTCTTCTACGATATTAAAAACCAATGCAAAAGTAGGTATAGCACCAATGCTCTTGATGTTTTTTGACAGACTTGTTATTTCGTTTCCATAGCAACCACAGACCATTATGTGACGGCAACCGTTCCTTACAGTGAGTAATCCACTTTGTCCAGTTTTCCCGCGGGAAACTTTCAATTTTCCGGGATAAAAAGTATCCTATGTTTTATTGTAGGGTATAAGCTGTCTCCATTCTAAATTTCATCAAAATCCGTCCAGCCGTTATCCCGTGAAAGCTCCCCAAACAAACAAACAGACAACGTTTCACTTTTTTATATTGGTATGGATTGATATATCACTGTCTAACTTAGGTAAATATTATACATTAGTACATTCTTAATTATGCCTAACTGAAATCTTAATGCTTTAATTCACCACAAGTGAAACAACAATTTACAAAACTCTAATTGGCCATTACTTAAACCTATCATATATGCAAATAGTACAGTGTTAAACTGAAGCGACCGACGATAGTGTAAATGTGTGCGTGAGAATTGTACGTTCGAGCGGATTGGCGACTGCATCGCGCTCTCAAAAGGATGGAACGATTTGTATTATATTATAATGGTGGGAAGTCGGGTCGGGGGTTATATTAATTTTTAATTTGTGCTTGTTATTACTTATTTATACTAACGTTTTATTTGTTTCTCTCAGGAACAAGAAGAGCAAGAACGCAGGGAGCTCGAAAAGATAGAACTCCGTGTTTACGGCAACTGGAAACGTCTAATCAAAGGACTGTTGATCCGAGAACGCCTTAAACTCAAATATGGCTTCGAAGACCCCAGCACTTCGCACGCTGCTAAGAGCAACAAGGGACCTCGGTTGGTTGTCAGTAAGAAGAAGTCTTAGTTCTCAAACCACAGACCTCCTTGATACAAGTAAGCTGGACTGAGTGTAACCTCCACAGATCATACCTGAGTCAATTTGAAGCAAAGCCTACCCAAAGTTATTTTATTAAGCAAATAATCACAGAGGCTTGGGTTAAGGCAACGAAGGTCATCTAATTGACGTTTGCGCCTCAACTACCAATTAACTGGGACGCAAAGAAAGCGGGTCGGTTATAAAAATGAGATAACTTTTAAAATATTTGGGCAATCCTTTTTAAATAAAATGCCGGTTCATGCACTACTTTATCTACACTCATGCAATCGGAAATTACTTTTAATGAAAATAAAAAGTTTGGTAAAATCTCGTTCGTCATGTTCGTTGCTGTTCCGTCACATTGTGCTGTTGCTAACACTCGGACATTTGTAATCAGGATAAAACTTTTGATAAATAAAAACACATTTAATTGGTTAGGTACTAATGTAAAGTTAATTATGGCGCCAAAATCCAGTCCACAGCGAATTCGCGCATACGGTCTAGCACGCCCTGCTATAGAGAATAAATGGCCAAAACTCTCGTAGTACGGAGCCAACAGGTGCATTTATGGGAAAAAATATATAATATAACATTGTTTAATGTAATTATTTTCTTATTAGAGACGTGCCGTGTGTAATGTATGTCATTATGCCACCATTTTTGAGTTCATAATCTGGATTTTTACGATATGAGTGTAGATAAAGTTTATTTCATTACAGATATAGGAAGAAGTAAAACCTTATTATTTCTTTTTGGTGATTGTTTTAAAAAGCTTATATAAAAAATAAAGTCGTTTTTTTTTCTTTTCTCTGGTAGAGCGATGGGCAGGAATTGGAGCGTGGCTCTCTACCCTGGCATTTCTCTGGTAGAGCGATGGGCAGGGATTCGAGCGTGGCTCTCTACCCTGGCATTTCTCTGGTAGAGCGATGGGCAGGGATTCGAGCGTGGCTCTCTACCCTGGCATTTCGTATCCAGCTTTCATGCTACGGCCTAAAGTGGCTCTCCGGTAGCATTTTGTGTCATGAACAATTTACCTTGTGGAATACAGGGTTTCTACAAGATGGCGAGAATTAATCACACAACAAAATTTTCAACCTCCAACCAGTCCTGCGAACTTATATTATTGAGGTCAATGCCTAAAACACGAGTATTTTAAGCCGGGTACTATTTGGCAACAATTTTGGCGTACAGAATTATTGCCAAAATATTGTACTCTGCTATAGGTGTAAGAAAGTAATGTGATATAATGTGGAGATTTTACCGCCTACGCTTGCATGTTAGTTGTTATATTATTGTGTTTTATTTCCTAGGTTACGTTTGTCGGCGTCTTGAAAAGTACTTTAACATTTTCCCACCCAGTGCATTTCTAAAAGAAACAGCCCAGGCGCTTTTTTTATATTTTTTTACTTACAATGTGGAGCTTAGCCCTAAAATAATGCAATGAATCTCTATTCCAAATACACTTGAATTTTTACCTATTCTAGAAAATAGTAAAGGCCTGTTCTCACTTATATTTAGCAAACCTGGGATCACCGTTAACATAGAGAGATCAGATTCTCTACAAATTATTTAGAAAAGCTAGCTTGAACTTACGATACGGCGATGTTGCAGCTTCTGTCGACAACATAGCTGCTCAAACACCACGCATTCGCGATTCAAGCAGCGTTGAAACGCTTTAGATTGAATTCTTTAAAATTACTTATTCCTGATTGATAAAACCCGTACCTACAAAATCATAACGGGATCACTGATGCGTGAAGGAAACTACATTGCGCAATACGAGCGGTAGCTGTGGTTACCGAAAACACGTTTCAAATACCGGTTTCTGCACGAGCGCTCGCTTTGAGCCTTTATCGCCGTTATTAATCGGTGGCGTTGGAAACGGTAGTGTGAACTAGGCCTAAGGATATATTTTAAACATAACATGTTTTTATTCATTCTGTCATCCAAGCTCATCACATTTGATCTAGTTTGCTTGAAAGCACTTTTTAATTAGTTTTAAGGAGTTATATTCATAGTAGTAGTACGGGTTTGCATGATAATTGTAAGATTTGAAAAATAATAACATATAACTGTGTCAGTAATTGAGACGAAAGGTAGTTTATTTTTTGGACTTTGTTGAAAAACCTTTATACCTTTACAACTTCATCATCATGTTACTATATTTTGATCTTAATTTTAAGGTCAGTCAGTGCTAGTATAGTACCTTGTATAGTCCGATAATACCATGAAAGCATATCAAATTGTAATCATTATTTTACCTTAACTAATAATTCTGTTATTCTTTACTTATAATTTTGTTATTGTTTGAATCTGATCGAATAAGTTTTACCTTGTTAAGCAATATTATTGAATAGTAAATTTAGTTTGTAATTTGAGTTAATTGTGTTGAATTATTTGTTATATTTTTGAATGAACCAGTAATATTGTATCATTAATATACGAATTTCATTAACATGACATGTTTTTATTGAAAATTAAACACCATATCAGTAATATTTATTTAATAAACATTATTATAACCTATATAAATGTCGTCCAATAATTTATTATTAATAATATATTTCGCAATAAGCTGCCTTAATTTTTACATTATCCATAATGTGCGTGTTACGTGTACAGCGAAAGCTCCAAAAGCATAACATAGAAGAATATACTCCAGCACAGCTTAGTGCGTAAAGTCTGTAATTATACTATAAATTATATACAAAATTATTTGGTGTATAAAAATATGTATAGACAATTCAGATCTTATAGCGAAGATCTGGTCGGTCGAAACGATTGCTTTATAATGCAATCTTTTCCGCGTTTACAGGATAGTCCCACTTCTACCTCTATATCACAGTGACGCAATAATATGAGGTAGAATCACAATGCCATTTACTTTTTTTTTAGATTTAAAATGCCAATAATTTTCTTATTTTTTTGTTATTTTCAAAATAATTTCATCCTTATAGCTACATTAAGTCTATACGCCTTACGAACTACCATATTTTATGAAGAAACTATAAACTAAGGGCCCAAACACATTCATCACAATTTGTACATTATCAATGAAAGGAATGTAACCTTAATTTATATCTTCATAACAAAATATTCATCTCTCTATTACCGTTCATTAGTCTCATTTAATGTGTATCAACCAATATTAAAGCCAGTTTAATAAATGGTAAGATCATCGGGTAGCAAAATGCTAGAAGTACCTAGATTAGATTCCTTTCATGCTACCGTTATAGCTAAATGGTTCATATGAAGACCAGCTTCATAGTTTAAATTATGCCATTGTTAATGTGCCTGCGCCCATTCCGAAACCTACACCCTTCGGGCCGTAGTTCCTGCCGTAGCAACCTCTGCAGTAAATTTCACCGTTGGGTCCGTCATTCAGATTGGTGGAATCCTGAAATGATAAATCAGTTTAGTGCTGCGTACAAAATATACTGTAGTCTTTGGAAGTAATGAAGTTGATAATAGATACAGTGATAATTGATTAGCGGCAGTCGAGAAACGTAGTTACGCCTCTAAATAAACTGAAATGTAGTCAATGGTGAATATATCTAGTTATAGTTAGGTAATTTGTGTTTTCATCAGCTACGTAGTACCCATTCTGCGAAATTCTACGGTAGTAAAGTAACTGATTATGGTCGTGAAGACAAAAACATGATCGACTCATTTTATGTGTTCAGTTGGGTAAATAAAATTGAAAATCGGTAACCGGTAATTCATAAAAAAAAGTTACTCTATGATCGGTAAGTTATATGAGAATGTCCCTCGTCTCTATCAATAACACGTCATGCAGACAGATGTGGCTGTCAAATGTCATAGGTCAATGAAGTAACGTTGACGTTTTTACAAATAATTATTTTTGTTGGGTGAATGGTGTTCCATTGATTTTTATTGTATTTTGTAGTAAAAATGTCTGGTTATAGAGTGATTTCTGTGATAAATTTATTATTTATGGTAATATACTACTGCCACAATACTGCGGCCGAATTTTCTTCAGAAGATTGCGCATCCCTGGGATTTATTAAAGCTAACCTTCTGTGCTCATCTTGCGATCAACTGAAAGACTTCACATTAGATTCGCTCGTGGAACATTGTAAAGAATGTTGTCACAGTGATGATTCAGCCCCAAAAGAGAGGAAATACGCGCGGGCTATACTAGAAGTTTGTACGTGTAAGTTCCCCGCTTATCCACAAATTCAAGCCTTCGTGAAGAGCGACCGGCCCGCGAAGTTCCCTAATCTAGTAATCAAGTACGTTCGCGGATTGGACCCTATCATCAAGTTATTGGATAAAGATGGAATTGTAAAGGATACAGTTGCTATTGAAAAATGGAACACAGACTCTGTGGAGGAATTCTTAAAAACTCATCTTGAAAAGGAGGAAGATGATGATCGTCATTATTTAAAAACTAATGAGATATGAATGAAATAAATCTAGTCAATAAGTGAATGTAAATTTTGTGGTTTTAATTAAAGTTACTCCTTATCATTGTTTATACTTATCTTACAAGATAAACCACTTATCATTTTACAACAGAAATGAGTATCAGTAGGTAGACTTCGTAAAATTTGCTTTACATATAGTCATAGTTTAGTGTAATAGTCAGTTGTGTAACATAGTCATGACTATTAAGCTCCCGCTAGGAGCTCAGTATTTCCACTACGCTAGTCACATAGCTAAAATATACATTGAATACTTACAAGAGATCTGTGGCAATCTGCGCAAGAGAAGCACCGTTTGTGCCATGAGCCGTTCTTGGAGTGCATCTGCTCCGCAGCATACACAGGGAATCCACAGCGGGGGCAACCATGGCCTTTAGCTGCCTTCTGACCAGTGAATGGAAGCTGTTCATTGCTGTAAAAACAAGTTCATGTTACCTCAAGCACATGATGCAGTAGTAGTAGTTTTATTTATCCTATGACTGGATAAAATTAAGTTGACAGGAGGGTTTGGTATTTTAGGTATAGTTGTACATTTTTCATTATTCAATCACCAATTTCATGGGAGTGGCCTCATTAGTAGAACTGTAGCACCACAGGCCAATATAACAATGTTTGTTGTATGAGGTAGTGTTGTCCTCTGGTTTCAGAGTATGTCAGGCTGCCCAAGGGCCTCTGACATTGCTTAACAATTGCTATTAATCAATAACAGCCGGGACTGACAGCTTAACGTTCTTTCAGAAGCACGGAGCGATGGAAAACCGCACGTAACTTACAAAAGTCCTTGGTGCGGAGCTTAGGACCGAACCCGGTATCGGTAAAATAACTATTAAAGCTGTTATGTGGTTAACAAATATGTAGGTATCCATATATATAGGAGTCAAGCAAAGCTACACCTGAAGATTCCTGGAAAATGTTGACGGATATATATGTACCTACCCAAAACATCATTTATTTAGTTCAAGTAGGTAAATGTTTGTATTTCTTTAATTATGAAATATCTATCAATAGATAAGTAGAACTGGGTCAGCTGCAATGTTTCAATAAAACTAGATGTAACTACAGGCACAATAGGTACTCACTAAGTAACCGCAGGCTCGGAGTCGCAAGACATGAGGGTGGGAGTGTGTCCGTAGCCAAAGCCCCGGGGACCGAAGAGCTTGGCATAGCAGGCGCGGCAGTGGATCTCCTTGTCGGGCCCGTCGCATGCCAACATAGAGTCCAGGGGTCGGTGGCACTCCGCACAGTTGAAGCACTTCTTGTGCCACATCTGTGGTGAAAATATTGGTGAGTTTTCTTTTTAAGACATAAACTATCTAGGATCTAGATACTCCTCGACGCTTATTTACCTACTTAATAACCTACTAAGCAGATAAACAAACCCTTGGGCATAAGAACTGAAAGATAATAGGACAAGCAGAGCAATTTTTCTTTGTACTTTTATCTTTGCATTATTTCGAAAGTTAAAGTAGGTACGTTATTCTAAAGTCATGCTTTAAAATTTCATTGAAATTCATTATGACATGATTCAGTCACAAACATCCTTAAATAACGTTACCATGTTGTAGAATTGCATCAAGTCTACGTTTTATTTATCTGTTTGTGGAGACGGGAAAAGCTTACTTTTACAACTGCACTACAAATTTTTTCAAAAACATATTATTACTTATTTAACAAAAAAAAGTGTATAAACTGCTAACAAAATATATTTCAAAACAAAGTATGAAAATAAGATCAAATTTTTATACACTGCCCTTCAAAAAATAGTTTGAAATTAATTGATATTTTATTAAATTGCTTGGCTTCTACTCATCGGATTGAGATACCAAGTACACCAGTTTTTAAGTCAAAACCTAAGCTATCCAACAGTGAAAATAGCATCGTAATCGGTCTTCTACTTACGTGATGCGCGAACAGACAGACATTAAAATTGTGGTACTAAGTTTTGAAAGCCAGTGAAGTTGAACATCTGACACTTGGTTAAAATCTGTATCGCTGGTGCCAGAGCCCCCTAACAATATCAAGATATCAGGGGATTAAATAAGTCATCTGTATTCTGTGTTATAATAATAACATATCATACTATGGTATCAACATATCATAATGTGGTTATCATAACATGTAGGTATAGTGTATCACTTGGTAAGTTACCTCCTGACTTTCCTATCTGGCATTAGGGTAAAGATCTGTCTTGCATTGACAGAGAATCAACATGAAATAACTGTAGAAGAACTTACGGTGCCCTTAGCCAACTGCTGTTCAGCAGCAAAGACCATGCCACCGCAACGCGGGCAGCCCTGGCCTTTGGAGGCCATGATCGATGTTGTGTCCGGGTTGTAGAACGGACGGCTGGCAGAGATTTGCTCATCGCTGTTGGTTAAAAACACCAAGGTAAGTAATCATTAATTTAGCGTAGGTTAGATTATTAGACGGATAAACAGCATCATCATCAGCCTATATCTGTCCACTGCTGGACGTAGGCCTCTCCTAATGCACGCCACTGAGCTAGGTATTCAGCTTCCCTCATCCATTCTCTTCCGGCCGCCTTTCGCAAGTCGTCACTCCATCTGTCCACAGGGCGTCCTACACTACGTTTGCCTAAACATGGTCTCCACTCGAGAACTCGTCTACCCGAACGGTTATTGATTCTTCGGGAAATATTACGAGCCCACTGCCACTTTAGCTTGCTTATTCTTGGAGCTATGTCGGTTACCTTGGTTCTCTGCATCACGAATCTTGTCCTTCAGAGAAACTCCAAGCATAGCTCTCTTCATGCTCGCTGAGCAACATTAAATTTGTAGACTAGTTTGACCGTGAGTGTCCACGTTTCGGCTCCGTAGTTCATGACTGGTAGGACGCACTGATTGAAGACTTGTCTTCAGGCTCTGTGGTATGAACGACAAGAAGACTTAACGAAGCTTGCCAAATGCTGCCCAACCCAGCTGAATTCTTCTGTTGACATCCTTGTCAAGGTTGTTCCTACCAAGTTGACCATACAGTTGGACAGCATCTTATTCTTGAACGCTCTGACTTTCTCGAATAAACAAAACTGTACCTAAGTACGCCATATTGTTTGCTTACTGATTACTGATATGTTACTAACATTGACACTAGATCAACGCGAACATGCCTTGGATTATGGACGGAATATAGAGGTTCGAAGGTTTACCTTAGCCCATCGGTCTGAAGGAAACCAGAACCGCAAGCGAAACCGTAGCCGTGAGGTCCCCATTTCTTGCCGTAGCAAGTCTTGCAGTAGACGTCAGAGTCGGGGCCGTCACAGGCGATGATGGAGTCCAAAGTCTTCGTGCAGTCTTTGCACTTGAAGCACACGCGATGCCATTCGCGGCCTTTAGCCAGGACTTGCTCTGCAGCGAAGACAACGCCTCCGCAGCGAGGGCATCCCTTGCCGGGCGCGGCCTTGATCGAGGCAGTGTTGATACACGTAGTCTTCGGTGCAGAATCACTGTTAAAAATATATACTTTGTGACTATTATAAGTAAAAGAAGAAGGTGGGGGTGGAAATTGCTGCGATATTATTAAACCACGTGAAATCATAGGTAGGTAAGTCATAAGTTACGTGACTCATTATCTTAGACCCTATAACACAGATGTTAAAGGTCCAAGATCTGAGCCCATTACGAAACAGGGTAATAATGTTACCTACATGGGTGATTAACATGTTGTAAGCTTTAGGCGCGTGGCTAGTGGCTAGTCGCGCCGTTATTGAAATTAGTCCGATCGAGAGCGTCGAGCACGTTCTATTTTCAGGTTGGCAAGTTGCCATCTCTTGTTTGTATTATAAGCTGTTTTTATGAAAGTGACTATGCGATGGAAATAACCCAAACCTGTCATGTAACCTGAGAAGTTGAACGTAACCTGTTACCAGGGACGTTTATAAAAGATTTTTAAACGTAGGGATAGACAAAAAATGTGATGGATGTTAGTAAAAACAAAATTAGAAACTCAATAACAGTTTGCTAAAGCAGGCTATAAGCAAATAATAATATAGGGATTAAATGGGATTATAAAATATGAAGACGGTCAAGGATTTTCAGTCCTATAGACTTAATCCATTCAGGGTCTCAGGGTGACAAGATAATTATGTACCTTTGCCAATCTGAATCCTTTATATCACACATAAGACCCAGGGAAGACGGGCCCGAGTGTCCGATACCTCTAGGACCAAACTTTATCGCGTAGCATCCTACAGCAGAAGCAAATAAGCATTATTATATCATCTGATGAGTGCACAGCGTTTCAGAATTTAGTTGCTAGCGTTTTATTGAAATCTGTATAGCTGTGCCCTCGCCAGACGAGCGGATCTCAATCTGAGCACAAGTGGTTCTTACCCGTTGGCGTAAGGGTCACTCTGCAGCACACCAGCACCTTTGCCGTAACCGTATCCCTTAGGGCCAAACTTCTTGCCATAACAAACTATAGACAAAAACACCAAGTTATAACATTAAAATCATAAGTAAACGTGCTATGGAATTAATATGCAATGCACTATAAAACGGCATTCGATCAACATGTGGAACAGTACCAATTTGTGAATCAGAATAAATTGTAAATATATCCTTAATATGAATTAAAGAATTAAAAATGTATTATGGAATGGATAACGAACCTTTGCAGTAAATGTCTTTATCTGATCCCTCGCAACAGTTCGTGGAGTCCAGTCCTTTTTGGCAGTCACCGCATTTGAAACACTCCTTGTGCCACCCCTGAACATACAGCGAATAGTGAGGGTGTGTCGCATGCTGGGACGTCAAAAGACTAACTAGCCTACGGGTGCACTCGGTTAACACAATGATTTATGAGATTAGTGCGGAAACATTGTATATCCATAACTCTTGCAATAGGGAAACAGCTGATACCTCGACAATATATTTCTTTATCTGGTCCATCACAATGCCCCATAGAATCAAGCGTCTTGTTGCAATTAAAGCATTTGAAGCAGCGTCTGTGATAACCCTAGGGTTAAACAATATGTGGTCAGAGTTTGAGTTGCTACTGCATCAAGCGTTATTATGGAAAAATAATTAATTGAGTACTCCGTATATCTTCATCATTTCATTGATTTTAATTTAAAGCAGGTACTTTGACGAAACTATAGTGTTATAAATCACATTATTAAAATTCCAAAGAAGCGGATGAACCTAGTTCTGTGCTGGAGTGAGTATTTGTGTAGGAGTAGCAGTTTAAAACTTACTCGGCCTCGGGCTAACATCTGCTCCGCGGCGTAGACGTAGCCGCCGCAACGAGGGCAGCCCTTGCCGGGTGGAGCCTTGGCGATGGAGCGCGACTCCAAGCACGCGCCGTTGGTTCTCGCATGCACATCGTTCCTGCACACAAATCTCGGTCAGACACGAATCAACGACAACCAGGACCCAGCAACGTTGCGATCACAGAAGAATAGTTAAAAGCCTGTGAGGCACCGGCAAGCCCCGGATGCCCTCTATAACATCGGCCACACTGATCGCGGCGAAGCACTTGATGACAGCGGCGCACCTCCGCCGTAATGGGAGAAGGTAAGGGCTCCCGGCCGCCCGCTCCGCTCCGGCCTTGCTATAGCACTACTAACATCGATATAGAGGGCGCTTTCCTTATCCCATCACATGTACCGACTACGGTTAGAGCTCAGACGGAAGCGTTAGCTGTGTGTTAGATAGAGTGAGTAGCGGAGAAAGTTACAAAACATAGGGTAATTGCCGCATGCCTTCTAGGTGCGTCTGGAACGATGCGAAGCCGTGCTGAGGCTTACAGATTGGTTTCTCACCGTTGCTCCTCTGTGCTCGGGTCGCCCCGAAGGAAGGGATAGGTCAGGGCGGGTAACGCCCGAGCCGGTGCGTACCCGGCGCGTCTCCGCAGCGGTTCCGCGCCGGCTCGGACACTCTCCGACTTATCAATATACTAACTCAAGATTGGTAGTCGACTCTTTTATATTTTTTTATAAATTATAACTAGACCGATAAACAAAATAAATTAAGCGATAGCGAATAAATGTCCCTAACTAAGGTATTTTAAATTACAGTATGGCGTGCGTTCATGAGGCACCGCTGGTTGGCCGAGATGTGTGTCGGCGACCCGCAAGCTCTGCTGGATGGCCGCTCACGCTCAATTCCTGTTGCGACATAAACGGAGACTGGTCATGCATTTGTCAGGCGGCGCGTAATGTACAGCCGAGCGCGCGTCTCTACTTAGGTATGAGTTTATGTACACGCGGTTAATGTTGTTACGCACGGGCCCGGAGGCCGGTCGTTGCGACCTTAGATAAGGAAAGACCCTCAGTGGCGCGGGCGGCGGGAGTGCGGAGAGGGTGGTACTTACTCGGAGGACTTCAGGTGTTCGCCAGAGTCCGTGGAGAGGCAGCCAGCGCCACCGCCGAAGCCGTAGCCCTTAGGTCCGAACTTGCGCCCGTGGCACATTTTGCAAAACAGTTCACCTTCGTGTTCTGAGCAGTTGGTAGAGTCCAGCAGCTTCTGGCACAGACCTGGAATCGATGAATGCCATGATTTTCTAAGAAAGTTGTTCAAGTGTTTGAAAGTTTACGTTCCTTTCGTTTCATATTTTTTTATTGTATGTTGAACATCTTTGAGTATAAAAGAAAGGTGAACAAGTACTATCTGTGAGTACCTATTGTATCTGTGTTACAAAGGTATTTGTTTTCAATCAACTACAACTGATAATGTCATTCTACCCTCTAAGTCAGCAAATCAACAGGAAGGTACAATTTGCTATCACCATGACTCTATCTACCTATACTTTTTGCGTGTCAACATCGGGAATAATAAATATCACGTACGTAATGCTTAAAGTCGGATCATTTTAACCATGGTCTATTTTACAAAAAGACCACTAAACGGATGTCATATTATAATTCCCGGTTTTGGCATTCAAAATGTACACAAAACCACGTAAAATTTCATAATGGCTTTGCCTATTTCATACATACATTATTTTTAAGAGAATCGCTTACACAAGTCTAGGAAATCAACAATGTCTTCCTACAGTGCCGTAGGAACAATCATATACAAATGTGCACAACTGTACAAACATTATACCTACTAGTGTAACGATGTTTATTATCAGTTACAAGCTCAATATTTTTGGATCATACGTGGAAAAGTGTGTATCAGTCATCATTGTTTTGTTTGAATGAAACATGAAATTAAGCTATAATCTAGTGGTAGATACTCACCGCACTTGAAGCACATTTTGTGCCATTTGAGTCCGCCAGCGACTCGCTCCTCGGCCGCGTATACTGACTTGCCACATTTCGGGCACTTCGGGTTGTCTGCGGGTTTGAAAGGCATTGTGCTCGCTTAACTTATCCTGAAACAAAATATTCATAGTTCAGTTTCAAACCAATCCATCAAACTTGATGCATCAAGGTTGGACGAGTTCAGGCGACTTGGCACAACATTAGTCCGGTAGCGGACGGAATGCAGAAATCCTTTATCCACTGGTTGTCAATTATCAACACATTTCACTTTCAAAAGCTATTATCACATATTTTCGCACCAACATTATAAAACATCGCATTCGTTATCAATTGAATTCTAAATGCGGCGTCGGTTGGCCGAGATCCAAGTCGCCTGCACCACTTCAGTTGCATCCGAACTGACACTTTATTGCTCAACAACCACATATTACCGAACGTTATATTAGCTCCGCGTGCTTCCTCCGAATGCTTTGAACCTTGGGATCAAGTAAACTAGCGCAAGGAACGTAGGGCGGGCGGGAGTGGACCGATGCGCCCGCGCGCCTAATTTGGGGCGTCCAGGTAAAGTTACGCTGGAGCCGGTTGCACCGCTAATAATAGGTCGCATTAGGAAGAAGCAGCAGAATCACTCGCGGTTACGGTTGTTGTGGAATTTGAGAGGAATGTGCACTTTCGTATGTATCACCGAGCCACGGACCTGTTCGTCGAGTCGCTACGAGAGTCGAGCTCCCGAACGCGTTTACAGTCGAAGGCGGTGATGCCGAGACTGCGGAGCGCGAGGTTCGAATGATGCGCGAGGGCAGCGCGCGACCGTAGTCTATGCGCTGGTTGCACACGGCCCCAGTGGGGGGGGGGGGGGGGGGGCAATCGCCCGCCCTCGCCACCGCCCTCACACCTGGGGGTAGTATCCCCACGAACCACCAGCCTACCATACCTATGAACCCACACTATCGGTGAGTTCTGTCGTCTTAAAGTTTATTTACATAAACATTTTATCTTCACTCAGTGGTGCCAAGTTTAAGGAATTGAAAGTTTGTATCAATAAAACATTTCAGATTTTTAGTACCTAAGAGTTAGTACCTATATAGGCTTTAACATAATTACGTATGTACACGAAAAATTTGAGCCTCCGCAGTGGAAACTTATTAGGGTGATGATGATGATGATGACGATGATGATTTTTCATTTACATGTTTATTTGAATTGTTAATTATTTAACTAGGTTTTACCCGCAACTTCGTCCGCGCGGCGTACAGTTTAATGCGTCGAAAAGCATCCAATGTCCTTCCTCAGGATTCAGACTATCTTCATACCAAATTTCATCAAGATCGGCTCAGTCGTTTAGTCGTCAAAAGGTAACAAACAGACAGAGAGGGCTACTTTTCTCTTTTATAATAATAGTAAGGAACTAAGATACATTAGGCGCGTTCCTCTTAAAGCAAAATGCTAGCAATGTTTTTAGCCCCAATGTCGTTCCACAAGCCCTCCGATGCTAGCACAAATAACAAACGTCAAACATTCCACAATGCAAAATGTTAACATTTCTAGCTTCGGAAACTAGCATCGTCAGACCCATGTTGTTTTATGTTCGAAATGCTACTTTTTGACAAGTGTCAAAATATAGCGGCAGAGCATGTAATTTTAAATTAAAAAAAAAAACATTATTTTGCATGGTTTTGCGGTATAAGTGTAAGTTTTTCGATAATTCTTTTCATTTCCTAGTTTTAAATTACTTGGGATAAGGGAATGGTGGGAAGTGATATTTCCTTTAGCAGCAACACGTTTCACTTGTAGATGTCAACCGTAGCACAGTTGACATCTACAAGTGAAACATTGCTGGTTTTTCGTAATAGAAACACTGATTGAGGGCTAGTCATTCATGTTAACACAAATGGTATAAGTATAGCATTTATAGGTGGAACGCGGCAATTGTGTTTCAGTTGTAGGTATTACCTAGAGTTAATTATCATAAAGTATTCATATGCACCTACATCACGTTGTCTTGAGATAGAATTTTATGTCTAGTTATTAATCTAGAACTAGTGCATATACCAACATGTTATTTTTCTATCATAACAACGGAAACAACTAACTCGAACGGATTTTGTTGTTTGTTGGAAAGCAATATGTCCATTATTCTATACTTGGTTACCAGTTACCAGTAAGGTTAATTAGAAAGACCTTCGAAGTATTTTTTTCAGGATTTTAATTATTATTTTTTACATATACAACACCAGGAAGCCTCAGTATCTTATACATAGTTGTATTAGGTATTGCATCAGACAGCACCTTAAAAAATGCGCACGTACTTGACTATGCGCTATCTACACTACTTTGTATATTAATGGAAAAATAAACAAAATATTATTGCTCTACTTAAAAAGCTTTTTACAAAGATATCCCGCAAACGAAGATTATTATAGAAAAAAAACTGGTCCCCTTTCTATGTACCTATGGATTTTATATTTTGGATAACAGTAATATGTGTACATTTTAAGTCGCTTCTTATCTGGCTCTACAAGCCCATGACAGTTGGACAGACAGTCACCGTTGCAACAGCTATACTCGTAGAGTCCCGTTTGGACCCTTTGGGTACGCAACCCTTAATAATGGTTTAGATAAGATAACATTGTTGTCTTGCTAGAGCGTTGGTGGCCAATTTATTTACTAGTGCGCGTTAGAGTCTAATAATACCGGGATCGATCCTCGGCTCCGCACTAATTACTTTTCTAAGTTATGTACGGATTTCCATCGCTTCGTGTTTCGCTCCGTGCACGTTAAGCTGTCGGTCCCGTTTGTTATTGATTGTTAGCAGTCGTTAAGCCATGTCAGAGGCAATGACAAACTCTGGCAGTAGGGGCTAGCACTACTCCGTACATATATAGTCTTTACTATATAATTATGTACTGTGCCCGTACGATAAGCAAGCAAGCACTGTACTCCAAGACATACAAGTAAAAACAAATAATTTTAATGACAAAGTAAAGGTGTATCGGGCAGCCTTATTCCAGAAAGCAATCTTTTCCAGGCCACTTTTGTTAATCGCAAGAACAACATTTTATAGCTCGGTGGTGTTGTGGTGTTTTTTTTATATAAGTACACGTACCTAAAATGGTAGGAGTGTAGAACGTAGTAATCCACACCAATATATAAAAGTGAAACGTTGTCTGTTTGTTTGTTTGGGGAGCTTTAATGCGATAATGGCTGGACGGATTTTGATGGAATTTGGAATGGAGATAGCTTATACCCTGGAATAAAGCATAGGATTTGAAAAAAGAAAAATGATAAGTTTCCACGGAAAAACTGGAAAATGTTGATTACTCGCTGTAAGAAACGGTTGTCATGGAAACGAAATAACAAGTTTCACGAAAAGCATCAAGAGCGTTGGTGCTATACTTTTGTATTTGTTTTTAATATCCTAGAAGAACATAGGATGCTTTTTTTCGCGATAAACTTTAGCCCGCGTGGACGAAGTCGCGGGCGAAAGCTAGTAGGATATAGTATTACGTCCTGCACTCCTACCATTTTAATACATAATGATATGATAAGTACATCAAATATGTACATATTGATATACTTACAATAACTAAACATTTGATTATATGAAATAAACTATATAAATGTAATCATAAATACCTACCTAAGGAGATATTAATAGAAAGTTACGGGAAAATAGTGGACTTCGATGTGTCATGCTCTATTTTATTGCTCTTATTCGTTATTGTAAACTAGTTGACGTTATTGTAAACTAGTTAACGTTATTCTAAACTAGTTGACGTTATTGTAAACTAATGACTCGCCCCGGCTTCGCACGGTTATCTAGGGGTTTCTCTTTTTATACGCGTTATATTAGCTTCACTTGTATGTTTGTATGTTTGTAACCGACGCCTATGGACGCTATTTTGACCCACTTCAAACGGTCAGATTTCATTCAAATTTTGCACACCTGTCAAAGACCGATGACAATGCAATAATTCGAATAAAAAATTTAAAAATATATAAAAAAACGCTCTTGTAAATAAACCAAACTAAAAAGTAGAAAATAAATAATAGTTTAAAAAAACTAAAAAACACGCTTTAAATAGAAAACCATTCTAAAAAAATGCAAACGCTTTTTTTTAATAAATCTATTCTTAATTCAAAATTATTAAAATTTATTTTGTATTTTTTAGTTTGGTTTTCTATTTAAAGCATGTTTTTTAGTTTTTTTAAACTATTATTTATTTTTTGTACACCTTTCTACCCGTGTTTTGATTGACTTATATAAACCAAAAATAGGAGTAAGCGTAATTCCAAATCTTTGGCAGCAATGCTCGTGGTGCTTTTTGACAGACATGTAATTATTTCGTTTCCTCGGCTGGTCATTCTGTTCCTTACAACTAACAACTAATCGTAATTTTTGAATATTTTTGATAACTTGGGTTTGATACATTATTGCAATTTTCATAAGGAACTCTAATTTTGGAAAAATAAGTACGGCCGATGTTACTCGCTGATAATGTAGCTTTCTTTAGGTTCAAATAGTTTTAAAATCGGTCCAGTATTTTTTGACTTTATCCATTACATACAAACAAAGAAACATACAAGAAAATCCATTTTTATAATACTAGTATAGATATAGATTAGTGCTAAGGATATGTTCCTTGAATATCCTAGAGGTGCACATAGTTTTTTATAAATTCCATCCTGGGGGTGAACGGGAGGGCAACGGACTAGTGGTCACACCATTTTGTCATACTGGTGTGAACACGAGGAATTATTTTTACTCGTGGTCACACTGCTTGGTGAGACAACGAGTGGCAAAGTTTGCAAGCTGGCAAAGCTGCGGCGCGCAGTTAGTTTTCTATAAAAAGATGCACCATCACTCATATCTATATACATTCCAAATGTAGTTGCATTGGACGAAAATACTTCTAGGGACGAGTTCGAATGATTGAATCATAAGTTTGGCAAGCGATCCGCTTCCATAATTATTGCTGTCGGTCGGTAATGACGTGGGGGCGGACAAAGTACCGATAGCGATCCGTGTGTAAATAGATAGAATGAAAAGTAAACCAAGTGTCGAAGCACATAATAAAAGGTTTTATATTGAAGGGTATTTATACAAAAGGGTTTCAATACTTGGTAGAGTAGGTACTTTATATATACAAAAGGGTTTCAATACTTGGTAGAGTAGGTACCTTATTTGGTAGAGCAGATTATTACAGTCCCTATGTCGTTCGGCACTCGACCTTTTTTTTTACCTACCTAGAGTACCTATGTACTACATTATTTTACGTCCTCGGAAAAGTGCTTCACTGACTTCAAATAGAAAAGATTGGTTGTTTCCTCGTGGACCTGATAGTAGAACCACGAGGAAACCCAGTTCCTCGTAGACCTACTACGGAGTTTTTTGATAAATCTTGTTTGACTTAATATTCGCAGCACAATCTACATTAACCGTAACATTTATCAGCGGAAGCCGTCCACACAGGAATCCTTCTAATCTCCCTCTCTAGAACTTTTCTTCCCCAAAAGTTATCGGTTCTACGAGCGTTTGATGTGGGCTGCCATTTTCCACTTTCTGAGAGTTCTCGTGTAATTCCGCTTAAGGATATCTCTAAGATTGTTAGATGCACCGACGTGAGAAAGGATCGAAAGGCTACGAACTACGAACCAAATTTTGTATAACCCGAAATTTGCTTTTAAATATCTCAATTCTGGTTAAGCGATTTTTCGATACATCCCGTATGTCATTCAAATAATACTATTTATCTAATATATACTCCCAAGCTGCATCACCTCGCTTACTGAACTTGTACGTGGATAAGCACGACAAAAATTTGAGATCGTATTGCGCCGTATAGAAAGTATCCTCAATCTACCACCCTATTCACTGATGCCCTGGAAGATATGTTTAAGACGCAGGATTGAAAAGGAGTGGGCATTAATATCAATGGAGAGAATATCTCACACTTACGATTTGCCGTTGATGTCGTCCTAATGGCGGAGTCGCTGCAAGACTTGCAAGGTATGATGACCAACCTAAACGACGATGCTTCTCGACGGATCTGTCTCAGAATGAACATAGATAAGACCAAGATCATGTTTAACGATCTTATTGACCCGGAACCAATTGAAATCAATGGTGTACCTACCTCTTGTAGTTCTCCAACAATATGTTTACCTTGCACAAATATTGCAATTAGGTAAGAAGAACTTTGAGAAGGAAGCCAACAGAAGAATTCAGCTGGGTTGGGCAGCATTCAGCAAGCTTCGTCAAGTCTTCTTGACATCCATACTCAGTGCCCTAAGACAAAAGTCTTCAATAAGTCGTCCTACCAGTCATGACCTACGGAAGCAAAACGTGGACACGTATTGGTTAAACTAGTCCACAAATATAAGATCGCTTATCGAGCTATGAAAAGAGCTATGCTTGGAGTTTCTCTGAAGGACAAGATTCGTAATGAAGATATCCGACGGAGAACCAAGGTAACCGACATAGCTCTGAGGATAAACAAGCTAATGTGGCAGTGGGCTAGTCAAATTTCCTGAAGAACCAATAACCTTTGGGGTAGACGATTACTCGAGTGGAGGCCATGTTTAGGCAAACGTAGGATGCCCAGTGGCCAGGTGGAGTGACGACCTGCGAAAGGTGGCCGGAAGAGAATAGATGAGGGGAGCTGAAGACCGAGATCAGTGGCGTGCATTAAGGCACTCCTTAAACACGCACGCCTACGTCCAGCACTGTTCAGATATAGGTTGATGATGATGATGAATCTATGACCCGCCAACGACTATTCCCGTTCACACCATTTCTGGAGTATCAACTGAAGATTCAGTTGCACTTAGTTTCAGTTGACTCATCGGTCATAATTATATAGAAACGAAATAATAATATATGCTCTATTACGTTGACAATTAGTCCAGCACAGTCACATGTGGCGGCGACTCTCCTGCCAACACGCTTACACCTGCCCGTCTATTAATAATTTATAATAAAAATAACTTTGTGCACAATTAATCACTTGTCTATGTTTACTAAACATTGGTACTCAATGACAAAAAAATGTAAGTCATGTCGTACCATAATAGTCAACAGGTCAATAGGATAGTCATTGCCTATAGGCTTATACATCTTTTCCTCGTGTGTTTTTCTTTATCTCTAAACAAAATATCATTCTTCTTCCCTATAAGTACTTATATGTCACTGCTCACTAACCGACACGAAATCTCACTCAGTTCAAAATTGGAAAAATGTATATAGTGTCCAAGATTCTTTCACAAAGAGGAGCTGAATATCTTGGGAACGGCTGCACCGATTTCTTCCAAACAAAGATAATAACTGTCTCGCCAAGTCTAGCTTTCAAATAAAAAAAATGCATTGAAATCGGTCCATCCGTCTGGGAGCTACAATGTCACAGTTATACACAGAGACAGGCAAAGACTAGAATTACTATAACAAAAGTTAGACTTACTACACCTACACCTGTCTTTAGCGTCAGGGTACTTTATACAAATTGACGGCCAGTCTAGTGGCTAGTGACCCTAACTACGAAATCGAACTGTCGTGGGTTCGTATCCCGCAAAGTGCAGTCATTTATGTGACGACCAGAAATGTTTGTTTCTTGAGTCATGGATGTAATATTTGTATCTATGTATGTTTATCCGTTATCTAGTGCCCATAGTACAGGGTATCCTAGTTTGGGGCTAGGTAATTGGGTGAATTGTTTAATTAACTAAATAAATTATATTTATTTAATTAATAAATTATATTTATTTATTTAATTCATAAATTATATTTATTTAGTTAATTCATAAATTATATTTATTTATTTAATTATATGAGAAACATACCTGTTTGTGAATCAAAAGCAAGGTTACTAGTACACGGCCACTATCCATAAACGGACTGATAATTCAAGGGAACGAATACAACCGTAAGTAGACAATTTCTCATAAACGCTCTAGACACGTTCAGGTATGATTTGGTCTATAAAATTGTTTCCGCATACTCAGATATTAATTATGTCATTTTACGATTATTTATTATAATTCGTATAATAATAATATAGTAATCTAATAATAGTTGACCAAGCGAGCGCGAAGCGTCTCCGTTTCAGCTTGGGCAAAAATGCTTTCGTATATCCGGATGTCAGTCCAGCCGGATGTCAGTCCGGATCTCTGTTCTTCTACAGCAACACATTTCTCAACTGATATAGACGAAACTTGGTATACAGGTTAAACGATTTTTTTGTCGTCGGGGATTTTTGATTGGGGGGGGGGGGGTACTTCCCCCAAAAAGGGTAAAAAGGGGGCTACTGAATATCTCCGCCATATAAAATCCGATTTAGATGGTTCTTTTTTTATTTGAAAGGTACTTACTAACTTTACGTCAGTCTCATAAAAATTTGGTGAAGATCTGATGTGGATCTTCGGCATGATGAGCAGAATAGCTCCTCAAAATGCAATAAATTTCTCACTAAGTATTAGGTTTCTACCAGTGGAGTCAGCCCTTTACCTACTAGGTAGGGATTGATGGAGCATCTTGGTTATTAATGTTAGTTTTACAATAAGGTAACTAGATGGCGCTACTGTGCACCGCTACATTGTTTGCAAAAAAGAATGTACGCGCGATGTCTACACAGCTCACAGAGCCACTAGTTATTATTCGTTCGTGATAACTTACTATAATTATTGTGGTTGCTCATAATAATGTCTGTATAGAAATTTTAGAAAGATTAGACCTGTGTATAAAGGACAGACCAAATGCGAGTCGTGAGACTCATATGCAGGGTTCTACTTCAATGAGTAATTTTCAATAGACCTGCGTCCATGAAGAGGAACGTGTTCTTACACGCGCGTGAACAGAGCGTTATACAATAAACGTCGTCTGCAAAGTCCGTAAGGCTCATTTCGTGAATCGTAAAAACATTCCCACGATTACAGAAAACAAAAAAAGGGTTGTTGCATTCGTAGTAGATTATGCACTAAAGGGATAAAGCAGTGTCTTACGTCACGGCCGGCATGTTTGGACCCTGAGCGTAACGTACGACTCAAAGTTAATTTCCGAGCGTAGCGAGGGGGTTTAAAGTTAACTCCTGAGCGAAGCGAGGACGTTATGTAGTGTACCGAGTGAAGCGAGGGGTCCAATATACCGCCCGCGTGCCAAAAGACTTTTCATACCATCTGCGAGACAATAAAAACAATAAGTGCACCATAGGCTGTTTGGCTTTCGAGTTGATGCTAAGTGATGGAAATAAACTAAAGGGACGGATTCAGATACTCTCTATTGATTAAAATCGACTAGTAAGAATCGTTCTAGTATATCGGTATCGTATTTATCTTTTGATTTTTCCGGTACTAGATTATTAATAATCACTAAAGCATCTAATTTAAACTCCGGAGTCAAATCACTATCGCTTGACGACATTTTTGTGTCAACTTGAAAATGATGAAATACCGGAATGTTAAACTAACACTAAACACCTCTTACTTACATTTATTTAGAATCGTGCCTTTTTTGACATTATATCAGTTGGGATATAATGCATTGTTACAGTAAAAAAAAAAAACGAGCGAGTCTTACAGTAGTTGCATATAATGTGTCATATCTCACATCTGAGGGATGACGCGTGATGGGATGATGATGATGATGAAAAGTATAAGCTATCCAGGGTATAAGCTATCTCCGTTTCCAATTTCATCAAAATCCGTTCAGCCGTTTGTGAGTGAATTAAGATGATGATGATGAAAAGTATCCTATGTGTTATTCCAGTACATAAGCTATCTCCATCCAAATTTCATCATAATCCGTTCACCCACCCGTTTGAGAGTGAAATAGATGATGATAATGATGATGAAAAGTATCTTAAGTGTTGATCCAGGGTATAAGCTATCTCTATACCAAATTTCATCAAAATCTGTTCAGCCGTTTAAGAGTGTTACACTGTTTACGAATTGTTAACGTTTTACACTGTTTAACACTTTTCACGAAATCACTCCCATAGATTACAGGAAAGCGAGCGGAGAGAAAATAGCACTGCGCGCGCTCATCATGTAAACCGGCTTCCTTTTATACTGTTTACACATTGTTAACGTTTTGCACTGTTTAACACGTTTCAATCAGCGCGCCAAATTCAAATTTTCTTGTGTTTTTTGCCAATTGTAGGTAGCTCTATTATTCATCGTGGGTTCATGAAAACTTATTTTGCGGCAATAATGTTACTTTCATGAACCCACGATGAGTTGACAGAAAACGCAAGAAAATTATAATTTGGCGCGCTAAGCGAAACGTTGCACCTTAACACACTAAATCACTCCCATAGATTGCAGGAAAACGAGCGGAAATATATTACACATCAAAAATAATTTTACCCCGTTTTCCATGCACCCTTTAAAATATTGTTATTACTTTTAATATGATATTCCTTTATAGTCCAACAAAAGAACTACATTAAAATTTATTGATGGTGTGTAAATTTCTGGTCTCTATCTCGTATAATTTAGAAGCTAACTAGCCCGTGACATACGGACCCTGATGGGCATACCTTTCTACAGACAGACGCTGTTTGGAACCCCTGGGTTTAAAGGAAACCCTAAATATAACAAAGTTTTAAAATAATACAAAGGGCAAATCAGTGTATCAGGGCCTCATCAAATAATATAAGTAGGTAGGTAAGTGGGTAGAAACCCCTTTCTTTCTCTATAGAACCCCGCCAAAATGGTCCAGAAATTTCTTCAAGAAAACTAACAAGAGGGCACTAACCGAAACCAGGTAAACTAAATCGAACGCTAAGCCAATTTTAGTAACACACAAAACTGCCAGGTAAATCCAACATTGTCACACGCTCAGACGTAACGTCTGAGAGCACTGCTATTTTAATCCTAATTTTATCACGGGCGGACATACATTTTATGGCCGTGAAATCGTGTCGGAAAAATGTCTTGTGGGAAAAATCTACGCTGGCAAGGTTTCAAACCTGTCCAAGTGTCCACTTCTCGATCGCGCCCCCATGTGTCTGAGTGATGATCGATTGAAGTAAACACGCAGAAAAGTGATTCAAACGTTGAAAACAATACTTTGAAATCACTTGTTATGTTTTGTTTTCATATTATATAGTCTCAGTAAAAGCAATTTTCTCAAGGCGACACTATATTCTAGCCTTAAACTACTAGAAAAGCTAGAATGAAAAATGGGACTGCACTGATTTATTTGTCTGAACATTCAGCAACAATTATTGAAGATTTAAATAGTCTTGCATGTTCCAACAGAAACGGACTTACAAAAGTTGACTCTACGGATAGAAAAAAATAAATTTTAGAAAAATACTCAGGGTTTACTTTGCGGATATATATCTTAAATGAACACAGAACAATTATGTTAGTAGCTTACTTCCGCCAAACTGTAAGTCAGACAAATGTTAAATGGAAAAATAAAAATAATGTGAAATATACAAACACCCACGCTAACTAACCATTATCCTTATGGAAGTATGTAACGTAAAATAAAAAGGTATGGTCAACTGGTTTTAACTACCTATTTTACTTCCTACCCAATATATGAAACCCTACTCAGAATGTCACAATAAAAATATATTTAATTATTATACATCATACCAAAATTCTACGTACTTATGTATTTAAATTTTAATTAGTTTTGACTGCGACCTTTAGCTTTAACAGAAAGGAACAGAAGTTTCTTTAGGGGAAACAGAATTTATTCTGTTTCTGCTCTGTAGTTTTAATTGTAAATTAGATTCTTAGTTAAGTTGTATTATAATAATAATAATAAAGTTTATTTCGTATTAGTTTGTTTGATTAGGTTGACTGGCAGAGATCGCTTTTAGCGACAAGTCCGCCCATTGTACTTTTGTTAAAAGATTTTTCTTATGCACTGTATATTATTGTAAACTGCTACAATAAAGTATTATCTATCTATCTATCCATATTTCAGTTCAATCCACTAGTCATTCATTATTTAATTACATTACTATTTTCAAAATTCTTTCCGAGGTCTACAAAACAATTTTTAGTACCAATGATTAAACAAGCACCGAGGAGATATATTTAAAAGTGTGGGTGGCGACTTCTTTGGTTGGTCACAAATCTGTTCTCGAGTGCTTTTGTTTGATTATTAAAAGAGAGACGCTCTTGAAGACATCCTTATAGTTTAGAAGCATCCTCTAGTCAGTGATTAGGCGGGCTGCGCTTTTATTTACTGATGAGCAGGAATATCGAAGTTAAATCTTATCATCTGCTTCCTAGTCTGTGATAAAGGAATTTCTTTCGGCTCCTAGTATAAACTCAACTCGTTTATGCACACAAAATCCGATGTAGAGCATGTTTTATATTATCAGTACATAATTATCACATCCTTTTGAAGCGAATAATGAGATTTAACAAATGGTTTTTTGTGAAGGCAGCTCAATCAATCTCATGCTCTTACGAGAGTTTTTTTTTTACTTCCACATCAAACTTTGTCTTATTAATTAATTAGGTTTCTTATTATTAAATGCTTTTATTTAATTTTCTTCACTTGTATGTATTTATCTATGTATTTCTGTCTGTCCTGGAATCTTACAATTCAAATTTCGAGCACTTCCTGCTTAGCTATCCGGCTGAAACTTTCAGGGAAGCTCAAAAATCAAAAATGTAAATGAAAACATAAACAGTGACAACGCATTAACAAAAAGAAAAAAAACTCATAAGTTATTTTTATTATAGTTACTTATTTTATTTTGTAAGGTAGTTGATAACGTCCTTATCTTATTATATGTAAAATGAGAATCCGTTTCACTTTAGTAACGACGAAATATTTAAAAGTATACCGGAATTTATGATAACACTAGATTACCCGCCCGCGACTTCGCACGCGCGGACTACTGTTTATCGCGTAAAAAGCATCCTACGTTCTATTAAGATATTAAAAACCAGTGCAAAAGTACTCGTAGGTATAGCACCAATGCTCTTGAAGTTTTTTGACAGACTTTTTATTTAGTTTCCATGGCAACCGTTCCTTACAGCGAGTAATCAACATTTTCCAACTTTCCGTGGAAATTAAAAAAATTCCGGGTAAAAAGTATCCTGTGTTTTATTCCAGGATATAAACTATCTCCATTCTAAAGCTGTTATTGCGTGAAAGCTCCCCAAACAAACAGACAACGTTTACTTTTATATATTAGTATAGATTCGCGAAACTGACTGATATTAAACTGTTATGGGTTATGGGTGGGATATTAAAGACGTTATGGGTTCACGTTCACGTTATCATAATTGAAAATGGCAGCCACATCGTTTGTAGAAAGCCGATAGCGATTTATACGTTGGCAAATGTTATAACAAGAGGAATGTTTCGAATTCAGCATTGAATAATACTCAGGTGTTTATGACTCAACCCTCTTGCAGGTGTGGTAGATCTCCATGGCGCGCGTGTGGGCCGCGGCTAAAATAAAATGGTAACCCACCGACGAGTAGCGGAGTTACTCAGCTCTGCGCAAAACTCATCGGCCCGAGCATTACTCATGCTGCTGCCGTGGGTCGCTACTCCCACGCAATATCAAAATTTCATAGGAAGCACATTTAGACGAACGCACGCATCGCTGAAACACAATATGAAAACCAGTCTCCGCTTTGCGCAAGAGACGGATTCGCCGCTAGGGTTCGTTGCATTTTTATTACCCCATTTATATGAATTGGTTGCTTTTATAGCGTTGATTTATATGTAGATTATTTCTGGAAAATAAAGAGGTCTGTTTTTTGTCTCCTGTTTCCATTTCGATAGGCAGTGATGGGATGGATGAGTGAATTGTTTGACTTTGTGTCTATGGAATCATTTTGTTTAAACCACTAATTTATTTATTTGTATCTCGATTTTTTAAACTATTTTTTTTTTACTAGCTGTACCTGTGGCTTCGCACGCGTGGTTATTTCTCTAGGGTAACAGTACCCGATGTACTATTCCAAGACCTAGAATAGCAATACGAGTATACCAACATTTGATCAAAATTCCTTCAGCCGTCAAATAGTTTTTATCGATTGCTCGGCATCTACTAATCTGATTGAGATACCAAGTGCACCAGTTTTAAGTCAAATCCTAAGCTATCTAACTGTGAAAACCGCATCGCAATTGTTTCAGTAGTTCTTACGTGATGCGCGAACAAACATGCAGACAAACTTACAAATTAACAGACAAACAGAAAGAAACGATTTAAATAATGTTATATTCTTGTTCAGTGTCTTGTTTTAAGTATCCTAGATCTTTTTTTTGATTATCTTCTTTGTACAGACTATTTCGTTCCTATTGCTTTATTATAAGTATAGATTTATTAGTTGGGCTCCGTGGTTTCAACTGCGTGCTATCCTGTTTAATTCAAGGCCCTAAATTAGGTCAATGTACCAAACATCAAAATCCTTTCAGCCCTTCAGCTAAGTTGTAACAAACACACGTTCGACTTTGGAATTTATTATAATGATCTATGATCAATCACTTAAACTCTACTTATTATCTAGGTAATCTTAATAATAATTAATAAAAAAACGATCTATACTTAGGTAATAATGCAGAAAGTACCAAAATAAACAGTACAAAGAAGATATTGAAAAAAAAGCTAGGGTACTTAAAATAACCTACTGAACAAAAATATTACAATTTTTTTATTCATGTCTGTCTGTTAATCTGTTTGTCTGTATGTTTGTTCGCGCATCACGTAAAAACGACTGGACCGATTGCGATGCGGTTTTCACCGTTGGATAGCTTAGGGTTTGATTGGGGTAGGTACTTGGTATCTTAATCCGATGGTTAGATGCCGAGCAATCAATAAAAAACTATTTGAAGGCTGAACGAATTTTGAAGAAATGTAGTATAATTTGTACTTTATAGGTTATACTTTTGGTCCTGAATAACACGTATGGGCTACTTTTAAATGAAATTACCACGCGGGAAAAGCCGCGGGTACGGCTATAAAATAAGGCAACCTACCTACATCGATTTAAAATACCTTTTAATTATTTTTTATGAAACCCAGTAACGGATATAATACGAGTAGGTATAGTCGATATTCCGTGTCTAAGTATTTACGCAGTTTGTTAGAAACACTTTACGCCAGAGAAGTAATCGTTTTATTGGCGTAACTTTCCTATCCTTGATGGAATGACAACACCCGAGACACACTAATGCACTTCATACTACTAATTAAGAAATGCATGCAGTCTGCTTCTCTTAAAAATGTTGAAGAAAATACCTAACTAATGTAACATTTCACATACTTACAACTTTAATTGTGTTTAGTTTTTACAGCCGAGTAAATATCAAAGAAAGATAGGCCAGCGAAGGTCATGGAGCAAGGTAGTACAACTCATACGTGTTGTACTATCATTTATTCTGTGGAATGAGCAAGAAATCAAAATTAATGATAATCAGCTTTCAAACAGAAAAAAACGCATCAAAATCGGTCTATTCGTTTGGGAGCTAAGATGCCACCCCCCCCCCCCCCCCCCGTGTGTCACACACAGTGACACAGTGATACACAGCCTAAACTTATAACACCCGTTTCTTTGTTCGGGGGTTAAATAGAGAACCACTGTCGCATCTCCTATCAAAAGCTTGCCGTCACCGCGTCGTTTTATTTCCTTTGTACCTACTATCTGTTGTCGTTTATTAACACCCAACCAACCCAACCTCAGAGTAAAGTACGTATGAGTTGTACTAGTATTTTACTCTGTGGTTGGAGCAAGAAATCAAAATTAATGATCCCGCGTGGCGAAAATATAAACCGCAAGGTGACAGTGATTTCTAGATAAATAACGTTGGTGAGACTATTCTTGTTCCTATCAAAGAAAACTATTTTTACTACCACATAACTGTACCCAACTACTTTTTTAGCAGCACGCGCAGAATATATTTAACGAGAATGTTTTTTTTTCTTTCTGTTTCTTTGGCATCTTCTTTTTATTTTAAAACATAATAAATTAAAAAAACTTAAGATCACGGATCTATGGTTTAACATCCAACAAGCACAAATTAAAAAATATATAAAAATTATAGCTAAGAACCATCTCTTTACCTCAGATTTGAAAACAAAATTAACTGCAGCTAAATCGGTCCATTCGTTTGGGAGTTATGATCCACCCGCCTTCCCCCCATTATATAACTAAGAACCATCTCGATTACCTCAGCTTTCATACATAAACAACCGCATTTAAATCGGTCCATTCGTTTGGGAGTTATGATCCACCCGCCTTCCCCCCATTATATAACTAAGAACCATCTCGATTACCTCAGCTTTCATACATAAACAACCGCATTTAAATCGGTCCATTCGTTTGGGAGTTATGATCCACCCGCCTTCCCCCCATTATATAACTAAGAACCATCTCGATTACCTCAGCTTTCATACATAAACAACCGCATTTAAATCGGTCCATTCGTTTGGGAGTTATGATCCACCCGCCTTCCCCCCATTATATAACTAAGAACCATCTCGATTACCTCAGCTTTCATACATAAACAACCGCATTTAAATCGGTCCATTCGTTTGGGAGTTATGATCCACCCGCCTTCCCCCCATTACATAACTAAGAACCATCTCGATTACCTCAGCTTTCATACATAAACAACCGCATTTAAATCGGTCCATTCGTTTGGAAGCTACGATTCTCACGCCCCCTTCCCTCCTTCCCGCCATTATAACTAATCCATCGCCATCTCCGTCACATCAGCTTACAAACAGAAAAAAACGCATCAAAATCGGTCCATTCGTTTGGGAACTACGATGCCATAGACAGACACACACAGTGACACACATCCTAAACCGATAACATCCGTCTTTTTGTTCGGGGGTTCAAAATGAATGTACTTTACTGTAAGTTTAGAATTTCCATAAATTTTCATTATAATTTAAACTACCAGAAAAATAAAGATAATGAAGCTCTATGACGAACGAAAGCATACCAAATAACATCCATACGAATATTATTACGTAATACTCGATTTCGTCGGTACAGAAACAATAAAGATTTCAACGAGAGAATTTCTAGAAAAACTTTGAATATTCGTTTTGTCTATGACTTTTATATCACCGTAGCGGTCAGCAGATTAATCTTTTCTTTTAATTCAAAACGAAAGTAGTTTACAGAACGGACACATAAATCAGATTGAGTACAACAGAATAATAATAACCTACTTGGCAGATGCATGCACGATAATGTACCTAGGTATATTTATATCCTCTATAACCTACGATATCATTTTTGAGATCAAACAGGTCATAGTGTGGTTTATTGTAGTTTTAATAATGCTACTTATCACTTGGCTTATTGATTTAATTGTTTTTTTATGTTTTTTTTTTCTTCCTGAAAATGATTAGGAATCTTCATTTATAAGAGCTACTACTAGTTTTTGTCCGCGTCTTTGTCCTTGCGGATTATAGTTTATCGCGATAAAAAGTATCCTATGTACTTCCCCAGGGTTCAAACTACCTCCATACTAAATTGTATCAAGATCAGTTCAGCCATTTAGTCGTGGAAAGGTAAAAGACACAGAGCGAGAGAGAGTTACTTTCGCTTTTATAATATTATAATATGGATTTAAGGATTTGAAATAAATTTTATTTTTCTTAATACATTTTATCCATTCCATTTTAGTGATAGATAGGTATATTTTTTTGTGAAGTTTGTTATAACCTTGTTTCAGAAAAAATACCTAATTATTATAGCAACCTATATTTTTTAAAGAATTAACAGTAAGTACATTCTGTATAACCCAGCTTAACTAATTTATAAAACTGATATTAGGTTTTACTTTAAAGGTTTTTTTTAAGGTTTTTATATGTAAATTAATGTCAGTACATATAAATGCTTTATATTTACGATATCTACGCAGATTCGTTCTCACCACGTGCTGGAAAATAGATCGTTATCTCGTCAGATCACTGAAATAATAAGCTATTTGAGTTTGAAGTCTGTTGCCAAGCGCTCACGTGTAATAAAAACGGATATATTTAGCCTCTTACTGGAATAGGTCTTTCGCCACAAAGATTTCCTGATTCCAGATAAGTAACTGTCTATCTACTCTTAATTAAGGGGCCAGCTGTTTTTGCATTAATTTATTAACTTATTTACAGAGAGGAGACGATTATCATCGATGTTTTCTTTTAAGGAATTGGGTTATGTCAGGCAATCGGTTACCAGATTCTCCGTTTAAAATTATCTTCAGTTAAAACGGGATCCACAAAAAGAAATTGAGAAAGCGTGCTTCCTGCATGGACGTCTAAAAAGCATCAGAGAGAGGCAGAGTTCGGACTGTAACCCTTGGTGAATAGAGTTGAAAACTAGAAGAAGACTGTTCCTGGAGTGAAGCATCGTGCTCGCCGGTGTTATTTCTGTGCGGTGCGCGGGCGGGGCGCTCCGCCACTGGAGTCTGATCATTTCTCAGAAAATTCAGATTACAGCACAGAGCGCGTATTAATTTGGTAAGAGCTCAATCCAGTCTAACTATAAACACAGGTAAATGTTTGGCATTTTTACATTGATCTTGAAATTCTTTAAATACTGTTTCACATTGCTGAATTAAAATAGCTCATGTGTGTGTGTGTTTGTGCTCAATGTATATGTTTTCTAACTGGTAATTACAATAAAGTGTTTCGTATCGTATGGTATAAATAAACATTACTATGTAGGTTATGTAACTATATAATTAATTAGAACGGAATTGCCAGAGAAAACTTACGTGCAGTGTCGTGCATAAGCACGTCAGTTTTCATTGCTTTTAGAGCATTGGTAGCCTAGCAGTTTACTGGTGTGAGTTAGATTCCAACGATACTGGGTTCGGTCTTGGGCTCCACACCAATGACTTTTTTAAGTTATGTGCGGTTAACCATCGCTCCGTGCTTCGGAAGGCACGTTATGCTGTCGGTCTCGACTGTTAATAAAAGCAGTCGCTTAGCCATGTCAAAGGACTTCGGGCGGCCTAACAAACTCAGACACCAGAGACCAGCACTACCTCATACGACAAACAAACGGACATTACTTTTGATTTCATTTTTGACGAATGGTTGGTCGAGTGGCTAGTGACCCTGACTGCGAAGTCAACCAACGGTGGCGGGCTCGAATCCCGCAAGGTGAATGTAAATGTTTGTTTCCGAGTCATGGAAACAAACATTTATATAAAAGATATTTATGTATATTTTTGGGTAAACATACATAAATATTTGTATGTATGTATGTTTACCCATAGTATGGGTAAAGTATCCTAGTTTGGGGCTAGGTAATTGGTGTGAATTGTTCCAGATATGTTATATTATTTGTATTTTTTAATTGTAATAATTCAAATAAAACACACGTAACTGAAGATATTAACACAACAATTTTAAAGGAATGTGTTTTCTAATAATTATTATATGATTTGAACCAAATAAACCTCGATTATAATATTATATTATTTATTCACATACAATAGAGTAAGTAATACTATATTAATTATAATTTAAATGTACAATTCTGCAATTAAATTAATAAATAAATAATAATAAATTAACATAAAGAGCTTACTAAAAAAAACGGTCTAGGAAAATGTTATTTCCTATATTTCAAATACTATGTTTTTTCCTATACTATTTAAAGTATACTCTAAGTCTGTACGTTTTTTTTTACTAAACGTGCCAAGCCAGTTTTTTTTATCACTTTCTAGGCAATCGTTTGACCACGATCTCACCTGATGGAAAGCGATGATGTGGTTGAAGGTGTAGCACGTTTGCCTAGTAGATACCTATTCACTCTTGACTTGAACACACCAGGGTTATATTTTACCGGAAACACTGACGAGGGCAGGGCATTCCACTCCTTAGAAGTTCTTATAATAAATGAAGAAGCGTAACGCTTCGTTCATGTGCGAGGTATTTCAACCATAAAAGGAATGTGGGTAATCTCTTATCTCCATTCTAATCATACTCGTAAAGTACCTAAAGTTCTCGTAAACTTCATACAGCATCAGCTGTAATGCTTTTAAGCCCTACTGCTAAGTAACAAAAACTATTTACTAAAAAAAGAAGAAGAAGATAATAAAAAAAAGATGACTTAAAGTGGAACTACTGACCAAGAATAATAAGCAACTGGGTCACCAAGATACAGGCCTTGCCTAGATTGGGGCCCGAAGCTATTAGCTATCCCTACTAAACCTACTTAATCTAATGATCACTATGTATCATTTTGTATTTTGGTGGGGTTTTCCCTGACATTATCAGTGCATAAATAATTATTACTATTAAGAATGTAAAATTATTTTAAATGATACATGTCTGTACATGCTTTTGCTCGAAGTCAAAAGTACTGGACAGCTTGAGATGGGTTTTCACAGTTAGATATCCGAGGTTTTGACTTAAAATTTGGTGTACTTTGAATCTATGCAAAGATTGAATAATAGCCGATTAATTGATTGAAAGCTGAACTAATTTTGATGTAATTTGGTGGTCCTCGTACTAAAATCTCAGAAAAATGTTCACGCGGGCAAGACCATGAAGCTCAGCTTGTAGAGCCATAAATAAATAAGTTCATAACTCATAGAGCCGTCATGGAAAGTTCTGTGATAGAGCAGGGTTCGATGACAGCACCTGGCTTACGCATCTGGCTGGACGAGCGTGCGTCATCTCTGAATATCGACACTGGTCTCTAGAGCTTCCATGTGCCGAGCATACTAGATACGCTTGACAGTTACCATCATCAACCTATAATGTTCCTACAGCTGGGACACAGGACCTTCTAACGCTTGACAATATATAACTGAAGAATAACGATGATGCTTTAACAGAAGAAGAGACAGAGAAAAAGGTTACAGGTTTGCGTTAGATAAGTATCTATTACTAAAGTCAAGTTTCAATATAGGATAAGAATGCCAAAATAATAAGAAAAAAAGAAAAAACTCTCCCTACTGAAATTTTATTTCCCAAGCTATAGCTTACAACAACATGGACTATCCATCCATCGATTCATAGCCCTTAAAAAAATATAATTAGAAAATCTCTGTTGTTTTAAGTAGGTATCATTATAAGTTATGTCAATAAACAACTGATTTATTTATATTTTACGGACCATGTTCTGAAATAAAGTCCTTTTTATTTATTTGTAATCCTATCCGTATCTTCCTCTCCTAGAATCTGGCAACTTCACTAGAGACAGACGAATGCCTCCACTATTCTGTGGGATTCTGCCAACTCTGAACCTACGTCAGTCATTTTTGTCGAATCATCTATTTCAAACAAGTGACTAAGTGTTGACTGATTTTAGAACATTCCTTGTGAGATACCTTTTTAGAGTAGGTACTCTTCTAAACATTTTATTACCCGACTACGGCGTAGCAAGGGAAGAGTAATGTCTAAAGTTAACAGTCTATTGAATGTACGAGTATACGTGGATGTTCCACCATAGCGTCGTCCCTATTGGATTTTGACAAGCGAGGTGTCAATCGATTCGTCTTCAGGTATTGTGTAATTTTTTATGTGTCCGACTACGGCAAGGAAAAGGAAGGGTTATGTGTTCAAACTAAAAACTTGGTCCGATTTTGACAAGCGAGGCGTCAATCGTTTTCGATAGACTATCTTTTACCCTATTTATTACTATTTTATTTTTATTATGGTTTTAGTTTTTGAACTTACGACTATGTCTTGTTACTGTAAACTGTTTTGGAAATATTTTTGACAATAATATATTTTAATTTTAATAAACATAAGCTTTTGGCAGTTAAGTATAGTTTACATAGTGATCCCTCAATCTCCGAAATTTTGGATATTTTGATATAATGATCCAATCAAATGTAATATTCATTTAATTTTAATATGTTTAGATTCCTTTTAGTGATAATTTACCTAATATTACATGAGAGCGATGGTAGCCTAACGGTTCAATGGGCCAATTTAGAATCCAATGATACTGGGTTCGGTTCTAAGCTGCGCACAGTGACTTCTAAGTTATGTGCGGTTTTTCATCGTTCCGTGCTTCGGAGGGCACATTAAGCTGTCGGTCCCGGGAGGTATCGATTTTTTGCAGTCACCCATGTCAAAAAACCTCGGGTGACCTGATAAACTCTGACACCAAAGGCCAGCACTACCTCGTACGACAAAAAAATCTATATCATAACCATAACCGTTAGGGAAGAATGGTCCTCGAATGGCGACCACAGTGCAGGAGTACGAGCGTAGGGCGGCCGCCCAATACGAGGTGGACTGACGAGCTGGTGGACGACCATCACCCAAGTCTACTAATATACATACATACATACATAGATTGTTAGTGAATTGTGGAAAAAACCCGCTAAATTTTCACTTTTACTACTTAGGGTATTTTACTTTAATCGTTTTTATTTAAAATAGTAATATGAATAAATATTGGCAAATGAAAAATCTTTGAAGTAGAAGGTAAAGGCGAAAATTTTGCGAAAATGCTGCCTCAATTCATTAACAATCTATGAACAATTATTGTTATAATATACTTGGGGCCCTGGTGAGAGAGGCGGGGAGCTTCTGAATGCATCTTTTTTCTTGACACTCCTTCCCGTTAAAATAAAAGATACAAAATTCTTGCATTGTGTATTATTTTTATTCCCTTGTCTGTGAAATGGTATAATGGTTAAAAGTTGATAGGTCATCATTTCTACTATTATCCTTTATCTATAGGATATTTTCATCAATTATCTATTATTTGGAAGAATATCTTTATAAATAGCCATTCTTCAGCAAATAAAGTTAACTGTTTAAATGTTAAAGGTACAGCGTCACTGTTGGGTTATCGTACCTCGCTGGTTTGTATTGTAAAACAATGTTGCCAATTGCGTTCATCTGTATATTTGTACTTATGTAAGAAACTACTAAACCGAATTTGTTTCGGTTTTTCTAAATGAATTCGATTTGAATGACGTGATCTAGCATTATGTTATTAAGTGCGAGTAGTTGTCAGTGCCATCTGGTAACTTAACTACACTAATTTCCGTAACATAGGTACTGACAAAGCTACAAAATCATTAAACTTTTTGAATGGAATAATAAGTTCTTCAAACCGATTTTCCGAACACCCATATCCCCCAATCTGTTTGTATAAACAATACTCTACTGTATTACTCATTGTTGTATTAAAGTGAAGTATATTCACCATGTATCTAAACCATGAAATCAAGCTGTTTTATATATGTTAGGAAAACATAAAAAATACTTTACATGCCTCTTAGTAAGAAATATAAAAGTTATTAAACCCTTGTCGTCAGGGAAAAATATAGGAGAAGGGTCAAAGAAAGACAAAAATAAATAAAAAATACTCACTAATAGTCAGTCTTTTCATTGCACCTAGCTCTATCTACAAACTAACGGTTAAAACTACATAGTACTTGAAAAGCCTTTTCTCTAGCCACTAGCAGTTCCATCTAACGGAACTGCGTAGAACTAAATATCTCTGAACGCACAATGACGCCATCTACGCGAATCTAGCGATGCGAAAGGCTCAGCTGCCTTCGCCCGACTGAATCACACAGGCTTCTGCTCCTATATAAAACCTACTGTAATCGAGACGCAACCTATTTAGATCTTGCGGCCGTTAAACGCCGCTAGCCGTTACGCGCTGGTTGGTCGTTATTCTCGTTAGGTCGTTAGCGTTAGCTTTTATGGGCGGCGTCCGTTCGCTGTTGCTCCGACAGATGGCGAGCTATTTTTGTTTTCTAACGACGCAGTATTATCAGCGAGTTATTTCGCGTGATATCAGTTGTTCGTGGAATAAGACTGAATAACTAGTTCAATGTTGTTTTTGTTTGAGATCCATTGTCTGGTTATATTTATAGACCGTATGATTGTGTGTTTATTAAATGTAGAGTACCAGCAGAAATAGCTGTAAATAGAGGCCTGCTATTTATAGTGAAGATGGCAGGCGCATAGAGTTTCGTTATAGGGGTTCTGTACATATGGGACTAATAAGATCCCATCATAGATGTGCAAAAGACAATTCCTTACATATATTTTATTTTAAGTGTAAGCTGAAAGTAAGATTGAAATTATAAAGTATATACCTACCGATGCAGACGTAATTGTTACTCTGGTAATCTTTACTAGACTAAAGATTAATTTACTCGTAGACACTGCGCCGCCATGCCGGCTTAATAAAATAGGTCCAGCCCTTCTCAACCCGCGGGTGCTATTAGCATATTATAGAGTTCGTGAAATAGCCAGCAGTATTTTTCTAGGATGTATCAGCAATCACCAGGGGTGCGATTTTTGAGTGTCACCGGTGATTTCGAAATCAGCTTTTCTCAAAAGTGGTATTTTTGAATATCATACCTGTATTATCTTATTCGTTGTTCGTATTTTAGGAAAAACAACACACGAAAAGTAGGTTAATTTATGAAACTATGAACGAAATTGTCAAAAATATCATCGGGCGATTTCAAAACGAGAGGCACTCGTAAACGAAATCATACGTATGATATTTTTTATCACCCAGTGAAATTCAAAAATACGACTTTTGGGAAATCGGTGACTTTTTATCATTTCGCTGATATTTAACGGTGATATTCAAAAATTGCACCCCAGGACGCAAGCCAAGCGTGGTGATTGTGGCAATTACTGCCCTATTATGTGGGGGAGACCTATGTTCAGGAGTGGACGTCTTCCGGCGGGTTGTGATATATACTTATAATAAAGCAGTAAGTACCAAAAAACTACATAATGCAGATAAATTAAAAATATTAGTCAAGGGTACTTAAAATAGCCTACTGAACAAGTTTTTTTTTTTTTTAAATCGTGCTTGTATGTTTGTTCACGCATCACATAAAAACTAGTGGACTGATTGCGATGCGGGTTTCACTGTTGGACAGCTTAGAGTTTGACTTAGACACTGGAATACTTGGTATTTTAATCCTATGATCAGGTGCCGAGCAATTGATAAAAAACTATTTGACAGCTGAACGAATTTTGAAGAAATGTAGTATATTGTACTTTATAGGTACTTTTGGTCATGGGAATAACACGTATGGGCTACTTTAAAATGAAAGACACGCAGGCAAAGCCGCGGGCACAGCTAGTCCACAATAACATTGTTTTTACACAGAAATACATTTTGTAACACGTTCGTGGGGACAAGTAAAGCATCTATCGATGTATTTGTAAAAATATTAATAAAATACCACCAACCTGTGCTTTTTTTGTGTGTAGTGTATACTCAAAAAACAAATAAGATTTAAAGTTTGCTTTATTCTTAGGGTGTTCGACTGGTTGTTGTGTGTCAGGTTATTGCAGAAGATTTTTATAAGTGTTTCAGTTCGGCCAGAGAGCAAAGACTACGTCAAAAGCTTTGCAAACCTTAGGGAGTAAGTAAATTAGACCCGCTAGCTACCATCAGCTATACTCATTCATACATAAGCTATTTACTGTTATAGCCACATCCAGAAATAAAAAGAAAAGTAACGATTAAAGTTCAAAAAGTCCAACACTAGAATACATGTCAAAACAATATACTTACCTACTTAATAAATACGTAGCGAGGTGCAAATAACAGAGAAAGATAAATCTTATTAGCTAATAGTATAATTATTTTTAATTAGGCAGATCGAACATTACCGCCAGATGAAGCGACCTTGACCAGCGTCCAACGTAAGCTAATCAGCTTCAAGGCCTCACGTGCTAATAAAATAATGATAAAGTAGCGACCACCTTGTTTCTTCGCTTTTCGAAAATTAATTATTTTTATTTCCAACACTCTGACAATTAATTATTTCCTATGGGATAATAATTCTTTGACAAAATGCTAACTCATGCTATTGATCTAACCAATAAGGTACATGACATTAAAATAATCAAGTAAAATTATTATAATAAAATTAAAAAGACCCGACTGCGAACTAAATTATTGAATAAGAGCAAAAAAAAAATTATAATTATTTGAAATTATTTAATTATTTTAAAAATAATCAGATAATCACACTAATATTATTAAGGCGAAAGTTTGTATGTCTGTTTGTGTGTTTATATGTTTGTTACACCTTCACGCTTAAACGGCTGAACGGATCTCGATAAAATTTGGTGTGATGGTAGCTTATAACCTGGATTAACTCATAGGACCCCGCGTCCCTTAGGAATCGTGAATTTTTACGGGATAAAAATGCCTGAGGGTCGCGGGTGAAACCGCGGATTGCAGCTAGTATTGATACATATTTTACTTTACTGTAATAGTTGCAATTGCAACATTAGACTATATCATAGTATAAGTAATGCAATAAATTGCTACCGGTGCTTCGGAAATACGCCCGTTAGAGAAGAGAGCACCAAGAAACTCTACGGGGAAGTATTTTTTCCCATAATTGTTATTTCTTTACAATTTTTTCAAATGTCAAATTATATTAAAACATATTACAAATATAACAGACAAAAGTGACGAGATGTCCCACAATCAACAAACAGTCAAACTGGGGAAAATAAAGTAAAAATTCTGACTATGTTGTTTAAAATATCTCATGGCATGTTGTAGTCATGAGAAATCTCACAAAGTACTTTGAACATTCTATACACCTAACGTAAATATAGAAGTGATCACTTATTATTATTATCATGGAGCTTGCAGACATCAGGCCATGCATTTCTGTCATTAATATACTAATCATTAACATTGTAATATGCTCTCTTTATGAGATTTAATTCAACAAAAGTTTTAAACCTATGCACTGATCAATGCCGTAGGTAACTTTTTAAAAAGCGTATACAGTTCCCCATATATGAACCAACAAACTTTCTTTAACCGAAATCCAGACACTTTCAGTTTATTTTTATTGCTAGAATTAAAATTGTCAATTTTGTAAGAGGGTTACAAACATTTGCTACTGTTTAGTTAAAAGAATAAAATATTTTAGAAATGGTCTATTAAAGGCTTTCATTTCGATACCATAGGTTTTGGTCATTTTTTGTTTTATCGGATATGTCTATACTTATAATAAATTGTAACGGGTCCAATTCTGTACATTGAAGATATTTAGATACTTTTTTTGGGAGGTTGCTCTATTTTCGATACTGAAGCCAAAATTGTTATTTCTTTTCGTTTTTGTCTGTTTGTTTGTCTGTATCTTGGCTAGGCATCACGCAGAAACTACTGAATGACTTTAAATTACACTTGGTACGATTTGAGTTCATACTACGAGGATACATAGGATACTTTTTATGCCGAAAAATTAAAGGGTTCCCGCAGGATAGCGGTTAAAAGTTATTTAAAAGAACACGTCTTATGCTGAAACTACTGGAAGGATTTTGTTGCAACTTGGCACAGTCATAGTTTGTATAATTGGTAAAAATTGAGGATACTTTTATCCCCAAAAATAAAGAGTTCCCGCGGAATATTGTCCCAAATTCTGTAAACTGATGGTTTTTTTTTATGCTGTTCTATATTCAATACTGAAGCCCAAACTGTATTTTTTAAATTTTTGTCTCTCTGTCTGTCTGTCTGTCTGTCTGTCCGTCTGTCTGCCTGTAACTTGGAAGTGCATCACACCGAAAATACTCAATGAATTCAAATGAAACTTGGTATGATTTGAGTTCATACCTCAAGGTAGGACATTGAATACTTTTCATCCCAAAAAATTAAAGGGTTCCTGTAGGATAGGGTTTGAAAATAATTTGAAAGAACATGTAGCACTCTAAAACTATTGGACGAATGTTGATGCAACTTAGCACATACACAGTTTATAAGATGGTTGAAAATAAAGGATACTTTTTATCCCGAAAAAGTTCCTGGATTCCTGCGGGATATTGGTCCAAACAAATTTTTAGGTTTGTACATTAAATATATCGTGTTTTTTTATGCGTTATTTATATTCGATAATGAAGCCTAAACTGTATGTTTTTTCATTTTTGTCTGTCTGTCAGTTTTTTTGTCTGTATCTTGGCTAGGCATCACGCAGAAACTACGGAATGATTTTAAATGACACTTGACACGATTTGAGTTCATACTACGAGGTAGGACATGGTATACTTTACATCCCGATAAATTAATGGTTTTTCGCAGGATAGGGGTTGAAACTTATTTAAAAGAACACGTACCACGCTGAAACTAATGGACGGGTTTTGATGCAACTTGGTACTGTCGTAAGTAGTATATGATGGGTTAAAATTGAGGATACGTTTTATCCAAAAAAAGTAAAGGGTTTCTGCGAGATATGGGTCCAAAGTTATGTTAATATTGAAGTAATAAATAATACTTTTTGGAGGGTTCTCTATATGCGATAATGAAGCCAAAACTGTTTTATTTTTTATTTTTGTCTATCTGTCTGTCTGTTTGTCGGTATCATAACCGCGCATAGCACCGAAACTACTGAATTAATTCAAATGAAACTTGGTATGATTTGAGTTCATACTACGAGGACACATTGGAGACATTGGATACTTTTCATCCCGAAAAATTAAAGGGTTTCCGCAAGATAGGGGTTGAAAGTTATTGAAAAGAACTTGTGTCACTCTGAAACTACTGGACGGTTTTTGTGACGAAAATTGACACAGTGATATACGTATATTATTAGTTATAATAAAGCAATAGGTACGAAAAAGGCTGTACAAAGAAGATTAATAAAAACATGCTCTTGGTTGCTGAAAAAAGCTATTGAACAAGCATATTATAACATATGTTGTTCAATGTATATGTATAACGTATTTTGCATCGAGTCTTTCTGTCTGTTTGTCTGAATGTTTGTTTGTTCACTCATCACGTAAAAACTACTGGACCGATTGCGACGCAGTTTTAATTATTAGATAGCTTAGGGTTTGATTTAAAAACTGGTTTAATTGGTATCTCAATCTGGTGAGCTAGAAGCCGAGCAATTGATAAAAGTATTTAAGACGGCTGAAGAAATTTTGATCAAATGTTGGTATATTAGTCCTGGAACAGAACATTATGGTACTATGAACCTAAAGGAATGACCAAGTGTGCGAAACCGCGGGTACAGCTAGTGTATAAATGTTAGTTTTCTTGACACTTCATTATATCCTTTAGCACTCTCTTGATTAAGACGAATCCAATGTACCTACGTCATTTATCAAAATCTATCAAGCCGTTTTGGCTGTAGGACGCACCTAAGAAACGTACAAATAAACAAACTTACATACAACCCAAACACATGTCCTTCCGTGGAGTCGAGTAAAATTGAACGGTTTTTTTACATTAATTGATTATATCTTAGGATTCCTAAAATAAGTTTCACTTAATTCATTAATACTCGTATAAACATGTTTAGCATTTATTATCCAGGTCAGTTTAAATAACGTTAATAGAGTCGGCTTTTAGGAGTAGATGGATGCACCATACATTTTTTTATCGGGTCTTATTTAGTCATTAGTTTATGAAAATTAATTAAGTATGGTCTGAAATTTATGAGGGACAATCCAGCCAGAGTTCAAATAAAATGAACATTTTAGTAAGCAGCTAGTCCAAATATTAAATCCTCCAGTCTGAAGGATGCAAGACCACGTTAATCGTAAATGGTATAGACTAAGCAGCAGATTACGATTTGCCGATGATTTCTTCCTAATGGTGGAGTCGTTGCAAGACTTGCAAAGTATGCTGATAAATGATGCTTTTCGACTCATCGGTTGCATCGGTTTAACGTTCTTGTTGACCCGGCATCGCATTGGCATTGCAGTCAATGGTGTATCTCTTGAAGTTGTCGAACAATATGTTTACCTTGGGCAAATATTGCAATTAGATAGGAACAACTTTGAGAAGGAAGAGAGCAGAATAATACTGCTGGGTTGGGCAGCATTCGGCAAGCCTCGTCAAGTCTTCTCGTCATCCATACTACAGTGTCTGAAGACAAAAGTCTTCGATCAGTGCGTCCTATCTCAGTCATGACATACGGAGCCAAGACGTGGACACTCACGGTCAAACTTGTCCACAATTTTTTTTTAAAGAGCTATGCTTGGAGTTTCTCTGAAGGATAAGATTTGTAATGAAGATATCCGACGGAGAACCAAGGTAACCGACATAGCTCTGAGGATAAACAAGCTAATGTGGCAGTGGGCTAGTCAAATTTCCCGAAGAACCGATAACCTTTGGGGTAGACGATTACTCGAGTGGAGGCTATGTTTAGGCAAACGTAGGATGCCCAGTGGCCAGGTGGAGTAACGACCTGCGAAAAACGGCTGGAAGAAAAAGGATGAGGAGAGCTGAAGACCAAGCTCAGTGGCGTGTATTAGGAGAAGCCCACATCCAGCAGCGGACAAATATAGTCTGATGATGATGATGAAGCAGCAGGTTCACGTTGGTTTGATCCTGGCTATCAACTGACGACCCGTCTGGTCAGACCATGGACCCCTCCAAGCTAAGTTTGCTGGGGCTGAGGGTCGTTTCCACAGTCTTTTCACATCTTCCTCTGAGCTCTATGCCCCTGTCAAAGTTTCACCAACATGTTTTTTATAAATCCTCCAGGTTTTGCCTTGGCAGACATTTTTTAGCAATCTAATTTTGATTGGACCGAAGAACAGCTTAATAAGCTTTAACCATCACTTTTTTTTTGTATTATGTGCATTTACGGTCTACGCAAATAGACCGGATTTAATTTATTTTTTCAAATGCAACAGAATATAAATAAAACACATGTATTACCTTCAAATTTTTATTAGTGCTGAATTAATAATTCAAACGTAAACATATTTCAGCACCTTATAATACCACCTAACTCAATTACTCGAGTCGTTTTCTCATTAACCCACACAATCTATTATTAACCGGATTTCACACAATGCCACTAAATAATCTAAATCCCAACTATTCTAATTATGTTCTGGCAGTGTCGCAACACGAGTAATTACAGAAACAACAGGTGTTGTCTAAAGTTGTCGCCCACTTGCCGCTACGGTGTGCTACGGGAATCTACGTTGCTTCGTAGCGCTTAGCTCTGTCTCACTACGGATGAAAATAGATTTTCGTGGATTGCTTTCATAGTTTGAGAAAAAGGTAAGCGCCGTAGCAGTAGTTTCCTGGATTTACGCTAGATGGCGTTACTAACTCTGTGTTAAATCTAAATCAGTCAACCGGCCAACCAAGGTCCTCTGCTTTTGGGCTTTCCTGTTAGTTAGCGTAGGTATCTAATGACTATGTCATTTTTAGGCAACTTCAAAAAAAGAAGGAGGTTCTATAGTATTGTCACGAGGCGAGGGTTTGGACTTGCTCCACCAGCCTCTTGGGCGCCAATTGTCACGAGGCGGTCCAGGGTTTGGGCTTGCTCCACCAGCCCAGGGATCAAGCCTAAGTGGACAACACAAAGGGTCAGGAACAATTAGGAGCACAGGAACTGGAGGAGATGATCATAAACAGCGGCTTACGAAAGTATTATCATATATATTTAAAATCTCCAGTTGTAATGGTATTTTATAACATTATTATTTTGTGAAATTCGGTTTTGCTAAAATCAATATCGGAATGACAGGTTATTTGAATTTAGAATTAATAATGACAAACTATCAAATGGAATGAAATGGATTATGAAAGAATTAAGAGATCAATTGAGTATTATTACGAAAGAGGTTTGACCTCGTTACAGTATGGTTTTCATATATGTACGAAATTTAAAAAAAAGAAGTCTGAATATTTTTATTGAGTAAAATCTTCTATCATTTTTTTGGAAATTCTTAATTTACTGCGCTCGAAGTGGGATTTCGGTAAAGCTTTTTACCGAAATCCTTAGTCCCTTTCAGGGCACGACATGTGGGAGTTTCGGTAATAATTCAATCAAATTATTAAAAAAGGCAAATGTTCACTATTAAATGTTCGTGAGGTAAATAAAAAAAACACCATGCTATGTTGGAAACATTATTTTCGTATTTTATTATAAAAAGTTATAATAAAACGGAAATAAATAAATATAAATTCTTAAAACTAACAACTTATGTACAAAATCATTTTGGCGCTATTTGGAACATCAATAGACAAAAGATAATAATACTAAAAGGGTATAATTTAAACACAAAGATACAAAAGTGGGTACAAGGGTTCCTTCTAGAGAAACTATCACTTGACTAGATATTCACAAAAGCCTGCAGTCTCGCATTAGCGTCCTTCCACTCAGTTTTGTACAATAACACTTATAGATAATATCACTGGTTGTGTGGTATTCACTTGCCGAGCAGGATCTTGCGACCAGCACCCATGTTGGACCCGGCCTGTGTGGCGCCCTTGTTGGACCCAGCTTGAAGGCCGATCACGGTCTTGCCGGCGTTCAGGACTTCATCCGAGAAGTCACGCTTGCACTCTTCGGAAGGCTTGGGGCCGAGGTAGGGGCCGCTCCATTCGGGGTGCCTGTAGGTCTGTGAACAAAAGTAAAAAAATGATCATCTTGAACAAAAATTTTTTTTTACCTAGACCGTTTTTTTTGGAACTGTCTAGTTTTTTAGTACTATTTGTTCAGTGGAGGCTACTAAAACGAAAGCCTTTTCAGAGAGAGATTGAATATTGGCTTAGTGGATGTTCGATGGAAGTCACTTATAACCACTATAGTCACTTATCTGTGACAATGTCAATTCCAAATTCCCAGATTAGGTATAATTAATGTGGCCAATAAAGAATGTGAAGTATGTCGACCCCTACGTGGCCTCCCCGTAACCGACCGGCCTTGGATATTTATGAAAACTGAGGTAATGTTGCACGATGCTCGTAAATTTGTTTGAACCTGGCATCCCGCCAATACTAACAACGGATCTCAAACTAAACAAACTGTGAACGATAAGCTATACACTTGCGCGGTTTGCCTTCTCTGCTGGCTTGTTTATGATTCAAGAATAGAGAAAATGTAAACTTTTATATGCATGATTAGCTATGAAAAGAACCTCTACTCTAAACAATATTTTCTTCATATCTTGAGTAATGAATGTTTCGTAATCCTACTTGCGTAATGTTTATAACGGTTTTAGATTTTGCAACCGTAAAACTGTAAACACATCATAAATGTTTTCACATGTGTTTTTATTTTATTAGCTTCGAAGCTTTATTCAGGGTATGATTTAAATCTAAAATATGCAGGTAGGCATGAGCAATAGTCACTCATTTTTAGAGTGCTTTTTAGTAGCGAAATTATTGCTATTCTTTCCTCAAAAAAACTTTAGGTAATGCTTACCTCACGGCCGAGGGCGAACAGTGTGCTGACGACCTGGGCGATGTCCTTCTTCTCCCAGAGGTCTACGGTCTGGAACACGTCTATATCAACTACGCCGTAGTTTTTGATAGCAGCCTGGAAGCTGTAACAAAAAATTAGATTAACTTTTGTCTTCCTGCTAGTTATTTACTTGTGATTACTGTTTAATAGGCTTTAACCTAACTATAAGAATTTATTAGAAACTACTAATATACTATCATGCCTACTACCTTATAAGGTAGGTCAAAAAAAGGTAAGGCTAAAATCATCTTGATTTAACCATATTAGTTTGGAACATTAGTCGGTTGTATTAAAGCCATCGATTTTTTTTCTTTAATCGTACATATGACTACCTACTTAGTTATTTTCGAACTTTCTATAATCGTGTCTACTTTTGTTTCAAGTTCAGCTTGTATCTATAATAAAAAAGTTGCACAAAGTAGTTATGTATCATTCTACTACATTAACAGTTGCCTAGTTCGTCACCTTCTGTTAGGTATATGGTATTTTGAAGGCTGGTTGGCCGAGTGGCTGGTGACCCTGATTGCGAAGTCAACCAAAGGTTACGGGTCGAATCCCTCAAGGAGTAGGTGGAGAAGAATATTCGTATTTATGTGTTTATCCGATTTGTAGTAGCTACCCATAGTACAGGGTATCCTAGTTTGGCACTAGGTATTGTTGTGAATTATCCTGAATATTTAGCAGTTACAAAATGGGTAAATTTAGTCTCAACTGTTAAGTCGCCTTCCAAATGACGTTCCCGTCCCTTCCTTCCAAAGCTTTGATAAATGGACATTGGTTAGCCAATTGCAGACTTCAAAGTTCAATACTCACTTGGTAATGTTCTCCATCATCTTGAACTGTCCACCAGAGGTGTTAATCTTGTTGACGGAGCCAGGCTTGATTTTGTTGATGAGTTGGCAGAGGACGGTGCCGTCCTTGAGGACATCCTCGAACAGGTCACCAGGGGGGAATTTGGCGCCAAGGACGGTCTCGATCCAGGTCTGGCATTCCTTCTCCTGATCAGGGCTGCGCTTGGAGGCGAGCTAAAGGAGCAATGAGGGGTTGAGTTAAAGTAATTCTTTAAATTTCACATAACATGGGAATACATAGATATTTCGTTTTTAAGTGGCATGCGGTGCAGACTAATTTAAACTGAATTTCGATCACATTCAGTATTTTTTAATAATCTTACCCAACTGTCGAGATAGAGAGTAATGTTTTTACCCTGTATGTTCAATAGTTCCTGTTTCAAATTATGACAAAAAATGACTCCATAGTGTAACGCCATAAGCAGTTACTTTGAGTTTTTAAATTTTATTGATTGTTGTGAAACATTATAACTTTATTTGTAAAAGCTTTTATTTAATTAAACTTGTATTTATGTATGTCCTGGAATTTTGCGAACAATATTTCACCCACCTTCACTGAAGCTATCGGGCTGAAATTTGGCACACACGTTTGGTTCTCTTGGCATTACATGGCTACAGCATATAAGTTTTTTTAAATATCTTTGATGTTATTATGTCAACATAGCGTATTTAAATTACTTCTAATGTGATTAATTTGTAGACCAACATATCACATAATAAACAAAAGGGTAGGTATTGAGACCGGACAATTTAATAGAAAAACAAACGGTTAACGTAAACAAAACCACAATGAGTCCAAATTTCACGTTAACAATATGTGTAGTTATGTCTCTAATTCTAAATCATTACAAAAATGATTTCAAAATGAACCATGATTGTTTTGGGATGTATTTATAAAAGTATCTGACCTTAGCGCGGACTTGACGTTCCAGAGACATGGTTGTGTGTGCGTGTGTAGCTGGTAGTGTAGGAGCTAGCGCGGTGGAATCTCGAAGACTGAACTCCTGCAGAGCGACTCCCCGTATTTATAGAGCGCAGACTGCGCCCTTCTGGAAAACTCGAGCGCACACCGCACTACGTGACTGTACACGCAAAATAAGCTCTGACTCAAACCACACAACATTCGAAGTTCTCAAAATTGAAGTGTTTATTGGTCTTGTATAGGCGAGATGAATTTTATTTATCACGTTAACAATTGATTATAATAAACAATAGAGCTTTGTAGTTTTTGCGTTGGAAATTGAATTAATAAAGTTGCAGTTACTTTTTAACTAATGACAAATATAACTTGTTAAAAATCTATCCGACCAAACTTCACTTTTTCGTAACAGATATTTCAATAAATATAAAATAGTAATATTAATAAAATTTAAAATGTACTAAAACTACCTTAAATTTAAAAAACCTTAAAGTACCTTGAAAGATTTTCAATATTCATTATTATAAAAAACGCAGGCTGAACTAGTTTAGATCGATTATTTTGATTTTAAGTATATATATATATATATATATGAATTATTAAACCTATTGTGTCCTGTATATTTATATTGTAAATCTCTAATATGTTATCTGGCCTTCATGTAGGGAATTTTCTTTCGCGGTTATGCGTTTCTTTGTCCGTCGCAAGTTCTATTCACTAGGTTACTTTCGACTCTCCTAGACCTACATACTATAGACTGAGTCTGAATACAATAAAACAACTTAAAAAAATAAGCTGCTTTACAGAAACATAATTTAAGCCTCATTATTATATTGTGTTAAATAAAATTAATTAATTAAGCAACCAATTTAATCTTCTTTGGACATTTCATCTTTGAGTCAGATACTGACCCTGAGCTTTTCTCATACAACAAGTCTTGAAGATTTTGTTCAAAATATTAGTGTCACAATTCACAACAAAGGCATCCGTAACAAAATTGGATAAGTACGAGTACTTTTTAAAGTTAAGCTTTTATTTAACTTCACTTGTCTATGTATGTCTTCATCTATCTATGTATGTATTTTGTCTGTCCCGGAATCTAGGAAAGACGATGAAATAAAAAAAACTTAAAAGCGTTACAAAGTAACAAACAAAAACAAACCGTAAAAGCTTCTTTTTTTCTTTTTTTATTTATCCTTGTTATATATGTTTTCTCTAAAAGTTTTTCTCTAAAGCTTGCAAACGCATACATTTTTCTTCATCATTAATAGTGTAAATGAAACAATTTGAGTGAAAACTTACTCGTGGAGTTACTAGCTGCAGTCGTTGCGAAGACTTCATAAACTTTATTTTTCCGGTTTCATTAAACAACCGGAAATGTTCTTAGTTTCAATGCAGTAACAGCGCAGTTTATTGAATTTGGCAGCGACATTAGCGACGCTGCTACATTTATTAAATAGAAGTGTGCTTGTAATCCTACTTGCACGACAGAACAAAAATAAGGCAGTAGATACATAGGTAGGAAACCAAAACTCTTAATATTTGAATAAATAAGAGCAGGTTTTACAATGAAGATAATTTAAACAAACCTTTTTTTTAAATAAGCATAATTGAACCAGAATATAACATTTTAAAAAGTGGTGTCTGTCTGTCTGGTTGTCCGGACGTTTGTTCGTGCATCACCTTAAAACTACTAGATCGATTGAAATGCTGTTTTCACTATTGAATAGCTCAGGATTTGACTTAAAATCTGGTATAAGTATATCTTAATGAGAGTAGAAGCCCAGCAATTGATAAAAAAAATATTTGACGGTTGAACGATAATAATTGATAATTGGTATATTGGTATACCTAAGTCCCGGAATAAAATACAGGATACTTTTAGACCAGAGAAATGACAATTCGGGTAAAACGGTGCAGCTAGTATATAATAAAGAAGGTAGATATGCCCTAAACGAGCTCAAAATGTCCTCGCAAAAACGACTTAAAAGTCGTCTTCACCTGTTTCTGCACTCAATGATCTTGAGGCAACCCAACATGCGCGACGTCTAGCGCGACGCAGACAAAATGGCGGCGTTTGCATTCAAAGATTACTACAATTACATAAGAAATAACTTAAGGGAATCTTAAAATATTTCAATTTAGTCAAAGCACTGCAGCGTGACTGAATTTGACGCCATTTTGTATGGCATCATCATCATCATCATCATCAGCCTATATTTGTCCACTGCTGGAAGTAGGCCTCACCTAATGCACGCCACTGAGCTCGGTCTTCAGCTCTCCTCATCCATTTTCTACTGCAACCATTGACTACGGTCCCGGGTCAACAAGATCGTTAAACATGATCTTGGTCCTCTCTATGTTCATTCCGAGACTGATGCGTCGTTGTATGGCATGACCCGTCTATAATAAAATTTCATTGGATTAACCATAATATATTAGGTTTATAATGAATACGTAGAACATCGCAAAGAGCCTCTTTAAGATAACTTCATTAATTTACAACTTCACGTAAGAGACGGCAAAATCTTTAGGCTTCTAAATATTTTTATATATTGAATACCATTGCTTCTAAAGTATTTATTTAATCATTATCATTATCATCAGCCTATATTCGTCCACTGCTGGACGTAAGCCTCTCCTATTGTACGCCATTAAGCCCGATCTTCGGCTCTTCTCATCTAGTTCCTGCCAGCCGTTTTTCGCAACACTGCCTGCGGGCGTCCTAAACTACGTTTTCCTTATTTGGTCTCCAACCTAGAACTCGTTTTTCCTCGTTGTCGGTTCTTCGAGAGATGTGACCAGTCCATTACCACTTCAGCTTACTGATGATTTATTAATGTACATAAATTAAAATTATTACAAGACTTTGTATACAAGGGTGTCGCAAAGAAATAAGAGGAGGTCTCTATCTGTTTTAGTTTGCATTGCATATTTTTCTCTACTATTGCTCGCTAACATATTTATAATGGTCAAAGTAACAAACTGTACTGTCAGTTTTTAAAGATACAAATTGTACGTCCGTACAATACATATCTTTAATTGGCTGTTAAACATTCCATGTAGAGTGCTATACGTTTGTAAATACTTGTGCTGTATTGTGACCTAAATAATTAATTTTAAAATTATTCATTTGCTCGAGTCAATTTTAAAACTCAGGTGCGTTTTATAAAGTTTTATTTTAATTATTGGATGTTTATTTATTTGTACATATATATTTTATTTATTTATTTTAACAGACATGAATCTAAATGTCTTAACAACACATTTAAGGGCAGCATCAGTGAATGTCAACCGTTTATACCTAACTAGCTGTGCCCCACGAGTTTGCCCGCGTATTTAACGCCATTAAAATGCATCCAATATGTTTTGATGTATTAGCGAGTACAACCAATCTACCAAAATTTCCCTGATTTTTCGCTTTCACTTACATTTTTTTCGGGGTACAGTACCTATGTTCAAAATTTCATTGAAATCTGCAGTCGATAATTTAGTTCCTAAAAACGGTTCTGCGCAGACAAACGGCTAATTTCACGTTTGCCCAGATCGGCTGACGGTACTGTAACATGCCTTATAAGGCTTTAAGCTCTGCGTAGACGAGAGTGGGCGGGCGGCGGGCGCTACGTAGGCAACGCCCGCGCGCCCCCGCGGCGCACGCGCCGCAGAGATGAATACCCGCTGAGTTATCATTGTCACCGGCACCCACGCGCTTCGGATGCTTCATATAATAGAAACAAACAATTTCATTAAATTTTAATTTGGTTTTCCTTGAAAACACATGGAATGGAAGTGACTCGCTTAAACAAGATTTTTCTAGCTTCTCAGTTTTGTTATTTTTGCAAGTCTCGTCAGTAGATTTGTCATGTGGAGCTTTCCACGTATTTCTCAAATAAGACAGCTAATGGACATTAGTAGGTATGTTTGTATTTTGAACCTTAGTTTACGTGATTTAATTATGAATTTTTTAAATATTTTTTTTGTACTTTTTAGTAATAATGTGTTTTATCTGCCAGATATAATTATAAAAAAAAAATATGGCCAAGTGATCGTCAGATACGCATAAACTAAGAGTTTCGTAGCCTGGATTCTTAGCTACCCAACTTTAAAAATCACATTGAAAACGGTCTAGTAGTTTTTAAATAATACGCGGCAAGTCGCCAACATGGTTGTTTTGACGGTTGGATTCAATCTCTCTGTATGGAATTTGTTCAGTGTTGTGTACCCTAGATGTTTAATTCTTTATTAAACTGTACTTTATGAGCTAGGACAGGTCATGCGGCTCACGCAAAAAAGTCACCTAAGAGATTATGTTCATGTACATAATCTCTTAGGTGACTTTTTTGCGTAAAATTAATAACCAAATAAAAAACTGTTAAAGAAACTTCATTATTATTCTCTCTTGATGGGCTATATGAAAAAAACTGTTGTCTTCTCTTTTCCCGTACCTTCTGTCTTTTATCTGTTTTCTTTTAACCAACACCATCAACCACTCACAAAACAATATTTTCAGTATTTATATGTACTCCTTTGTAGATGTTATAAATATCTATACTTACTTGATCCAAATTTCAACCTTGTCGATTTAATAGTCTCTGAATAAAATGGCTCTGACATACAAACGGACAGGCGGATAGACAGATGGACGGACAGAGGGACAGGGTGAAATTATAAGGGTACAAATAGTCTCGATACGAGAACAATCAGCTTCAAAATTTTGTTCCTGTACTTAGATGAGTTAGTTCCAGAAGTCAGATTAACAATGACCAGAATACCCTGCTTTTGTTTCACAATTTGTACTTCTAGAACGAAAAGTATGATGCATCATATAAATTTTAATCATGAGCCACCTCCACTATTTTAATCCAATGCTTGCATACTAAATTCCACATCCATTATACGTCTTGTTACATGATCATAAAACTTTAATCGCTTGTAAATTGTAGATATACTCGTAACAGCGTAGTTAGACACTTTTACCTTCGCATATATACGTTTCCACAAATAGCAGGCGATGACAAAGAATATAGAGTACGTCGGCCCTACGGTAGCTGCTCCAAGGTCAGGAAACCGCTGAAGACACGTCAAGGGCAGAAAAACTCTGCTTCAAGAACATACCTGTGCGTATAAAGGCCATATTTTAGAGTCTACCTTATTATATTATCGTATGAGGGAGCGATGGAAAATCTCACATAACTTGAAAAATCATTAGTGTGGAGCCTAGGATCGAACCCGGTAACGATGGATGCTAAGTTGCACTATTGAACCGTTAGACTACCATTCATCGTTTGAAAGGTTATACCTTCACTGTAGTTGGATATGAATTTCATCAAAATTGGTATAGTAGATTTTTAGTAAATCCAATTGGAATCGATTTCTTATTCAAGGAATTATTAAGATTCTCATGTGTAACGGTGGTTGCTTAATATCAAGCAGCCTGTTTGTTTGTTTGTCTAGAAGGCTGCTTTCTTTAATAAATCAACGCATATTATAGATAGATAGATAGATAGATAACTCTTTATTGCAATAAAGAAACTTAAATTATGGCACATCAACTATGACCTTAAAATAGTACAATCGGCGGCCATATCACTAAGCAGCGATCTCTTCCAGGCAACCTTAGACGACTTACCTTAACCTTTGACTTTATACTAGCAACGCAACGCATATTATACTAGCTGAGCCCGCGACTTTGCCCGCGTAGTAATTTCATTTAAAAGTATTAGTTTGTACGTGTTATTCCATGACCAAAAGTACCTATAACTTTATAGGTACAAAAATTCATTCATGACCAAAAGTACCTATAAAGTTATAGGTACTTTTGGTCATGAACGAATTTTGAAGAAATGTAGTATATTGTACTTACAGTATACTACATTTCTTCAAAATTAAAATTCAATAATTCATTTCAATTCAGTCGTTTTTTCGATTGCTCGGCATCTAATCATTGGATTAAGATACCAAGTACCCCAGTTTTTAAGTCAAACCCTAAGCTATCCAAGAGGGAACCGCTTCGCAATCAGTCCAGCAGTGGCATCGGTTACGTGATGTGCGAACAAACATACAGACAAAAAGACATTAAAAAGAACATGTTCAGTAGCCTATTTTAAGTACCCGAAACCATTTCTTTTTATTATCTTCCTTGTACAGATTGTTTGGTACTTACTGCTTTATTATAAACTATAGATTTTGCCAGTAGTTATAGTTATACTATGACAGTCATTCTTTTCAGGTACTAAAAACACCATGGTAGGTATGTGATCTTTACAAATTTACAGCATTTAAAACTAGGATCAAACAAGCCTAGACGTTAAGTAGGTATTATGGAAATAGGATAATCGATACTTTTTTGATAGCGCTATTAGCATTGTTTTTGATTAAACGTAGAAAGGGCATAGGTTTAGGTACTAGAGCAAGATTTCTTGCAACTAAATAATGTTTAAACATTAAGGCTGGATTCTACCAAACGAGTGTAAATTTTATTCTTAGAATAGTAGCTTAGATAAATGACGGTTATTTCACCATTTCTATGCCACTTATAAAAAAAACTCTCGTTTGGTCGAATCCAGCCTTAATAATCTATTCCTAAACTTATTTAAACGAATAAAAATCAGAAAGCGGTTTACAATTCACTTTATTAAAACATCCTCGACAAACTCGCCAGTTGTAATTACTTACACACTCGGGTACATTACTAGGTACATAATTATTTTGGTATATTTACATTTGGTATATTTCTTTAGTTCTTTTAAATACATATATACAGTTTTCGAGATCTTCTATGTCCAGTCCATATTTTATACTAATCTAATTTAATACGATAAGTGTATGGTGTAAAGAAAAAAGCAGAAACATTCTAAACAAATGACAAAAATAAAATTGACTAGAGTTAGAAGTAGGAATTATTAGAGTTGTTGAAAACATAGCAGTTTTTTTATTACATATAAACTTTGCACATTTCATAACTTTTTAATCAACAGTTACAATTACAAGTATACTTCGATAAAACGTATACAATGTATTGGAATTTACTTGCAAGTATATTTACATACATATCACACAACATTTTATCCATTTAACTAACATATTAACTTTACTCAAACAATAATCTAATTCAACACACCCTCCGAAGTACGCACGTTCATAAATTATGATAAATACATCTAAAAATTATTTATTAGTGTTCATTATTACGATAACACTTTAATGGACACGATTTTGGCACTTGTAATTCGCACAGTTTCTGAGGTCGATTACTACAGTATCATTGGAATGTCGCTAGAACGTTCACTAGAATGATTTAATGGAATGTTTTGGGCAAGGTGCCTATGCGGCACGTAATGCACGAGTGTGGCAGGCTGTCGTAATGCCACTGCAAGGTGAGCGGCTACGCCCATTGTTGACATAGTCATTCGTCTTTGATGGCGCGACACTTCACTTAAAAGCTGTAACGAGGCGACTTACGACGGACAACACGTCTACGATGCGTCTTTTAAAACGTTTGAAAGTTCATCTCCGATGTAACGTCTGGGCGACTAGCAGGACGGGCCGGTCGTTGAGACGGCCGGCATTGCGCCCATTAGAATAGATGGTTGTTCGTCTTGGCGAGAGTGCCGAGGTGGTCGGAGAGGAGGTAGTTGGGCGGCGCGACGCCGAGGAGCGGAAAGCCCGAAGGTTGGCGCAGCAGGCCGCAGCCGCCGGTCCACTTGCCGCCCCCGGCGCTACTCACGGGTGGCACGCCGCCGCCGCCACCGCCGACTCCGTTCAACTCTTCACACAGCTTGTTTGCTGCAAAGACATACATTTCATTAATTTTAGTATATAAGTAAAAGTAGGAAGGAATTATAAAACATATTAGCGGGTTGCGGGACAAACATAACTCTGAGAAAAAAAAAACAAATATTTGCAAAACAAAACACAATATCTAATTAAATGGCGGCTTTACATTGTAACTAATAAAATTCCAGAATAGGCTATAGCTACACAGTAGGTAAAATATATATTATACTACAATATACCTACTGTTTGATTTGCGGAATCTAATTATACCGCACTACAGGAGATTGTTTGCATGGCAAGCAAACATTAGACTAGTACACAGACGAAAATCCTAAATATTAATTAAGTGCAGCCTATCAATCCAGAGCGAAATTGTACAGTCAAACAGGCAAAACTCGCATTCAAATCCGAATAGAAATCAGACTGCAGGTCGGGCGGGAGAACACGAAATAATCGTGGTAACGCAATTAAGCGCTAATCACCTAATCCTTGCCGCGCGGCTCCGTTGTTTATTCAAGCCTGAGTGACAATCGCGCGCGGAATTAGCGCAAATGAGCCGAAGTGAAAATCTGGCGGGCGGTGGTGGTGCCTGTGGGGCGGGCGGTAATGTGATTAATACGACCGCGAGCCATTAGCCGGTGAGTCGCGGCTCTATGCGCAACCTCAACTAGTCTCTACTAGCCGACATGTTCCCAAAAGCATAGGAAATTTTACTAAAATGCTGTCTGAAATCTTTGCTATCTGCTTCGCTTGCGTAAGTAAAGGTTTACCTACGTTAGTCTATCACAGTCAAAACTGTTTATATTCTGATTAAATAATAAACAGTGTGCATTTTAACTCGTCACTCGTCAGATTGTAAGAGGAAAGCAACTATTAGGTAGGTAGCTATAGCTAATCAGAATCATGAAGCTATGAAAATTTTAAAGTTGGACTCTTATAGGTACATCAAAACTATAGCAGAATGTCAAACCTCTTGGATTTGGAAGTAGTTTAGTTTTCTTAAGCTCAGAAATCATCTTTGCGTTGTTGTTCCAAGATTGTTTTAATTAACAGTAAATAGCGTTTACATTTTTTTTGATTACGTACCTAGTAGATACCTATTCACTCTTGACTTGAACACAAAGCGGTACGCTTTAATAATACGTATATATATATATATATATATATATATATATATATATATATATATATATATATATACGCTTCTTCATTTATTGTAAGAACTGCAAAGGAGTGGAATGCCCTGCCCTCGTTAGTGTTTCCGGTAAAATATAACCCAGGTGTGTTCAAGTCAAGAGAATAGGTATCTACTAGGCTAGCGTGCTACACCTTCGACCATATCATCGTTTTCCATCAGGTGAGATTGTGATCGTGGCCTATATATATATAAGAATATTTACTACTTGTAAGTAAAGTTTCAATAGTGCAACTCAGAATCCAACGATACCGGGTTCGGTCCTAGCCGCACCAATGACTTTTCTAAGATATGTGCGGTTTTCCATCGCCCCGTGCTTCGGAGGGTACGTTAAGCTGTCGGTCCCGCATGAATAATTAAAATACCAAAAACTAAATTACCGAGTCAAAAACAAAGCAATGTTTTCTATATTTATTTAATAACTTTTAAACTTTCGCGATTCCAATACATAATTAATAATTGAAAAGGGACTTAATCGTGTTAAGATGTTATTTTATTTACCTCGACCTATCGATCAAGTTTCATTGATCGTGGTCACGAGAAGACTGAAAAACGGGCATCAGCGTCGAGAAGGGCGAGCTTTGTGCCCAACTACCCCCATTTAGACTTGTAAAAACGTCGAGGTACAATTCGACAAAGATAAGGTAAAGTTAAGTTAGCATAACAATTAGGCCTCATACAGTAAACGCAGATATACTATTACGATTTCTTTTTGACTACTCAACATTAATAATGTTTTCGCTACTATTCATTTACAAAAATTCTAGATACTTTCTGAAAGTACTTCGTATCTCGTAGCGGAAAAGCTTGTCTGTAATACGAGTATGTACACACGTCATTTCTCTGCAATAAATAATCATTACATCAAAGACGTACCGACTCAACATGTATTTATAAAGCCACTAATAATAAAGAACACCAGTATACGGTCTAAAAGAGCCTTGTTATCTTCGCCCACGCAAACATGCGGCTGAAATAGCGCGATAAAGCTCTCTCATTGGCCAGAATGTATGACTCAATCCTCAGTTCGGCGATTCCGTCAATCGATGTAGCATTGCAAAGATATTATGACTCCTAAAATTATCCAATGACATCACGCCGTAGACGAAAATACAACGCACGAGCATTTAGTTTATTTTTTCACGCTGCATCGCTTATTTTTAAACTCTATTTCGAAAGCTTTGGTAACTGATACCTTTGTCGACCTTTATTTTTATTCTACACATTTTTTATAAACATCTACTTGAAAGTGAAGTTGTCAGTAATTAGCGTCAAGGCGTAGGTACAGAACAGTACCAGTATTCGCTGAACAGTATTTCTTAAAAACTGATGTCATTGTTAATCATTCTCAGCACTACGCTGTCAAAAAATACCACAAATATAAATGTTATTTCGTTACAAAATTAGGTAAATATTTATTATTTTTATACGAAACTTTTACGCCTCTTATCAAGCGCCAGATTGTAAATGTCTGCTAAATGTGAACAGCGCATTTAGCAGCGCAGATTCAATTTATTTTATTGGGTGCAGTGGGCGCCTATAGCTGGAATGAATTATTGTTAAATAACACATTGTTATTAATTTCTATTTTCAATACCCGAAGCTTACTTTTTGTTAATTTTGAATCAGTCTTTGTTCTGATGCAATACTTTGCATCGCTGGCTTTTATACAGCTGCCTATTGGCAAAGTATATACAAAACAACTCGACGAAATAACTCGTGAGTGACAGTCGTAACATTTCTATATATATATAACATATCTATATAATATGGTCTACGCGAAGTCAAATCTAGATTTGTACCTAAGCATGCGATAGTCAGTAAAAATGACAGTTGATAAGGTATACTGTGGGCGCTGCAACGTTTGAACAGAAGCAACTGAAAATAATGTAAAAACGAGTATTTGTTATTAACTTACAGAAATATCTCAGGTCACGATATTCACCTGCTGAAGTGATAGGCTTGAGATCGGGCGGAGATAGGTGAGGTAGGGCGTGATGTGCAGGCTGCGGCGCGGGCGCAGGGGGCGCGGGGTGCGGGGAGGAGGCGGGCGACGCCGGCTTGTCGCGCTTCCCGCCCTCCGCCTTCACCGGGGCCTCGCCCGCCTTCTGTTGCGCCAACCGCTCCTGCTTGCGGAACTTCGCTCGCCGGTTTTGAAACCACACCTGAAAACATGAACAATTACAATTTAAATTCGCGAATCGGAAAACGCTGCCAGTAAACAAACCCCAACATTTCAGTTAAAAAAGATAATGAAAACGTCGCACGGGCTCCGATGAATAAACAGAGCGCTCGACCCGACTAATGGGAACGCATCCTGTGCATCGCGCGCCAAATTTTAATGCAAACCGTTTTATATTCGTTCGTATGCGAGCAAATCCGAATTGATCATAATTCGATTTGCTGCGAGAGATAATTGCAACTGCCACTGGCGCTGATTGGGCACGAGCGAATAAAAAATGGTTCGTCGGCGCTCGAACGAGCCGCGGACGCGGACGCGCACAATCACACGCACGCCTGTTTGCACATCGCAGTGCGCTGATGATGTTTGCTCATCCACGTACATATTTCTTCATTTGTAATATGTGGAACACGCAAATACGTCAAACTCTACCGCCTACCCCTATTATGATAATTGCACCCGAAAAAAAGCTCTAAATCATAATCATCTCCACCGCACGATGGCTCCTACGCGCGACGTTCATTCTCCTTGGCAGTGGTTTTGAATAACGTTAATGACCCGTTTGTAATTCTAGAACATGTTCAAAAAGTTTATCGCTAGATCATTACAATTACTGGAATGACGATCACACTGTTACCGATGCGTTCCAGAAATAGGTGCGAAATCTTGCACAAGCATGCGAGGAGTGCAATCTTCCGCAATAATTTGTGCAATGAATAAAACACGAACATGTGTGTGAAATGTGTGCATTGACATTGAGTGGAAGATGTATGGATGCTACTTTTGCCTGAGTGTAGGCCGTCGTTAGTCGTATGTCAGCCGAGTGCAGATGCACCCGGGCAGTCCATCTCTTGCTTTTCCATGTCTATATCATCTCTGCATGGACGAATTATCGTTATGCTAGTTATAACAAGTGGGCGTGCATATGGGATGACCTTGTTCCAGAAACAGCATCTTATTTTGCACCGCGAGATAGACACTTCACCTTGGAGGAAGTGCATATAAACGTTAGTTGCCATTAGAGAATTTACGCAGTTGTTATAATTTTATAACTGTCGTCAGCAGCCTACACAGGCTACAATTCGAAAACATTATTACGAAGCCAATACGAAATAACCATATCCAGATACTGTAGGTACGTATATTATTTTCCTAAATCTTCAGGTTGATAGAAATAAAGGCACGTGAGTGAAGTCTCCGCGCGAAAGATTTGTTCAGTAGGTACGGCACATGAACTCAAGATTGCTGAAGTTCATCATTTCATTGGAGAAAATCAGTGCTGTCGAGTGGAAAGGTCCCACGTAGATACGTGCCCGGGTTAACCAAGCGAGGACCGGGCGCCGGCGACTAACGAACACACCGGCTCGCCTGATTGGCTCTCGCACGAGCCGAGCCGAGCAGCGATCGCCCCGGGCTCCGCGCCTTCCGCATTATTTCCGAATTGGAAAAAATCAAAGCTCCCACAATGTATGCGGCATCCGCAAACAAACAAATAATACAAAATCCGCCGCCAATACAAATGAGTACCGATACCACACCGAGCGGAATGCGAAGTCGGAGTGAACCGGAGCGTGGGCCCGAGGCAAATAAACGTTCGCCGATGTGTTTGTAGGAATTCGTTGCGATGTTTATCGAATGTGATGCGTGCCTCTCATGTAAACACTCCCTAAAATTTTCCTGTTGTTTCACTCGCCTTTCGCGAAAATACACTATCCGATCTTAATTACCATAAAATGTTAGTGGCATCGTAAATTAATGACGTTAATAAACAGAGGCAAATGTACACAGAAATGACAATAATAAATAACGTGCGGGCAATTAAGAGCGGGGACGGGACAATTGACGCAGCATCGAAATGCACTTTGCAAATGAACCGATAGGAGGGCGGGGAGGTCGCTGCATCGGCAAATGTAATTAAATGTGAAACACGCGCCCTGCAGATGGCATCTCTGGAAGATAATTACCATCAGATTAAATGGAAGTAGGTCAAAATGATTCAGATCGTATTTTGCTTTTGGGTTTAATGTTTTAATTTTATGTTTGAAATAATAATATCTACTTAGTACTTATAAGTTGAGTATGCAGCTAATCTAGCATAATTTGTTTAGTGGATAAATTTGTATTTAACAGCTTTTTCTTCAACTGATAATGTAAAAAAAAAACTGTTAAATATATACAAATACCACATTTATTATAAAATAAAGTCACCAAATGCGTCTGCCTGTCTATTTGCCTGTTCACAAATATCTCAGAATATGCTAAACTGTTTTTATTTTCTTTTTATTTAGACGTAGGTTAATTCAAGAGGAACATTCCAAAGTAATTTCTAAGGAAAGTGTTTTGTTCCATCTATGGCGAATTTTCTCAACTAAGTCGGAATAAACAGCTGTAGCTAGTCGCTACTGGGTGTTTCTTTTTTTGCGTACGCTGGATGGGTACATATGTATACCTGCGTGAAAATTTGTATGCTATGACTCCATGCTGCAACGGCTGAACAAAGATGAAATTTGCTATAGGTGTAACTCCTAAAATAACTCATTTCACAATCATCATCATCCATCATCTCTGTCCACGCGGGTTGATAATGATGATAATAAATAAACCGATGTTCCATGTTTCCATGGCTGGTTTCCCGAAATTGAGTCGTACTTGGTGGATTTTATATTGAGTACTTTAGTACTAAAAGATGAGAAGAAATTGTTTTCTTTTACAATTAACTGTCGCAAGTAAATGTAGCTTTGTTTAGCTTCTGCACAACTCAGACCCATATGGCAGTTCGTCGCAGTCCCTCGACAAACAGCGGCGGGCAACAATGGTTGAGTATTAAAATAAACAGAGGCATGCCATGTGGCGACAAACACCAACAGGGGCTAATGTATTCGGGTGCACGTCAACAGTTCGAGAGTTCCCCAACTCCTGAACTGTCTCCGGCAACTCGCTTCGCAGTTTCACTTTGATTTTCTAATGAACGTGCCGAAACTGAAGCGAGCGATGCATTTTCAGAGAGCACCTAGTCGAAAGTTTGTAGTTTTACCGACGCGTTCTGTTATATTAGAGTTTATAAAATATATTGTGTCCGATTCTGCTCACCAACTAGTCTACTCTAATCGAGACGCTATCATTTGTTTATAGATGTTAAAGGAGACTCAACGTATTGTTTCAGCACAAGAAACCACTATTAAAAACAGAAAGAAAACATTTTTATTAGGTACCTACCGAGCATTCAGCGAATGATCTCAATATCTGCGTGTATACTTAAATCAGTTTACCTACCTAATTATATCTATTTAGTTTGCAGTTCCCAACCCATTTTTTAAATAGATTTTAAGGTAAGACAACACAACTTTGAATAAGCCACAGAACTGCCGTCTGTCACAGAGGACTGTTTGCACGAGTTATGTTTGCGTCCACATTATGTGCCTTCACGTCGACAAGGCATCTATTTGACACGTCAGAGGGCGCCCGGGGTATGAAAAACGTGAGGCCGCGTGGAATGATCTAATTGTGTTCATTAGTAGGGGCAGGGTGCGCAAATATTGACGGTAGCCGTCGCCTCGCCTCGCCTCACCTCGCCTCGGGCCGCGATGGTCTTTGCCATGCTGCTTTTGATCTCGCCTGGTATAATAGAGCTTAATTATATATATATATATATATATATATATATATATATATATATATATATATATATATATATATACTCATAATAAAACAGTAAGTTACAAAAATTACGTGAGTACATATAGACTATAATAGACTGGGTCGCAAAGAAAGCAGGTCGGTTATAAAAAATGCGATAACATTTCAAATATTTGAGCAATCCTTTTGAAATAAAAACGAAATTAAAGTGAATTTCATTACAAAAATAGAAAAGAGTAAACCTTTTTTTTATTTATTTTTGGTGGTTGTATTAAAAACAAGAAATAAAAATAATAACGATATTTATAAATTAGCATCGGCTAAAAGCATGCCAGACCGTATAACAGCTTGGTATCAATACAAAATACTTGTATGTATGAAAATTACATATGTAGGTATTTAGCACATTTTTCTAAATCTAGTGAAGATTGACTTCAAATTAAACTTAATAATCAACAATGACCATTTTTAGTTCAAATTAGTCATCCAAAACACGGGTAGAGTCGTGTACAAATAAAGAGGAACCCCTAGCTAATGGTGCGGAGCCGGGCGAGTCGCTAGTTGGAGATATATTAAAAAGAAATGGTCTAGACTAGGGAAACTTACTGAACAAGAATAAATCATTTAAAAAATGGTGTCCGGTAGTTTAAATTTGCTTGTTACCTGATCGCGTAACAAGTACTGAATAGAATTTTGTTAGATAGACCATAGTCTTACTTAAATTTGCTTGTTACCTCGTCGCGTAACAAGTACTGAATCGAATTTTGTTAGATAGACCATAGTCTTACTTAAATTTACTTGTTACCTCATCGCATAACAAGTACTGAATCGATTTTGTTGGATAGACCAGTCTTACTTAAATTTGCTTGTTACCTCATCGCGTAACAAGTACTGAATAGAATTTTGTTAGATAGACCATAGTCTTACTTAAAGGAGGATGCCAGCTTTCGGCTTCCAAGTCTTTTAAATGTTAAATGCCGCGGACACGAAATCTATCTACATTATTGACTATTTAAAATAATTTAATTCATTCTTATTAAAACAATAACATTCTGGAACTGTTATAAAAATAAAAACAATTAATATGAATAGAAATGACCGGAAATAGCTGTGCAAGACTTTTAAAAGTTAAATGCTGAGGACGCGAAATCTATCCACATTATTGACCATATAAAATAATGTAATTAATTCTTAGTAAAATAATAACTTTCAGAAACTGTTATTAAAAAAATAAGAATTAAAATGAATAGAAATGACCGGAAATTGCTGTGAATTGATACTAATTATAGTGTTGACACTATAACTCATAATTAGTGCAAATAAACTATTAATAAATCGATAAACAAAATCAATTGAAAAACTACAGGCCATCTTAGTTTATTCTAATAGAAATCATTTCAGTATATTATTTTATAATATTAGATATAAACAAGAAACGCATTCGTTTTTTTTTTGTTCTTCTTAAACGTTAATTCATTATTTGTTGTATAAACGTTTTAGTGGTTTATGTACCAAGCCATGACAAGAGCGGAGAAGGTCCAGGGTTCACTTCTCAGGTTGAGTACCTAAGTGCCTACTACTATAGCAGGTATAGGTAGGTAATACTTTATAAATTATATTAACATGATCGTAAAGTGTAGGTACCTACATAATATATCAGTTTAATATAAGATTTCAATAATTATCTTGGCTCTATTATTATTCCCTTGACCATAAACTGTGTCATAATCTAACGAAAGTCGCATAACCACAAAAGTTAACTTTATTTCCTCATATTTTTTTTTTGAAAAGTTAGACAAAACTAATAACACAGAAAAGCTTTAAACATAATGCTTTAAAAATAAAAATACTATTCAGTTGTGTCCGCGATAATTTTACATCGGGCCTAAAACTCTTTGGAGATCTGGCATAGTTCTTTGCTTGTTACCTCATCGCGTAACAAGTACTGAATCGAATTTTGTTAGATAGACCATAGTCTTACTTAAATTTGCTTGTTACCTCATCGCATAACAAGCACTGAATCGATTTTGTTGGATAGACCATAGTCTTACTTAAAATATGTTAATATAATTTTAAAAACAAGCTTATATCCAGTAGCCACGTCATGGTGAAACTTAGAGCGGTATATCACAATTAAATGTGTATACAACATTTCGTACTTTGCGAGTCGATGGCAAATCCGTTTAAATTTTACCCGACCAGAATTCCACCACCTGTGTTGCGGAATCGCTAGCCTCGTACAGGTCTTCATGGGAACATGTATCGGGACATGAGGGGCATTTACTTAGGTGAGCCATGGTCTGAATGGCGCCGCAATCGCACAGGTTTTCATGCTCTTTAGCGTAACCCCACTTGCAAGCTGTCTCTGCATCTGCCAACCTGAGTGCGTAACATATTTAAAGTCTTCCACTTCGGCCAAGGTAGCTTGTGGCCGGTGGAAGGTTTCTTCTTGTGGAATGAAGGAATGCAGAAAGTACGTCTCGCGCCACAGGCTAACTCTTGCTTTTGGTGCTTTATCGGTAACGAAGGTTTCGCTGGAGAGAAAACTATTCCTGCTTTTTAGTGGTTGCGGTGCAGGACTACAACAAATAAAGTCCATAAAGTGCAGTATTTATTTGATATGAAATGTTTCTTAATAAATACGGTGATTAATGGACGGTCGTCAGTGTTCGGAAATCGTCGTAAACAGACAATTCTCTCTTTCCAAAGGCCAATGTGCATTATTTATCGCCGGGCACTGTACCTTATATGTGACATCTGCTTCAATTTAGGGAATGCTGAGACATGTTTAGTGCAAATTGTAACTCGAAATTACATTGATATCATCACGTATAACGCACAATAATACCGAGTGTAACAGCAAGGTGTAGCAATACTGAAACCACACATACAGATGCTAATTCAAAATTTGTCTGTTAGCACTGAACATCAGTAAGAACGAATAAAAAACGAAAATTAAAGAATCATCATAAAATTACTAGTAAACGTTTTCCGATTTACTGTCTTCAACTCTAGTAGTCAGCTGCGACCGTATCTCTTTACCCGACTGCACGGAGGGTTATGTTTGGGTTGTATGTATATTTGTTTGTTTGTACGTTTCTTAGGCGCGTCCTACAGCCTAAACGGCTTGATAAATTATATCATTAACGGATACAGTTAAGATTGACATATTTCCATTAAAACTGAAAAGTAGGTACTCTTGAATTTAATGTTAAGACAACAAACAAAGCAAAAACAACAAAAAAAAGTAACATAAAATTAATTTCCCCAAACTGGTATCGTATCGGTAGGTAATAGAAAGTAAATCAATCGGCGCGGCGCGCGGCGGTCGAGCTCAAACATCGAACACACCCCCCTGTTTATACTTAGCGGATGAAAAGGCAACACCGAACGCCCCGGAATAATATTAGCTACCCTCAATCATCCGGCCAATTCTATCACCTGTCCCAGCGCTACGAATCAAAACTTTATTTCGAGCGTACAAAGTTCAGTTTACTTTACAGCGGAGGATTTGTAAGGTCGTTCTGAAATTGTTTGTTCTTTTTTTAGTAACTGGTAACATGTGTTAACATTTGATGATAATCCGGGATTAACACATCATAATAAAGAGATGAATGCATCGTTTATTCATCGCGTATGTCGGCTATTCGACGGCATTTAGCAACAGTGACAGGTGCGTTGACGCAACTCATCTTATTTGATTGAATCTGGGACGTTCATTTTCTATTCATTAATTTGTTAACGTCGTTATTTTGTTAGCATTATTTGGTATTCATTAATTATTTTGTGTTTAACAAAACAACGGCCACGTTCTATTTCATTTTACAGATATTTAATCAACTTAAATACTAGTATAACACGTTTAACTTAACTTGACCAACTAAGACACGAATATTTCACCGACATTAGAACCTTAGTTAAACCAGAGTTAACTTGAAATTGTTTGTGTTACCTGCAGTTTAAACTATGTTTCAATGAAATGTAGTGAACTCTAGCCTAAGTAGGTATCTATACTTATAATAAAGCAATAAAAACGAAAAAAAAGATAAAAGATAATTAAAAAAAAATATGGTCTAGGGTACTTAAAGTAAGCTACTGAACAAGATTAGAACACTTATAAAAATCGTGTCTGTCTGTTTGTTAGTTTGTTTGTCTGTATGTTTGTTCGCGCATCACGTAAAAACTTCTGAACCGATTGCAACCACGCGTGCGAAGCTGCGGGCTCAGCTAGTCTATACTATAATAGAACTGTAACTGGGCTAAATCTGTACATTTAATATTTTTTGAAAATTATAATAGAGATAAACTTCAAAATCGATATGGAGTGCAGCTACAGTCTGTACTGTACTGAAAAAAAAAAACATTTAAAAAAAACATGTCTGTCTGTTTGTTTGTTTGCCTGTATGTTTGTTCGCGCATCACGTGAAAACTAATTGATCCGATTGCGATTCGGTTTTCACTGTTAGATAGCTTAGGGTTTGACTTAAACTGATGTACTTGGTATCTCAATCCGATGAGTAGAAGCCAAGCAATCGATAAAAAACTTTTTGACGGCAGACGGTTTTTTTATAAAATGTTGGTATATTTTATTTTAGGTCTTGGAATAGCACATATTTTAACAGTGATCAACCTTCAAGTACTGTTTAGTACTAATATGATAAAGGCAAACTGTATCGATTACAACAGTTCACTATAATGAAAATGATCTGAATAATCAGTAGCTTCAAAACATGAACCAAAATACAATGCAATTTAGAACGTCATGATTGCAAAAAGTTTTTGTGTCGACCGACAGATGTGTCTATGGCGGTAATCCACGCTCCATTACCCCTTACCCCATCGCTTCTTTCATAAATAAACTAACGCCTGCACTATTAACTCCGGCTAAAACATAAACTCCGGCTTAAAATATGAACTGGCAGCATCAATGACTGGTTGATATACTACTGTAGTTTATAACTACTGAGTGACGGTGGAAAAATCATTAGCAAGAAGATGGATAGATGTTTAGATTTATACAAGAGAGAGATAATGTTGTTTCTCTTTTCAACTGGAGACTGCCAGAACTCTTTTATAAACAAACTTTCATCTGTGTTTGTGGACTGATTGATACACTTGTTTGCCAAAGTACTGCTGAAAAACTAAATTGGATTTCCACTTGACTAGTCTCCATTTTCTCTTACATAAACTACAAACTCAATGATTGGTTTGAGACGTTTTTAGAAAACTGCATGATACAATTTTTAAAGATTCATACCAATCGGGCCAAACGCAAGCCTATTATACCCTGGCAACGGGCTGGTCGCATCTCTGGCAGAACCAAAAAAACGTTGGGGAAAACGATATCTAGAGTGGAGACCACGTTAAGGCAACGTAGTGTGGGACGTCCGCCGGCCAGGTGGAGAGACGACTTGCGAAAGACAGCTGTCAGCGACTGGATGAGGAGGGCCGAAGATCAGGCTCAGTGGCGTTGTTTAGGAGAGGCCTACGTCTAGTAGTGGACTAGTACAAGCTGATGATGACGATGGAACCCTATTGCTGTGACAACGCTATCCGTCTGCTTTTCTAAATTATACATATACATCATCAAAGTAGGAGAAAAACACGACTGCTATGAAAAATATAAGCTTTTCAAAAGAAAATAGCTTATGTCACTCGGGATGATATAAGGATTCTAACGATACTACATACATCCAAATCTGTTCAAGCATTTGAATGTTATGGTGGGTCAAAGAAACTCACATACATACAAACATACATACCTACATGAATCCTAAAAACATTACATTCCTTTTTTGGGCAGTTGTGTAATAAGGCAGAGACATGAAATTTACGCACTATATGCTATATGTAATCCCTTGGCCCAAAAAGGAAATCATACTAAACTTGTAAACATATATTCATCATCATGTCAGCCTTTAGAAGTCCACTGCTGAACATAGGTCTCCTCGAAAGAGCGCCATGACGAGCGGTCTTGCGCCAGCTCCATCCACCGACTTCCTGCGATGGCTACAATGTCGTCGGTCCATCGTGTGGGGGGTCTCCCCACACTTCACTTGCTTGTTCGTGGTCGCCATTCGAGAACCTTTATTCCCCAGCGATTGTTGGTTCTGCGAACTATATGGCCTGCCCATTGCCACTTCAACTTGCAAACTGAGAGCTATCTCGGTAACCTTGGTTCTTGTACGAATTTCCACGTTTCGGATTTTATCACGTAGTGAAACACCGAGCATTAGCTCTCTCCATTGCACGCTGATCGCCTTTGAGCTTGTGTATGAGATGAATAGTTAGCGACCACGTCTCAGTGCCGTATGTCATCACTGGCAACACGCACTGATTATAAACTTTCGTCTTGAGGCTCTGCGGCATATAAAAATATATTCATCATCATGTCAGCCTTTAGAAGTCCACTGCTGAACATAGGCCTCCCCCAAAGAGCGCCATGACGAGTGATCTTGTGCCACCTCCATCCACCGACTTCCTGCAATGGCTACAATGTCGTCGGTCCATCGTGTGGGGGGTCTCCCCACACATCGCTTGCTTGTTCGTGGTGGCCATTCGAGAACCTTACCGACATAGCTCTCAGAGTTTGCAAGTTGAAGTGGCAATGGGCAGGCCATATAGTTCGCAGAACCGACCACCGCTGGGGATTAAAAATATATTACAAAGAAAAAAATATAATATAACATAAGAATAATAAGGAAAAGAAAAAAAAACTTGCCACAATACACATTACAATGTAAGATGCATTAGATACAAAATATGTGTATTATTCTTGTGTAATGTAATATTTATTTCTTTGAAATGTATTTTTTTTCTCTGATTGTTGGCCATTTATACTCTTATCTCGTAGCCCTCGTCAAAGTCAGCTTTTTTGACAAGTTTTGTTACGGATATATCTCAGAAAATCGTTCGATTTTTAAACTAATTCCAAGAAACAAAAACAATAAAAAACGCCCAAGGGCTTATAAACGGCACGACTACCAAATGGGTACTGGGCATCATGACAAAAGTAGAAAATCTTTCATGATTGTAATTAAAGCAAATAATTCATGACTTTAATTATTACATTCAATGAACCTGCTATCAATATCTATTAATCTATTATCTGTAGTCACGACGAAAATTTGCCTAATGAGAGAGAAAAGTATTAGTAAATCTGGTTTTGAAGTTTATATTATATACTCGTAGATTTAAATTTTTAAAATAATGATCACCTAAAAATGTTCTATTTTTTTTGTCCCTAATTAATCGTGGATGGCACATCGATTTAGATAAAATCTTTGTCAAGAGTTTGTTAACCTCTTATACAAATTACACAGTCAACGTTTAAATATAACAGACTATTTTAAACGTCTTCGGATTCGAGTAGTTACAAACAAAAAGTCATCTTTTATTTATCTTTGTTATTAATTGATAGTCTTTCCTATGACTCAAATGTCAATGTCATCAATCTGTAATGTCATTGTCTGTGGTAGATAATATAGTGCTGTTTCTCTCTTACCTCTTCTCGTTTTGACTGATATGTGTGCTGACGCCATTATCAGTGATTTAGTTAATTTTATAATTATCTATTCTGAATCCATCAACATCTTTGTTATAATAATATCGACGATACTTTTATGTGTGTTTAATAATGGTAATACAAACTTAAAAGGAGCTCAGTTTAATTTCAAGAATATCTTCTGTAACCTGACACGCGCTGATATTAATCTATCTACATCCACTGCGGTACATCGATACTGCACAGCAATCTTTAGACAAGTGGTATGTTTTAGGTACAGAGTTCCTATTATGACCTCGTAAGTTCAATAACACAGCCTCTGCTCGGGGGACGCCATAAATAAAAAACTTAATACAACATCTCAGCACTTATTACTTTTCACATTTTGAACTCGTATTCTTCATCTATCAAGTATTTTTTTAATTTAGGTTGGCGTTCTTAATATTTGCAGCCAGTAACATTTAAATCCAATAGCATAAATAAAGCAAGTTAACATCTACCCAATTAATCACTCGTAATCGATCTTCGTGGCACTTCCCTAAATCCAAAGCCCTATTTTAAAAATGGAACTATCGATATATTGACGAATCACCATGATGCACTTGAACGTAGAATTTGGGACATTGTTAGAAGGCTGCGCTGATCGGGAGCGGTTCCGTGACAATGATCTAATCAGTCGCTGGCACGCGACACGACTAATAACCGATTGCGATCGGCAGATGTTTGTGTCTGGCCTTGCAGATTCGATGATTCCAAGTTTGGTAAATAAATTATGTAACACTAACTGTACCCGCGGCTTCGCACGCGTGGTCATTTCTCTAGGATAAAAGGTCAAAAGGTTTTTATCGATTGCTCGGCTTCTACTCTTCGGATTGAGATACTAAGTGCACCAGTTTTTAAGTCAAAATCTAAGATATCCAACACAGACCGCATCGTAATTGTTTGAGTAGTTTTTACGTGATGCACGAACAAACATACAGTCAAACAAACAAATAGACAGACACGAATTTTAAAAATGTTGTTAAATATCTTATTTTAAGTACCCTAGACCATATTTTTTTACTATCTTCTTTGTACAGACTTTTTCGTTCTTAATGCTTTATTATAAGTACTAGCTGATGCCCACGGCTTCGCACGCATGGTCATTTATCTAGGTTAAAAGTACTCTATGTGCTATTCCAGGACCTAAAATGCCACAAACATTTGATCAAAATTCCTTCAGCCGTCAAAAAGTTTTTATCGATTGCTCGGCTTCTACTCAGCGGATTAAAATACCAAGTACACTAGTTTTTAATTCAAACCCTAAGCTATACAGTGAAAACCGCATCGCAATCGGTGCAGTAGTTTTAACGTGATGCGCGAACAAACATACAGACAAACAGACAGACACGAATTTTTAAAATGTTATATTCTTGTTCTCGCTTATTTTATGTTACATACATACATATAATAATATATATATATATATACATATACATACATACATATAAGTACATATAAGTATATGTATACATAAGTGTTATTTTGTGTCAATATTGAACTTTCTATAAAATCTTAAACCTTTTCAGGCATTATTATCGATAGATAATATAATATTATTATCTGCCAAAACTAGGTCCCCTCTTTATTAAAATTATCTTGTTGCGCAAGTAAACACAACACAAATTTGAAAAATTTGGTGCTATGTTCTGTTGAATAATATAGTTTTGTTGTTATCGACCTATTATTTGATATTGGGATGGGGGACTTTGCAAAATGGATTTAAATATGTCATATAAAAGCGCTTATTTATAAGACTTAATCATAGAACTTTATAACGACAGATATCACAAGCAAAATCGCATATATATTTTTCACAAAAATATACAAAAGTGCATCATCTATGTTCCATGGGTCTGTCCAAAATGCCATGCTATATCTAACTCCAGCAACTTTCGTCATTGTTAAGTCAGCACCTACGCACAAATCGTCTACAAAATCTCCAATATTTTGAAATGTATCGGATTTACAATTCATCAGTAGCAAATTTTATCAAAAGAATGTTCTCTTGGGACAATAATGTAATCAGTAGGGGCTCGCGCCCGTGCCACGACTAATTACTGATAGCGATCGGCAGATGTTTTAAACTTGCCAATTGACGTGCCACTATAGAATAATTACAATAGACTCCTATGTGGTACAGTAGATTTTTCAAACTTTTTCTGTATATGCCAATCTTTCGTTAAATCTGCGACAAAGTCTATGTAAAAAAAACCTCTTAAAAATATTTCTGTATCTAACTTATTTTTGTCAGTGCATAAAATTTCAAATCTGTTCAACTGAAATTTTATGCACAGACAGGTATGCCAGGTATTCTATCTGGCTCAACCTGGTCAAAAAGCAGTAAGTGAAGAACCTGGAAGAAGTAGTAAGTGGGTACAGGTAATATTATAATTACAAATAAGCTTTCTTTATTATTATTGTAATATAAATAATTAATAAAAAAATATAAAAAATATTAATATTAATCATTTTACATTATACATTTTATCCCCCATGTTCGTGAAATCTCCTGCAAATTTTACGTCTCTCTTCACTCTATAATAAGGTTAATACATGTTCTTCCTGTTAAAACTAAAATCTCCGCTGTGAATACTCTACTCCTACCTATTATTTTCTACGCGGACATCTGCTTGGTCTGTTGGTCTCTCTGAAGAACTCTTAAATAAATTAGGCCGGTTATTAAACTCTTGTATCCTTTTCATTTTTAACCTTCGAAAATACGACCGCGTCTCCGACTACCGAACCAAGTTAAAATGGCTACCTAGCCGTTAGCGTAGGCATTTACGTATTCTCTGTCTCTTTTTTTCAGTGTTATATGACCCGAATTCTCCGAACTACCTAAAGCAAAATTTTCAATATCTTGCCGACACACATAACCGGTAACTTAGATCATCTAATACCCTGGCTTTGACCACTCCCAGACATAAACATCCTTCCTATCCAAATCATTTTCTTAGATGTCAATTCGGCTCTGGAATAAACTACCTTTAAATATAAAAAGCATCAGCAGCAAAAATAACTTTAAGCAACTCAGAAATATTTAGTTAAAAATCTTTATCCAGAACACCGTCTAAAATCATCCACCTACTCGTAGGGTAGTGTATTATTACTTATTACTCGTACCTATGTGTATTATTATCATTAACTGATTTAAATCATATTACGGCAGGTATGTATATTATATTTAGTAATGTATTTAGTTATTTTTGTATGTACTGGACAGTACTGCTTGATGTATAATCATTTATATTTTTTATTTAACACTAGCTGTACCCGCGGCTTCGCACGCGTGGTCTTTACTTTAGGTTCAAAGTACCATAATGTGGTATTCCAGGACCAATATACCAACATTTGATAAAATTTCTTTAGCCGTCGAAAATACTTTTATCAATTGCTCGGCTTCTGTCTCACCAGATTGAGATACCAATTACACCAGATTTAAATCAAACCCTAAGCTATCTAACAATGAAAACCGCATTGCAATCAGTCCAATAGTTTTTACGTTATGCGTGAACAGACAAATAAAGACACGAAAACAAAAAAAAAAGTTGTTCAATACCTATTTTAAGCACCTAAGAGCATTTTTTTCATTTGAATAAATTTAGTTGTTTGGGTGCGATGCGCGGTCAAGATATGGACAAACAGACAGACAAAATTAAGAAGTCAAACAGTTTGGCTTCAGTATCGAGTATAGAACCATCCAAAAAATATTTTTTATTACTTAAATATTAACATAACTTTGGACCCATATCCCGCAGAAACCCTTTACTTTTTCGGGATAAAACGTGTTTTAACTCATCATATATCTTAAGACAGTATCAAGTTGCATCAAAACCCGTCTATTAGTTTCAGCGTGGTACGTGTTCTTTTAAATAAGTTTCAACCCCTATCCTGCGAGAACCCATAATTTTTTCGAGATGTATAGTATCCTATGTATCCTCGTAGTATGAACTCAAATCATACCAAGTTTAATTTGAATTCATCCAGTAGTTTCAGTGGCGTGATGCACGGCTGTGATACAGACTGACAAACATACAGACAAAAATGAAAGCAACATACAGTTTAGGCTTCATTATAGAATATAGAGTAACTTCCAAAAAAAACACTACTTCTTTAATGTACAGAATTTGGACCCATATCCCACAGGGACCCTTTATTTTTTTGGGACATAATGCATCCATAATTTTCACGCATCTTATAAATTATGTCTGTGACAAGTTGCATCAACATCCGTCCAATACTTTCAGCGTGATACGTGTTCTTTTAAATAACTTTCAACGCCTATCCTGCTGGAACCATTTAATTTTTTGGGATGAAAAGTATCCAATGTCCTACCTCGAAGTATGAACTGAAATCATACCAAATTTCATTTGAATTCATTGAGTATTTTCGGCGTGATACACTGCCAAGGTACAGACAGACAGACGGACAGACAGAGAGACAAAAAATAAAAATTAATCTGTTTTGGCTTTAGTATTGAACATAAAACGGTCCCCAAATTTTTTTACAAAATATCTTTAATGTACAGAATTTGGGACATTATCCCACAGGAACTCTTTATTTTTTCGGGATGAAAAGTATCCTTAATTTTAACTCATCATATAAACTATGACTGAGCCAAGTTGCATCAAAATCCGTCCAGTAGTTTAAGAGTGGTAAGTGTTTTTTGAAATAACTTTCAATAAACACTTTCCTATGCTGCGGGAAGTCTCATTTTTCGGGATGAAAAGTAGCCTATGTCCTACCTCCTAGTACGAACTCAAATCATACCAAATTTCATTTAAATTCATTTAGTAGTTTTGGCGTGATGCCTAGCCAAGATACAGACAGACAGACGAAAAAGAAAAAAATAACAGTTTTGGCTTCAGTATTGAATCTAGAGTAAGGTCCAAATATTCTAAATATATTCAATGTACAGAATTGGACCTGTTACAGTTTTATTATAAGTATAGATTACTTATTATTATTTTATATATTACTAGCTTACCCGCCCGCGACTTCGTCCACGCGGACTACAGTTTATCGCGAAAAAAGCATCCTACGTTCTTCTAGGATATTAAAAACCAATGAAAAAATTAGACTTAGACTTCTTGGTTATGGCCTCTGTGGCTTGTTGTTGGTAAAGCATCAACTACTCACTCTGTGGCACCAACGCTCTTGATGATTTTTGACAGACTTGTTATTTTGTTTCCATGGCAACCGTTCCTTACAGCGAGTATTCAACATGTTCCAGTTTTCCCGTGGAAACTTCCACGGAATTCGTGGAATTTTCCGGGATAAAAAGTATCCTATGTTTTATTCTAGGGCTATCTAAGCTATCTCCATTCCAAATTTCATCAAAATCCATCCAGCGGTTATCGCGTGAAAGTTCCCCAAACAAACAAACGAACAAACAGACAACGTTTCACTTTTATATATTGGTATGGATTTACTTTGTTTCTTTTGTATATATTGTTCAATACGTTGAGCCGCACGCCCTACTATTATTTCTTTCACGACCTGAATGACTGGTAGATATTGTTGTTTAGCATTAAGTATTTCCGTGTACATTATTTTTGTGCAAAACAATTAAATAAAGAAATAAATATTAAAGTCGAACTCTACATACTTCAAACTTAATTTCTTGTCTTAAATTCCTAAGGTCACCATTTTAAATTGTAAGCACTGTAAATAACATTGAGATAGCTATATATGCTCACATAATTCATCTTTTTTATGTTTCCGTACGTATATTGTATACAAACTTCAACAAATGGCAGTCATGCTATATTAGTATAGATTCATAGTCATCAATTTCAAATGCTAAAATCTCACTAAACTGCCATGGTACCCACAGGTAACTGAGGTATCTGCTGTAGAGGTATATCAGTGCAAAATAAGGGAAAACAAAGAAAAAACTAGGTTATATCACGAGGTTTGTGTTACACATAATCCATTGGTTAATAAAAAAAGCGATCATCTTCATAGCACTTGTCACAAACATTAAATTAATACACTACCAGCACTTTAGTCAATAAACCAAGCCGAGTGCACACAAACGATGCCGATCGCGATGACAAATGTCACAGGGAAGCTAGCGATGGAAATAAAGTGTAACTCACAGACAATAGCGGCTGGGCCCTGCAATCGGTAAATGGCTCGTGAGCGGAGAGCATTTGCGATTTTTGTAGCAAATGTGGGGCGTTGGACGCGCGGGCGCTTACAAATGATGATTATTTTGTTATATTTTTTCCTCGCTAGTTTATGGTGACAAATGCAATATAATGCTAACATGTTAGCGTTTTGGGAAGAATGATGGATGCTAAAATGAGACTAGCTATCTTGATTGGGATTTAAATGTATACGATATTATATCAGCAAAACTACCCTTTTAACTGCTATTGGTATTGTTTACCAATACTTGGATTAAGCAAATAACAACAAATAACAGTTGCAGTTATGCAGTTAAACACATAAAAGATTTTATTTTAGTTGAGAAATTAAACACATAAACGTTTCTTTTTGTCGTTGTGAAAGAATCATGTCCAGATTTGACCTGTCCAACATTTTGATAGGAGATCTCGTGTATATCGATGTTATATATTGCATAAAAAAAGGTATTTTTCACTATTTACATAACACAAACTCAAATAAAAATTGGTAATCTGGAAAAAAAATAAAATGAATTTTTAAATAATATTTTCTTGCGTTGTATTATAGCCATAGCATAGTAAGCGTAATTCAAAATCTTTGGGTTGTATAAATAGGTAGTAATCTAAATTAAGGTAAATATACTACAGGAGATAGTATTTCAGTGATCTATGGTTGATGATCTTTTTGTTTGTACCAAGCAAAGATCTTGAATTACGCTTTGCTTTTCTCTGACTAGAATAGTACCATACAACCGTACAGTAACAGAGATTTCTTACGTCTTTGCTTACAACTTCCTGGGTTTGTGCTCTGCAGACCAATTACCTATCTTGTTTCATTAACCAACAAACAATATTTCATAGCAATTTCGACTCTATCGACATTAGTGCATTAGTGGTAGTGACATTGAAAATCAGATTGAAACCAAGTTAGCTTATTAGCTAACAGTTATAAGTGTGTTTTCAAGTTAGTAGTGCTATTGCACTACTGCAGTGCGATACCGTAAGCCAATACGATTTGTTGCGATCAGATTGTCATAGTAATATCGACTCTAATGTACCGCTTTAAGTGCACGTGATAATGAAAATCTGATTGAAACAATGTCCGTGACAATATTACCCATAGACCATAGAGAATTATATTTCTGTCTACGATTAGTATATTATACACTGAGTTATATGTCTGTTTACAAATATTTTACCTATGGGTCGATGGCTGACCACTTGTTTTAATTACAACTTTTTTCCTGATTGGAAATCGATACATAGTCACACAGTCGTTTTTAGGAAAACTAATTTGTAATTTAAACCAATAAACATCATTATACACCACCTGAAAAAAATATGAATGACAAAGCAGGTCATCGCAAGTATAGAACGTGGGCATGATTCTTTAAACACAATCATGTTTTTGTTTTAGTTAAGCAATTAAATATATAATTATTTTTTTGTCGTAGATAAGCAAAAACACATAATATTTTTTGCTGTAGATAAGCAATTCAAATTTCAAATTCAAATTTATTTATTTCATGATAAACATTTAATGATCCACAATAAAAAGTACATATATGTTTAAGATTCACATTTTAGTGTACACAGAACCTACACTAAGCTGAGCTTGTGTTGTAGGTTTTTGTATTACCTTCGAGCATATAACAAAAACTATAGGTACTACGTTAACAAAGTAAGTACATGAAATGTAAGTTTTTATACTAACTTAAATTTGCTATAATTATAATTTATATTATTAATATAAATAATAAATATGATATATGTATGTATACTATGTTATGTAATAGTTAAGTTAGTTAATTAAAAGCATGCTTACAGTGTGAGAGTGGGTATGTGTGATTTTAAAACTAATGAGTGAAAAAAAAAGAAGAAGTATTTTGGAATGAGGACTAAGCTGAATTGTTATGATAGAACTATTAATAATTTTTCTGTATCTTCCTAACTTAAACAAGCTAACCATTTAATTAATACACTCTTGGACTCCGGATTATTTAATGTTACAAAATTGTTAATAGCTTTGTTTATTTTATTGTACATATACGGACCAAGAAATAGTTTATGTCTCTTAGTCAGCTTGCTATTGAACTTAGACCTGTAGAAAACTCTATCTTTCCTTCTTTTCAAATAGATGTCTTCCTGTAATTTTAGTGTTTTAGCTATTTTGAGTTGCGCCAGTACTAGGTTGTAGATGTACAGCTGTCGAACAGTGAGCACCTTACAGTCCACATAAAGTTCACGGGTAGGATACCTATAGGGTTTCTTAGTGGCGACTTTGAGAACAGCACGCTGAGCGCATTCGAGTGTCAACAAGTAAGTTTTACATGCACCTCCCCAAGTAGTGTTAAAGTAAGTTAGAATTGATTTACACAATGCATCGTAGACATTAAAAAGTAAGTCTCGATCTGCCACTTCACGTAGGTTTTTAAATACAAAGATTACTTTACGTACTCGCTTGCTTAAAATGTCAATATGCGGCTTCCAGGTCATTCTGTAATCAATGTGAAGACCTAAATAATAAGTTATTTCTAATTATTTCGCGTTGTAGTTTCGTGCAGTCACAGTTTTTTGAAGAACAGTTGGAGTGAGCTTTGATTTCAATGTTAGGTAACCTACCTCGAGCATTTGAAAAAATTAGGAACTTAGTTTTATCTACGTTCAAGGTCAGTAAATTATCCTATAACCAACTTATAACCCTTTTTAGTCCTGATTCAGCATACTCATGAGCTTTTTCCCACAAAAATCAAAATCGTCAGCATATGAGAATATTTTTCCATGATCCAAATTTAAATTGCACAGGTCATTTACGTAAGCAAGGAATAGAGTTGGTCCCAGTACACTTCCCTGTGGCACTCCATAGCTCACCACTTCATCATGGCTGGTTACCTATTCTTGTTTTCTGGGTTCTGTCTTTAAGGTAGTCTTCCATTAGAATCAGTGCATTTCCCCGTACACCCATTATTTCTAGTTTCTTCAAGAGAATTGGAACAGAGACAGTGTCAAAGGCTTTAGCTAAATCTAAAAATATTCCAATAACTTTCTTTTTGCTATCCAGGTATTCTATTATAACATCAGAAAGATAAGTTATTACTCCTTCTGTTGATTTTCCTTTTCTGAACCCAAACTGGTTAGGCAACAGAATACTAAATCTTTCGAGATAGGATACCAATCGTACGTTGATTAACTTCTACAAAATTTTAGAAAGTGCAGGTAGAATTGATATCGGCCTATAGTTACTAACACTGTCTCTGTTTCCACCCTTGTGAATAGGAATTATGATTGAGGTTTTAAAAACTCGTGGAAAACGTCCAGATGACAAACTTAGGTTACACAAGTATGTGATCAGAGGCACCAGTGCTGGTGCAGATTGTTTAATTATGTTATTAGATATTCCATCGTGCCCCTACCACACATTCATTTTTTAACCCATGAATTATAGCGAGGATCTCACTGTCACTTTTGTTTTGTCAAGTTTTTGTTGTAGATAAGCAATTAAACACATACAAGTTTTTGTTGTAGATAAGCAATTAAACACATACAAGGTTTTGTTGTAGATAAGCAATTAAACACATAAAAAAATTGTTGAGCAAAAAGTTATTATGCTAAGTATTTGTTTTTCAAATTCGGATAACAAAAGTTTAAGCTTCATTATAGGTACCCAATTTGACAAGATTTAGGTATGAACTGGAATATGAGAAATAAAACATTGACGGTACAAAATCAAATCACAAGCAACAAAATATAAGAGAACATGACAGAAAAGTACAAGTTCATGTTTGTTACATTTGTCACGAGTTCAGTGGGAGACAGAGGCGGGCCGTCACAAACTATCAGGCGGCTCCAATATATGGACATTATAACCGCTGTAACACGAGGGTCGGTATGATTTACAGATGAAATAAACGTCTGTGTGTACCAAGTCAAAGGTATCTACTTACTTACCACAAGTGTTAAAAAACACACCGTTTCGGAGACACAAGACATAACTAAAAGTGCTAAAAAAACAGACTGCAAAAAACAAAAAAAAAATGAGAATTTTAAATCTTTTTAATCATAAATGGTCATTCGAAATGAAAACTGATGAGAAACCTAAAGATTACGTTCAAATACCTATTCAAGATACTGGGGAGAAGAGGGGGGGAAACAATTAGTAACAAGTAGGTAACTAGCATGATCAAGCACCTTCACAAAAAACCCGACTGCGAACAAAACTAAAAGAGGCAAACATTTAGGTAAGTGAGAATAGTTGCTAAACAACTTTAAATCTTTATAGATCCTAAATGGTCATCTATCTAGCTTCTACTCGTATGCTTATAATAAAGCAATAGGAACGAAAAAGTTTGTACAATGAATATAATTAAAAAAGAAATGGTCTAGGGTACATAAAATAAGATACTGAACAAGAATATAACTCTTTAAAAATTCGTGTCTGTCTATTTGTCAGTCTGTATGTTTGTTCTCGCATCACGTAAAATCTACTGGACCGATTGCCATGCGGTTTTCACTGTTGGATAGCTTATGTTTTGACTTAAAAACTGGGGTACTTGGTATCCCAAATACCAAGTATGGGTATTTATATCTCAATCCGATGAGTAGAAGGCGAGCAAACGATTAAAATATTTTTGACTGCTGAAGGAATTTTGATCAAATGTTGTTATATTGGTATTATAGGTCCTGGAATAGCACAAAGAGTACTTTTAACCTACAGAAATGACCACGCGTGTGAAGCCGCGGCGTTCAGCTAGTTTGAAATAAAAAATGATTAAAGAAACCTTTATACCTATTCAATGATATTCCACTCAACATAGTTCGTCGACTTTTTTTTCTTTTTCACATTATGGTGTCTGGTTGTTGCTACAAAAAATATATATAAAAAAACTAGTAGTATGTAAGCTTGTAGCCAAATTGAATTTTGATTGTAATGTCATGTCTTTACATACGACGCAAGAATCATCAAAATCGGTCTACGTGTTTGGGCTATATAGTGCCACAAAGGATCAGACATAAATAGGCTGATAAACACAATACCCGTCCTTTGCGTTGCGCAGTCTGGTAAAAAGGGGAAGTTAAAGTTTGTTACATTTTTCGCGAGTTCGACGGGAGACAGAGAAAGAGACCAAATATCAGGCGGATCCGATATATTGACATCGTGACATTCATGACCGATGTCGCATGAGGGTCCTTATGATTTAGTTATATGATCACTAAATCATACGGACCGATGAAATAAATAGCTTCTATCGCTCTTTTTTACTTAATGATTGGTAGAAAACTTTCTTGAGGACAAGCGCACGTTAATTCCGTAGTAATCTACTGTCTACTCCTGATCAATAATACATAAATATAATAACAAAAAGTCTGTACAAATAAGATAACTTAAACGATAGGACTTAAAATAAGCTACTGAAGAAGAATATAACATTTTTTTAATTTCGTGTCTCTCTGTTTGTTTGTCTGTTAATCTGTTTGTTTGTCTGTTAATCTGTTTGTCTGATGTTTGTTCGCGCATCAGGTAAAAACTAATGGACCGATTGCGATGCGGTTTTCAATGTTGGATAGCTTATGGTTTGAATTAAAAACTGATGCACTTACTTGTTATCTCAATTCGATGAGTAAAAGCCGAGCAATCGATAAAAACTTATTGACGGCTGAAGGAATTTTGATCAAATGTGGGTATAATGTTGGTATAATGTTTTAGGACTTGGTAACTAGTAAGGGAGTAAGTTTACTATTTTTCATTATGTCGGGAAAGACTCCAATTGTACCAATAACATCAAATATCTCTTCATTACAGATACCGATGACAATCGATAGCTTCTGTCATTATCTGTAAAAAACTAACGATTGTCATCGGTATCAATTACGGTACTGTTATTATTTTTTATTATTAAGAGTTCGGTAGCTTTTGATGAAATTGCTATCTGTGTTGAGACTGCAGCCACTGGAATAGCACATAGGGTAATCAAAAACCAAAAAACCTACCCTAGGTACGTAATAAAACGGTCGCAGGTTCGAATCCTGCAAGGTGCAATCATTTGTGTGATGAACAGAAATGTTTGTTTCCGAGTCATGGATTTTATAATATTCTTATATATATATGTATGTTTATTCGTTATCTAGTACCCATAGTACAGGGTATAGAAGTTTGGGGCTAGTTAATTGGTGTGGAATTGTCCCGAATATATTTATTTATTTATTATTTATGTAATAATATTATTTATGATTTATCGTCAGATTTTTACATTTTGTCCGATGATTCATTCTAATTAATAATACCACCCACGGTGTTCTCGCTGTCCTAGTTCAATATCAATTATTGACTGGTTCTAAGGGCCATAAAGAAGAACCCCTGAACTACGTTACAAATCCCAAGACTACGCAAGTGAAACTTGCCAAAGCAATGTTCTCACATTCAAATTGTAGTTTAATTCTACAGGGACGATAGTTACACTTGATCCCGCGGCTTCCCTCGGGACCTAGCGACGCGGCGCGCTAAATGAAAAATAATTGCGCTGCACTCGCTCCAGAGTAAACAGGATAGATATATTTAATTGTCGTTAGAGAGTGAGAGGGAGAACCATATAACCGTTACCTACGAAGCTGGATTGGCCATGTTTATGTAAGTGCGGTAATTGTAGTAACCTCAGGGATTTGTGGGAACCGCGAATGGAATGGTTTTCACACGTTTGCACAAAAATGGTGATTGTTATAGTTAAAATCGTAACGGACTGCCTTGAAAACGATATAATGTCAAATATACATGAATCTCATGAATAAGTTGCCAAAACTTTTATTTGTATGGTCGCGGACCTAGGTTATGAGTATATATATTGATCTATATATATATATATAGAGATATAGTGAGAAATGTCTTGGTGTCTGTTTGTCCATTAGCTATCAGCACTCCTAATAATAGCCTAAATATTACGTTGCTTAAATAACTATAACGATCAGTGCCTAACTATAATGTTTGATCCCCAAATAAGAAAACAATTTCGTAACTGCCTCTACACAAGTGAATCGTCGTATTAGCTACACCCTCCGTAGCCCCTCTACGCCACTACGAGTGACTTTTTAATCGCTTTAAGTGCCTGCCCGGATTTACACGCTTCTTAGCGGTGAATATATAAAGAAGAAGAATGGTGTGTTATAGAAAATTAATATTTTGCATTAGAATGAAAGCCATTTTGTCAACAGACCTTCAAATAACGTTTCAAAATATTACTAAGCTACTATTTTTTTTTTGTTTTATAATTTTTTTTTATTTATAATTACGTACTGTTAAGCAAGCTTAATCTGAGTCAACATCTATATACTCAAATTATTTGAGAACATCATATTTACAGCTTCATTCACAAATCGTGATCACGCGATTAATTCAGTCGACGGGCGTGACATTCGATACTATACATACACTAAACCGTGACAAGTTTGTCCGTGGGAAGGCCAATATCATCAGTTTCATTACATGATACTAAACAGTAGACTATCTTAGTAACATGACAAAAGTTAAAAAGGGTAAAAAATAGCCAATGACACTCATGCGATGAAGATGAATCGCTTGTCAAAATCAAACCAAGTTTTTAGTTTGAACACATAAAAAAATGCCTATGACACTCTATAAATGAAAAAAAAATGATTGACACCTCGCTTGTCAAAATCGGTCCAATAGGGGCGACTCTTTGGTGGAACATCCACATACCCACATACATATATACATACATAGATTATTAAACTCATTAATCACCCTTCCCTTGCTTCGCCATAGTCGGGTAAAAACGGCCTGATACGCACTGGCGTACAGATACGAAGTACAAACTCTCGGCAGAGACTCTTCAGCTAATGGATGTGAGACAAGATGATGTACAGGCCACTTCGTCAGAGGAGCGGGCCCTCAATCGAAATACAGCATGCTGGTACGACAGGACCTCCGATGCTCCAATAAACGCCGTATAGAGAAGGCTATCAAGCAAAATCGGGGGTCCAAAGTTTTAGTGACAGCAATTGAGAAGGCCCCATCTGACGAAGCTAAAAACATCATCTGGCAACACTGTCACCTCACAGCCGAAGATTATCTCCGAGATAGAGGACTGCTATGGCCGACTGTACGCCTCACATGCCCCGCGACCCGAATCCAGCTATGAGGATTCCCGATCCACATTGCCGGAAGTCAGCCTGACTTCCGGCAGGTCGTCGTTAGCGGGTCAATGTCGAGACGACGATGACGAGATCGAGATAGCTGAGGGCTATCTCGAGCAGCTTAAAAATGGAAAATCCCCAGGGGAAGACGGAGTTACTTCGGAGCTTTTGAAAGCGGCAGGAAAACCTGTACTTCGAGAGTTTCAGAAGATGTTTAACTAGATAAGATAAGATAAGATAAGAAACAATTTATCTCACAAACTGTACACAGCAACACATAAATCAACAGAGAAACTTAACCAAAAACAAGCAACTAAGCACCTGTGTACAAAGATCGCTGCCAACTCTGATCTGAATGATGGGAGAACTCCAAAGGTCATCAAAAAAAGGAGATAAAACGCTCCTTAAAAACTATCGGCCCATCTCGCTTCTGAGCCACGTTCATAAGCTGTTTTCGTGATTCGAGACTACCCAGTCTCGAATCGTCTAGTGAGAAGTCTTGATGAGTTTCAGCCTCCGGAGCTGTGTTTTGAGGGGGTTATGGGACCATGGATCACATCCACACAGTGCGGCAGGTTATACAAAAGACTGAAGAGTATAACCAGCTCATGTTTCTTGCTTTTGTGAAAAAGCCTTTAACCCTGTCGAAACCTGGGCTGTTCTTGAATTCCTGCAGTGATGCCAAGTAGACTGGCGATATATCGAGGTAATGAGATGCTTGTATGATCCCGTGACAATGTCCGTTCACGTCAAGAACAGGCAGACTAAATCTATCCAGCTGCGCAGGGGAGTGAGACAGGGGGATGTCATATCCCCGAAACTGTTCACTAACACCCTGGAAGATATGTTTCAGACTCTGGACTAGAGAGGAACGGGCATTAATATTAATGGCGAGTACATCTCGCACCTCCGTTTTGCCGATAATATTGTCCTTATGGCGGAATCGCTGCAGGATCTCGAGCAAATGCTGACCAAACGAGCTCACGCCTCTAGTCGTATCTGTCTCGGGATGAACACGGATAAAACCAAGGTTATGTTTAACGACGGTGTCTTGAAGTTGATCAGGAATATGTTTACCTCGGGCAGACTATACAATTGTGTAGAAATAATTTCGACAGGGAAGTCGATAGGAGGATTCGGTTGGGAAGGGCAGCATTTGGTAAACTACGTCAGGCAGGTCTTCTCGTCGTCCATACTACAGTGCCTTAAGATGAAAGTCTTCAACGCGTGCGGTCTACCAGTAATGACCTACGAAGCTGAAACGTGGACACTTACGTTTCACTCACAGTGAAGCTGGTCCACAAATTTATAGTCACTCAGCGAGCTATGGAGAGAGAGCTATGCTCGGAGTTTCTCTACAGGACAGAAATTAGGAGATCCGCTCGAGAACAAAGGTAACCGACATAGCTCAAAGAATTAGCAAGCTCAAGTGGCAATGGGCCGGTCATATAACTCGAAGAACCGACAACCGTTGGGGTAAACGAGTTCAAGAGTGGAGACCGCGTTTAGGCAAACGTAGGGTAGGGTGCTCGCCGGAGGGACGACTTGCGAAAGGTGGTTGGTAGCGACTGGATGCGGAGAGCCGAAGATCGGGCTCAGTGGCGTTCACAAGGAGAGACCTACGTCCAGCAGTGGACGAATACGGGTTGATGATGATGATCACCCACTGACAATCGCGCGCTTTAGGCACTGGGTGATCATATGCCAGTAGTTGAGGGTCGTTATAGTCCCTTATAATGCTTTGTTTGTTTAATAGTGCACTGACTAAAATTACAGCTAGATTTAATTTGCCGCCAATGCGCTAGCCACCGCTGTTATCTAATCGCATTACGTATAAAGAATCCCTACTGTTCCATAACTCTATGGTATGAGTATGTCCCACTTGTGAAGAGCAAGCACGGCCGATTGCGTCCGCGCACCGTGACCCGCCGTTGCCCCGCTTGTCCCACGGGCACGAGTACATCTGATAATTCGTCCCGCCCGATTATCATCTCAATGATATTTTCGCACGATTAGAAAGGTATGCGAGCGACATGGGAATATTATATACTATTCATACTGTACATGTAAATGATTATTAGGATTACTAGCTGTTGCAAGTGGCGTTGCCCGCGTAGTCTTCACGTTATTTTCATACAAAATATGACTTTATATTTCATCCCCTTATACCACCTGTCTTTTCTACTACCCCTTCGTTACAAAAATAATATACTTCTAGGTCTTACAATTTGATAGTCAGTCAGCTACGGAACACTTTCATATATTTAAGAACATATATATTAAAAGATAGATAGTTTAGTTGAAAGTAGGTCATGCCGAAACAGCAGAAAATGTTCTTTTAACTTGCAATGTATGTATGTACATTTATGTATGTTTGTTTATGTCAAATCTTGCAAGCTGACTTAGAACCATTTCTTCTTATCCTACGGAGTTGAATTTTTGCATGTTGGTTCAGTTCCAATGTTTAAGGTAAGCAAGACCTGAATCGACATCCTGGAACTACTCCAGATAAACGAACTCTTCAACGGTCGACAGCACAGTCACGAAAATTGGCTTACGCATTATATTACACTAGCCGGTTTGAAGTTTTATCATGATATGGTTGCTGCACTCCGGGGTGGCTCCTGATTAGGGAACTCCTCAACGGTTAACAGCATAGATACGAAATTTTGTATACGCATTTAATTGTGATAGCCCGTTATAGTTTCATAGCAACTGCATTAAATAACCTTTTTTTAAATGTTTTGAAATTAACTTATTTTAGTCACCATTTCTTGCAACCAAACAAAAAAAGGAAAGACAAAGTCGGTGGTAAAATTGTAGAAAACTTCTGCGCCCAAACAATCCAATTAAGAAATAAACAAACAGAGAATCTTGTCTGCGTAAGCAGATTCTAACTAACCACTACTTAGGTAATGCGTAATTGTCGATAATCGTTCGAATCGCTAGACAGTGCCCGCTAAGTGATTACTTGTTCCCAGTAAGCGGCGAGGCGGCAATCAGCGCGATTAACCAAGGGTTAACTAAACCGTCCCATTACTTTAATGCCATAGTTTCATTTACAGGCTAATTGGATCAATACACTTTGGTCGCGTCTGGATTGTTGAATGATATCTGATTAAATGTTGTTTAGGTCTGCTTCAGAAGTAAGGTAAGTACAGAAGATTCCTTGATGTCAGTTAGTTAAATATTTATATATTAGTTCTCAAAAATATATAAATAAAATAATCGTTATGAAAAATTTGATGATGTAAATTTACTAAAGCTCATATCTATACTACAGCTTTCCCGCCCGTTACATCGTCCGCGCGGACTACTGTTTAACGCGAAAAAACATCCTCTTTTCTTCTAGGGTATTAAAAACCAAAGCAAAAGTAGGTATAGCACCATTATAGCAACAATGCTCTTGATGTTTTTTGACATACATGTTATTTCGTTTCCATGGCAACCGTTTCTTAAAGCGAGTAATCAAAATTTTTCCAGTTTTCCCGTGGAAACTTGCAATTTTCTGCGATAAAAAGTATGCTTTGTTTTATTCCAGGGTATAAGCTATCTACATTCCAAATTTCATCAAAATCCGTCCGTCCGTTATCGCGTGAAAGCTCCCCAAACAAACAGACAACGTTTCACTATATTTTTTTATTTTTTTATCTCTGTCTGGGCAATCGTTTGACCACGATCTCACGGCTAGTTCAGCGACTCGTCCCACAAGACAATCATCCCAATAGGACGAGTTACTGAATTTATAAAATATTAATTTTTCTGTTCAGTAACTCGTCCCATTGATTTTATTCTAAAAATCTGAATGAATTTAGTACAGTCGACAACATAATCTTTAAATGATTAACCTTATATGCCTGTAAAATGAACCGTGACACACTGACTGACGACTGACATATAACACACAGCATAAGCTAAATCATCTAGACATTTGAAATTAAGAGGAAATATTGAGTAATTTAAAGGTTAAGGGTAGTAAAATTTATTAAGATACATTTTTTAGAGTTACGGCAAAAATGAATATCAGGGTTGAATAGAATATGGAGGGTGGTTCTTTTATGAAGAAAAATTAACGGATATGGATGAAATTTTATACTTTAGGTCCTGGAAAAACACATATTTGAGTGAAACCGTGAGGCGCAGGATTGATAAAAGTCTGAATAAAGTTTTGTATAACATTATGTGTACCTAATTTTTATTAGGTACAAAAACATATATAATTTATAATTGCATATATGATCACAAAATCAACATTACAATACAATTATTTTAAAATCAGTCTTAAAACAAGCATAAATAAAAGATATCAACAATAATTGTTGCCAAACTGTTGAATCGTCTTTTGGCTTTTATTTTTTCGTCATACTGGTACCCTCTGCGAAGGAGAAAAACCTGCTTCTTTGTGATGCAATTTAATTTAATTCATTTTGCATAAGTGAAGTCAAGGGTTCTGGTTGTGACATTTATTCACCAGTAATTCATTCCAAATTATTAAATACTAGTTGCCGTGCCTTTCGTCTCTGCCCGTAGTGTTTCTGTTATCCCACGGAAACTTTGCAATGAAAAAACTAGTCTATGTCCATTTGGAATATTGTAGATTTCTATCAGTGAAATAATTGTCAGATTCGAATCTGCAGTTTCAGAGATTAACTTTAACAAACAAAGAACAATGGCGAACTCCCATACATACTTTTATGTCAGTCATATTCACGGCGTCTTTAGACAAAAAATATCGCTAGTAATTCAGCATCATTTCCTGAGATTGTGAGTCTAAGTTTTTGTTTTGGGGAAGCCAGGAATAATTGTTATTAGGCTTCGAAGTCTTGTAGGTTATGTTACTGTTAATGACCTTTGAAAAGTCTTAGAGATTTTAATTATTTTACCATTTTGTCTATAGCACAGTCTATATTATTATTCTGTTTATCGCAAGGAGGTTGAATTACGCTTACTGTTAAAAGATTTAACGCCAGTATGCCGCAACCTCCTTTGGTTTAAAAACCGGGTGGAAAGAAAGCGTAATTCAACCTCCTTTGGTTTAAAAAACTGGGTGGGAAGTATTCTGTGTTGACAATTTTGACGTCCAAACCGGAAACGTCATTGTATTATATAAATTTTTTCACCCGTTGGGCAGGCCGGTTAAACATTGTAGGAAGGAAATGAAGTTACAATTTCATGTTTTTTTAAATTGTTTTTTAACCTGGGGTTTTCTAGCTTACATGCTATGTTGAAAAAACGTAGAAAAATAATTACTTAAGTTCTGTAGAAATGATATGATACACTGCAAGATTTATCGCATAAAATTCCGCCTATGTTCTTTACAACACACTTTACCTCTTTATAATATTAGTGAAGATATAGACAACTACAATTTTATATAGTTTAAACCAACCCATTTCTTCTAGCAAGACAAAACAAATATGTTATCCTCGTATCTGTTATGTGAATGAACATGATATGAAAATAAAATAACTTCTAAAATTAACATGTCATTTATGTAATATGACTAGTTTAAATATAGTTCATAGTGGCCTTGTAATATCATGAAGCTTTAGCATTTTAAGTGAATATTTTAAACATCAAAACCTTTTTTTGGCTTACTTTTACAATCGCAAGTTGATGTATACGAGCACTTGTAAGAGATAAGATCAACACATAGATGTTATAATTACTTGTAATTTTATAATAATTAAATCTTACAACGCTGCACTGTTTATCAAACGGAGGCCCAGATATTCGCTCAAATATACAGATAATAATGACTACACACTACTCTACCTGCAATACAATGAGATTTTTATCGTATAGCTCTAACTAGCTTGTCCTTAAATCCTGTGCCTAAAAGTGCAAGGAAAAGTAGTGCTATTTCTTTCTTTTTGTAATTATATTCTATTTCCATTAAATAAATCATGTTCCTAAGGCAATAAAATAAACAAACCTAACTAATAAACTTTAAACATTTTTGTTGCTGACATTACATAGTGATTTTGTTGAAAAAAATGGGGGATATTTCAATGGGACGAGTTACTGAACCGAAAAAATAATATTTTTTAAATTCAGTAACTCTTCCCATTGGGACTTTGTTGTGGGACGAGTCTCTGAACTAACCGATCTCACCTGATGGAAAGCGATGATGTGGTCGAAGGTGTAGCACGTTTGCCTAGTAGATACCTATTCACTCTTGACTTGAACACACCAGAGTTATATTGTACTGGAAACACTGACGAGGGCAGGGTATTCCACTCCTTAGAAGTTCTTATAATAAATGAAGAAGCGTAACGCTTCGTTCTTGTGTGTGGTATTTCAACCATAAAAGGATGACGCTTTGCCGATCGTCTAGTCGTATGGTAAAGGAAAGGTGATGGGGGAATCAGATTGTGCAGTTCTTGTGCACACTCACCATAGGCAATCGGTAGAATACCGACAGGCTTGCGACCTCACGTCGATGCGCCAGACTTTGAAGCTTATTTTAACAGTCATCTCCAATGAGTCTCATAGCAGTCATCTCCAATGAATCTCAATTGAATCCAAATTGAAATAGCTACATGGCCCTGATTAATTACAATTTGATACCCAATAATTATTATCTGCTATTAGTACATGACACTATTGATTTTTGTATCGGTTGTAGAAAATAAATATTAATAAGCACAATTAATATTACCGTCATAGAGGAGTTTTATGTGTTTCAATAATCGAGGTCCCATACTTGGTGCACTTTCTCTAATATTTTATGTGTTTCAATAATCGAGGTCCCATACTTGGTGCACTTTCTCTAATATTTTGATTAATCTTCTTATTTTATTTTTCTGTTCTTCTGTTTAACTTCTAGTTAGGTGACGAAACAAAGAATAGTTATAATGATAAAATGATTATTAAGTACCACTAAATAAATCTGCCCAAACACAACACAAACCATTCCGCAATAACCCAATCTCCAATATAACAATATTATGGTTTCGCAAATGCTGTAATTGATGCGCACAATGGTTGTTTTTGTTCCCCTCTGGAAAGCATGGAGCGACAAACATTTGTGGCAAGTGCGTCTAATCAGAAGTGGATTATACGCGTGCGGGCCGCGTGCGGGCCGCGTGCGACACCTGCGCGGACCGTGCGTTGTCAGGGGGAGCACTTCTCTCAATAAAGTGATTGGAGCGTCCGATAATGCTTTGTACCAGTTAGACGATAAAGTTGCAATATTCAATGGGCCTTGACTTTTGCCACTGGCTGATGTCTAATTGACGATTACAAGACAATTGTTTGAAGTAATCTGATTGTACTTCTATCTTTTGTCACGAATTTTGTAGCTATCTATCTTTTTTGTAACTATCATTTTTTAAATATTTTTACTAGTTATTTAAAAAGTAGCCCATACTTGTTATTCCAGGACCAAAAGTCAGTTAAGTACAATAAACTACACTTTTTCAAAATTTGTTCCGCCGTCTTTTAGTTTTTTTGTCCATTGCTCGGCATCTTATCATCAGATTAAGATACCAAGTACCCCAGTTTTTTAGTCAAACCCTAAGCAACAGTGAAAACTGCATCGCAATCGGTCCAGTAGTTTTTACATGATGCGCGAACGAACATATAGACACACAAACAAACAAACAGACAGACACGATTTTAAAATAATTTATATTCTTGTTCAGTACCTTATTAAGTAGGCTCTAATTATATTTTTTTAATTATCTTCTTTGTACAAACTTAGCCACACGTGTTATTCCAGGACCAACAGTACCTACAAAGTACAATATACTACATTTCTTCAAAATTCGTTCAGCCATCAAATCGTTTTTTATCAATTGCTCGGTTTCTAATCATCGGATTAAGATACCAAATCCCCCGGTTTTTAGGTCAAACCCTAAGCTAACCAATAGTGAAAACCGCATCGCTATCGGTCCGTTTTTACGTGATTCGCGAACAAACATTAATCAGCCTATATCTGTCCACTGCTGGACGTAGGGCTCTCCTAATGCACGCTACTGAGCTCAGTCTTCAGCTCTCCTCATCCATTTTCTTCCAGCCACGTTACGCTTGTCGTCACTCCACCTGGACGCAGGGCGTCCTACACTACGTTTGCCGAAACGTGGTCTCCACTCGAAAACTCGTCTACCCCAACGGTTGGTTATCGGTTCTTCAGGACATGTGACTAGACCACTGCCATTTCAGCTTGCTTATCCTAAGGGCTACGTCGTTTACCTTGGTTCTCTGTCGAATATCTTCATTACGAATCCTGTCCTTCAGGGAAACTCGAAGCATAGCTCTCTCCATAGCTCACTGAGTGACCTTAAATTCGTGGACTAGTTTAACCGTGAGTGTCCACGTTTCGGCTCCGTAGGTCATGACTGACAAAACAATAATAAAATTAGCAAATGGAAAAAAAAACAATAACAATCAATCTAAAACGTTACCTACGCAAATCTGAGAACACGTGTAAATTTTCTTTTCCCGGCTATAATCATTAGTTTTGCTGTTTTTTTTTTTTTTGTTTTTTTGTCTTTAATGGCCAGTCTTTTCATTTATGTAAGTCTAAAAAGTTTGCATACATATTAAAATATTAATTTGAAGTACGTACCCAATCCTGAACATTGATCACAGTACATATATAAGTTTTGGTGATTTCGTAGCACGATGCCTACTATCGCACTTAGTTGACTTTAATATTTTCAAGTAATCGGTAGCCACAGAGTAATCTGTGTCGGTAGCACACTGCCAACATTTTGAAACCACCATACATTAGGTCGCACCATTTCTATGGATTGTCCTGGAATAACACGTGTGGGCTACTTTTAAATGAAATTAACACACGGACAGAGCCACGGGCACAGCTAGTAAGTAATAGAATTATGCACTTTTCGTTTTTTTATATTGGTGGTTGCATATTTGTATTTATAATTTGCGTTGGCTATGCACGTTTGGTTATTAAGGTAACGTTTTTAAATACAAGTTTTAAGCTTTATTTATTCTGTCATGTAATAACAAACAAATATAAGACAGGCTAGCAATTATGCATGTATGAGATGAAGAGCATCTCCGTCCGACACGGTGCATTCCCCCCGGACGGGTTGTAAGATCGAGAGATTGACGTTTTGCAGCGCCCCTCGTGGCTGACACGTCAAACCTTATTACTGCCCGCCAGTCTGTCAGGTGTTGCCTGACCAATGGACTGCCTGCTTTAACATGGTAAGTCAAAAATCTATCAATCTATACGTATAATAAACCAGTATGTACCAGCAAGTCTGTACAATGAATATAATAAAAAAATGGTCTAGCTAGCTTTTTTAAATAAATCATTTTTTTCTTATTTACACTATTAACATTTATTTTCTATTTTTTAGTTTAGTTTATTTATAACGTTTTTTTTCTAATTATTGCATTGTCATCGGTCTTTGACAGGTGTGCAAAATTTGAATGAAATCTGACCGTTTAAAGTGGGTCAAAATAGCGTCCAAAGGAGTCGGTTACAAACATACAAACATACAAGTGAAGCTAATATAAAGCGTAATAATAAGCTACTTATAATATACTGAACAAGAATATAATATTTTTACCACCGGTTGGCCTAGTGGCTAGTGACCCAACTACTTAGTCAAACGTTCGCGGATTCTTATAGTTAAAATAAGTAGCCTAAAAACTATAGAGCCTGAGGTGACTAGGACATTTCTCATTTTCCATAGAGTATTTTATCCCGATGTACCTAAAATTTAATAAATAGGCATTAAGTTAATAAATAGGCGTCTGTAGATGTCGTTTTCTAATGCTTAGAAACTTATTGCTAATCAAAAATCCACAAAAAAAACTTCATCCTCTTCTCACGAACTAATCTCTCCGGGCGTCGGGAATAACAATAAAACCAGAATCGTCTGCGATAATATAGAATTTATTGAGTCGGACGGTGGTGCGCAACACCGCGTGATGGATTAAATTGCCCGGGTCCTATGACAACGTGGCCAGAAAAAATACGCTCAGTATTAAAAAGCAGCTGGTCATTTTTCAAGTGATTCCTTTTGCTCGCTGGAGCAGGTGGTCTAGTCCGGTTGTTTGGTAGATTTCGGTAGACAAGAGTCTCTTCGGTACAATTACCAATTGCTACAAAGAAGTTGTTAAACATGCTGCTTTAATATGACTGTGGGTAAAAAGATGGATTTATGCAAAATGTGTGAAAAGATTGAGATTAGACAATTATTTGATACATTTAAATCGATAAATAATAAGTTTTTAATTACTATTTTTTACTCTACAAAGTCTACCATTTTGACCTGCAAATGGCATTCTTGTTCCGCCGGACACGGCACGGGACGGGAAGTTTACTGTAAACTCTGCGTTTATTTAACGCTTACGTTAGGGAGAGCACAATGTTTGCGCACTGCCGCTGATGAATTCGTTGTTGAATTAGGACGCGACGCTGTTTCACTTGACGTTTGTATTTTTATGTAAATGCTTGATGAAGACCGCCGCGGACGTAAAGAGAAAAGATGACGTATAACGGTAATAATTTCTTGAAACTTTCATTGCATTATTGTAAACCGACATTCTTATACATAAGTGTAGGTATTTGGGTTGAGAATAAAATGAAACCTATCAATAGATAAATGATATGATATATGATTGTACCTAATAAGGTACAATCATCATTGACTAACGTGTCATTTGATTATTACCTATTTTCCATTAGACCGAAAGTTTACATTGACTAATTAAGAAAGATAATCATTTTCATTTTGCGGTTAGTGAAATTCCATGCGCGTACATCCGGAAAAACACAAATCATCATCCAATTTTTCCAACCGCCTACGAGTACATGCAATATAAAATTTCATTTGTATATTTACCGAATAACGACCCACTCGTTGTAGTTACCCGTTTTTAATTGTAATATGTGAATTCGCGTTTTCCAGTCGAGTTTTAATTATCAGGAGTCGCGCGCGCTTGAGTTACGCGACCGCCCGCGATATTTATGGCGGCACCCCGCCATTCCAATACACTTTTTAACGTAATGAGTGCTCGTTGCCACGAGGGCGCCACCACCGCACCGGCGCCCCTGCCGCCACCCACTAGGTGCGAGCAAATACCTACCTATACAACTCGCAATAATAATTATTTTTATATTACCTATGTTTTGGAACCATTATCATCGTTATGTACAGATAAGGATTGGAGGAAGCCTAACTAAGTTATTAAGTGTTTTCGTAAAGCTGAAAAGTAACGGATAATTATCTTTGTAGGTAAGGCTCTTCGTCTAGTTGAATATAACAAATATCTACAACGTAGCCTGATATCTAGGGTAGCGCCGCAAGGCTAAAAAATTATTAGTCAGTCAGTTAGTCTAGACTAGACTTAACTTATATAGATGTGTTGTCCAATGCGAGCAATACGAATATTGTGACCGAAACCGACATATTATGAAAATGATATTATAACTTCCAAAACAATAAGTGTCGGTCGCGCCGAGGGCATCGTGTGTCGCGTCTCAGAATATGCGAGTGGGTCTCCGAGTCGCCGGCTCCAGCCCTACGTGATCTGAGAACAATAGACCGGAGCATCGCCGATTGCATTAAACATTCAAAAGAAGCGCACGTCGCGCGCTCGGCTCACATAAAAATGAGCGCTTATTATGAAATTAACTAGAGCTAACCGCGCTGTCTGCTGGCTGCTGGCCTTTTTTTCGGCCGTCAGCCGCAGTCGAATTACTGGACACTAATTGGAACGTAGAAAAGTGACGGACGGCGCAGGAAACCGACGCTTTTTTTCGCCTATGGAAAAATAATCCCCTAAATCAATTTTTCGTTTTTTCGGTTTGTACGTGATTATCTGAGCGTCAGATAACGCTTTGTGGAGTCTGTGAGCCTTGAATGTTTAATGAGAATCCTTATCATTTACAGTAGGTAGGAACAGGAAATTTTATTCAATGGAAATCCATACAAAATATTATAATGGCCTTAAAACTGGGCTGAAACCAATAATTTTATTTACCTATTTTGTTGTTACTGATCGAACCGTTGAGGTAAATAAAATTAATATTTTCAGCGCTAATAATCACGTTTTAATTAGATATTATGAGTTCGAATTGCGAAAGTTGACAATTTATGGAAGGAAATCTGTTTTGGAATAAAAATGCGCACTGAAATAGAAAATTTACAATGAATATTGAGTAGATATTAGAGAAAACTATGAGCGACAGAACAACACTTCAACAAGCTTTCTTGAAGCATCTCTACACTTTTATCGAGTTAGCACTCGATAAAAGTGTTTTCACGCTTGTGTTGACTGTATGTATTAATTTCTCTACAGGCATCTGTAACTATCTATATACAGAGTCACTATCTCACGTGAATGTGATTAGCACAGGATCATTGGCATTAGAGAACGCCCAGAGCCCATTCGATAAAAGTGAAGACACGCTTGTTCTCACTATTGTGTTGACTGTATGTATTATTTTCTCTGAAGACAATTGTAGCTATCTATGTACAGAGTCTATTTATATACAGAGTCACAATCTTACGTGAATGCGATTAGCACAGGATCGTTGGCATTAGAGAACGCCCAGAGACAGGTGAAATCCTATACTATTATAACTATAAAACAGTATTGTGACTGACAGATAATACACACCCTAAACTGGTGGACCTAGAGATTAGACATTTGAAGGAAATATTCCTTGAGTGCTCTAAGGAGGATTTTTTAAATTCCATTCCTAAAGGGTGGTAAAGTTTGTAGGAAGAGAATGTCCACGTGGGCAAAGCTGTGGGCGCAGCAAGTAATATTGTGTGCTAGTAAGTTTGTGTATGTGTTCGTTATCTGTGCTGAAACAGCTGAACGTATTTTGATGAAACTTGGAGATACTTTACACCCTAGAATAACACAGAATATTTTTTATCATCAGCATCATCATCATCGATCCACGTGGGTAAACCGTAGAGCCCAGTTAGTAAGATGATAAACAATTTAAAACATACCTGTACTCTCGCTTCAGTGAGATCTATCTTCATCGCAATCTCTTCTCTCGTATAGATATCTGGGTAGTGCGTCTCTTGAAATGCTCTTTCAAGCTCCTTAAGTTGTGCTGACGTGAAGGTGGTTCGGATCCGTCGCTGTTTCCGCTTCTCCGTGAGTGAGCCTTCGTGACCGCCGTACACTTTGTATGGAAGACCGGCTGAAAAAAGGAATTGGTTCATTACTGCTATGGTAGAATGCGCGGCATTTATACATGCGGCCTATGGAAAAGATGTCTACAGATTTGCCTCATCACATCAAAAGCCTGCATTAGCTCACTGTTGGACATAGGCATCTCCTAATGCGTGCCACTGAGCCCGATCTGGCTCTTCTCATATAGTTGCTGCCAGCAAATAACACGTGGTCTCCAATCAAAATCTCGCCTTGGTTATAGGTTCTTCGACTTATGTAACTGGTTATACAAAAAATAAAAATAACTGAATCCACAATGTTTTCATAGGGTTATTTAATTTCGAATGTTTACATCAGAGTAATATTTTGATAAAATTCAACTGTTCTGTCGCTCGTAAGCAGATAGGAAGCAAATCAACCTAATTTGCGTATCCTATCCTAACCTAACCCGATTAAATTATTTAAACACTTTTTAAGAACTATAAAATAGTTATATGCATTTCCTTGCTTACGTTGTTTTTTCTCTACATTGACAACAACTGGGACGTAACGTTTAAATGATCTACTGCAGATACGTAAGGAAGGTGCACTCTGTGCCGCCATTTTTGTCTCCCCTCCGAGACGCTCCCTCCGCCCTCGACATACCTACAACTAGGTACTACCTTCAGCCCTTATTTACTTTGCATCACCATTTTTAATTAGTATTCTTTAGATGTATATGAAAAATAAATAGTAGTGCAGTTTAAATGGCGTTTAAAATTTTGTGTTGGGTGAATATACTTTTATTT